>OX421842.1:14932977-15542977 GCA_949127995.1 Suillia variegata
CTATCTCTCTCAAGAGGAGATTACAGGTTATCAGTTCAAATACTGACGGGACATTATTTCACACCAGCAATTGCTGGCAAATTGGATCTGATGCAAAACGATTCGTACATTGTCTGCAATGAAGACAACACTAGGAGAACCTATTGTGTCATTGCCCAGCTTTCGGTAGATCCAGACTTAACTGCCTTAAGTTACTTTCCCTCATTGAAGGATATCTCCAGCCAAAAGGCTGTTAACTTGCCTAAACTAACCAAATTGTGTATCACAAATCAAATTTTCAAGACTTCTCGCTATATAATCTAAGACCACTACTGGTCCATGTGTGACCTCCACACCAATCTAACCGAACCTAGTATCAACAGCTGTTTTAGTTCTACTTTTTCTCCAAGTGTGAAAGCATTAAAAAATGTTCCAAGCTCTCCGCACATGTTGCTCACTTTTCTGTTATGTTCGAAAAGTTTTCTTTGTGTTTTTTTTTGTTGTTGTTTATTTTCGTATTTTGCAAGAAAAACGAAAAAAACGAGCGGTTTTTTTAAATTTTTTTTTGAATTAAACCTTTTTTTTGTATTAAGAACGACGCGGCGCGACTTTTTGCCCATTAAACCGCGGGAGACCCTTTTTCCGGACGTGCGCGGCTGTTGGGCGAGGCGTGTGCCTGCATAACAAGTGCCTTCGTTATTCGAAGGCAGATTAGCCCAGGTTCTTGTTGTTGTTGTTGTTTACTTTTGTTGGTATCTTCTTTTTTTGTTTCTTGTAAATATTTTCTTTTCGCATTTTTCTTTGAGTATTTATTTATTCTCGTGTTTCTTTTTTTTGGTTTTGGCGCTTTGGAATGTAAAGTTTAAATTTTTGGGGAGTGTGTCGCCGAAAAAAAATGTTCGTTTGTTGCTTTGAAAGAGTAATTCTGATTATTTCAAAGGCGTAAAATTTATTTGTTTAGTTTGTTTAATTGCCTAGAGTAACCTGGTTTAAAATGAGGTTAATAAGCGTTTAACTTATTTTTAAACGCTTATGTCAAGAACATTTTAGAATGTGCAAACAAAAAAAAACTTTTTTTGATAGTAAGTGTACGATTTGCACTTTGAGTCACTGTATGAAAAATAGAAAATTGTTTAAAATTATGAAAATTACACAAGTCAACTACAAAAATAATTTCGAAATTTACAATTGCTTCGATATTTTGAAATTTCATCGATTTTTATTCACTTAATAATTGGGCAACAACAAATTTTGAATAATTTTCGGTAGATCGAAATAATGAACCACTCAAAAGTAAACAAGAAATAAACAAACAAAACTGAAATAAAATAAACTGAAAGAAGTGAGCGAACATTATAAGAATGTAATTTTTAGGTTAAGTGTTGCGGTAATTTCGATTTCGAACATGAAAAAAAAACTCAAACGAAATAAAAAGGTTATTAAATTGCAAAACACGTACAAAGAAATAAGAAAAGAAGTTGTTAAAGCGAATTGCGAAAACCACGTGACAATTAATCCGATGAAATTTTGGAGAGTTGCTGAGTCCATGCCGTGAATGGGTCTTGAGCTAAACAAAATATGAAACGCCCACCTATTACGCCTACAATTTGTAAAGCTAAGTGAAAATATTCGATTATTTTGCTATATAACTCCTAAAAATTAAGTTTTGTATCTGAGTTTAAATGGATATTGTCAACTTCTCCAAAAATGGGCGTGGATGGATCAATTTAACGCCCACTTTTAAAAAAAAGTGTGGATCAATTTTACGCCTACCACCAATGGTCATGAAATTGATGCGCTATTTAGAAAACATGTATAGGAATGCACCGGGAAGAATAACATGGTATACAAAAGCTGCCACTTATGACGCCCATAATTAAATGAAAATATTCGATTATACTGATGATAATGTTCAAACAAATTTCAAATTTGTGTCTGAGTTTGCATGGTCACTGTCAATAATTTCACCAAAAGTGGGCGTAGTTTGAACAATTAAATGCCCACCGCCGTAACTCAGACTCGCTACAACGATTCAGAGTTACGATTCTGAGTTAAAAGTGAGTCCTGCAGGGTGTAAACTGGTTTTAATCGTTTTGCCCAAAACCGATAAAAACAAGTTTCGAAGTAACGAAAAGAAACAAACAAAAAGTTGTCTACTTAAATTTAAAAGCGTTTTACCGCTTTTGTCTGTCTGTTTATCAGTCTGTTCGTCTATCTAATTGTCTGTCCGTCTGTCTGTTTGCTTGGCTGCAAAATTTGTAATGGAAGAACAAAAAAAATTTACATAAACAAAGTTAAATAAAAATCGACAAAAATCTAATTGCAAAGAAAACAGCACAACAAAAACTCAGCTTAACGCTGATGTAAGACAACCAACAACAACAAAAAATCAATGATTAATTCTTAACTACAAACATTCGAACAAACAAACGAATGAATGAAAAGTAATAATAATAGATTTTATTAATATGACTTATTATTAAAATGACGGTAGAAGGCGAAAAGTAATTCTCAACGTAGGTTGAAATTAAATATACGATTGAATGTCTGTCTGTCCGTCTGTCTGTCTTTTTTAAATAAATAATAAAAAAAAAAAAAGATTGCACAAAAAAAAAATGTTGTACTTGTACTTGCCATAATTGCAAACAACTTCCCGCTAACAAAAATAAAATCTATTAACTAAAAACTTGTAAGAGAATAATCTTCAGCTATGGCGAAGCTCATATACCCTCTGCCATCCGACGCTGATTATTTATATACGCCTATTTCTGGGCGTTACAAATGGAAAAACAAACTCAATATACCCTAGTAACCTTCAATTGATACCTAAATCCATAGCTAAATAATATCGAACAATTTGAGTTTTCTTTAAAATACTCGGTATGCTGCCTAGTACGAGTATCTATTAAAAGTTTGCATTGCTCATTTAATCAACTATTCAGTATGGTTGTTTATTCGTATTGTTAGATGGAGCCACATTTTAATGCGTTAAGGTGAGGAGCGCTCTTGTCTTGTACTTGTATAGGATAATAGCGAAAAATGAAAAAATAAATCAAATTTTTTCAACCATTTCATCAAAGGATAAAACTTTATCTAGAAAAAACTATGTACTTCGAATGAGTATTTCTGGACAAGCATTCTTCAGATCTTTAAATGACTTTCTGGAATACGAGTATCTCAAAAATTCAAAAAAGCTTGTTAAAACCTGAAACTTTCGTGATAGACTCTAATCGCTCAGTTAGGTCAACGATTTTCTCCAATTAAAAATCGAAAGACCGACATTTTTTTTACCGATACTGATCGTCTGAGCCAACTTTATACGTTTTCAGTCCTCCGCCTGATGATGTAACCGAAACCAACAGTTTAAGACAATAGATAAAAAGCAGTCGTTGATTGCCAATCCAATTGATGAATTATACCTTCAAAAATATGGAAGAATTTTAGGTTGAGATCTCGTAAAGTTCAGAATTCATGTCTACCATGCCTTTTTGTAGGTGGTAGGTGTTACAATAACTTTCAATATAATCCATATGTATACCATTAGAAGTAATTTCAATCAAACGTATTCTAAATATTCCCTAACATCCCAAAAGTCCCTAATTAGAATTTAACTTTTTTTACAGCAGTTGGCAAATTTAATGAGACATTTTTGGAATTCCTACTTCCTGAGAGATTGAGGTATAGGAGAATTTTTTTCCTGGGAATAAATTCACTCACTGGAAGAAAAACTACACAGAAAAGTTTAAATGAAAATGACATATCAGATGAAACTTCGCCATGGATTTTATAAAAATTTTAAATTTGATATCTCTTAAACAAACGAAAAAAAGAAGAAAATTATTTTAAAACACAAAATCAAATCGTCTTTAAAAGAGAACTTTTAAAGTTTGAGAAGCAATTCAAATGTGTTGAGATTCTATCACACATACAATCGATCACTATCATACATACAAATTCCTCTCTAATGAATTTAATGACGTCAAAATAATGTCAAAGCCATGTTGCCAAATTTCTCATTGAACTTTTGAACTGAATTTTATTTTAGTTTCGAAATTTTTTGTATTTTTTAGCGATAAAAAGAAGAAGATAAAGCAAACAAAAAGTGTTCCACGGAAAAAGATTCTGTTCAAAAGCGAGTTCATTAGGTTGTTCAAGGGTGTTTTTTTTTGTTGTATTTTTTTTCTCGCTGATACACACTTTTGCAATATGAAATTTTTGTTGTTTTTTTTGGCATTTTTAATATTCCAAAACGAAAAAAATATGCATTTAAAAATAATTACATATAAAAGTAAATTAAAAACGGAATTACGTTCGTTCACGATGTTGGTCAATGGCCAAGAATATAAACAAAGTATATACATATGTATAACCACATGCACACATACGGACGTACGTACGAAAATACATACACATTTGAGTAATAAAAAAACACGTTTGTGCTTCAGAGTTTCTCATATTTTTATAAAATTTAAGATAAAAGTGAATATAAATAAAAATATTCAATAAGAAATGAAAAAAATTTGAACTGCAAAATTCAAACGAAACTTTTGACAATCAGTTTTAAATTGAAATTTGACAAAAACAATAAAAAAAACTACAAAATATTTGGTTTTTGTCTCAAAGTATCTCCCCCTTATGCTCAGAGTGCAATGAATCAACATGATAGACAATTACAGGTAGTGGCAGTAGTAATTGACAGCTAAGATCAATTGCTGTCAAAAAGTGTGATAGGGCTTAGTTGTAACATGACGTCACACTGCAGGGCACACAACAATATTCAGAATAATTACATAACAAATTGATTCTTCCATGGCAAGACTATTACAGGTACCTGCAGTAATTGACAGCTTAGTGAAATTGTCAAAAAGTGTGAACAAAACTCTAAGAACAACGTTTGCTTTCCTTTGTTTTTACTAATTTCAACAGTGTACCTTGCTTAGCAACCGAGTGCTTACACTACTGCAGGTACCTGAAAAAGTTGTATCATGATCGTTTCAACGAAATAATTACAACAATTTTTATATACACGACTTTTTTTGTTTGTTTTCCTTTTTGAAGAAATTAAGCTTCAAATTTTTTTTTTTCATTTTTCTTCTCTTCTTCTTCTTTCTGTTGGTGACTTTTGCAACAGTTCAAAACCAAAAATTTTAAATTTTTATTGCGCATGTGTGCGTGAATAATTTGATTAAAGTCGTAGTAGTAGTAAAAAATAATTTCCTCTTGAGGGGCTCTTTGCTCGTCTCGGTCGACCACAAAAGTCCGATTCTTTGGAGAGGAAATGCACTTGACTTCTGGACAGTCGACAACAAACGAAAGAAAGTGATCGAAATAGTGATGTGACTAAGTCGATGATTTTTCGAGATTTAACAAAAGATCGAAGTTTTTTAATGGAAGGAATGAATTTAAAGACAAATCGAATTAGAATCTTGAAATATTTAAGTTTGAAACAATTTTTAAGTATAACAAAATTGGAAAATAAATTCTTTAACAGATTTTTTTTAAATTACCGAACTTTTTATATCGATTATTAGTTCGAAAGTACGAAATGAACCAAGTAGGAGAAAAACTTCACGAAAATTGCGAAATTTTTATTTTGTTTTTTTTTTATGTTTTCTTATTATAATTTAAAAATCACTTTTAATTATATATTTATAATTTAATCTCTTTAAAATAATTATTAAATTAATTACATTTTTATTTATTTAATCATTTATTTAAAAAAACTTTAATTAATTTTATAATTCATTTATTTATTTATTTAGTTATTTTTTTTTATTTAAATTTTTTTAAATTTTTTTTATTTATTTATTTATTTATTTATTTATTTATTTATTTATTTATTTATTTATTTATTTATTTATTAATTTATTTATTTGTTTGTCTATAATTTACCTATTCATTTATTTATTTTTGTGTTTATTTAGTAAATAAATAACTTATTTATTCATTCATTTAATTATTTATTTATAAATTTTTTTAAGTTTATTTTCTTATTTACTTGTTTATTCATTTATTAATCAACTAATTTTTAATTATTTATATATTTTTTATTTATTTATTTATTTACTTATTATTTTTTTTTTAATTTTAAATTTTATTATTCATTTATGTCTTTATTTACTTTTCTTTATAATTTTTTTTTTAATTAATTAAATTATTTATTTATAAATTGAAGAAATTATGTATTTATTTAATCATTTAATTATTCAATCATTTATTTATTAAATTAATAGTTTTTTTATTTATTCATTTATTTTTATTTTTTTATAAGTTTTAATTTAAATTTTTTTTATGTTAAAATAATTTCTTAGTTTTCTTTTTAATTAAATATATTATTTTGTTGCTTTTTTCAATTAAGATATGTTTGTTGTTGATTTTTTTTACTAAATATTCACTTGTGTTTTTTTTTCGTACATGTTTTCCACTTTTTCTAATTCTCCAAAAAGCGGCGGAAGCGTTCTTCGATTTTCCATAAATATTTCACAATTCACAAAATAATTTTTAAATGTTTAAATTTGATTTTAAATAATTAATCTCACAATTTTGGCAACTTTTTAAACAAATTTCAATTGTTGCACTTTTCAATATTTCAATTCACGACATTTTCGAGTAATTTTTCACATGCGGAATAGAAATCCACATTCAAACTGTTAATTTAACAAATTTTCCGTTACAAATTGCCGGCAATTGTTTCTTTTTTTTCTCGTCCGACTTGCGTTCGCACGCGTTTCTTAATCTTTCGCAACTATTTTGTAAATATTGTTGTTTTTGTTTTTGTATTAATAAAACAAAAACGCGTTTAAACGAAGAAAAGTAAAAATTTAAAATTAAAAACGATCAACGCTGAACGATCGTTCAAACAGAACTGAGAATCAGCAGAGCTCATTTAAAGCGCCAGCCAATGTCTCCAAAGTCTTGAACCAACACAGAGAAGATTTCAAGTAGACAACAACAACGACAACAACAATAACGACGACAAAAAAGAGGCGTCATCCGCGTCGCAAAAGGGTAAAGAGTGGAGATCGAAAGCAGAACGAATGCAAATTTTATTCAAATCAAACGAAACGAACGAATCGATCAGAGCAGATTGAATCTTAAGCGAGAATTTTGTTTGGAGAGCACATATCAGAGAGAGAGAGAGAGCGCCGCAGCAGGTTCGTAAATTAAAAGTATAAGAGCGTATGCACATGTCATGTGGGAGGGAGTTCGAGGGAACTTGGATTTCTTTCGAATTTTTGCGCAAGCGAACATTGAAACAAACTCGAGAGAATCAATCAATGCAGTCAAGATCGGAGTGGGAGATTGCGTTTGATTGCTTGTGACAAAACTCTTTGGAGAGTCGCGCCCACAAGCAACCGACATGTGCCAGTGACAACAGAGCAGATCGCCGTGACGGATTGTGGAGACCAGAGAGTAGAGTTTTATAGCTGGTTTCTGGCTATTGGGAATACATTTTGCTACTTGAACACTCAATAATGCACACGTGTGTAGCAGTGAATGTACTTATACACATGTGTTTGTTTATCATAAGAGCAATCGAGAGAAGTCGTAGAAAATTAAGTACATGAGAAACTTGTCAAAATTGTAGCATCAATTTCAAAATGGAGAGTATAAGAGAAAGAGTAAAATCTGAGTATTTTGGATTTAGTTGCGTTAAAATATGCGTAGACTGTTCCTTAGCGATTGCGGTTATTTGAAATAAATAAATAAATAAAAGCTTTTTCCACCACATGGCCAGGTGGTGGCTGGCGTGTGTGGCAGTAATTCACCACAACCAAAGCTTTCTGTCGTTCTAATCTTTATTAAAGCCAAATGGTTTGAGTATGAAATAAACTGAAAAAGCTTTGTATAAATGAGAAGTTTGTTAATATAATTGACAAAAGACATTTGTTATTAACAAATAAGAATAAAAATTTTTAATGTTACAATTATAGCTTATATTGATAAAAATTACAATAAGAATGACAGAAGGATATGACAGAAGTGTTAAAAGTCGAATTGAAATGAGTGGTGGATAAAAATTTTAAACATTTAATATATTGTACTATTATTAAATTTAATAAAGATATAAACCACAATTTTTAACTTGAATTTAACCCTTAAAGTGTTCAGTTACAAAGTTTTCAAGAAACATAATTTAGAATGCCAAGTTCTGTCGGATGAACTGAATTTAGAGGAAAATTAAAAAATTCTCACTTAAAAAAAATTAAAAATCAAAAGGCCAAAAAGATGAAAACAAAAACAAATTTTAAACAGGCATGCGGCAGTCAAGAAGACTCATTGACCCTGTACATATCAGGGTAGAAGCTATTCTAGCATCTTAGCAGAAATAACATTAAACTCTATACTGAAATATTAACAGGACATTGTAAACTCGATTACCATCTGAAGAAAATAGGCGTGGTTGAAAATGATTCATGCCGACGCCGCCAAGAGGAGCAGGAAACAGCTGGACATGTTCTTTGCACTTGTCAAGCGGTGGCAAAACGCAGATTTAACTACCCATGCAGTGGAATTCTAGTTCCAAAACGCTTAAGTAAAAATTAAGCCCACAACAAGATTACAAGACTTATAAATATTCTGGAATTGCATTTGTAGGGCAACGAAGCTGCACAGTAGATCTTTTAGGTTGCAGTGCTTCCATAGTCTTTTATTTATAATAGAATAGTTTAACTTAGCCTCGGCATGGTGAATAAGTAGGAGCTCGCATACCAAATTTCAGCTCGATAGCTCTTAAACTACGGCTGTAATCGCTGGGACAGATAGACGGACGGACATCGTTAAATCGATGATCATTTATATATTACTTTGTCATACCTACCACGCCCCCTTCTGGGCGTTACATATGGAAGAACAAACTCAATATACCCATCGATAAGTGCACTTGCACATGGCGAAGGGTATAAAAAACTTATTTTCAAAAATGTTTAAAATAAGGAATTTCAAACAAATTTTCAATTCAAAATGTCGAAATTTGTTTTTTTTTCCCCTCAGGTATTTTTTTTTTTTGTACTGAAAATTTTGTTTATTTAATTTTTTTCTTCTCCAAACTATTTTAATTAAATTTCAAATAAATTGCGCGCGCGCTCTTTGGTGAATTAAAATCCTTGGAAAAGCAACAACCACAACAATAACACTCTAAAACAACAACAACAAAACATAGCAGCAAAAACACCAACAACAACAACAAAAAGTCCAATTGAAGGGCGCCAAAAGCCAAACAAATTCTCAAACAACCCGAACAATTAAAACCAACAACAAATTGGTAAAAAAAAAAAAAGTACAAAATTTACAACAACAACTTAGGAGATAACATGTGCGTGTCTGCTTTTTGTTTCAATGAAAATAACAAATGAACAACAACAATAACAACAACAAAAATTGCCAAATTTTCTTTTCACGCACAAAAAGCGAACGAAAACAAAAAAAAAAAAAAGAAAACTTCCGAAAGAAAGAAAAAAGGAAAAAAAAGAACATAATTTGTCCGCCCGATTAGCGCCAATTTGAAAAACATTTTGAAAAAATTCAAACACAACAAAAAAAACTATAAGCCAAATTTCAGCTTGTCGACGCGCTTGCTACAATTTTTTTGATCCAACACTCAGTGGTGCTTATTGCGTTCGGGCAATTGTCTGTTGAACTACTCAAGTTATAGTAAGACCTACTCATGATGGAATAATGAGGTAGGAAAGTAGAAATGAGAGCGTAAATTGAGCGAACTCACCTCGATTTCTGACATATTCTGAAGTTTGTGTTTTTGATTTTTGACAACAAACTACTTTCTTGTTGTTGTTATTAACTTGATATTTTTGTAGCAACCATGGAAACAACATGGATGCAGAGGAATATTTTTCTACGCTCCGCACTTTACTTTAATTTCACCATGGACCTGCTCGTATATAGTACATAATCTTGATTTGAATCAAAAACTGAGCCAATTTAGCCATGTCCGTCCGCCGTTCGTCTGTATATGCGTCCGTCTGTCTGTCAATCTGTCATGTGAGAACTGTTAGAGATATTGTGCCGAAAATTTGCACACTGCTTGCTCTTATCCCTTAGACAAAATTATTAAATTTTGGAGCCAATTCGATTTTGGCCCATGACCACACCCACTATAACAACAACAAAAAATACTGATTTCTTGTCAACACGATAGCTTGAGAACCATTTGAGATATTGGGTTGAAACTTTGTTTAAAATTGTCTGCTGAAATCAAGAAATATTAGAAAGGTTGGTTAGTTAGGTTGGTACAAATTTCTTATTTCTTTAATGTGTTAAAATAAAGCCCTTATAATTTAAACGGTTATTTTGGTACCAAAAAGATTCAAAAAAATATCGAAATCAAACTAGGGTGGTCCATGAATTATTAAAAAAAAAAGAGTACTTCAAGTTTAAAAAAAAAAATGTACTTAAAAGCTTTGGTTTCTTTTAAAAAATATTATTTAGAAAACTCAAGTGAAAGCATGAAGCATCCAAATTTTATTGTTGTAATTAACAATGTGGTGCATTTGTAGAAGTCGACAGGACCGACTATAATTTCTCGCTTCTTTTTTTTTTCGTTTAGCTTAATTAATTTCAATTTATTTACACATTAAAAAAGAAAAAAAAACAAACAAAAAGAAAAATTCGACAAAAACAAATTCAAATTTTTAGACGAAATAAATTTTCAATTGAGTTTTGTTGTTGTTGCTTTTGTTGTTGCGAAAATTTCATGTGCAACAACAACAAAAACAACAACGAACGAACAAACAAACGACGTGGAATCATTATTTTCGAAAATGTGCTGCTGCTTCTTCTTTTCCGTTTGCTGTTGTTGTTGTTGTTGTGCCTTTGCGTGCTGCACGGCGAGCGTTGCTAAAAATATTTTCCAAAAACACCAACAACAACAAAAAAACAAAAATGTTTTTTTGTGATGAAGATGATGAAGAAGAAGAAAACAGAATTTCCCATTCTGCGCTGTGGCCAAATTGCGCGGGTTCAGCGATTTTCTTTCTGCTTTTGTTGTTGTTGCTTCTGCTGCTCTTTTGCAATTTTGAAATTAAGGAAAAACTGTTGTTGTTTTTTTTGTTATGTTTTGTTTTGTTATTGTTGTTGTTTTTATTTTTGTTTGATTTGATTTTATGGCGTCGGTCAGTGGCGACGTCGGCGGCGGTTGAATTGGCTTCTGGTTTTAATTTAATTAGTTGTTTTTGTTGCTGTTGCTGTTGTTGTTTTGATTTTGATTTTAATTTTCTTTCTTTTTTCTTTCTTAATTTTTAATTTTATTTGTATTTTGTTTGTTGGTGTGTGTGTGTGTGTGAGTGTGGTTTCCTTTTACCACATTCGGAAATCACGCGCAAATTGCGCGAAAATAAACAAACATTAAAAATTTTTATGTGTTGCGAACTTTTCAATTGAATTTGGAAATCGAAAATTCGAAAATTTTATTTTCGAAATTTAAAAAATATATTGTAGATAGTATGTATCTATTCTTTTCAAGATAATCTTTAAAGCCAGATTTTGTTAAATACAGTATTCCCCGCTTAAGTGCTTTTTCCGGTTAGGCACCTATAAAAATCCCGCTTAAGTACCTCCAGGCAGTTATTTAGATCCGCTAAAGCAATTCAATGCAGTTATTAGAACCCTCTTAAGAACCGTAAATCCAATTATATCAACACGCTTAAGTGTTCGTAGGCACTTAAGAAAACTTTTTAATTAAAATAATTAAGTAAAATTTGTAATTGTGATTGACTTTAGTAATGTCAATTACGCATGTCTTAGGTATAAAAAATGATCGATTTTTGCGTTTTTACTAAGGTGGCAACCTATTAAAATTGTTCGATTTCAAATGTGCACTTAACCGGGGAAAACTTAAGGTAAATTTATTATTAAAGTTAAAGAATAGTTGAAAGGTAAGCGGGTGCGGCACTTAAGCGGAAAAGTTGTTAAAAGAAAAGCAATTTTAAAAACCCATTAAATGATTTAAAAAATCAACCCCTCCACTGGTTTTAAAGCAGTTCCTTTTTGTAGGACTTGCTTTCTACCTCTCTATTTCTGCTGTTATCCCTATACCCAAGCTAATGTTACGAGTTTAAGATCGACATTGACAGTCGTGTCAGTCATTTGCCTCGTTGTTTTTATCTACATTTCATAAACTTTTAACATTTTTTTAAACTATTTCTACACTTTTTTTCAAACTTAATATTATCGTTCCAGCTTCTCTTCGTCCTTTTTACTAGACTTCATAATTTATTTGTTTTTTGTTTGTGTGTTTACTTCGTCTGAACTTATTTTGCAAACATTAACTTGCATTTTTCTTTTTTTATGTGTTTGTTTTGCCGGTTTTCCTTTCTTTTTTGTCTTCATTTTATTTTTTTCCAATATTTCTTATGGTTTTTATGCGGGTCTCTTTTATGTCATAACACATCACACAATCACCCACACTCACAAGTAGGTACGTGCCTTTCACGTCAAAGTGTTAATGTGTGAGTTAACAACACGCCTTCATTTATATTTCCCTTTTATTTATCCTTCCGCTTGCTTCTTCTTTTCAATTTTTATTTTTTTTTTGCAAAATTTGCTCTAAATAAAATTTGCCTCACGCATACATTCACCTATGTACCGCTAAGTAGCGGGGTCAAATTGCGACGACGTCGACAACGACAACAACAACAACAACGACGAGGACAGCTTCTTCTCATATATCCTGTCGTCGTCTCTAATTGAAGCTCTCCATCAGAACTTGGCTTCAACTTCGGCTAATACGCTCGCTCCTGTTTCTGTTCCTCTACTGCTTATCTAAATTGTTGTAAATTGACTTTCGTTGATTTGAATGTGTATGTGTGTGTGTGTTCTTGGCTGTCATGTGTGTGTGCGTCCTTTTATTTTCGTGTTTTTTGTTCTTCCTTTTGTGCTTTTCTCCACTTCCTTTGACTTGTGCGCGTCGAGTATTTTGGTTGACGTGAAGTTGTCATATCGAGAGGCAAACTTGAAGGAGATCACAGAGTACAGTAGAAGAGCAGTTCTCCCTCTCTGCCACTCAAATTTAAATAGAATAAAATAAAGCAGCAATTCGTGTTTAGAGTGGATTTAGGCGCAGTTGGCACGAGAAGCCGCCACTTTGATGGAACAATCGAATTGAATTTTCCGCTGTCAACGTTTTGGCTTTTTTTTTAATTTAATTTTTGTGTTTGAGTGCATTAAAATCGATGCTTTTTTTATTTTTTTTTAGAATTTTCCTTTGATTTCCGATTTTCTAATATGAAAAATTTAACTTACCACACTTCTCCCTCCCCAAGGGTTTTCTTTATTTCATAAAACAAAAAGAGTAATTTTAAGCTTACCTGAAAAAAGAGAGAAAATTTATTAAAATTTAACAATAAATAAAATGATTACTTTAAAAGTTTATTTTTTTGAACCTGAAAGGGTTAACAAAAGGGTTTACATCCCCGCCAACCGGAAAATAATTAAAACCACTCTAAAATGTGTTGGCCGAATGGTTGTCAAACATTTTTTTTGTGACAAGGTTGATGCCATGGTGTAATATATACAATATAAGGTGAGGAGAAAATAGAAAAATGGCTCTCTCCACCTCGATATTGTTTCGCTCTTTGAAAATTTTATTTTCGTGCAGTTGCCATGATAGCTACAAAAACATTAGGTAAATACAAACAACAACGTCGTTTGTTATCAAAAATCAAACAAAAAAAAAAACAAACTTTAGAATAAGGCAGAAAAATAAATCAGAAATCGAGGTGAGTTCGCTCAATTTGCGTTCTCATTTCTACTTTCCTAACTTCATTATTCAGCTATGCTATAAACCATTTCTCGCTTTGTCCGTCCATGGGTCGTTCAGTCTAATCGCTTTCTAAGCTTAGGCAAACTGCTCGTGGACAAGCATATTAAATAAAATGTTGTTACCACGATACCGTGAGCTTCATTGTTGATATTGACTTGAAATGTGGAACATACAAGGTTGAGGTTTTGAAACATTGTCTAAATCAAAAGACCAGTGATCGATCATTGATCTTCACCTAAATACTGGTGACTTACGAAATTGTTGCAATAATGCAAACTCTACCACATCCGCGCTACCGTATTAGCCAAATATAGAGTTCCGAAAGTGTGGCCAAGACCAAAAATGGATCAGTTGGAAATATTATTAAACAGTTTTAAACCGGAAAATTTGCTGAGATTTTGTAAAATTGTCAACTGACCTTCCAGCCGCTGGACATCGACAACAGTGCTGCCACCTTTTGACGATCTGACTTGACGACGCCGACGTCGCTGCGTAAAGCTACGCACAAAAGTCACAACATTTCTTATGAATTTCGGCTGCTTTTGAGATTTCTTTATGGATTCCGCCAATTTAAAGAAACTTTAATCAAAATTGAATTTTTATTAAAACTTTTTTTTATGTATTAAAAATTACAACAACAAAAACAAATGTTTCGTAAATATTTGCGCGATTAATTGCGAATTGCAACTGCTGGGAAAATGTGCAACAAAAATGTTCTCAACTGGAAAATTCGTTGGAAGCGAGAAACCGAAAACGAACGGAATTAGCGTTCAGGTGTCAAAAAAACAAAACTAAAGTTGCAGTGTTGCCACGTGTCACCAAAAAATAAAATAAAAATGGAAGGCAAAACTAAATTAAACAATAAATTTACAAAAATAACAAAATGAAAAAAATTTAAATAATTTTACTAATTTGAGCGGAAAACCACAAAAACAACAACAACAATAGTTAAACGAGTGCAGACGGACGCACAACAAGAACAACAACAAGAACAACAACACCCCAACCAACTCGAGAAAATAAATAAATCAAAATTTGACAAAGATAAATCCTAACAACAAATATATTTAGAAAAACAAAAACAACAACAACGAAATTCTAAAAGTGCGGAATTTACAACAACGACAACAACAAGAAAAAGAGTTTTATAGACTCGCAAAATATTTGCGCTGTCTCGTTTAAAACTGAACTAAATCGAAATGAACGAAAAAAGTTTTCGTTTTTATTTATTTTTTTTATTTTTGGTTTTGCGCTTCGAAAAACATTTTTCAAAAATTTTCCAGCAACAATTTCGGGGACGCGAGACTGGGAATGTGCCACTGTGGGATTGTGCGGCTGTGCGACTGTGAGACAGCGGGACAAATTAGCGAACATTTTCCATTTGCACCCAGACTCACTCGAGAATCGAATTTTTTTTCGGTTTTGTTTGTTTATCTTTGAAAATTTTCTTCGCCGATTTCATTTCAAATCAAAAACAACAACAAAAACAACAACAACAAAAGTGTACCTACACAAAAGATTGTGGAAATTGACGGTAGTATTAAAAGAATTGTACATTATTAAATTATTATTTATATTTGTAGAATATGAAATATTTTTAATTAACAAATTGAAAAAAAATTAAAATTTATTTTTTTTTTTTAAATTTGTAAAATTTATTATTATTTTATTTTTAATTTTTTTTAACTTAAATTATTTTTTTTAATAAAAAATTTTAAATTTTTGTTTAATATAAAATTTTAATTTTTTTTAAATTTTCTGATTTTTAAAGTTTTTTGACTTTATAATTTTTATTTTTCATTGCAAAATTATTTGTATTTTTATTATATAATTTTTTTTTTTTTTAAATTTGTTTAAGTTATTTTTTTTTTGTATATTTAAACATATAAATTTATATTTTAAATTTATTTTTTAATATTTTTAGTTTTAAAATTTTTAACATATTGTAATTTCAAAATTTTTTCAATATTTATTTTTCTATTTTGAAATATTGTTGATTTCAAATTTTTTAAGTTGTAAACTTTTTCAATACTCAAATTTTTTTAATTATTATTTTATTAAATATATTTTGAAATTTATTTTTTTTTATTCAGTTCTGTTTTTAAAGATTATTTAAATTTTTAAATCATTATTTTGTTTTAATATTTAATATTTTTTATTTAATATATTTTAAGTAATTTTTTTTAAATATTTAAAGTTATTTTTTAAATTTAATTATGAAATATTTTTTTTATTTTTAACATGTTTTTTATTTATTTTAAATTGTTTTTTTTTTTGAATTTTTGATATATTTAAGTTTAAAAAGCGTTATTTTCTTTTAATTTGTTTTTATGTTTAAAATATATTTTATTTTAAAAATTTAAATTTTCTCAACTTAAAATTTTTTGATTTGGTCTTTTTTTAATCCGTTATTTTTGTTAATATTTAAAATGTTTTAATTCTATTTTTTTTTAATTTTTTTTAATGTATATTTTCAAGGTCAAGCACATTCATTTATTACAACAACAATAACAAAAAAAATGTTGCACAAAGTAAATGTAAAATTTTCTCCGCTTCTTTCTTCCAAATTGGAAATAAATCAATTTTGCTAAATAAAAAATAAAAAAATTGAAATAGTTGTTGTTGTTTACTTATTTAATACAATTACAGCAACAACAACAAAGCAGTTCAGGAAATGCAACCGAAAACGCATAAACTTGAAATTAGACGCGTACAAAAACAACAAAACGCGAACGCGAGAACGAGAGAACAGCGAAAAAATTTACAATTTCATTTGTAAAAGTTTCGAAGGATGAAGGGGAAAGAGAAAAGCGCATAAAAATGGAAACGTGTTTTCATTGAGAAAACTGTAACAACAACAAAAACAAAAACAGAAACATAATTAAAAAAAAATCAAAAATAAAAATAAAATTAAAAAAAGTCTGATGAAGTCATTCGAGCGAGTGAGCGAACGAACGTGACGGCCGGCCAGATAGACATACAGACAGACATACGGACGGACGGCATTTAATGAATTTGCAATGACAACAAATCAAATATAAGAAAAAACAACAAAAACCAAAATAAACTCGCAAAAAAATAAAAATAAAATAATTGCAAAGTAAATAAAAATAAATTTCATGTTTTAAAAGTAGCGAAAACAATAAAAAATCATAAATAATTCACATAGGCAACAAACAACAACAACAACAGTAAGCCAGCCACTTGTCACTCGAGTCGACGACTGTCAGTTGCCAGCAATGAATGACAGGGGTCACACTCACACGCTCTGCTCTGCTCAGCTCAGCTCAGCGCTGCTCTCGCTCGCATTTGGGCATAGAAAACAAAACGCAAAAGAAACGAAAAAAATGCAAAACAAAAGCGATGAACCCGCAAAAGTTTAAACAATAGAATATACAAGTATATAAATAAATTCATTTATTTGTTGTTGTTTAAATAGACAAATGAGCATCACTTGAAAAATTTCAAATTCTGTTGGTGAATCAAAAATTTGACTTTTAAATAATTAAAGAGAAAATAGCAATTAATTTTTTTATTAGTTTAAACAATTAGAATATTATTATTAAAAACAAATATCCTTGAAATAATTGTTATTCCAGACCTCTGCCTCTGAGAGAAGAGAAATCATGGTTGAATAATAAGGTCAGGAAATTATAAATGAGAATGCAAATTGAGCGAACTCACCTCGATTTCTGACTAATTTATCAACCTCATTTTGAAGTTGTTTTTTTGGACATTTTTCCACTTTCCTCAACTAATATTTATTACACCATGATACAAATCAATTAGTTCCTTTCCACTAACAAGTTTATCGGAGAGACAACTGTTCTCTATTGCATTTATCAAAAGAGAATCGGAAAATTCTCGCCACTAAATTACATTAAAGTTTAAGTAGAGTTGACGTGGGCTGGTATGGGTCATAGCTTTTAGTCGTCATGGACCAGTGAACTGTACCCAGGATAGTGTCGGAATAAGTAGGTAAATATATAGGAATGAAGAATTTAGATTGGAAATTTGAAGATAGGTTCATACGCTATTCCCCAAACTTCTTTGATTCACGAATAAATTTTAGAAGATTAGGAATAAGAAGAGAATGATTATTATTCATACTCAACACATCACTAACACTCTGTTGGTCAAATGTTGGCCATATGTATTTTGTCCCGTGGTTACACCAATCAATACTTTTAGGTCAATCAGTCTTGTGTCTAGTGTGAAAGGCGACTTAGAGTTGTTTATTTTTTAAAACAGAAAACACGTTTAATCAAATCAAATTTGTTTTAATAAATATCATGAATAACAAGTAACCAAAAAAGGACTTGCCACTTATTTTGTTTAGTGTAAAAGAGTATTTAAAGATTCTAATTTTTGAAATCATAAAATTGCTTTTAAAATTTGTTTGTTTAACAAAAATCATTGCAATTCTGCCACTGGAAAAATGGTTCAATTAATTGTACCCTTACTCAATTTATCTTTAGCCAAACTCTTAGACTTAGACTCAATTTTTAATTTGTATCTAGTAGATACAATACCAGACTAAATAGTTGTTCTTAAAAATGCACCGAACACCAAACCTTGCGATTCGAAATTGATATCATTAGACAATCGCTTTTTATTCGATAACGACACTCGCATATTAGTCGCTAACGATATCGCGAACCGGAAGGAAATCTACCCTCGTTAACGAAACGTTTTACGATATCATTTGTGAATTCGTTTAAGAATAGCTTTGCAAGTTGATCACTCTAAACATTCATAGAAGAATCATTTTTACAATTTGTTTGAGAATGTTCACTAGCGATTTAATAACGATTTCATCTTTGAAATCGTTTAAGAAAAGTAATTTCCGTATCGTTAACGATATCGTTTTTCGGGTTATGCATTTATTTGATTTTTATTAATATTTTGCAAATTCGAATCAGATAAAAGAAGCACAGAAATTGGGTTTACCAAATCGTATTTGGGAAGTCCACCTCAATGGGAATATGGCAAGAAACGCGTTTTGCGCTTTCCGGTTATTTTGTTTATTTTCTACTTTTTCTTTTTTTGTTTGTGTTCTTTATTATTATTATTTGTTATTTGTGTATACTTCTTCGTGTAGAAAACATTTAAGCCGCATTTTATGCAAATCGAATTGCTTGTGGCTAATAAAGTAAATCTGTGTACTTTACTTCAGTTAAACAAAAAATGACGAACACCGAAATTAGTCATCGAATTAAAATTAGAAATTCATTAATTTGTCAGCTAAAAAATATTGAATGAATAAATTTAACAACAAATTGTATGGCTTTTTTTTTTAAATAAAAGTTTTGTTTTTTATAGAATCAGATAAATTTGTTGATACAAGCAAATGCGTTCAAATATCAAATTGACATTAAAGCATATCAAAGAAGCATTCAGTCGTTTGTTTGAAAATAAACTTAATACACAAACCGTTTCAAACCGCTTCAAACCGTTTAAAGCGGTTTTACATAAAATGTATGAATTAACAATTTTCGTTAAATGTTTTCAAAGATTTTACATACATATGTACATATTTTACATATACAAGTATATACGAGGATGACGCGATAAGTATTTAGCCTCACCGCCTGATGGAGGCCTACTTTGCAGACCTCGAGGAAACGTATACGGGTTCAAGAAGTTGGAGCATCGCTGGGTCAAGTGTATCGAGGTTGAGAAATAAATAATAACTTTTCCAAAATTTCCGGTTTTTCTCTTTATGGCTTGGCTTATACTTATCGGACCACCCTCGTAAACTCAAAAAATTTACAAACCGTTCAAACCGCTTCAACCCGTTTCGAACGATTTTGCACAAAACGTTTGAATGAAAAATTGTCGATAAACGTTTTCGAATAATCATTCACATACAAGCATATAGATTTACATATACATATATATGACGATTGTCTTGTCTTACCTTGCCCGCCACTGCTACCGCCGCCGCCCCACGGAAACTTCAGCAGCCTTTTGATGCTGGGATTGCGACGTACCGCGGGCGCTACCAACGGTTCGCCGCTTTCCATTTTCGTGGAAATTTTGAAAGGTTTTCTTCTTATGTAGTTACAAAAATTTCGTATTGGTTAAGCACTTTTTTCGTTTTTTTTTTCTTTTCTTTTACAATATTAGAAACTAAAGTTGAAAATCGATTTAAACTATTTATCGCAATTTCAGCAATTGGTTTAGGAACTTTTTCTTTTATGTTTTGCACATTTTGTGTTGATTTGAGAGCTTTCTTAGTTGCGTTTCAGTTTCAATTTGATGTAGATTAATCGTCGAAATGTGTTTATAAAAATATTTAACTAAATTTATTTAAATAGAATTCGCGCACTGCTCGGATACAAAAAAAAAAGTGTGATATGAGTTTTGGTTTATTCGGCGTGGAGAAGTTTTGTGTTTTTTATCAGTTAAACGTTTTTTTTTTTTCGTTTTTAATTTCGAGGTTTTTTGTACGATAAATTCATTTTTTCGTTAGTTTAATTAAAACCGCAAAAAGTTTAAACAAGTTCAAGGATAGATTCGAATACATAAACAACAAAGTCGATTCTCATTATATCGAAAATATTTTATTACGAGATTTTAATACTATCGATTGCATTTTTAATGAATTTTATATATTACCAACATTGCAAACAAATTACCGGTGCTATTACCTGAAATTTAACCAGTAGCGCTACTGATCTATCAGTTTAATTTTCCATCACATTCTTAATATGTTAGCTTCTTCAGAAATATTACATTACGTTTGTTCTCTAGCTGTGACCGAAAGTACCGGTTATTTTACTTGTAATTTAACTAGTAACGCCACTGAACTATCGGATTAATTACACATCAAATTCTTAAAAGTTTCTTGTTATTTTACTTGTAAATAAACCAATAGTGCTACTAAACTATTAGTTAAATTTCCCATCATATTTTTAATAGTTTCTTGGTATTTCACTTGTAATTTAACCAGTAGCGCTACTGAACTAAAAGGTAAATTATACGTAACTTTTTTAAAGTTTGAAGAAATATTTCTCGAATATTATTCTATCTTTATTACGCATTTTTTGACAGGTTTAACTAAACGAATAATTGTTCGATACATTCTAGTAATATAACTTGTTATTAGACCGTAATTTAACCAGTGAATTTGTAAATTGTTTGAAAGAGCTGGTCAAATAAAAATTGGTAAACTTGAGTATTACTTTAAAATGAAAAAATAAACTGCATCGCTTAGGCATTTCTTGTAGAACAATTTTCGACGAAAGCTATCGACAACAAATTAAAGCTTTTTCGTCAGTATTATTAACAGATTAAAAGCTTTAAATATGGGAAAATTGTTTGTGTTACTTTATTGCGACTCATTGGTAAAATTATCTGTAGGAATCCTAACAACCGAATTTATTTCAAAAATCCTTGGTAGGTTAGTTTAGGTTGTAAGAGCTGTCTCTGGAAAAGTGGTCCACTTAGGCTAAGTGTCCCTTTTGATGCCATGCGGTATATAAGTTATGTCGCTAACTGAACCATCCTGAACTATGTATAAAACGAAGAATATTATTTATATTCGATTTAGTTATATCGACTAGGCCTACAAAGAAAAGCTTCTCCAGGTGAGAATATCGTTTATTAGCCAAAGCGTGGCATGTACATAGAAGATGTATTATATCCTTGGTATAAAGTTCAAACAATTATTGTTCTTCTTCCACAAATTGTTTAAAAAAAATATAAAATTTCATATCAAAAGTTTTGTTGTACATGAGAAAAAAAAAGTGCATTTGTGTACGGCGCAAAAGTTTCGTAATTTTTTAAGTCATTATTTTTATGACTGAAAAATATTTACGACGTATTTACACAACCAAAAACGTCGATAAATAGTCGAAGCGATGAAAAACCAAAACAAAAACTCGTATGAAAATTTCACATTGTCACGTTGACATTTGAATGAGCAAATAACAGCAACAAAATAAAATCAGAATTATAACAAAAACAAATACGAATGAAGAGCGAAGAACGTAACAGATTCAAATTGAAAACAAAATCAAGCCAAAAAGGAAGCTAAAATTAGACAAAATTAGAAAATTTACTTCCAAAGGAAAATTAATCGAAACGATACAACAATGTGACTGCCTGTCTGTCCGTTTGTCTGCACGTCTGTCCGACCAGCCGTCGTTTCATTTGTTTGTGTGTGTGTGTCTTTGTTAATTTGTCCATGCGACTAAACTCAAAAAAAAAATCGAAAATGTTGCAAAAGGAAAAGGAAAAATGGAAAATGGGCTAAAATTAGAAATTGTATGTCCCATTTCTATGGACGGTTCAGTTCAGCACTGTGTGGAATTGAAAGAAATTGAACGAAATGAAACGAAACGAAATGAAATGAAATGGAGTGAATGGCTTCATTTGATCTTCTCGTCTAATGTAATTAATATTTTGTGATTAGGTAAACGAAAAAAGAAAAAATCAATTTGTGGTCATGCGGAGAGGTGTGAAAGAAAAGAACGACAATTATTTAGACAATGATTACAAAACCAAAATGCAATCGAAATTAGGGCTGTGCGACGATTTATCGATTATTGAATCGGTTTTAAACAAAAGGAAACATGAATTTAATTGAGAATTAGGGAGTTTGTAAGGCTATTACGAACAATAAAAAAGTTAACCAAAATGAGAGTGTTACACCCAACAACGTTAAAACAATATAACTTATATGTCGACAGAAAGCATTCAGCCAAAGTCGTTCGGTCTTGACTACACTGGAGGGCCTGTATTATCAATATGAGTTGGATAGACTGTGTAGACTGGACTGAGTGAAGTGGTTAGATATAAAAATTTAGATGAACCACAAGGACTGAATAAAAAATAAGAGCACTCATTGATTGGACTAACTAGAATATTTAAAACTAAAACGTCAGTAAGTAAACCTATTCAAAACTTATGTTAATACATTCTTTAGTCGACTGGAATTATATATATATAGTGTAAAACTAATATAAAATCAAGTTTGGTTCAAAACTTAACCTCAAAACTTGACTTCATATCTTTCTTTAATATTACCCATAAATTTAATACAGGATTTTTTGTTAGATGTGAACAACTTCCCATAGAAGTTTATGCCAAACCAAAAACAAAACATACAGCGGGTCAAAATCTCCTTTACTAAGAAAAACATTTGGTAAGCGAATTATATCAAGCAGTGGACCCGTGGACTGGTCGTCCATATCAAGGGATTTGACTCCTTTGGACTATTTGTGGGAATACGTTAAATTACTCGTCTATGCTGAGCAATCAGCGACAGTAGATGACTAAAAAGCAAACATTAGGCGCGATATTGCCGACAGAAGATCGGAAGAGTAATGCTAAATGTGACTGATAGGATGACCTTAAAGAGACGCAGTTACGTCTGCATTATGCTTAAAGTTTGTGATTAGAGTATTTGATGAAGAAAAATAAATTCTTTACCCTTTAAAATACTTTTTTTTAATTTTTTTAAGTACTAGAAATGAATTTCCGTAGGTGGCTCACGTGGCGCCTTTTCACAATTTTAAGTTCGTCCATATATTGGAGGAAGTTTCCATCACCGTTTCATTTGTAGTCGAATTTTCCAATATGAGCCGACTTTTGGTATGTCACGCTTTGTAAAAAAAAATGTTCAGTCATATCCACAGGTGGGCACAAACTAGTTAATTAATTAAAAGTTAATTAACGAAGTTAAATTTTTTGCTTATTATTAAATTTTCCGTTTATTTCGAAAACCATTAAAAAGTTAATTAACTCGCGTTAAATTTCCGCCGTTAATTCAAGTTAGTTCAATATGAAACGAAAAATTAAAATGTAAAATTAATTACAAAAGAGGAATTAAGAAATGATTTAAAGCAAATCGAATGATATAATAAAATATTCGTATGTTGCCTTCTAGGATGAACAAGTTCATGAAGTATTAACAATACAACAATACCCTCTAGTGCGGCAGTGGAACGATTGTTTTCTAAATGGAAAGAAGGACAACTGAAGAGCAAAGGAAGTCAAAACTTTGAAATGTTGCTCTTTTCTAACGCCGTTAACTTTTCAACGAGTTAACGAAGTTAAAATTTTGATTAACTTTTCTCGGATTAACTAAGTTAAAATCTTGATTAACGATGCTCACCTGTGGTCATGGTCATATAAACTTGATACAACTTAAGAAAATCGCTTCCTATTCAGACTGAAAATAGTTCAAGTAAACATTTGTTGTGTAAAATGTTAAGCAGTAGCTTGTTTGTTGTTGTTGTTGGTTAGACTTTAAAAACGATTATAAAATTGCACATAAATTGTGCACATACACAAAACAACAACAACAACAAAAATAGCCTCGCATCAAATATTAAAAAGCAAAATGCGAAATTTATCGCCGAACACTTCGGCGCAAAGATTCGCGCTACAAAAGAAATTCAAATTTCGAAATGAAAAAATTGAAGAAAAATTTCTTTACCAACAAAAAAAAACAACAAGAAAAACCACACACGAAGAGAAAAAAACGCACAACTTTTGCGAATGAATGAAAATTTAAGTATCTGAATTATTCTTGTTTTTTTTTTCTTCTCTTTTCCTTTTTGCTACCAAAATAAAATAAACGAAAATTTTGTGGAAAAAAAGAAAGAAAAACTGAAAAAAAAAGTGAAATTTAGCGTTGCGAAAAATTTGTTAAGCGTCACGCGCGTCATTTGGCACTCGCCGACGTTGACAGTTTTTTTTTTCGATCCCTCGCTCGCATGCGGTGAAAAAAAGCGACGCGCGGTATTTTGACGCTGGCGCCAATTCAACAATTTTAGTTGACAATTATTTGTTGTTGTTGTTGTTTTATGATCACAAAATGATTTTTTAATGTTCGAGATGCGTATCATAAATTTCAAATAAGAAATTATACGAGATTGACGTATTAAAAAAAATTTTAAAAAAATTATAAATAAAAAATAAAAATCAAATTAAAAATTAAAAAAAGAGAAAAAAAAATTCAAATTTGAATTAGATTATCTTTTCTCGAGCTCATTTATCTTAATGTATAAAAAAGAGATTATGAATTTTTTATTTGTTTATTTTTTCTCTTTTTTTTATTTTTTTTTATTATTTTTAATTTTTTATTTTTTTTGTATTCTTTTTTCTTTGAACTTTTTTAAAGAACTTTTCAAATTAATTTCATTTTAATCGTCACCCTACCCGTGAGTAGCCGTGCGTGCACTTGGTGTAGGGTATATAGTAAAAAGTATAGCCCACACGTGCGCAACGCTTCGACTGCACATTGGAAAACGTTTCCTTGGTGCATTTTTTTCCGTAGCAATTCTTTTATTTACATTGAAAAGTTTACATTTTACATTCTACGAAAATGTTGACTGCTTCTTGTCGGCTTTTGAAAAATGTATCTGTGAGATATTTTTGAGTTTTTGATTGATTATGATTCTCAATCCGGAAGCTGGGAATGCGTCATGCACGCCGTGCTACCTGGGGTCGGTCTGCCTCCGCATCGGCGGGACTGTTACAATTTTAACATATGATTTTTCTCGCACATACACACACATACATGCATACATACATGCAAGATTTCTTTTCTAAACAATTCCTAAAATAGTCTCTACGTCAAATTTTGTTGTTGTTTTGATCAGATTCTTTTTACTTCAAGATTATTTTTAAAATTTTAAAAAATATTAAATATGAACTTACAAATCAAGCAAATGAAATTCATAACAAAAACAACAACAATACCACAAAAAACAACATTTAGTAAATTTATCTGCCGCAGCGAAATCCAAAAAATTGACATTTAATTAAATTTCCATTAAACAATTTCGATGGAGGAATCAATATTTTGTACAAAAACAAAACAAAAATAATAACAACAACAACAATAACAGTAGTTGTCGTCGTCGCTATTTGCTTGCATTGTAAATGAGTTTATTTGTTTGTCCGTTTGTGTCCGTTTGTATGAATTTATGTTCGTCTGTCTGCGTGTCTGCCTTTACAGGGAAAAAGGTTTAAACGTATTTAATACTTCCATTAATTTGTTTATCGATTTTAGCGGTGTAACCGTTATGAATCGATAGTTCCACTGTTTAAATGGAGCAGAAAAGTCCGTTGAACAGTGATGCCACAGTAGAGACAATTTAAAACTGGATTTAAATTTGAACAAAAGTTACATATAAATTATCCAGTACCAATCTAACACAAAGTGTTAAAAAGTAAACTCAAATGCATAACAAAAGTAAAGTATACAAAAAGTAAACAAAACTTGTTTGAAAGTAACCAAAACTTGATTGAAAGTATTCAAAACTTGTTTAAAAGTAAACAAAAATTGTTTGAAAGTAAATATACATATTTTTATATAAAAAAATTACTATTTAGTAAACAAAATAAAGAATCAAAACTTTAAAACATGTTTGAATAGTTTCAATAAATGTAAGTATGTAATTAAAAAATAATTTTGTTAAATCAAACAAAACAACCCAGCTGGCAACGTTGCACAGTGAACTCACGCAAACAACGTAAATTAATAACGTATACAATTATAGTAGATGGGTGTGGCAAGGGGTACGACATATAAATAAAAACAGGACTAGAAAATGTTTCTAAAATAACCTTGAAATACATTTACGAGTTTAAATTATGTACTTAATGCATATTAAGTTACTTTCGATTGAGGATAATCACACAGGAAATATTTTCAACAGTATTTATGCCTTAAAAGGGATGAAACTGTCAACAGCTGACGAGAGGTAATGGCAAACAGCTGACTGGATTAGAATGCCTAGACTAAATGTCGGAATTATGCGAAAACTGGAAAACTTTTCAACAATTATTAATTCAATATGAATGAAATTTGTTTCTCCGCAGTTTAAACAATTCCAAATTTAAAGTTAAGTCTGGCCGACACGTGACGTTTGCAACAGCCACCCACCCACCCACGCAGTAAAATGACGGTTTTAGCGGCAAATAAAATAATTAAGCCCGAAAGCAAATAATTACAAATCGCCGATAAGACAAACAGCAAAAACGATGCGAAAAGACAAAATGAATTCGATTCCGATTCCGATGCTTTTAATAAATTTTGACAGATGTTTCCAGCGGAGAAACGCGAGAAGGAAAAAACGATTTCTGATTGACGGTCAAATGTAGCGGGCGGGGGCGGGGAACACGTGTGCGATTAAATATTTAAACAATGCAGAAATCAAATTTAAACAAATAGCGGTAAAAGTCGATCAAAATTAATCAGAAACGAAAGATTCTATATTAAAATTGATTTAAACAAATTTGTTTGTTTTTTATTTAAACGATTTTGGTCAAAAATTTGTAAAAAATATTATTTAAACTTACAAAAAAATTGTTAAAACTTGTGAAAATGTTGTTCAAAGTTAAGCAAAACTTGTTTAGATTTAAACTTATAAGCAAACATGGTTCAAACCCTTTACGCCTTTCATTATAGAAAGAGCTGGACACGAACTAGTTAAAAAGTTAAAAGTTAATTAGCGAAGCTAAATTTTTGCAAATTTTTAACTTTTCCGTTCATTTCGACAACAAATAAAAAGTTAATTAACTCGCGTTAAATTTCTGCCGTAAATTCAAGTTAGTTAAAAAGGAAAAATTAAGAATTGCATTCCTTCTTAGATATAAATAAATTAAATTAATTAGATAAAAGCTAACTGAATCACAAATTTAACGACATTTCGAAATTCTATTTACCTTTGACCTTTGCTGAGGTGAGCATCATTAATTAAGAATTTATTAATCCGAGAAAATATTTTTGGATTTTGCTACATATAGAAATTTTAATTTGTACGTTAAATTTTTAACGGCGTTAACTTTTCAACGGGATCAACGAACTCAACTTAACGAAGTTAAGTGTTTGGTTAACTTTTATCGGATTGACGAAGTTAAATTCTTAATTAACGTTGCCCACCCATGGTCAAAGCCAAAACATTTGACTTAAATTAAACCGAATTTGTATACAATTATTTATTGCAATTAAGCAGAACTTCTTCAAGTTTAAGTTTGTTTAAAATTAAACAATTACATTAAAAGAAATATGAAATATGTTTAAAAATAAACAAACAAATAAATGAATGAATGAATGAATGAATGAATGAATGGTTAATTGAAGGTTGTTTACTATAATCGATATATGGATTGTCAATATTGCAGTAATGAAAGAATGAAAGAATTAAGTACTGATAATGCAAAAATCGATAACTGGACTAAATTGATAAGAACTAGAAAAAAATCTACAATTAACGCATTAAAATTGACATTTAAAAGATAAAACCAACAACAACAAAAATGTATTAGCCAAGCTAGATAAGAATCTTATACATTTGTTGTCAGAATAGCAAATGTCGCATGTAGATCAATAAAAGAGAGCAAGTATGACGATAGAATCCAATTACAAAGTTTGTTGGAGGGAAGACTCGTCTCAATAAAAGCGAAACACTCGTTAAACTCGTACAGACCATTTGTTGGACAAAGTAACAGCAACAGTAACAACATAGCCATAAAGCAAGGATGTGCAAGGATATGCGATGCAATCGTGGTAAATAGAAGAATGAAAAAAAGCAACAACAAAATGATATACCATAAATTCTCTGATGAAGAGAAGCCCTTAGCACACACAGCACAACCATTGTCCGTTTCAAAAGAACAGGAGATACATACTCGTAGAACAAAATAGAAGCAACATCAACCATCCGCAACAGAAAAACAGAATCGACAGACAAGGGAAAATGAAGAAGTAATTATAAAACAAGCTTTAAAATTTTGAAATAATTCAATGATTTCTATAATTTTAAATATCGTTCTTTAACTATCAACTATTTGGCTGGCAGTACAGTTAAAAATTTGCCACGCCCATCTATTACGCCCACAATTTGTTAAACTAATTTGTTAAACAAATTTGTATTATTTTGCTAATATTGCTCTTAAAAATCTGAAATTTGGTATCGGAGTTTAATTGGGTTAAAAATGGGCGTGGTTGCATCAATTTAACGTTCACTTTTATAAAAGGTTGAATCAATTTTACGCCTACCACCATTGCTCAGGAACTTGATTTGCTATAGAAAACAAATTTAGAAATGCACCGGGAAAAATGATAGACTATACAAAATCTGACACGCCCACTTATTTCGCCCACAATTTGTTTAATTAAGTGAAAATATTTAATTACATTGATAACTTCACCAAAAATGGGCGTGGTTGAATCAATTAAACGCCCATCATAGTAACGCATAATCGCTACAACGAGGAGTTCCGGGAAGTTCCGCTAACTAATTATCTTACACATATTTATATTTAAAACTAAACCCGGGCAATACCGGGTACTATAAGCTATAGTGTGCATTTATAGCTTTAAATGTTTCAACATTGAAAACGATTTAAAATTCATTTTGTTGAAAAAGTTGAATATGATTTTATTAGTGAACTTATAATTTGCGGCAGCACTGTGCTTAAACTAACTAGCACGAGTAGTCGAGAGTCGCGACCAAGTTTAAGCCATAAAAAATAATATTGTAATAAGTTTAGACAAAATGGAAAATACCCTCACATGACGAAGTGAAGTGATTTTCATGGCAACTTTTTTCATTGGAAAAAAGGATGTTCATTTGGTTTGACATGGCATGGTATGGAAGAGCGGTGCGACGCGTCGTGCTGTGGCGGAAAATGTAATGATTAATCATACGAAACGGAAGGAACGGCGAGCACTAAACGGAAGGAAGAAGAGCAGGCGGAAAAAGTTGTAAAAGCCAGATTGCATGACACGTGTGCGAACTTTTTTTTCCTTTCCTTTCCTTTCTTTTTGTCTATGTCAATTTAGCGTTAAACATAAATATTAATTTTATAGGTCATTGATAGCTTACTTAGTTGTTAAGGGTTAATTGTATTTTTGCGCGGAGAGAATTTTCCTCATATGCGAACAAAAGTAGATAAATTTACAACACACAAAGAAATGGAGAGAAAGAATAATTGAAATTGCAAGAAATACTCGTATATCATAGATTTGTCGAGATATTGTGATAAATTTTAAAAAGCTCTTCAAAGCGCGCATAAATTAGAGAAAGTTAGTTTTATAGCTTTCGAGATGTCATAAGCAAAAGTGCGAAGGAGAATTGGGTCGGTGAAAGACATAAGAGCACATTTATCGAAGGTGTTCTTTAAGAGAGATTCTGCACGCTGATAAGATTTGATAAATGTGATTTAGGAGATATCATGTTTGGTTGAAATAAAATATTTAAATGAGAAAAATTTAACTTCATGATTTTAAATATTTCTATTAAAGTTATTGAATTACTAGCTTATAATAGCCGGCGTTGCCCGGTTTTTCTTTGGAATAGAAACATGTGAAAGAGAATTAGTTAGTGAAACATACTCCCCGTTCTACAGCGGTGGGCGTTTAAACAAATTGTGGACGAAATAAGTGGGCGTGGCAATTTTTGTATAGTCTATTACTTTTCCCGGTGCATCCCTATGCATGTTTCTATATAGCGCATCAAGTTCCTGAGCATAGGTGGTAGGCGTAAAATTGATCCAATTTTTTTTTTTTAGTCTGCGGTTAATTGAACAACCACGCCCATTTCTGGTGAAGTTGTTAATACCCAAATTAACTTAGATACCGAATTTCAGATCTTTAGGAGCAATATTATCTAAAAAAAAATCTATTATTGCACGTAGTTTTACAAATTGCGGGCGTAAAAGGGGGCGTGGCAAATTTTTCTTTGTCCAAAACCTTCCTTGGTAATTCCCTAAAAATTCATCGGAATCGGATTAATGGTTCACACGCGCATATGGTACAAAGATAAAATAATACAAAGCCAGAAAGAAATAAACAAACATTCATTTTTATATATTTAAAAGATTTAAGATTAATACTGCAAGTTTATAACTCATGAGCTTTTGAAGATATCATAAAATTGTTAGCATAACTTTGTTTTTGAGTACAAATTAATAAAAGCAAATAAAGGACTCAATCTCGAAAATTTTTCAATTTGCTACGCAGAATTTTAGGAAAAAGTTTATTTAATTTTTCGTTCGTTCAAATACGAGAAACAGTTGAGAAAATATTTGCATTGATAAGTACCGGGCGAAAATTCTGCATTTGCGTGTATATGGTATATGGTGTACTCCAAGGGAGTAGAACATTTGGTTGGATGGCAACCAGCACAAGAGAAAGGGAGAAACGCGAAAGAAAAAAGGGTAAAGACAGCAAACAAAACAAAAAATGACTTTAAAAGTGCAACCGATAAGATAAAGTTTGGCGGAATAAGTTATAAACCAAAGCCATAAAAGCGACTTCAAAGGAATTCAATTGGGGGCAAAGTATTAAATTGAATCAACAAACAAAATAAGCAGAGTTTTTTTTCACTTTCGATAAATAAATAATTTTGATTAAAATTAATAATAAACATATTCGCAAATATTGTCTCGAGTTGGAATTGTAACGAAATTTGCAGGAAGTACTAACTCTAGGGTGGAACAATTTCAACGTGGAGCAAAAAGCATTATAAATTAAAAATACAAAATAAAGACGAATGTAAACGAAAAGCTTCTCTTTTTAAACTCAAAAAGTGTTTTGGTTTCTGTGTTGTCCATTGGATTCTCCTCCATAAACAAATAATCTTTATATATAAATTAATATATTTTTCTTTCTTCTTTCTTTCTTTCATTCAATCTCTCTATGTATCCTATGCGCGTCTAAACCATTCATCCGATTCCGATGCAATTTTGGGGAGTTGCTGTACTCACGCCAAGGATTGTTTTGGGCAACAAAATTTACCACGCCCACCTATTACGCCCTAAATTTGTAAAACTATGTAAGAATATTCGATTATTTCGTTAATATTGCCGCTATATGAAATTCGATATCTGAGTTTGTTTAGGCACTGTCGACAACTTTCCCAAAAATGGGCGTGGTTGAATCAATTTCACGCCCACTTTTAAAAAAGGTTTGATCAATTTTACGCATGCCACCATTGTTCAATCTGTCACGCCCACTTATATACGATTACATTGCTAATAAATATTGCTCCTAAATATTTGAAATTTTGTTTCTGGGTTTTAATGGTTACTGTCAATAATTTCACCAAAAGTGGGTGTAGTTGAAACAATTTAACGCCCACCGAAATAACTCAGAATATCTGCAACGGGAAGTGCCGGGAAGTTCCGCTAACTAATTATCTTACATATTGATATTCAAAACTAAGCCCGGGCAACGCTGGATATTAAAAGCTAGTTTCTAATAAATCAATTTTGAGCTTTTATGTTTTCTTCTTGAATTATAATTTTTCAAATTACAAAATTTCATAAACAAACAACAACAAAAAAAGCGATCAGAAAACTTCATTGCAGTATCAACAACAATTTACAAAGCTGCATACAGCAGCAGAACAACTCGTAACTACGCGATGAGATACCAGGCGCAGATCAGCTGCATTTTCTTTTACTATTTGTTTAAATACAACAACAAAAATTATACATTTTTTGCTTTATGATTTTTATTTTTCATGTTTTTTTTTTTTTTTTTTCATTTATTTGCAGAGTTAAATAATGCGATAAGTTGAATGTCAATGTCTGCTCAGGCCTGAACGCTGCGATGCTCTGCTCTGCTCAGTGCACTACAAAAGTATGTGCAGATACGCAAATACTCGTACATACATTCATATACAGATAGATAGAAAGATACATAGATACATGCATTGCATGCATATGAATGGGGGGGGGGGGGGTTGCAGGAAAATTGTGGATATGGCTGCAGATGGATGGATGCTACTGCTCAACGTCCTACCCCAATTAGGGAGAGCTGTACACGAAATTAAATAATAATAAAAAAAAGATACAAGATACAAGCTACGAGATACGAGATATAAAAAAATGTTTAAATACAAACAAAAAGAATAAAAGTAGCGACGAGATGCGGTAAACATAAATCCCCGGAAGTGTGCACTCCAAAATAACGTTGGGAGCAGAGAAGTTTTTGGGGGAGACAGGGGGAAGGTCGGCAAGTTTGTCATATGTAAACAGAAGAAGACACATACGACAAATGCGAACAAAAACAACAACAACAACAAGAGCGACAACAGCGACAATTGTATTTATAAAATGACAGCACAAATGCGCGTATTCTGTGGATGCGACTTTATTTTTCAAATAAATAAGCATCAATCTTTTAATTTTAACTTTTAACTTTTAATTCTGTTTAGAATTCGTGAAGGAAAATATACAAAATTAAAACAATACACGAACAAAAAAAGTTTGTTAAAAAAAGAATCAACTTTTAAATTACATTAATGAAAGTTTAAAAATATAAAACAGAAACAACAACAAAAATAGAAATAGAAAAATTTGATATACCCATCAAAATGTTAAACAATAAAATGCAGCGTCAAAGTTCACGCCACACACACGCACGCTCGCACCCAGATACGACACAAAATGACACTTTTGTGTGCGTGTGTGTGTGTGCGGCGGCGGTGGTGATTATCTGTAAAATGCAACTGTTGCGCTTTATTTCTTGAGATATCCGAGAGTTTACCATATACGAGTATGTATCTCAGCTCAAGTGGCTGTCATTGTTTTCCATGAGGTGCGAGCGATGCGCTCAGAGGTAAGATTTGCTTTAATTTATTCAAGATGAGGGGTGCAAACAGACAGACAGACAGACAGACAGACAGACAGACAGACAGACAGACACAACAGACAGGCGGCACGGACGGATTTGATAAATTATTCGTGCATGGCGCAGACCTTATCTGTGCGGTAGCTGAGCAATACAATAAAAACTGTTTAGATCTAACTTACTATACTATAGTGGGAAATGCAGTTTTTCCAAAAGTAATTAATAAATACAATTTATTTTAATGTAACCAAAAACCGAAGGCAAATCTAAATGCCAACAACAAAAAGCATTTTGTAATAAATTCTAGTTGGAAACTACAAATTTGTATAAAAAATTTCAATAAGTGTACTAAAAGCTAGGAAAAACTAGCAAGGGCCAAAGATTTCCTTTTTTATAGGATATATAAAAGTTATGTATCTAAATCTAAATAAGATAGACAGTCGAAAAGAAAGACAAGAAGTTTAATGCACACGAAAGTAATCCACACAAATGCTCGCACAGCGTAATCAAAGAAGAGAGTACACGGCGAACAAAAAAGTATTTGTCCCAAATAAAACTGCAGTAAACACAATTGAATTTGGGTCTAGTAAATTTCTAGTTTTAGTTTATCTGCTAAAAATATGTTGTTAATGTCAAAAGGAAACAAGTATATAAGTATATGTATATATATATTAGTTACAAGTAAATGTTTGTTTTTCACAAATAATACATGTATTACACTCAAACAAAATGGTAGTTAGGTATAGTAAAATTTATTTTTAGGATAAACAAACTATACACTTAATATATAATTCGATAACACAAAACTATATTTCCTTTTAAAATGCTTTCCACAATCAAATTTTATTTCATTCAAACGAATATTGTATATGCGTTTTATTTAAAATGTTGTTTAACACAAATATATGATTTTATATAAACAAATTTTGTATATTTGGCCCTAACAATATTCACTGCAGACAAATAAATAACTGTGTTTAGAATATATGTTTGTTTGGCACAATTATATTTCCATTATATTTGACACAATTGTATTTTTATTATATAAGTTTGTTTGACACAATTATATTCTTATTATATTATATGTTTGACAATTTACTAAGGTCCACTAAAGATCTATGTTAGATCAGCCAATGTAACCTAACCTAACCTAATATGTTTGACGTAAACAATTACATCTTTAACAAATTTATTTATTTGTCGTAAGCAATGACAATATGTATTTGCACTAAATAACAACTTTATTTCAGGCAAATAAAATATGCGCCAAAAATTTCATTTCATTTGGAAAAAATACATTTTGTCTATCCCTAAATATTTAGTCTACAGTAATTCGTCATCTTCTTTAACTTTGACGTTACCATCTCTTTCTTAGCATGAAAGATACTCGCAAATAAACTTTTTTTAAATGATTATTTTATAGTTTGTTTTAAAATAAACTTTCTACTTTAACTTAAATCTTGTCATTTTGTCAATTAATATTGCCAAACGTTAAGATAAAAATAGTTTCAAATAAAATAATACAACGTGACTCAAAAATAAAAACGTAAGAATTTCTGACATGGTAGAGGCTGAATGCGGAATGCATTGGTGGACGTTGACGTTGACGTCGACTTCTCTTATGATTAATTGGTTGATTATGATTTTTGTGCACTCATTTGATTGTACTCATAAACGTCATCACAACGACTTGTATGCCTTTTCAATTTTATAAACTAAACAAGTGCGAAAAATAAATAAATACAAACAAACAAACAAACACAAATGCATACGAGTACGAATAACAAAAGTCATCCGATTGTTTTACCCACCATTGCATTGAATCATCATCATGCGAAAAGGGAATTTTTATTATATCACAAAACTAAACTGCGTTAATATTTTTATAATTACAAATTGCAAGTAACTTTTCCCCAAGTTCGTAGTCCAATGAAAAGAGAAACTTTTAAACTTTTAAACGCTGCAACAAGCTGAAATAAAACGCCAAAGTAGCGAAAAAAGTTTAGTAAACGACAACTCGAAATGGGGTACACTTTGCAACTCTCGAAAAAAATGGACAATTGTGAAATAACTGACCAATACCTGTAAAACCGATTCGAACCGGTACAGATTAACCGTTTCAAACCGATTTTATGCAACACTTAAAAAATTAATCTTTTTAAATATTTTACAAATAACTGACGAACTCCTCGAAACTGGTTCAAACCGATTTCAATCGGTTCAAACCAGTTCAAACCGGTTTTGCGCAATATATGAATCCAAAATTGTTAATATCTACGGTTTTAACCGTTTCAAACCGATTTAATGCAATACATAAACAATAAATCGTTTCAAACCAGCTCAAACCGGTACAAACCGGTTTTGTGCAATATATACAAATACCGTTTCAAACCAGTTTTACGATAAACATAGAAAATTAATCTATTTTTAATATTTTTTAAATAACTAACGACCTTTTTGAAATCGGTTTCAACCGATTCAAACCGGTTTTGAGCAATATATTCAAATACAAAATTGTCTTGATTTGAAAAATTATATATTTCCACGCAAAGTGTGCCACTTTCTTTAACCGAAACTATTCCAAAAATGACTTCAATAAAAGTTTTCAAATGAAATCATTTTTACACGATGAATAAAGAAAACTTTAATTGAATTCAGGGCAAACAGGAAAACGGGAAAATTGGATTTACCGTAAATAGTAAAAAAAGAATTGCATAATTTTAAATTTCTTGCGGAATGCAATAACGAAGAAAATATAAAAGCGATAGAAAAGTAAGCAGGAAACGCACTCCTCGTATGGATGCAACAACAAGGATCAATAAAATTACGTGAACTCGACGTTCCTGCTACTGCTTAACGCAAACCAATTCAAAACGCTCTCAAAGGCAAAGGCAAACACAAACCAATTCAATTATGAGGCAAAATAACAAGAACACAAGCAGCAGTGCAGAAGGAGAGGAGGCCCCTCGCTCTCTATCCTAGCCTGGCCTAGCCTAGACAAAGACAGGCGAGGACAACGAGAACGACGGTCGACGGCGACGACGGTCGACAAAAGGTTATGGCTAAGCGACAAAGAGCAGAGCAGCGCATTAGGCAATGCAGGACACAAAATACCTACTTGAGCGCACATGAGTTGAGTAACTACAACAACAATAACAAATCCTGATGATGATGGACAGAAGACACATGGCAACAGCATTACAACAAATACAGGTAGTACAATAAATACATACAAAAGGACCATAGCAGTCCACAGCAGGGTAAGAGTCCACTGCTTGCTTTAGCAATGCAGTTCTCTCCTCAGGCGGCTTAAGCAGCGGCACAGAGAAAACAAGGACATTTAAATATATCGTCGAATCGGGTCGGGCTGGGTCGGGCCGGGTCGCAGAAAATTGCATTTCAACTTGTTGCAGCGAAACAACAACGACGGCAGCAGGAAAAAACCCATACAAGATTTTTTCCAAGGCATCCGTTGTTTTATAAGAATTTTGAAGAAGTTCATCCGTCCAGCTGGTTTTTCTTTTCGAGCATATAATATTTCTGGGAAAATACTCGCACATAGAAATTTCACATCATTTAAAGAAGGAGAAGAACTATGAAAGCGTGTAAATTAGTGATTTGCATGTGAGAGTATTCAAGCGTTTGCACCTTACATACTTATAAGAAGTTTATGTTAGTAGAATATTGGATTAGTTTCTTTTTGTTGGACTGCTTCCGACAATTAACGAGCAATTTTTATCGAAATATTTCGATTTGTTTTTAGCGTTAAGATATAAAAGTTGGATTAGTACTCAACCTGAAACTAACAAATATACAAATATCTTTGGGATACGTATACGATATTTGCATCAAATAAAGTTTATATTTTGTGAAAAAAATATGTCATTGCGACAAATAAAGAAATTTATATATAAAATATAATTGTTTACATCAAACAAACTAATATAATAAGTATATAATTGTATCAAACAAACTAATAAATTGTGGCAAACTAATAAAAATATGCAAATTAATATAATCAAAATATGTTTGTATCAAGCAAACATATATTTGTGTTAAACAATATTTTATTTAAAACTTGCATTTATTTGAACGGAATAAAATTTATTTGAGGCAAACAGCATTCCAAAGCAAATATACTTCTGTTTTAGAGAATTTTATATATTAAGTAAAAAGTTTATTTGGCCTAAACACAAAATTTACTTTACACAAAAGCAATTTCGTTTAACTGCAAAATATTATTAAAGTGAAAAAAAAAACATATACTTGCAACAAATATTGTCTAAAAAAACTTTTGATTAGCTTAAATTTAATACAATATGTTTGCTACAAATAAAATAATTTATTAGACCTAAAAACAGTAGAATTTGCGGCAGTTTTATTAAAGACTAATACTCGTTCATTTGCTTTTACATATCTGAGACCTGGGGATAAGAGAGGTGAACCCAGAATAGTATACAAAATGTTTTCTATTGTTTGTATCTTTCAGATTAAAGAATAATTGTGAATTAATGAGATCAGTTTGCTCCTAAGTGAAATTTCAGTTTGATATCTTTATCAACTTTACAAATCGTTTAATGCAAACACTTAATCAAGAAACTATTAAATGGCTTTTATGTATACTTTTTGTTTGGCTCATGGCATTCTCAAGCAACAACAGATTTGAGATTTGAAATACATTCCAAACGAATTACATAGTAATCAATCGAAAGACTTGCAAAAAAAAGAGATTAACAAAAATTGGAAAACTTTTTGTTCCGAACTAGACCAAAATTTCAAAAACTTGCTAAAGAAAACGTTCCTTGAAGTTAAGCTCATGCGAAGTCGCTTTTATTAGCATAATCCACAAGAGAGTCATCATCGCTGGCGCCAGCGTACATTAAACAAAAATTAATTAATTATTAATTTTCTCAAATTTACGTTTTATTTTTTTCGTTTTTTTGTTTTTTTTTTTGTTTTTATTGCACTTGTTAAACAATATTTTTTTTTTTTCTTTATTTTCATCATAGTTCTTTTTCATAAGACTCAAGGGAGGAGCATGCATCCGAGAGTCGAGTTGATTGTATTCGATGGTACAAAAAAACAACAACAACAAATTTGCACGCGATTTGAATTTAATTAGAAGAAATTTCGCAAAGAGCCAGAAGCAGCATGAGGAATAGTAACCGAAGAAGAAGAAGAAGGAGGAACCAAAACTAAAGAGGAATATAGAAATGGCAGCTGAGGAAAAAAAAAACTGCTGACACAATTTTTACAGTTGAGAGCACAGCAAGAAAAAAATTCAAAATAAATATAAAAAAATAGACTGAAATTAACGCGAATTTATTTTATTAGATCAATTGTTGGAGATACAGATACACATATACATATACATGTACATGTACATATGTATGTAAGTATTCACATGTTCATGTTTGGGCACTTGTTTCAGATCTTGCCATGCAAGTAATTCTTTTTTTCTCTTCTTTCAGCTGATAAAAAACACAATTTCTTTAAATTATATAAAAAAAAAATATAATTGCTAATTTGTAATTTATATATATTTAATAATTTATTAATTCATTTAATAACTTATTTATTTATTCATTTATTTGTTCACTTATTCATTTCATCATTTATTCATATACACGTTTAATCATTTAATCATTTGTTAATTTAATCATGTATTCATTTAATCAATCATTACTTTATGCATTAAATCATATATTTATATAATATATTTATTCATTTCCATTTATTTGTTTATTTATTTATGTATTAATTCATTCATTTAATGCTTATTCATTTATTCATTCATTTATTCATTCATTCATTCATTCATTCATTCATTAATTTATTCAATTATTCGTTTATTCACTCATTTATTCAATGTTTATTTGTTTAGAAGTTTAATTAGAGCTTTAGGTCATTTAAAAAAAATAATTTCTTTCGATAATCTGTAAGCAACAACAATGCAAAAATAGCAGGCCGGACAGCTGTTTCGGAAGGCGCTACCCTTCCTCAGCAGCGACCAAAGATGCAAGTTTTCAATCGTTCTTTAGTGAAAATTTCATTTGAAGTGTAAAAGAATTATACACTACTAAAAGAAACGTTTTCACAAACGAAAACAAAAGAAAGATCGCGATCTTAAATTTTAGAATTGTTGTCATTGCAAAATTGTTTATTCGATCATTTATTTATTCTTTGATATATTTACTTAATTTATTAATTTACTTATTTTTTGAGTTATTGGTTTTTGATATTAAATCGTTTGATTGGATTCATATTAAGAATTTTTTAAGCCTTAGAAGAGACAATTTTAGGAACGTTTTTGACAATGCCAATTTTTTACTTATACACATCAAAAAGGAGTGGAAATTTTTCCATTTCAAAAACTTATTTAAAGGTTTTTTTTCCAATTCAGAAGTTTGGGTTAGTCGGAGACCGCTGACCACTCTTTACTTAAATAGTACAAATAAAATCGAGTTTATCGGTTTTTGATTTAAAACTCCTCATATACAACAAAAATGTGGCTAAACTTGTTACTGAGTTGAATAATCCCAAAATTTAATTTCTTTAGTTTCGTCAATTTTATGATCGTATTTATTTTTAGTGTGCTCCGGATTGATCTCATATCAATATTTCGATTCTTTTTTTAAATTTCTCTTCGTTTGATTCTCCTCCTTCATTTTTTATTTGCAATTTTAGTTATTAAACAATTTTTTTTGGTTTTCTTTTTTAATCGAAGCAAGAAGCAGTTTTAAGTTGATATACATTAACGTTATTTTAACGTTAATTTCTTATTGATTATTTTGTTGTATGTGTACAATTTAATGTATTGTTGTTGGGCTTTATTTTTAAGGCTGATTAATTTTTGAATCAATCTTTGTTTAATTTTAAACAATGGCAAGAAACATTTTAATGTGATTTGAATTTTTTAAATTGTTTGTTCTTTTTTTTATTCATTTCTTTTTTCAATTCATCATTTTTGTTGTTTTATTTGAATAAAATATTTGAAATTTCAATAAACCATTTGTTTATTTATTTACATCTTTGAAGATTTTTTTCGTATCACTTTGGACGCACTTTTCGACCCGAATTGAGAAGGACTAAAAACGAAACTCGAAACCGTTTTGGAAAATTTCATAAATGCGGAAAATTTTCTTTAGACTCATATAAAAAACTTATAAAAATGCAAAAGTGAATTGAAACCGATTTTTTGTTTGTTTGTTGTTGCAATTTTTAACCGTGCGCGACACTGAGTAAACAAAAGAACAAGAGAAAGAAGCGCGATGCTTGGCCACTTTGGTTGCCGCTTTGAGAAAGACTAATTTCGCATTGCTGCCGGATTTGTTTGTTGCGCCTTACGCTCGCTCGCTCGCTCTCTCTCACTCGGTCGATTGGATTTACGATTTCAAATAGTTTTATTGGCAGGAATGTTTGACGAAAAGCGAGAGCGAGTACAAGAGCGTTCACTCGCTAAATCACTCATACGCACTCAACGCAACTTTACTCACATCCAGCTGAATGTAAACAATCTGATATACGAAATGACTCAATTTAATTCGACTGAGAGAGAGAGAGAGGCGGATCAACGGAGCAGCACTTAGCATGGATTAAAGTTTGGTACAAATCTGATTTATTTAATTTTTTATTTTTAATTAAATTTGCATTAAAATAATTTGTCTTTTGTTGTTATTATTAAAAAACGATTAAAATTTTGTATTTCTTGCAGAGCAATTTCTTTTATTAGCATGCAGAAACAAAACACTTTTTGCCACACTTACTCGTAAGTCATGGCAAATTCCTAAGAACTACAACAACAAAAATGAAAGAACAAAAACGTATTCAAAATTCAATAAATTGTTAATGGCCGTAACGCGATGATGATGACATGATTTCACGCGAACCAATCGCTTAAGTGTCATTTGAATTTTTATTAACCATAAACAACAACAACAAAAAACATCACAAAATAAAAGTACCAAAAAATAACCGGATTAAATGGTGCGGCAACTTTTTCCAAAAATAAACACAAATAACCGGAATTTAATTGAAATAGATAAAGAAAGGCAAAATTTCAGTTTTGAAAATCAAAATTCAACTTTGACTTTTGTTAAGAAAAGAAGCTTTAAGCATGAATCGGTGCCCAACTTCAAAGTTAAACGAATTTAATACTCGAACAGGATTGAGTGGAAATTCTGTTTTACAAAGAGCTCAAGAACAAGTCAAATGTGATTTTTGAGAGCGCAATCAGAGAGAAAATGCAACAAAAATTGAGAGCGCAAATTTAAAGGAATCGAATCTGTTTTACTTGCTATGCTGTTATTTAAGAAAACAACAACAAATTTATTCATATAAATATTTTGAAAGAAATAGAGTAAATCCTTTTTGTCAAACGAAAAAAATTCGAATTTAAAACAACAAACGCAACGGATTTTCGAGATTTAAATTTGAAATACATGAAAGAAATTTTTAAATACGACTTTGAAGAATTTTCAGGCAAAAGCGAGGAAGCGGAACTAAAGCGAGAGACTAAACTTTAAATGAAATTTACGCAATTTTCAATAAATAATTCAGACAATTTTACAAGTTATACGAACAAATTTGAAAAAAAAAAAAAAAAACCAAACTGATAACTTCCATCTAAGCGAAATCAAACAAAAAACAAAACACAAACAAAATGTTAATGAGTGCAATAAACAAACAACAAACGAAAAAAAACCAGAGCATTTATGATTCAAGGAAGCAGAGCGCGAGAGCACGTGCTTTAACTGTAACATGATTACGAAGAGTATAAATTACAAAAACAAAAATAAAAAGGACCTCCAAAGGCACAAACAAGCAAACAAAAAACCAACAACAAAATCAGACAGTACAAAAAGGCAAGTAGAAGACGCAACAAACAAACAAACAAAAACAACGAAAAGCTGAATTTTACCGGTTCCTTACGTTTTGCACATACAAAAGCAAAAAAAAGAAACGCAAAAATCGAACCGACCAACCGTAAGAAAAATAAAAACCTGTTTCAGCAAAAATCTCAACGACAACAAAAAAAAAAACTCAGTCAAACAATAGAAATGCCAAGAAAACAACAACAAAAGGAAGAGAACAAGAAAAAAGCAGTCGGGTCGAGAGCAAAATCAAAAGAGTGGCGAGTACAAGAGCGTTCACTCGCTAAATCACTCATACGCACTCAACGCAACTTTACTCACATCCAGCTGAATGTAAACAATCTGATATACGAAATGACTCAATTTAATTCGACTGAGAGAGAGAGAGAGGCGGATCAACGGAGCAGCACTTAGCATGGATTAAAGTTTGGTACAAATCTGATTTATTTAATTTTTTATTTTTAATTAAATTTGCATTAAAATAATTTGTCTTTTGTTGTTATTATTAAAAAACGATTAAAATTTTGTATTTCTTGCAGAGCAATTTCTTTTATTAGCATGCAGAAACAAAACACTTTTTGCCACACTTACTCGTAAGTCATGGCAAATTCCTAAGAACTACAACAACAAAAATGAAAGAACAAAAACGTATTCAAAATTCAATAAATTGTTAATGGCCGTAACGCGATGATGATGACATGATTTCACGCGAACCAATCGCTTAAGTGTCATTTGAATTTTTATTAACCATAAACAACAACAACAAAAAACATCACAAAATAAAAGTACCAAAAAATAACCGGATTAAATGGTGCGGCAACTTTTTCCAAAAATAAACACAAATAACCGGAATTTAATTGAAATAGATAAAGAAAGGCAAAATTTCAGTTTTGAAAATCAAAATTCAACTTTGACTTTTGTTAAGAAAAGAAGCTTTAAGCATGAATCGGTGCCCAACTTCAAAGTTAAACGAATTTAATACTCGAACAGGATTGAGTGGAAATTCTGTTTTACAAAGAGCTCAAGAACAAGTCAAATGTGATTTTTGAGAGCGCAATCAGAGAGAAAATGCAACAAAAATTGAGAGCGCAAATTTAAAGGAATCGAATCTGTTTTACTTGCTATGCTGTTATTTAAGAAAACAACAACAAATTTATTCATATAAATATTTTGAAAGAAATAGAGTAAATCCTTTTTGTCAAACGAAAAAAATTCGAATTTAAAACAACAAACGCAACGGATTTTCGAGATTTAAATTTGAAATACATGAAAGAAATTTTTAAATACGACTTTGAAGAATTTTCAGGCAAAAGCGAGGAAGCGGAACTAAAGCGAGAGACTAAACTTTAAATGAAATTTACGCAATTTTCAATAAATAATTCAGACAATTTTACAAGTTATACGAACAAATTTGAAAAAAAAAAAAAAAACCAAACTGATAACTTCCATCTAAGCGAAATCAAACAAAAAACAAAACACAAACAAAATGTTAATGAGTGCAATAAACAAACAACAAACGAAAAAAAACCAGAGCATTTATGATTCAAGGAAGCAGAGCGCGAGAGCACGTGCTTTAACTGTAACATGATTACGAAGAGTATAAATTACAAAAACAAAAATAAAAAGGACCTCCAAAGGCACAAACAAGCAAACAAAAAACCAACAACAAAATCAGACAGTACAAAAAGGCAAGTAGAAGACGCAACAAACAAACAAACAAACAAAAACAACGAAAAGCTGAATTTTACCGGTTCCTTACGTTTTGCACATACAAAAGCAAAAAAAAGAAACGCAAAAATCGAACCGACCAACCGTAAGAAAAAGAAAAACCTGTTTCAGCAAAAATCTCAACGACAACAAAAAAAAAAACTCAGTCAAACAATAGAAATGCCAAGAAAACAACAACAAAAGGAAGAGAACAAGAAAAAAGCAGTCGGGTCGAGAGCAAAATCAAAAGAGTGGCAGGAAAAAAATTGCACAAAAATAAAAAGGAAGCAAAAAAGAAACAACAAAAAATATTTAGTGAAAAAGAAAAACCCCGAAAGGTGCATTTTTTTTAGATGGGCAAAGAACGAAGGCAAAACCATAAAATTGGGTGAGAGGGCATCATTAAATCATTCAGAAGCGTCGTCTGGAGCCCAACAGCATTGACTGACGACAGCGATGAATATAAACGCAAAGGCAAACGCAGAGACATAGGAATAGGAAGGCAAGGCGTGGAGGGCGCGCACATGGCGACTGTGGTACAACAAAGCCAACAGAGGATTGCATAGCGCGGTCAGGAGAGAAGAGAAGAAAAGTAGAAAAGGAGTTTTTGTATGCTGACTCTGACTACTAACGAGAAAGAGTTAAGCCCGGTGTATAGGTGTGAGAAGAGCAGCCAATGTAGAATGATAAAAGATATGAATTTATGGAAAGGATGCGTTAGCATTAGAAAAGTATTCAACGCAAGAGAGTAAGCAGAATATAGCGTTAAATTATATTTTAATTTTCTTTTGGATTTTCTTTAAAATATTTTAAGATTTCAAATAAGGAGCAAAAAATATTTTTCAAAATAAGCTTTTTCAATCTAATAAAATTAAACAACTAATATTATAGATTGAAAGTTATAAGAATTAAAGAAAATTTAAAAAATAAATATTAAGGATTTTGAAATATTAAATTAAAGTTGGTCACTCAGTATTTTTGAGTGAGACGCGAGCTGATTAAAAACAACAAGAGCGAGCGATTGCTTTGCAACTTAGGAGAACGAGTACGAGTGAGTACTTAAAATGAGAGTGGAGTGAGTTCTCATCGCGCGAAAGAACCAAGAAAAAATTACTCGAAGTGTTAAAAGTGTGAGACTGTCTGGCGGTAATTTGGTGGAGGCAATTGTTGCCACATTTTCTTGAACAAAAATTTTATATTTTAAAAAGTTTTTAAATCTTGAAAAACTTTTTTTAAACGTTTAAAATGTTAATCAAGTTAAAAGTGGGAAACTTTACAACAAAATTGGAAAAATATTTAAGTCCATGTTGCATTAAAGCAATTTTGAAAAATCGTTGCATACATTTAGGATCAAAAATAAGCTGATAAAATATGTGCAAAGAAACAAGCTGAAACATTCAACTGGTTTTTGAAAATTTCATTTAAAATATTTTAGGATATTTATAACAGGAATTTTTTTTTTTTTTAAATTTGCACATTTAAACGAAGAAAGTAAAATACAAAAGGTAAGAGGAAAAAGTAAAAGAAAAAACATAGAAATGAAAGATTAAAGGAGCGGATAGAAATTCACCTGCAGCTAAAACAAATGTACGCCCAAAAATTTAAACTGAAAAAAAAAACTAAACAAACAACAGAAACGACAAAAAGAACAAGAGAATACAAAACAACAACAACAATAAACTCTGCCCGAAGAACGTGCCATCGCAGTTGCAAACAAAAAGATGGATGCACGGCGAACAGACATTCGCACAGACATCTTGTAGATACATTCAGATACATTCCAACGAATGCTGGCAAGTCCAACGCTCAGCACACGTTCCAGCAATTGCAGTAACAAAAACAACAACAACAACAAAAAGAAACTACTAATAAAGTCGCTTAACAACTTTTAACAAATGTTTAACATTTTCTAATGTAGTGTAGCCATATCACGTCTACTTGTCATTTGTACATTATTAATATCAATTTAACATAATTTAATGTCATTTTGCATACAAATTGTTTGATTGGTAATTTTTCGAAAATGTTTTTAAAAAAAGAACAACTAAATTTAATTTAGAAAAATTCAAAACATTTTCATAAGATTTTTTGGTTTTTTTTTTAATAAAAAATAATTTTTTTTTTTAAATTCGTCAAATCGATTTTGAATTTTTTTTAATTAAAATTTCAAAGCAAAAATTTTTAATTAATTTTGCCATTTTTTAAGGCATACGAGTCTGTGTGTTTCTGTGTATGTGTGTGCGAGCGAGTGTGTGTGTATGTGAAAAGGGCAGACAAAGGGCAATGCACGAGCGCAAGCAAACTGAATTAAGCAAAGGAAAGTGTACAAAAAAAATAAAAAGATTTAATGCGAAGAGATGCGCAAAAAATGCAGCAAAATAAAAAAAGGAAAAATTCATACGCAACAGAAAGAATGAAAGAAAAATGCAAAGCAACAAGAATGAAAATAAAACATAACAAATGCACGCTGCTGCTGCTGCTGCTGCCAGCAGCGCCCATGAAAGGAGCAGCGCACGCGTGTTGCATTTTCGCTTGCAGCGGCTGGAGAAGGTGCAGAAAGGGAGAGGTAGGGAAGGAAGCGGTACAAGAGAGATACCAGCAGAAGTCGCTCGTAAATATCGCTCGCAAACTGTTGCGGTTTAGCTCGGTTGCATTTATTTTTTTTATTTATTCGCTAATATTATCTGGCAACTCTATGCGCTGCTTTGTATACATATGCGCGTCCTTTTGACATATGGCAGCACACTGTGCGGAAGCAGCAAATACGCCAGCATTATTGAGCGCGCTTTTAAATTTGCAAAAATGGCATTTAAAACACTTTTTAAAATTATTTGAAAAAATATCAAAAGAATTTAACGTTTTTGAATATCAAATGCACGGATTTGAATTTCAACATCTGGCGGTCACGATAACTCAGAAATCAAACCACACTTGATATTAAATTAGGTAGAGCTTCGTTTTTGATAACGAAGCCAAAATTCGATGACTTTTGAATTTTGGTTCTGATAAAAGTCCCCCAAAGCGGAGACCAAAGGACAGGCACAAGATTTATTGCTTTTTTGAATCCTTCTCTAGTAAAAAATAAACGAAAATGAAAAAGCTGGTAATTTCAATTGAAATTGTATTTTTTCAAACAAAACTCCAGGAGTCAAATTTAAAACTGTCTTTGTTATGAGTGATTTTGGTAATGTTTCAGGGCCTATCAAGACAATTTTAACATCGTCTATATGAGTGCCTAACATTCATTTTTGGAACTCTAGTCATGCACAGCAATGTGGCAAATGTTTCTTTCTTATCTTTTTTCCATTTTTGTATTGCACTGATTCATGAGTCTTTTGCTTACACAAAACTGATGATGGGACTATTAACTAGTTTTCTACTACGAACTGGCTTCAATGAAAAGTCAGTCACAGGTTAACAATGCCGCCATCGAGTAAATGTCCCTTACTTTCAGGTCGCAGTGCATCTATAGCCTTTATTAAAAAAAAAAAAATGTCCCTTACTTCAATAATGAAGAAAGGCAACAATTATGGAATGTATCTATCCATATTCCAGCTTTGAAGAATCATTTTTAATATTGAAGATATTGTTTGAATCAATCAACTTAATATTAAAAAAATTTAAAGAGTTATTCCAAAACATGAAATTGAATAATATCGAAAATTTAAAAAAGTCACACTCACCATTGGCGAAATCAGCGGGATCAAAGTCGTCCTCGTGACGTGCGCGTTTTTCCACTGCAAAGTCAAATACGATCAAATAATCATTAAATACATTCAGCATTTATAAAAAAAAACAACAACAACAACACGCGACTTACTTGCAATGAAATCGCTCGAGTTGCGCGGTCGTATTTTGCCCATCAATTTGCTGATTTTATTATCGTTGTGCGGGCCTTTTGAGCGTTTTGCCTGCGGCAGTGGCCCGGGGCAATTTTCGTCTAAAACTTTCGAACAGGGACGGTGAATATTTAATTTACAGTCTGCAAAGAACAATTAAAAAACAAAAAAATTTAGTACAATGAAAAGTTTAAAGAAAGCTTTGAATAGACCAAAGCGAAACGCAACGCACCTGTACAATGATAGCCTTGCGGACTGACACCCCAAATAATCGTCTGACAATGATTGCAGTGGGTCACTTCATAGTATTGACGCAATACCAAAGGATGACCACGGACAATCATCTGGAAGAGAGAAGAGAGAAAAGATTAATTAATTTTCAGTTATTCCAAATAGTTCAAAGTCATTATTTGTTTTTATAAAAACTCACTTTTCGATTTTTGCCCATTAGACGCGACTTGAAGCTCTTCTCGCGACTGACAAAATGATGCACACGATCCACAATACTATTCGGATGCGAACGTGTTATGAAGATGCGATGTATAACGGTCGAAAGAGCGGAGCACAATGCCAGCTTGCGCGGATCCTCGATGGGCAGATCCTTTTCGTACTCATCACTAAACAATTCAATTATAAACAATTTATGAAAACGATGTAAACAAAAAATAAATTTTCAGTATTTTCTAAATTCTTCACAATCGCAGAACTCTTCTAGTTCCCTGCTCTCTAATTAATTTTAAATTTGATTCTAAACTTACATCAGGGACTGCAGCTTTCGCAGCAGCGTCTCCTCGAAAATGTACTGCTCGCGTTGCTTGTCGCCCATGGCTTCCGTTAGCTGCCCGTCAGTGGGTCCATAGATCGTGCCCAGTCCCGCGGTGCGTTTCTGCTGGAATTCGCGCAACTGTTCACAGATAATGTCTCGCGCACGCTTGCGACTCTTCCAAAAGACCTTGCGCAAAATTTCGACCTTATCAAATTCACTCTGCAGCACATTGTCCACTTCGCGCGCCAATGACTCATCCTGGCGATACCAGGCGAGCGGCGCACGCGGCACCAAGAACGTCGAGTGGATCTCATACGCCCATTTGCGCATATCCTTGGCGGTGCCCTCCTTGTACAGGCCGGTGATTAGGTAAAAGAGCAACGGTGCCGGTTCCGAATTCGACAGCACATAGTTGAGGAAGACCGCCAGAAAGGCAACATGTTCCTCCTCGAGCAGGCGCTGCAAATAATTGAAGGGTCCATTCTCATCAATGAAGGGACCCTCACCGTCGGAGGCGTCTTCATCCTCCATCGAAATGATTTCCTTTTGGGTAACGCTTGTCTGGGCCGCTTGAATGTGACTTGCATGTGTTGCAGGCGGCGGCGGTGAAGCAGCGCCCGCAACAGCGGCCAATGGAGTAAATGTCAGCGATTCGACAAAAATGGGTGTGGTCACTGTCGTATCATCGCCGGCTCCTGCTCCGGCTCCTGCTCCGGCTCCAGACATGTTGGCCGCGTGATGCTGATTTGAGGTGAGATAAGGCGGCGGTGGCGTACCGGGAGGCGTTATTTCGCCATCCTTTTCGACCAGCTCCCACGAGCCAGAAGTGGTTTTGTGATGACGATCTGAAAAGATTTGAAAACATAAACTTATTTAGTTAAGAGAATTTTTATATTTTGGTATTTGAAATTCATTTTTAAAGAGAACAAATGCCATTCGAGAATTTTTCAAGTTCACAACCGCCATCCGCCATTTATAGAGACAACAAAACTATGACAACTTTTTCGAAAATATTTTGTTAAAGATCTTCAAAATCTAGTCACATTCAAATGAGACGGAATGGATATTTAAAAAAGAGGAAAGTGATGTTGATTTGAGGTAGCTCACATTTAGATTTAAAAGGTAGCTAATATTTGTACTTTTTTATCTTTTCATAAATATTGTCCAAGGGCGGAATTTAAACAAGGACTGAGGACTGAATTCTTTAGTTAATGTAACGATTCTTGAGCAAAAATTATTATTTGAGATGAATTTATTTATTTATTCAGAAAATAATTATGCTTATGTTAAAAATCGTAAACATTTGAAGTAAAGCCACCATCAGAATTGATGCAAATATACGTGGGTGATCTGAGAAGTACTTAGCCTCACCGTCCTATGGAGGCCTACTTTGCAAACCTCGAGAAAACGTATGAGTTAAAGAAGTTGGAGCATCGCTGGGTCAAGTGTATCGACCAAATGGGAGACTATGTTGAGAAATGAATATCCACTATTCCAAAATGTTCGTTTCTCTTTTATAGACTAAGTACTTATCGGACCACCCTCGTATAATGAATGATTTGTCTTTTAGTTTTTTAATTTGAATTTCAAATTTCATAACTTTTAATCGAAGAAAAAAAATCACAACTCGGTCTTAAACTTTGGTAAACTTAAAATGTTTAACAATTTCAAAAGAAAAACCAAATTAAAAGTATTTTAACTAATTTTAATCATAGCAAAGAATTTGGTTAAGTTTCCCTAATTCCCCTTTAATATATATTTTCTAATTCTCTTTTGATATCATCCGATTTGTAGGCCAAAGGCCGAAAAATCTTCACTTTCACAATTCACATATTTCAGAAATTCACAAGAAATCAAAAATTAAACAAATCTTACGAATCTTTTAAAAAAGTATTATCGCAACTAAATCGCTTGAAAATTAAACGAAAACTAAAAGCTTGTGGGCAATAAAGAAAATAATTGCAAAAAAAATATGAAAAACAAAAGAATTAAATTGAAAGCATTTTTAATGGCAGCGGAAAAAGTGCATAAATACGTTGAGGAATAGCGAAAAACAGCTTAACTAGCGAAGAGCAAAAACATCAACTTAAATTAAGCAGTGGCGGATTTGCGAAGGCTTTTCAACTTTAAGCCCCAAAACCTTTTCTTCCTGGTTTAAAAAAAAACAACATTTGCCATTGAATCAAGAATATTTGTAACCAAAATTAATCATTTATCATTTCAAAGGTCAAAACCATTTTCCTCCAAGGCTGAATTCCAACACCCGCTACTGGTAAAATATCAAAACAATTCACTCAGCGCAGAGCAGAGCGCGGCAGCGAAAGAACTAGAAGAAGAAGAAGACGCTGTCATTGTCGTCGTTTTTGCTCAGTCGATCATTGCAGATGCATATTAAATTTCAGTCAAGCGGTGGGGTACAACTCATTTCAAACTAAACTACAATACAAAAAAAAATATGAGAAACAACTCAGCGATGCTGCCACTTTTACGCTGACTAATTTTGCGCACTAACAGGGCGTTTGTTTAGAGAAAAGATTTATTCGAAAAAAAGAAAAATGCCAACAGCAGAAATGCACAAAAGATAAAAATTCTACAAGTGATAAAAATACCAGAAGACTGACTTCGACTTCTGGTCTTGGCTGAGACAAAGTCTGAAGCGAGAGATAAGAGGTGAGTAAGCACGTTAATTAACAAAAGAGCAAGAGTGAGAGCGAAAAGTCTGGCGTGTTATATAGCACATGTATAGATATAAGAATATATATATATAAGACTATGGCGTATATAGAGAAACTAAATTTTATAAGTGTAAAAAGTTTATTTGTTTATTGGGCTCAGAACATAAAACAGAGCTGGACAAGCTGGGCAAGCTTGACAATAACGACACTAACTAATGGAATTAATAAAAGGATATAATATATGTTTTTATGTAATTTGTAATCTTTATATTAGAACCGCACAATGCGCTGCAATCGCAAAAAAATATTATGGCGCCTTATTCCAGTCATTTGTTTTGTTTTGACAGCCGAATTTTGTTGACGCTTTTGGCATCATGTAAAGTAAACCGAAAATATTTCAACAAAATCGCTTCGAGGTGAAGTTATACCATGACGTAAAACTGTCAGTTCATGTGAAGTGAACCTAGCCAGCGAATTTCTTTACGAATGCATTTCTCGTTTTTTGTTCCTCTTTGAATTTAAAAATACCAGCTTAGATCCCAAATTCCTCTTTGATATCAATTAATAATCCTATTTAAAAAATTATCAATTTTAAGCAACTGTCCGATTGCGTTCAAAACTTACCCGGATGACGTGGATGCATATTCTCGGGTGATGAAACGACGCGTCGATGTTTGCTCATGTGATTCAGATTGTGTGGCGTCTGTCCCAGAGCCTAGAAAAAGTTAAGAGAATATTAAAACAATTGGCAAGTAAACGAGATTTTTTTAATTTCTTAAAAATTCGACCCAAACATGCATTGCCCGGAAAAAGTATCTTACAAATTTAAATACAAATGTACGAGTATACTATATACAAAATTAAATGTTTTCAAAAACTACGCGTGAGGACATGCTAACTAAAAAGAAAATTAAATAATGTACTCAAAAATCCCAAAAACGAAAACTACACTCGGAGAATGTAAACCAAATGACATGGGCAAAATGGAATTTCGTTTTTTTGAAATCTTGTTTAAAATTAGAAATTTATTCTATTTTAGTCTTTCTAAACATTTAATTTTCAACTAAGATTTTGTGCTTTATTCGCTGAGTGTAGAATTAATCCATAACTAAATAATAACCCAATTAAATAATACCTATATACAATGATTATAAACTAAGTTTAAATAAATTCAATACATATTTACAAATATATTAAAAACCTTTAACAGCTCAAAAACTACGAAAAAAAAAGAAAAGCTTTCGATTGAATTACAAATTCAACAGAGTTGATCATTTAAGTGCGCCGAGAGAAAATTCACGTTTAGCTCTTCTTAAACTTTGGTGTGGTGCTCAAGATGAGATGAGCAAAGGTGAGATCTAAGGAACTCTCTTTTGGCGCAGGTCTCTAAATATCAACTGAGTTGAAAGATCAGTTTCTAAAGATTTAACTACAATTTTAAAATAATGATATATAGTATAAAAAAAATATCATAGTGATATGGCGTAAAAAAAGATAAAGCCAAATATTTTGGGAAAAATGTATAAAAGTAGAAAATAATTTACAAAGGTTTGGAGTGGGGTATTGTGGTGCGGTGTGGAGTATTTGTGGTTGGCTAAAACGTTTTGATCATAAAAGTCGGGACCAGTTTGTACAGGTTTAGGTTTTGGGTGGATAGATGTGCATAACAAAAGGGGATCATTCTAGATACTAAGTGGTGGGAAGAAATGTACTCAGAGTCTAAAGCTGATGCTGTAAAAATCCATTCTAAAAACGAAAACTTTCGAATTTGACTATTTTTTATAAAAAATTCGAATAAACTTCGAAGTTTTCATTTTTTCACCACATTTTCACAGTGTCAGTTTTTGAAACCAAGCGAGTGCATTGGAAAACACAAAAAAGGTGAAGTGTGTGCGTGTGTTCGTGTGGTGTGTGTGTGTGTGCCATGGTGTTTTCGTGTATGCATTAGTGTTGTTGTGCTGATTTTAGTATTAGTAAATAGTTTTTTATTGCCATTTAAAATTGCACTTGTTAGTAGAAAATTTTAACTTACGTTAGTAAATTTAATAATTAAATTTTTAATGGATGCACTAATATTAAAAAGTCTATTAAGTGTGCGCTAGTGTTAGTAGAAGCCTTAAACAATGCGTCAGTGTTAGTAAGAAATATTATAAAAATTTAAAAGTTGCAAGAATTATACTACCAAAAAATTATTCAAAACTATTTAGATGAAAAAATGGTGCCATGGTGAATATGAAAAGACGCCATGGTGAATATGATTTTTGGAAAATATTTTATGAAAATTTGCTTACAATGACCGATGATTTAAGCGAACAGTTCTAAAGGCTTGCACCCAAATTTATTTTCCAAATATTTTCGGTTAAAAAACATGTCAAAAAAATATATACTTCAATCGCCTGATCATTATAAGCAAAAATCGAATAATGAAAACCAAGTGTTAGTTACTATGACTACAACAAAAAATACAAAATTTCAATGAAACAAAATAAAAATTTCGACTGTGGTGAATTTCCAAAATACCAAAAATTCAATTATCCACCGCAGTTACGTAGTGAGAGAGCGAGAGCAACTGCTAAAATGCAAGAGAGTTGCACTCAGCGCAAAAAAACTACCAAAGAGTTACCAAAAGCCCCGCCGAAAGAGTCGACCGTTAGTTATGGTGAATATGTGACTCAGTAGAGGCGAAAAAAGGTGAAGAGAGGCTACTTACTGCTGTCGCCTGACCACCACCAACACTACCGCCACTCAACAACTGTTGCTGTTGCTGGTGTTGCTGCAGCTGTTGCACAATATTCGGTCGCTGCGAAAGCGGAAATGCTGCCGCCATATTATCGCGATGCACAGCGGTACAAGTCGACACAAGCGGATAGTTGAGTAGCGTTTCAATAGAGTTGGGCGGCGCCGGTTTGCCAGTGACGGCCGCCGCGTTGGAATTCAAATTCGAAAAACTGCCCCGCAACACAACTTGTGATTCTTCAAGCATACCGGCTTGCCGCGGCGGAAGCGGTGGCGGTAAACAATCAACTTCGCTGGCGCCACACGCAAAGTCCATACCTATGGCGGCGCTGGTTTCCATTTGCAAAAACATTTGCGTTGACATTTTCGGATCTGAAAGCGCTTTGGTCTTCGATTTGGAGGAGCGTTTCTTTTGTGCTGCATTGGCGTTTGCGGTTGCCACAATCGGCTGTGGTGTGTTTGCTGGCTGTGGTGAACTACGCGCTGGACTGGCGATAAAGTTGTGATCCAAATCGGAAATGGGCGAGAAGGGCGACGCCGGCACATTGTTGTTGTTGGCGGCGGTGCTAGTGTCCAGCGACAACTGCCGCGGTGGATTACGTTGCGGCAGCGGCGGTGGTATGTCATCTTCCTGAATCGATTGATTTTTCACCTGCGCCGCATATTTACTTTTGTGCTTGGCCTGTGCCGCGCTGCCAGAGGATTTGGGCGTATCTTTGTGACGCTGCTGTTGCTGCTGTAACAGCAACTGCTGCTGTTGGTAGAAGAGCTGTTGTTGCTGCGGCGAAAGCGATGAATTGCGCAGCGGCTGTGATTGATGCAAAGATTGCGACATATTCGTTGGCGTCGTCGTGGTGGATATATGCAGTGGAAAATCCGTGGTATTATTCATTGGTGATGTGATCAGATCTTTATCGATTTTATTGCGTCGCCCGCCCAACGATAGCGATGAGAGCGAACGCGGTAGAAGCGAAAGAAATGCGGCGGGTGAGGTGGATTGTGGCGGTGGTGCGGGCGATTGTGTTGGTGTGGTGGGTTGTTGGTGATAGTGGAGCGGGTGATGTTGCTGTTGTTGCTGGAAGTGATGATGTGCGGACGCTGACAAGTGGTGAATTTGATTTGGCGATAAGAGCGCGATATTTTGTTTGTTGTTGGCATTGTTGGTCGATTGATATTTAATAGTCGGTGCATCCTGTTGAGAGTACGAGCAGTTTGGGTGAAAGTGAGTGAGTGAGTGGTGTGGTGAGTTTATGTTTATATGGGAGAGAGAGAGAGTAAGACTCGGAGAGACAGAGATGAGAGTAGGATTTCGCCGAAAGGAAGACAAAATAAAAGAGAAGTACTCACAACTTGTTTTTGTGAGGAGAATTTTCTTGTTTTCAACTTTCATTTTCAACAAATAAGTTGAAATATTTTTAAATTGGAAATTTTTATTGTTTTTAAGTACTTTTTAAAAAATTGTATTATTAAAAATATAAATTTTTGAAAGAATTAATTTTAATTAATTAATAAAAATAAAATTTCAAATTAAAACAAAAACAAAAACAAAACAATTTTAATTCCAAAAAAGAACAACTAAAAGTACAAAAAGAATTATTTGATTAATAATAAACGAAAATTTCAAATAAATATTTATTTAAATGTCAGATTATTTAGTTAAATTTATTAAAATAAATGTTTATTTTTTGTTTGTTTGTTTTTTTTTTTGTTAATAGCGGACATTTAAGATTTTTGTTTGTAATGCTTGATTAATGAATGAGCGAAAGAGCGAGCGAGCTAGCGAACGAGCGCGACTGGGCAGCAAGTGTGTATAAGACAGACAAGACTGGGGGAAAAAGGTGACTTTGTGTGGGTTTGCAATTACACAGATAAAATATTTGTTGTACTCGAAGATTTTGTTCATAAAAATTTCCCTTAAATCTTGCGATTTTGTCAAATTGTTATATACAAAATTATATAAACATTTGTAACAGAAAAAAGTTTTTGATTGATTATTAAAATTTTAAATTATTGTGAATGAACTTTTATGGCAAACAATCAAGCTTCGGTTTCTTATTTTAAATACAAAATTGTTGGGCATTTATTTTTTTCTTTAAATTGTTTCAAAAAGTAATAATCTTAAACTAAACTTGGTAGTTTATATCATGGTGTAATAGATATAAGGTGAGAAAAGTCGAAAGATGTCCCTCTCCACCTCGATATTCTCTCTTTAAAAATTGAATTAGTGAGCAGTTGCCATGGTTGCTACAATAACATTAAGTACATTAAAACAACAACGTAGTTTGTAGTCAAAATAAAAAAATAAAAAACTTCAAAATAAGACAGAAAAAGAAGTTAGAAATCGAGGTGAGTTCGCTCAATTTGCGCTCTCATTTCTACTCTCCTAAACTTATTATTCCACCATGTTTTATATGATGTAACATACATAAATTTAAAAGTATAACAAATTTATCTGTGCACGTGTATGTGTGATTGTAAAAGTGTATGTGAAATTTGTATTAAAAAAAGACAGACTTCAAAAATGCGCGATCAAATTAAATTCAAATTTTAAGAGAACGAAGTTTTAAAAAGTGCTTTCATTCGGTTTTGGTTTTGGGAATACAAGGACGTGTGATTTTAGTTTATAAAAAGAGTATAGTTTTGTGTGTATATGTGTATAAAACAATTTACAAATGTAAAAAATCAAAATTTCTCTTTTTTTAATAAAGATTTTAAACTCATTCACAATTAAAATTGGAAAATTTTCTGTGAGCTTAACGAAAAATCACTTCTTTTCCTTTTTTAAAACGATTTGAGTGAATTTTAAAATGTACAGACTTAAGTTTTATTTGGATAGCAGGTAATCCTAAAAGAGGTTTTGGGCTTTTAATTTTGAAAAATTAAAAAAAAATATAAACAATTAATTAAATGCTTTAATTTGACATTTTAAGTAATGAAATTAAATTCCATTGAGCAATAACAATTGATAATTACAACAATCTTTTATAGGAGAACATTTAAAGGAACAATCGAATTTTCTGATATAAACAAATACAAAAAATGGTTTAAACTTTAAGTAAAGAAAATTCAAACTTAAACATAAGGAATTTCAAATATTTTACAAATTTAAAAATTAGAATTGTATCAAGAAAGACATTCTTAAACACCAAATGAAAGAAATCAAAAGAAGGAATTTAAGCAGAGCATAGCAAAAGCGCAGACATGAAAACATGTTCCGCAGAATTTAACCAATTGAGATTAAGAGGAAAAGGGGAAACATCGAAAAAATCAATTTTTACTTAAAGATATTCTGAAATCTATATTAAGAAAAAAAATTAGCTTAGTAATTAATGGAATCAATTTAAATTTAAAAAAACAACAACGGTTGACTGGTACTATGTCGAAAACAGTGCATCTGCATTTAGGGAATCGCCTAAAATAAATCGCGAATAATTTATTTCTATGACCAGCGGCGAGACCTACCTCAGCGCCAACCTGGCGCAACTGTTCGCGCAGTTTGCGTATATTCGCCTCAGAGAGTTTATAGCTGGGATTGTTAGTCTCGCCTTTAAGGCGCTCCAGATTTAGCTTTTCCTGCTCGAGCATCTTTTGAAGCGTCTGGATTTTGTACGTTTCCATTTCGCGGCGTTTAATGCTCTGCAAAAAACAAAGTAAGCGTATTATAAATAGTTAAGAATAAAATAGAGAAAAAATGAAATCATTACATCAACCGGTTGCGGGCCTGTAATCGAAGCAGTGCGATCTCGGCCCGAGAGTATGGGCGTCGAGGGTACAATGCCCACGGACGTGGGGCGTGCCATTTTGTGACTGCGCTTGACGGCCAGTTCAACAATTGTCGAAGCTAAAATTAAAGATTATTTAAAGAAACGTTAGAACAAATTTTTTAGCGGCTAAAATTAGAGATTATCGAATTCAATTAGTACAACAATTTGTGCCCATTAGCATGCATAAACCTCAAAATTAACTTAATGAGAATTTACATTTAAACAAGAAACACTTGAACAAGCTCTTATGCTGGAAAGTATGCCAAGAAAAAATTTAAAAACAATAAAATGGAAAATTTATTGTAACTCAATATAAATTAAGTCAGTCCGATTCGCGACTTTACGAGTATTTCACACTGATCGCATTAATTTGTCTTAAGACTGAATTAAGATCGTAAATGTTTATTGGCTGCGGGGAAAAGTGAAGCATTTAAAATTCTAATAAAGTTTTGAGAATTATGTCACCCCAGCAGCGCATCGAATGACTTTTTACTCACTGCTGACTGCATTCGCTACGCCAAAACTGAATTTGAAAAAACCCAAACACAACAAAAAAAACAAACACACACACACAGTGTCGATTTTGTAATTGTAAATTGTAAACAAACAAACAAACAAATAAAAGAAAAAAAACCATTTATGTACTCAAGTGAAAATTTGTCACTGGGGTGAAATGCATTTTTCAGTGTAAAATCGAAACGCTGAATTGAGGGCATAATTAGACTCATTGTTCGGACTTTTATTTTGTACAAAAATAAAAACAAAAACTTGCATACTTTGCCCCACAAATTTGTCATAATTTGAAGAAAAAAATAAAAATAGGAAGAAAATTATCTTCGGCTACGCCGAAGCTCATATACCCTCGACCATTTCATTGACACCAAAAGTACTACATAAGTTAGTACTAAATGTCTCTGTTATAAGTGGGCGTTGTTCTTATTGGATTGCGCCCATTTTTGGTTAGTAAATTTGTCTTAACAACTAAAAAAATCTTTAAAATACCGAATTTGACCTGATTATTTATACTGTAATTATTTTTAATAATTTTTTATCCGCATGGAAAGAAGTGGTGTGTATGAGGGGTGGGCGTGGTTCTTATCCGATCACGCCCATCCGACACTCATTATTTATATAAAACTTTGTCATACCTACCAAAGCCATTATCTGGGCTTTAACAATTGAAGAACAAACTTAATTTACCCTTCGATAATAATCAAGAATTTACGACTTAACAATACAACTTTGTGTGTGTGTGTGTGTGTGTGCATTTTTTAAATAAAAGCAGCAAAACAGTTGCGAATATTTCGGTTATCTTATCTTTTTTTTTTACTGATATTGTATATGTAGGTAAGTACATAAATAAATCGTTAAATAGACTACAAACATTTATAGACTCTATTTTAACAAGATAAGATTCATTGTTTGTATACATTAATTATTCCTTGAAATCTATTTTCGAACTGAGCACTATTAAAAATTGAATCAAATAAATTTTAATTCAACAAATAAATTATTATAAAACGAACTTTAAACCAATTAAATAAAATCTAGATTCAGAGAAAAACATATACTGAGTAATGATAATCTATATGGTGTAATAAATACAATATAAGGTGAAGAGCGTAAAAAATATCCCTCTCCACCTCGATTTTTTCTATCTTTGAAAACAAAATTTGTATGTTGTTGCCATGGTTGCTACAAAATTATCAAGTTAATAACAACAACAAAGCAGTTTGTTGTCAAAAATAGAAAAAATCAAACGGCAAAAAGACGTGAGTTCACTCAATTTACGCTCTCATTTATACTTTCCTAACCTTACTATTCAACCATTATAACCTATAAAAAGCTCCCGATTATGTGGTGACTTTCACATGTTGTTGTTTTACTTTAAAATTTATTTGAAAGTAAAACTCAAACTCCAAAAAAAAAAACTTTGTACCCAAAAGTTTGAAATCGTGTAAATTTATTTTTCTAAGGTTCTATGAAAACTACGACAACCTTTCGAAGGGCCTTACAAAGTCGTTGTCGTTGGAAGCCATATTAAGACAGTATCAATAGATAATATTAAGAATAAATCCATAGACCACTATAAAAACAAACAATATACGAATACATGACGAAACAAATACAAAAAAAAAACGAGTAATCTTTAAACTTTAAGCTTAATTAGTTATTATACTGGCGGGGGAGTAATGTGGTGACTTTCACTACTACTTGGAGAGTAGAAAATGTCTTTATTCACCTCGATATTGTTTCTCTTTTTGAAAATTAAATGTTTAGTTGCCATGGTTGCTATAAAATGATTAGGTAAACAAAAACAACAACGTAGTTTGTTGTCAAAAATCAAAAACACAAACTTCAGAATAAGTCAGAAATCGAGGTGAATTCGCTCAATTTGAGTTCGCATTTCCAGTTTCCTAACCGTCTCTATTATTTGTAAAAATAAAAACTGTATAATTAAAAATAAAAAGTACTGCATACTTTTAGGCTTAAAGTTTCAAACTATATGAAAATAAGTTACAACTTATAAATTATAAATTATTACTTTAAATATGGAAAACAATAAATTTAAAATAACGCCCAAAATTTATGCATACTTTTAGGCTTGTATACCTATAATATCTTTATAGCGATAACTTAATTAAATTTGTATTAAAAGTTTTTAAGTTTAATACAATATTTTATAATTAATATAATAAAAGTATTCAAAATTTATGAAAACTAAAATAAAAGCAAACTTTTAGCCGTGCATTTGATATGGTTACAATGACGAAATATATAAAGTAAAATATCGGCCTTCAAATCAAAATAATGTCATACCTTAACCAATAAATTCAGAATTAAAAAGAGCTGCAAACTTTAAGGCGTGTATTTCTAGTTTCTCAAAAAAGATTTAATCATTGGATTTCCTTTAATATACACGTTATTCATTTCAATTCAACCTACTTAAATGTGGAATTTGAACACTTTGTTTCGTTCGTTTCGTACTTGCATTTACCACGCCAATTAAAAACGCTTTGCTGTGTGCGCCCGACTTGCTCCGCGACCTTCTCCTCCTCATCAGGCGCATTGAATTTTTCTAATCAATTTTAAATTCGCTTTAATCAAGCGAAAAACGCAAAGTTCAACTTGGCTTGACGTTCGTTCGTTCATTAGTTCGTACGTACAGGCGCAAATTCAAACCGCCTGCACGACGCTTAACCCTTCTCCACCGCCGGCTAAATAGTTTTAACGCATTCAAACGCCAAAATGTGGAACTATGCGTCGATGGCGTAGCGAGCAAAAGAAGAAAAAAATTCAGATAGAAAGAAAAACCATTTGCCAAAGCGGAAATCAAGCAGCAATAAAGCAAAAGAAACTGCGGCGATTGTGTTTCTTTTCTTCTTTCTTTCTTATTTTCTTTTCATTTCGTCTTTTATTTTAATTTTCGCATTTTAGTTTTTATATTTATGAGTAACACTCTTTGGCAATTCATTGCGCCATTCCGATTCCGCGATTTTCTGCCTGCTTCACTGCAAGCGAAATCAATTTGTCGTCGCTGTTGACATGCGTGTTTGGGCCCCGCGCTCGCTTCACCCCCCTCGCGTTTTTAGGAATGTAATTCGCGCGCGACATTATGCAAATGACTGCCTGCTTTTGTATGCCTCTGTCGTCTGCCTGCCCGCCTGCCGGCCGTGCCCTGCAAGCGACTACCAAACCAGCCAGTTAGCCTAGCCAATCTGCGTCGCAGTGTCTCGTCTCGCCTCGACTCGAATCGGCTCGACTCATTTGCCGTTCGTTTTTTTTTTTACTTTATTATTATTATTTGTTTTTCTGTGATAAGCGATTATCGCTAAAGTGTCATGTCAAAATGAATTTATTTGCTTGTACGATTTTTGTCGTAATATGCACTTTTGCTAACAAATGATTTAATGCGCCTAAAAGTGGACAACGTTGTCTGTGTATTTGTATAAACAACATTTTTATTATTTTAACTAACAACTACTAAAAATAGTAAATTACTAATTATACTAGACTAGTACAAATTTACTATAACTGGCGATTATTTAATATAAGTGCATATTTTTACACTTGTTTTTTGCATACTTTTAATAAATATTTTCTTCATTATATGCTTTTTTATATTTTTCAGCGATTTCATCGACTTTGCAGTTTTCTGGAATGTCCCTATGTCCGGGAACCCAGCATAGTTTGATTTGTAGCTTTTCCGCAATCTCGTTAAAAGATTTGCGCAGCTTAGGAAAGTTTTTGATGAAATTCAAACTGATTTCAGGGCCAAGAAGTTGCTGCGCGAAAAGCAACTATTTCCGCTTGGAATACACTAAAGTGATCAGGTAGCCTAACCTGAAATATTAAAGTATAGGTGTCACAGTAGACTCCACCCACCCACACCCACTCTTTCAAGAAGTTTTTAACCATCTGTAGTATAATTAATTAGTAATAATTTTATTTTTTTAAAACTAATCTTCGTTTGCATAATTTGCATATTTTTGCATATTTTGCATAACTTCACATTTTAAAAATGATTTACAGATTTTCATAGTTTCAAATGCTTAAAACTTGAGATCGATAACTTTCCTTTGCTTTTGTTTTTCATATAATTTCAAATATTTGCATATTTAAGTTATTTAAATATTTTTTAACTTAATATTGGCAATTTAAATTAATCTAAAAATGCAACTGAGTGAATAAATAAAAGAAACATAATTGGTTAAAAATATGCCAAATACTTGAAGAAGACAAATTGAAATCATAAAATCATGGAAAAGTATTTCAATCAAATTTTTCAATCACTTTTTAAGGTAAACTTCTTAATTTTATATGCATTTCTTTAAATAAGCCAATAAAAATACCGCATCCACACACTCGCACACACACACACACACATTTCGCCGACATTAAAGTAAAGTGGAACACATTAAATTGCGCTTACCTTTAATTAAACTGACCACAGTTGGGTGCTTTTCCGAGCGCACTTCTTGTCCGTTGACCTAAAATCGAAAATCGAAATTAAGCCAAAAATTCAAATTATAAAATTGTTTAATTTTAATCTTTGCAACATTGTAAGCGAGAAAACAAAAAATGACTTGCAGAAAAAAGTATCAAGTTTTTATTTTATTGCACATTTCTGAAATGCTTTTATTGTTGTTGTTTTTGCAAACCTTTAAGATCATGTCACCGGCAACTAAGCCAGCAATTTGTGCCGCTCCGCCTGGTTTCACGCTTTCGACGAAAACTGGATTGTCACCAGAGACCTGCAAAGAAACAACAACAAAAACCAAGTAAAGTAAAGTCCAGCAAAAATTTAAAAGAGTAGAAACAGCAGAGAAATCAAGGTAGAAAGAAAAAACCCACAAAAAATTATAAAACAAAAAAGAGAAAAGTTGAAAGTACACGCAAAATATTTTAAATTTTGTACTAAATTATAGCGAAGAAAATTTTAGTACATTGCCGGCTATAATAAGAAAGAGATTTAAATACGCGGTCATGCTAGAAATTGCGTAATGGATCAAGTGAAGCAAAAATTTACAAAAAAAAAGTACCTATACTTTTCAGATTTCTAGCTTAACATTTGTCTTAGCAGGGAGAAAGTAAATAAATTTAAATGTAAATTGTGCAGGCTGAAACTGTTTCACATCCGGTGAAAATCGAAATCCGATTCAATTTAAACGAATTTCTGAAGATTTTTTTTAAATGCCTAAAAGTGTGCTTTAAATTTTTTCAAAGAAATTCTTAAATGGCAACAATAACATTTTCTAATATCAATTTAACATTTCAATAATTTAAATTTAATTTAATAAAATAATACTAACAACAACTGTCACGCCCACTTTTATGCTTGTGACTTGCCAAAACTCAATTAACCTCTTTCACTCGAGCACTTTAAACCGGGTCACGACGCGGCGTGGCGGCATATCAACGCATTACCTCATCGCTTACCGATGGACAGGCGGACAACACACGGACAGACGGACAGATAGGATAAAAGCAAAGAGCAACTGTTCAATTAGTGTTGTTTTTTTTTTTTTTTTTTTTTGTTGTGCTTTTAGAAATAATCATAATAAATCATGCATATACTAAATACTCTCGCTCGTACTCGTACTCGTACAAACGCTGGACAAATGCCAATTGAGATTTTGTATACAAAACATTGCCAAATTTATTTTTAGACGCAACTGACAATGTGCGTCCGTTCGTCCGACTGCCGGTTGGACGGACAGACGGTCGATCGACAAACCGACCGACAGACCATTCGACGCTGTCACAATTCGGCAATCCAAAGTTGCTCTGTTGACGTTAAAGTGACGTATGCATTTAGGCAGGCAATTTTTTTTTAATTTAGGCATTGAGTAAGAAGAAAAGGTTTTCGAAAAAAAAGCGATTTTTTTAAATTGTATTATGAAATATGATTTCGTTTAAATTTGAAGAATTTGAACTCGTTTGATAGGCAAGTTCAAGTTCAAGTTCGAGTTTAATGCATTTCTACATTTCCTCTTGTTTTGGGCTCTCTTGGCACATTTACAAAATATGCATGGCACGTGGCGCCCTCTTGACGTCATTTACGAAACAAGCGTTTTCATTTGTTTACAACAACACGAATTTCGAACAATTTCAATAAAAATTAATAATCTCGTAAAATTATTTATGTACTCTTTTAATGTGTGATTCAGTGTTTTATTTGTAAATTTAGTCGCGAAAAGGAAATGCGGAAAGGAAACGTTCGGAATGAAACATTTTGTAAAATTCTATTCGAAAACTAACTAAAAGCGAATACATTAATCAGATAATAAATCTTAATGGAAATACAAGCTTTTAGGCATTTAATAATACTTCTTTGGTCGAGTTTTGGTAAATTTGGTAAATAGCTTTAAGCATAAACTAAGCGACATGACTTCTTCTTTTACTTATCTTTTAAATTGGGTTTTTATATTGATCGACATCGTTACATAGAATCGTCACATAAACTATATAATCTCTAAAATATCCTAAGCAAAATATTCACAAGCTACAACTGCGTTTTAGTAGTAATAGTAGTAGTATAATGGAAATTGGTACGCTTACACCAACACAGGTAGTACCGTTTTAATACCACATTCGCCTGGATGAGATCAGTTCTTTGACCAGCCTAAAAGGTTAATTAGTTTTAGTAAGTTAAGCAGAGGCATGTCAGCGAGTTCTTCTAAAGAAACTACGAAAGCAGAATGGAGAGTGCGAAGTCTGACTCTTGATAGTGCCGGACACTCACAGATGAAGCGTTAATAGAGTAATCCGGAATTATTTTCCATCTTTATACAATATATAGGACCACATGTCTCCTCACATTATCATACCCATAAATATGAGTTTCGACAAGTTTTCTAATTTTCGATTACTTTTGCTTTTCTACAAAATTTTGAAGTCTAGCTTTCCGTCAATTATTGCGGATCATTTTAAATTTTCACATTCTAGTAGGACATACTCGCTTATTCATATGTCCAGTTTTTCATCATTCATAATGAAATTGTCATTTTCTGCAGGGGTCACTAGAGTGTGGAGCTTTATTTTGAATTATGATGAACTTTACTCTTCTTACAGTACAAATCAAATTAAGGATTTATTAAAGAACAAAGTGTAGTGTATCCACTAGGCGACTAAGCCAAATGTTATAGTGTAGCGTACACTCTTGGTGAATATACAAAGTTCTATTTGGTTTTTGGGTGTTCGATTTCGTGTGACACATTTTCGTCACCAAGTGCATTGTATACGAAAATGTATGCATTTCACTCAATGATCGAATTACACTCAATTACTATTTCGTTCTTTGTTTATGTTCTAGCCAATAGAAATGCGCCTTGGTTGATCAAATTATGTTGTGATCACCAATGGTATTTCTATCCCTTTTCTATGCCCAATATTTATGAATAATAATATGATTTATCAATAATATTATTAAGTATGAAAGAGACCAAAAGGCTCTTTCCAAATATTGTAAAGTTTCGGAATCTGCTATATAAAGCCGATCCCGAAACTAAAGAATTCAGAGTTGAGCTGATATGCTCTTGGGCTTCGTCCCAATTAAGCTATCTCCAACTCTCCCGGAATTCGTGGCCTCGGCCAAATCCAACAAAAATCAAATAATCTATAATTAAAAATAAAGTTAATTATTTTAAAACAATAAACTTCGTTTATCATTATAAAAGTTTAACTTTGCTTTAATTGAACCGAGTTGTTGGTTGTTGCTGGTTTTGTCAAACTGAAGAAGCTGGATAAACCTAAAGAGATGCCAATCACTTTCCAGCTAACTTATGATTTTATAAAAATCGAAGAGATTTAAAGCGATTAAATGAGGTTAGAAATGAAGTCTAACTATGGAAATATTTATCGTGGAAAGTCTTTATAAATTTATGCCACTTACATTTATTACCACAATTACTACAAAACAAACTTTTGCATTTACATTCAGATTTATAGCCTGATTATTGTATTTGCTATTAGATAATTTTCGAAAACAATTCTATAGAATTTTCTATTTCAAATGTTTTATTTATTGTTATTTATTTGCTCATCACGACTAAATTTATAGATGACCATACTTTAATGAATCAGACTATAATTTATAATTTATTGATAAAGAATTAGATACTGTACTTAGAAACGATTTAAGTAGTTCAATTTTAACTTTTAAAGCTGCATTTAAACCTGTATAAATATTTACAATTGATTTAAACCGGATAATTAATTTCGAATCGTTTTAACCGATTAATAAACAAACGAATTTTCGATTTTTACACATTTATAAATTTTCAAATACTTTTAAATAATTTTATTAAGATTAGAATTGAAATAGTTTTAGTTTCAAATCAAACTTGTTGTTGTACTTAAGCTTCGATGAATTTAAAATTTTCTGTACTTGCGAAACTAGTTTTAAAATCATTTAGAATCGGTTAAATCGGCTACAATTCAGATTTACACATCTCTAACCGGTTAAATTTTAATTTAAAAAAATTTTTATTTCACATGAATTTTTTCCTAAAAATTTCACGTCTATCATAAATTTTTTCAAGTTTTAAAAATTCTGCGCATTTAACCCGTTTATAAATTTTCCACTCATTTTAACCCTCACAATTTTGATTAAAATCAGTTCAAAAATTGTTCAAAGCATTTACAACCGATCAGTGTTTTACAACATGATCCAAACCGGTTAAGACCGATTAAAACCTTTTTGAATCGGTTCAACATGAACTTTGAATTTTGACACATATAAAAAAACCGAATTTTGTCAATTAGAATTCAGTCCAAATAATATTCTTAAAACAGGTTTTTCCAAGCAAAGCTTTGTTTATTTTTGTATAGTCTCACAATTGTATTCCTCAGAATTCAACAAATCGAAATGTTTTACTAAGAATAAAACTAAGAAGACTTCGTACGCCAATCTCGCTTAATGACACACATTTAACATGTACATGAAGCTTTCTGACAATGTCACGTAGTTGCTTTCGAGATTTTTGCATAATTATTTATACGAAACAAAAAAATACAAGCAGGCAAATTTTTGTATGTATGTATGTATGTATGTATGTATGTATGTATGTATGTAATAATGACACGAAACTCAACGTGATCGTCATCGTCATCGGGCAGACAAGCGCGAAATGCAGTTATAAAAATGTTAAATCTTAAAATGGGAACAACAAAAATCCATATTTTTGTAGTTTAGAAAGGAACAAAATTGTTGGTAGGTCAAAAATCGAGAAATGCGCCGCCCTGACTGAAGGATAGTTAGTGCGACTAAATGATAGTGATAGACATTTTTTGACGATAATCATTGCCATGTCATTTTATGAAGAGAATCAGAAAGATTAAAAAACGTAATCAAACTATATAGAAATTTATAAACCGGTTAAAATCGTTTGAAACCAGTTAAAACAGTCTCAAACAGGTAAAAATCTTTGAAAACCAATTGAAACTGTTTGAATCCGACTAAAACAGTCTTAAACCGGTTTTAAACTGTTTAAAAAAAAAAATTTAAAATTTATCAACCGGTTAAAACCGTTTCGAACCAGTTGAAACTGTCTCAAACCGATTAAAACAGTCATCAACCGTTAAAACTGTTTCGAACCAGTTGAAACTGTTTCAAACCGATTAAAACAGTCTCAAACCGATTAAAACAGTCTTCAACCGGTTTAAAACTGTTTAAAAAAAAAACATTTCAAATTTAAAATTTTATCAAAAAAAAAAAAATATTTAAAATTTTATCAACCGGTTAAAACCGTTTCGAACCAGTTGAAACTGTCTCACTCGATTAAAACCGTCTCAAACCGATTAAAACCGTCTCAAACCAATTAAAACAGTCTTAAACCGGTTTTAAACTGTTTCAAAAATTGTATTAACCGATTAAAACCGTATCAAACCGGTTGAAACCGTTTAAAACCGTCAAAGCTGTTTCAAACAAGTTAAAACCTTCTCAAACCGGTTAAAACCAATTAAAGCCGTCTCAACCAGTTAATACCGTGTAAACAAGTTCAAAACGTCTCAAACCGGTTAAAACCGTTTCATAAAAAACTTTAAAACTAATTTTCAAAGTATGTTTATATTTATATTAACTTAATGTTAAATGGATATCAATCACACAATTCATTCTACTAACAAAATGACATCAAGAATTATTGTAAGTACTTAAGATTAATTCCGTGATTTTTACATGAATTTCTTGTACGCTTATTTTTATTACAACAAAAATAAAGAAAACAATTCGATGAAGGTAATATTGGCGACGATGATGTCGGCGATAATAATCACGATGGCTGATGACTTCATGTCAATTTACACTCAAAAATAAATAATATACAAATTTGAACTAAACGCTGACTTAATCGAGAGGACGGACATACGGACAGACAGACAGACAGACAGATACCGAGCCAGTACGCAAATGAAACATGTTTTGCGAAAAAGTAAAAATACAAAAATAAATATTACCAAGCAGCGAAAATGAACGAACAAACGAAACGAAAGGAAAGAAAAGAAAAAAACAAAATAAATTATTAAACGCTGAAGGTAGATGCACAAATTCACATACATACGACTATGTATGTATGTATGTATGTATGTATGTATGTATGTATGTATGTATGTATGTATGTATGTATGTATGTATGTATGTATGTATGTATGTCAAAATGTACGTATGTGAATGTGTAAAATTACGTAAAATCGAAATGTGCATTTTACGCGGCACAAATTTGTCATTTCTCGATTTTTTTTTTTTTCATTTTCTAAATGTGTGACATGCAAATTTTCAAATAAAATTGAAAAACGAAAAAAAAAAAAAAAGCTTAATTCGGGTTGGGAAGTTAAATCGTTTAAATTGCTTTTATTGCAATTTGTGAAATTAAATTTTGAATGTTAGATTTAATTGTGGCAGCGCAAGTAGCGCAGGCGTTGTCAAGCTTTTCGTTGGCATGAGGTTCACCTTCGCTGCGCGATTTTAACGGTTTGTAGCGATTTGCGCCGTTAATGCGTTTCGGTATTGAATGTGACATTCTTTTCAGCTAAGGTGACATATCAAATTAATTAATAATGTACTTAATTATTTATTTAAGTACATATTCCAATGCGGCATCTTAAAAATAATTGATTGCGTTGATTTTAATGCCCCTTAGTGTTTTAACCGATTCGAACCGATTCGAACCGATTCAACCCGTTTAGAAGGGTTTTTACTCAAAAATAGATGAATCAAAAATTTAAAAAAATTCGAAGGACTCACCTTCATGCCGTAACCGTTCTCATCCTTACGCACGGTCAACGTCAAATATTGAAAATGCTTCGGCGATGCATCGACGGCGCTGACAACGATGGGCGACGATATCTGTATCTGGGGACGACGTGCGGACGCCATATTGACGCTGCCACGATTTGCGGCAGAGGCGGCACCATTCACGCCCACACCACCACCGCTGCCGCTTTGGTTTACGCCGCCCCCCATCAAGCCGCCGCCGTTATTTGCGCCCACATTATTATTGTTGTTGTTAGTGTTGTGAGGAGGCGTGTTGACGGTATTGATTGGAACGGAAGCGGCCGTATTTGTGTTTAGTTGCGGTACAGTGGGCGTGGCTGTTGTGCTACTACTCCCACCATTCATATGCTTCGATTTATTCTGATAGCTTGCGGGCAGTGGCGGCGTTTGAGGCGGAATTGCGGGATAGTTGTTGGTGGCGCTACTGCTGCTGCTGCTGCCGGTACTCAGGAAGCTGGCGTGCGAGGGCGATCTGGGAATTTTAGATTTTGATTTGGATTTTTGTTTAGGCGTTTTTTGAGATTTCTGTTTTGGAGGCGGTAATTCCGGTGGTGATTCTATTGTGGCGGATTGTTGGTTTGTGTTGTTTGTGTTGTTGTTATTAGTTATATTGGTAAGTAGTTGTTGGTGTTGTTGTTGCTGTTCTTCTTGTTGCTGTTGTTGTTGATTGTTTGATTCTTCTGGTATGTCTTGAACTTCATCATATTCATGATCCTCATTACCAAAATCAATCAATCTGAAAAAAAGAGAAAATACAAAAGATTTAGTTTCTGTATGCCTTAAAGTATATATTGTATATATACAAGTATACATATATATATATATATATATGTATTTACATATTTATTACAGATATTAAAAATTGTAACCGATGCAAATTCTTTTAAAACTTCATCAAAACCTAACCGGTTCAAAAACAGTTTTAATTCAGTTTATGACTATAAAGTCTGACGAAAAACATATGCGCTTAAAATAAGATATGTATCAAATGCATATAAAAATATGCAAATGCATATAAAAATATGCAAATGCATATAAAAATATGCAAATGCATATAAATATATGCAAATGCATATAAAAATATGCAAATGTATATAAAAATATGCAAATGCATATAAAAATATGCAAATGAGTATAAAAAAGGATATAAAAGTATGCATATGAAAATAAATACAGTCGTGTCTGGGTATAGTGAACGCCCAAATTTTTACATGGAGTACTCAAATAGTGAATTATCGAAAACCTCTTAATAGTGAACAACATTTTAAAAGCAATTTCAAGCAAAAAGCAACAAATAACACAAGAAGGAATCAAAAATTCCCCTAATATGTATTGTTACAAAATCAGCTGTTTCTTGACCTTGGTGGTTATGTTTTTTCTCAAGTGGTTCAAAAGTTGCTTTGTTAACGCAAGAAGCAAACGTAAATTCGCCAATTATTTCAATAAGCATACATTTATGATTTCCTACTAATTTATATAAATGATCTCTTTAATTTATATAAACAAAGTGTATTTGGAGCAAAAATTTTAACATTGATAAAGTGAACAACCTCAAGACTCAAATGCATATAAAAATATGCAACTGCATATGAAAATATGCACAAGAAAATAAATATTTGCATATATTTAAAAATATGCATTAAGTCCTTTCGTCATCTTCTCTGCCCATATAAAGCTGACAAAATCAAACGCTTAAGGCGGTTTACTATTATTTCGACAGTTCAACACTTTAATAAAAATTCTTATAAAAAAGGTTTTTAATTTTTCTATGCAAATAAATTCATTTTTATCGTTTTTATCGCTTTGAATTCAGTTTAGCAGATTTTTGTATCGCAAACTACGTTCCGCATCTTATTTCTCATTATGCTTTGCCGTTCAAAATTTTATTGCATTGTTGTCAGATTTCATAAAAATTATTTAAAATTAAGAATTTATATAAAAAAAAGCAACAACAACAAAATGTTTAAGCTTTTTTTGAATTTGTGACGACTTTTCAATGCTAACAATTAAATTGCCTGTATTGGCTGATTTAATTAGCGCTTAATTAAAAAGATCAAAAAGTTGTCTCTCAAATTGGGACAGACATTTAACAAATTACATCATCGGTTTTTGTTGATGTTGTTGTTGTTGTTTTTATTCATTAATTAACTTTCTTTTTTTTTTTTTTGTTCTTTTAGACTTTTTATTCGAAACGAAGCAAAAATGACGTTTCACTTTCGAAAAAATACAGTAAAATGTTGTTAAATTGACAACAATTTGTTGTTATTGTTGTTGTTGTTGTTTTGCATACAACGTAGACCGACAGTCGGTCAGTCAGTCGACTGAACTGATCAGTGTTGCCGTTTTCCACCGTTTCGTTTGTTCGTTCGTTTGTTTGTTGAATCTATTAAATCGCTTTTTGCAAAATGACTGTAATTATTACTGGTTTTTTTTTCGTCTATTAACAGTTTGCGCTGTTTTAATTCGCCCACTTGAGGTCGTTTTTTTTTTGTCTTCTTCTTTTTCTCTTTTCTGTTTGTGTTGATAAAATGTTTTTTCTTTGTGTTTCCCCCCATTTTCCACAGTTTTTTTCTTTCTATTTCTTCTGTTTTGTGACTTTTTAATCAACCGACTTTTCTTCCTTTTCCGCTGTTTTGTTGATTACTGTGTGATCTTTTGATCTCATTACTGCATTTCGCTGCTTTGTAATTGTGTGTTATCACAGAAATACGCGCTGCGGAACCAGTAGTGAATTATTTTAAGTTTTCAAAAGATATTTCTTCATTGTTTTTCGCATTGTTAAAGGAAAATTAAAGCGGCGCCAAATTTCACTCAATAAATTAGTTAAAATTAATCTTTCTTCCTGTTAAATTTTACTTTACATTTACATTTTTTAATGTTGTTGTTGTTTTCATTATTAAAGAAAAATTCAAACTCATAACTTTTTGTATATTTAAAATCATATTTTGATATTCGTGCAGTCAGTTTTTGCAGCGAGCAGCACATTTGTGCAATACTTTTGTAAACTCATAAAATTCGCGAATTTCCACAATTCTAAATCTGAAATTGTGTATTTTGAGTTTTGGAAAATTATACAAAATTTCGGGTGGAATTCAAAATTAGCGATGATGTAAACCTTTCAAAATCACATAAAAATTTATCAATGAATTCGCAAAATGAGCAACGAAAGCAATACAAAAGATCGATACACTAAAAAAAATTTATCAATATTTATTCATTACGAATAACCGGTTTAAACCGAACTGAACCCGTTTAAACCGGTTTTGAAACAGGTTAAATAAATTTAAAGCGGGTTATACCGGTTAATACCGTTTCAAATTGTTGCTCAACTAATGCGAGATTTACATATTCAATATAACAGATTTTATTATTTTCAGTACATTAAACGGTTACATCAGTTTTAAACGAGGTTAACAGGTTTGAAACAATTTTAAACGGGTTCAATGAATTAAGACGTGTTGGACCGGTTTTAAATGTGTTTACCGTTTTGAACGGGATTAAACAGATTAAAGCAGTTAAAAACCGGTTTAACAAATTTGAAACGGGTTAAACCGGTTTATACCGTTTCAAATTATTGTGCAACTAACGTTAGATTTACATATTGAATAAAATTAATTTCATTTCTATTTTTTCCAGTTCATCCATCAAATGCACAGTTCCAAATTGGCTTCCTTCCACCTCGTGAATGCAAAGCAAAATATTTACATTTGCAAGATGTGCATTTAGGCACATTGCATCCGCTGCTGGACAAGGAAAAATGATGAACAGCTTTTTTGTTTCTTTAACTTTGCAAAGTGCAAAGATATAAATAAAGAAATCTTGTTTTTTTTTTTCTTTCTGACATTCTGTGGAAGCCGTTCGGAATGTGGCACGGCACTTACCGGCTACGCTTGTTGCGTTACGCTCAAACGCTTGCCTGTTGCGATTCTGTATTTGGAATATGTTTTTCGTTCACATTTTATTGGCAATTAGCTTAAAATGGTATTTAAAGCTGTTTTCAAATTAATTTTTGCGTTTGCGCAAAAAAAAAATTAAATAATCAATTGAAATTTTAATTGACATGAGGTGCGAAAAATGTTGATATGACATGTTTACATCTCGACATTTACTACACGAGTATGTATGTATGTACATATGTCAGACATTTCATTTTAAGTGTTAGAGTTATCAAATTAGCAACTTAACCGATAATTACTGGTTTTTAGAATAGAAAATCTGGAGACAAAAATTAAATTTAGTTATTTTAACTGCGGTTAAAATCGGTTAAATTTACTAAAATGCAAAAAGTTAATTAAACCCAAAAATATCACAAAAACTTAGACTAAATAAAGCAAGTTGAAATCAGACAAAACCGGTTAAAATTCGACCAAACCGATTAATATAAACTTGTATTAACCCATATCGGACAAGGCTGTAAACATTTTTAAATTTCATAGTGAGACACATTAATTTTGACTAATTTGAGGTCAAGGAATCCAAATCCGTTGTCAGAAAAATTCCAACTATCTCACCGGCCGAGATATGAGGTGTTCAATTAGTCGAACACTCAATTTTAGGTGCACCTGGTGGCTTACCTATGCAAAAATTATCAGGTGTAAACTTTAATACCGACTATTTTGACTTTTTCTAACATTCGAATGAGGTTTTTAAATTGTTTCTACTCCGCGTTTTCGATATTATTAAAATGTTATTTTATTGAAATTACGTCTCTATGTAAGGGTTAGGGAGTTTGTCCCTATAAAATTAGGGGATGAGGTGGAAAATACATTGACAACGGTTTTGTAAAGCCTAAAGAACTAACTATTTTTTTGTATCAAAAGTATGTCTATAGCATATTTCAATATTCAATTATAATTTTTCAAAATTATTGATTTTGGTGTTCGACTAGTCGAACAGCTGTCCAATATGGGTTAATACGGCTTAAATTGGTATAAACTAAATAAAATAGTTAAAATCGGTATAAAAAAGAATCAGTATAAATAAATGTAAATCGGTTGAAACCGGTTCAAATTTATACAAACTACTAGCGAATGCCCGGCATGCGTTGCAATGCCACTTCAAAACATTTTTTTCTGAACTTCCCGGTACTCGCCGTTGTAGCGATTCTGAGTTACGGCGGTGGGCGCTTAATTGTTCCAACTACGCCCACCTTTGATGAAATTATCAACAGTAACCATACAAACTCAGCAACAATATTTAAAAATTTTAGGAGCAATATTAGCAATTTAATCACATATTTATTTATTTATTTATTTTATTTATTTGTTTTTTTTTTTCCATCCTAGCACACAAGATACAAAATCTTATTAATTATAGTACTAGTCAATTTAAATCATATATGGTTATTGATATCACTAAATTAAAATTAAAAAAAAAAAATTAAAACGTAAATTAGAAATTATGACAATATGATAAAATGTATGGAACTATTTAAAGTGAACACATATATTACCCACCAGGGGCTGAAATTAATATTATATTGCTTACAATAAAATAAAAATAAAATTTATCAAAATTTAAATTTAAACAATTAGCTTTTTTGGGAAAAATAATTAAAAAGTTTATTTTTAAAGTGCGTTGCATTGCATGTCATTTGTAAATTAGTTGGTAAAGAATTCCAAAGGCGTATTGACGATATGAAAAATTGCCTTTCTGATAATAAAGATGCATATTTTAGCTGAGTTATTGCATTATTACGTTTCGATCTTGTAAAGGTAATTTTTTTGTATAAATATATTGGTTGTTTAATAAAAATAATTTTATGCAGCAATAACAATGATCTATAATTAAGAAGGTTGTTAAAGCTCATAGAAAAAATTTGTTGCGAATATTTTGAGACGTGATCCGAACGTTTGAGTGCGAATACATATCGTGCCATATAATTAAAAGCAACGTTTAATTTTCTTTTTCACGTGATTAAATAAATTGTGGGCGTAATAAGTGGGCATGGTGGATTTTTTGTTGTCCAAGACCATCATTGACGTGAGGAGCCCAGCAACTCTCAAAAATTGCATCGCAATTTGATGAATGGTTTAGACGTGCATAGGGTACTAAGATAGAAAGAAATATACATTCATTTTTATATATATAAAGCTTGTAAATTGTCATAAACCGTTTCATAATCGGTATAAACTGGTATTAGTTGTTTTTAAGCTGTAAAAATTGACTTAAGTAAGCTAGAATCGATTGTAAGTATAAACCGATATACTAACACGAAACAAATGAGAGAAGAACTTAAAACTCTCATTAACTGATTTGAATCTGGATGAATTGTTAAATAAAAATCCAATTTTATATTTTTCAAACCTAATTGTCGTTATATAGTATGACCATCTTCGATATGATGCTTAAATGGACTTTGCCAAGTTTACATGTACGAGAAATATGGCAACGTTGCATTATGGTGACTGCAGCGATTGCACTGAATAACTTTGTGGCTACTGTCAAAACACAACAACAACGAACAAAAAAAGCGGCAACTCGTTTGGCGGCATGACTTCAGCCACTGCGTCCGCCTACGCAGAAACAGAAAAATTTACAACATAAGAATTAAAAAAAAAAGAAAAAATTAAATTAGTAATAGTGTAAAATATAAAAAATTGCAGTCAACGAAATTACCGCAATACAAAGCAACCGATTTTTTCTAACCGACCGACTTTTAAGACTTCATTAGTTTTGCCCTCAAAGCACGATAAAAAAATCTTCATAACAGAAGTAAGTAAGAAATTGTAAAGCCCAGGACAAGGCCCATTGTTGACTTCGGTCAAACGCATTTTGGTCGAATGAAGCACACGCACCACTGCCTTAACCGACCAAACTCCACCCACCCTGCTTTTCTATGCCATTTCTGTGTGCCACCACAAGCATCCCATTAACGGACGGCTGTTGTTGTTGTTATTATTGTCGCCGTTGTTGTTGTTGTTGTTTGTTTTGTTTATTTGATTTTTGGTTTTGGAGTTTCATTTTCCCTGGTGCTTTCAGACATGCAAGAAGTGGGCCGAGTAGAATTCGGAATTCGTGGCAGCGTGGTCAGTAGTAGTAGTAGTTGTAGTAGTGGTATAAAAGCAAGTCTTTAACGGCATAACTACTTCAGAGCGCTGTTGCCAAATTTACAAACAATACGAAATGATAAGCTCTCATTTAAAGTGAGAAAAGTTTGTGCTAAGTTTATATACAAATCGTTTAAAGAAAATATTTGTTAATATAACTTTTTTTTTTACTTATTTAGTGAAATTCGACAACATCGCAAAACTTTTAAAGGTTACATCCCAGCACAGAATTGCGAAAACATATCGTAAATGCGTTTGGATATAACTTGTTTGTAAACATTTGAAGAATCCTTTCCCAAGCTTACATAAGCAAATTTATTCCAAACATCGTCGTGATAGCTTTACTTTCGGTTAATAAGTTTGCTATAGGCTTAAAATAAATGATTGCATTAAGTTTGGATCATGTTTATTTAAATGTTTGTCTTAAGTTTACAGCAGAAACTTAATGTAAGGTAGCCGTTTCTTTTATATAGCAATTGTTTATTAAGATTTTATAGCAATTGTTTATTACGATTTTATACACTTAAACTTAAACTTATTGCAAACACAATGCTTACGTGTTTAAGTTTGCTTTAAGTTTATTCCAAGCAAAATTTTTCGTTGGTAGTAAGTGAGTAAGTGAACAAAACCGTTCATTTTAACACATTTAAAATGTAGAATTCGAAATTGTTATAATAAATGTTTGCATTAGGTTTGTTTAAACGTTTCTCTGAAGTATAGAGCGGACTCTTAATGTAAGGTAAACGTTTCGTTTATATGACAATTGTTGGTAAAGATTTTTCAAACATTTCTTAAACCTATTGCAAACACAACGCTTACGTATGTAAGTTTGTCTTAAGTTTATTCCAAGCAAAACACTTTTTCGAATTTATGCGTTGATGTCAAATTTCTTTCAAACAAGTTTAAATGCAAATTATAAAATTATTAAAACAAATCCAATTTGATTTTGTCATATTTTAATTTTAAATGAAATTTGGCAACATCGCAAAATTAAAAAAAAATTTACTAAAATAAGTCACAAAAATAAAATAACTTATTTAGACTTATTTTAAATACGTTTCTGAGCAGAATTAATATCGGCTAAATTTTTGCGATGTTGCCGAATTTCATTACATTTTGTTTAAATTATTATTTTTGTGAAAAAAAAGTGTCAAAAAAAAAGAAATTGCACAGAAGCGACGTCGACTGACTTCAGTCAATACCGAAACTGGCAAATAAACTGCGTTATTGTTATTTTCGAATATTTTCAACTATAGTTTAGTATAATAAAAGCCTTTATTTATTTAGTAATTTTGTTGTTGTGAAATTTGAAATGCTAAACTCGCATAATGAGCTGTGCAAATATTTACTTTTTCAATTTGTTAAGCACTTTTGTGTTATGATTTTTCGCAAAGTAATGAAGAAAAATGGAGAGAAAAAGAAATTCCAAAAAGTTTAAATAAAGTCGGGCACGTAGTAGTCTCAGCTATTAATTACATAAGTTGTGAGCAAGTGAAAAAGTTTAAAATTGCAAATAAAAAAAAAAGAAATCAAGGTCTTTAATGTGTAAGCCACATCTGATGTAAATTTAGCCAATAATTCCAATTTAACGTCGAAAAGATGTAAATAAATTTAAGTAAATTTCGAGGTTCATTTATAGTTAGGCTACTATTCGGAATAGTTTTTATCGAGATATTAGCAACACTTTTAATAAAAAAAAGTTTATGAAATTTGGCAACAGCGCTCATATATAAAAGAGAGTTAAAATCAACACATTCACAAAATTTATGAAAGTTTTTTAAACTTTTTGTAAGATTTTATGGTGAAAATTCAAATTGATTTAAAATGCCGCAGCGTTGCAAAATGTTTCGGTTATATAACTTGTAATTTAACCAGTAGCGCTACTGAACTATCAGGTAAAATTCTCCATCAATTCTTCTTAAAGACATCAGAAGAAATATAACGTACTGTTTTCATTTTGTGTGAATTTGCTCTCATTCCCAGCAACATTTTGACTCTTTTCAGTCTGTAATTCGACACTTTATTCTGACTATCGTTAAGAACACTTACAAGTGTCCGATATGAGCGTGTTTCCCTTCCTGTAAGGGCACGCAGCTATGAATCTGAATATAAGTGTCATATATGATTTTTTTTAGACTCTAATAAGCGTCTAAAATGTATCTTTCTGACTTTAAAATGAGCGTGTTCCTTTCTTTACAAGTTTAAAAGCAGAAGAAACAACAAATTATTTTAGTTCATCATGTTCTTTAATTATTCCAATTTTTTTGATTAATACAGTTATGTTCAGTTTTTTTAATATCAAGCTCTGATTATTTTATCATTTTCCTGATAATGGAATTTAGCGTTTGAAATATCTAAAATTTGAAGAAATAAATATAATTATTATTTAGTAAAACATTTGTGTTTGGTGAGATTTACCTTTTCACGCTCATAAAATCGTCAGAATTATGACTCTTTTATGTCTTAAATCTGGTGTCACATAAAATTGTCAGAATTGTAACTCGTTTATGTTATTTAATTCTGAAGGCTCATGAAATCGTTAGACATTTTTATCTTAAATGAAGAGGTAAATTAAGTTGTCAGATTCATGACACTAATTTTGAGCTCTGAAAATCGTTTGCTGGGTTCATATGCAATTGTTGACAGGTGATATCACTTGTTATTATATCGTAATTTAACCAGTACATTATAAAGTTTGTTGGTGTATCGATAAGGTACATCTTGCAGGGAACTTCTTCTCGAAGAAAACCGAAAACCTGTTGAAACTAAACTATTGTAAAGTAACTTTTAAAGTATTTAAACACTGTGCAGAGCACTGTAAACTGTTATCAAACTGTTATAAATATGTCAAAATTAACTGAAAAATGTAATATTCAAATTCCGTTTCATTTGAAAGAGAGATTTACAGTAGAAGGAATCTTTGAATAATTTGAAAATAATTGATTTTAAAATGATTAAAATAATACATATAAATAAATTGTATGTACAGTTAAATTTTTATACAATGTAAAATTCAAAATTCGAGCACTCCTTTTTTTCCAACCTTTCTGCCTTTCTGCCACTTTCGGTTTTGTTTTTGTGCTACACAGACAGAAACTTCCGCCGTCGTTGGTTGCCACAAAAACAAAACATCAGCAACAAAAACAACAATTCTTAGAATAACTCCTCGAAAGAAAAAGAAACACGAAAGACGACGAAAATAAAACAAAAAAAGGGAAAAATTTAACGAAAAAATCTAAAATGTATACAAACAAAAATTTATATATAAAAGAATAAACCTGTTGGTTATAGCGAGCGAAGCCAAGCTGAACCAAACCTAAGCTGAGAGTTGGTCGGTTGGTTGGTTGGCGTTTAGTTGTTGTTGTTGTTCTTGTTGTTGATTGTTGGCTGTTAGCCACGTTAGTTGCAGGCAGTCGCAGCCGCATTTTCAACACAGCTGACACACTTTAATTTTTTCTTCTTCTTCTTCTTTCTATTTACCAGTCGAGATACACCCTGCGTTCCACACCCACCTCCTGTTTCCCCTGTTTATATACCATCACAACAATAACAAAACACACTTTCAAGCACTTCGCATAACTGTCAAATGAAAGACCAAACGAACGAACGAACAAACAAACCCAGCGGCTTATTAAGAGACGATATATGCTAACAAAAACAAAACCAAAAAAAAATAACATATTTAAAACTATGTACATATATAATATATAATATACTACATAAAAGTAGACCAACAAATTTAAGGATCAACGAAAATTTCGCAAGAAATTTTTTTTGATATGTTTGGTTGGACTGCAAAGCTGAGAGATGTAGAAACGCGATGACGAATTTAAGCGAAAGATGAATCAAGTGATCGGCATCTGTATTAAGTTAACAGCATCATTTTGGATATTGAAAGAGGCGTTTGTTTCGTTAAAAGAACTTATCGTTCGTGCATTTTAAGTTTCTAACTCGAATTCTGTAGCCAGACGATAACAGCTGATTGTAACGTGTCGATAACGTAAATTTGAGCATTTTCTAAGTCGTTGAAAACTCGAGGGAAAAATTCCAAAGTAGACAAATACTTATTTGTTGTCATCTCGGGTGTTATAATGAAAAATTAAATGAAAATTCGAAAAAAAAAAATGAATTAGCTTGTTAACTTCGCGAACTCGGATCTGACTCTAGAGAGTAAGACAGAGAATATGAGATAAACAATTAACCCCAACGGATTTTACTATGCTGTGTTGACATTTGTTGTCGTTTTGATTACGATAGACCGCAAAAAGCTGCCAGAGTTTTAGATAATCTAACTAAACATTTTAGTTTTTAAAAAATTGTATATTAAGCTTCTAATTTTGAAATTGGTTTCCCTTCGAAAATATTTCGAAAAGCGTTACTGAACGCATTTATTAGGCATTAAGCTAAACTCCAGCAAACAAACCAAACGCTTGGACAGATACAAAAGCAAAACCTTTGGACTGCAGCTCAACTTCAACGCAAACAAAAAAATACGCGTTAGACAGAGCTACCAACACATTTTATAGGAAAAATATTTGAAACAAATTCTGAATTTTACCATGAGGAATTTATGTGTATTTTTTCACTTCTATTTCTCTTCTTTTTTGGATTTTCTAATGTTTCTTAAAAAAGAAAGGATTTTTTTCATTTCACCAGCTTTGAACAAAATTTGATTTCCCTTTGTTTAATACTTAATTTAAAATGTTTACCTTCTCTCAGTTTTGTTTTGTTTTCTCAACCAAAAATGCTTCCCTAAAAAACAAGCAAAAAGTTGGTAGCTCTGGTCATGGACTTAAACAACAACAACAACAACAACAAAAAATAAGGAGTAAAAAATAGAAAGACAGCATGAAAATGCGTGGTTTTAAAAACTTGCAACAACAAAATTCACTCAACCACAGCCAAAACGATTCGGAATCGGATTCGTGCAACGTGAGAGAGGAGAGTAGCGGCGCGGCACAACGCGAGAGGAAGACAAGTTAAGTTTCTGCTTAACCCACGCTTTTATTACTTTTAAAGTTTTATTTTGTTATTTATTTATATTGTTGTTGTTGTTTTTGTTTTTTGTTAACTCTGCTCCGGTCTGTTTGGATCGGTCTGTAAAGCTTGTTTTTCTTTTAATTCGCTGCTAAACTTGACAACAACAAAAAATTAGAAAGGTTTTTCGTTTTTACTTTTGTGATTTAAATCGAGAATACGAATGGCTACAACAACAACAAACACAAATGAACGATAAAGTCTTACGAGCCAAGAAAAAATCTCAATATTTTTTTGTATGTCATTGTTAAATCAATTTTGGAACATACTAAATGTACATTAGAAAATGTTAAATCCACAATGTCGCATGTTAAATTAACATTGTACTTGATTTTATAAATGATATATTAAGTTACTCGATTAAAAAGAGAATTTTGAAGAACTAATTATTGAAAATAATATATTCAAAAATATTTTAAAATCGATTTTGAAACACAAAAATTACCAAAACAGGACTTCGAAAATGGAATTTTAAACACCAAATTTATGAAAACAAAACATTCATTGAAGGACGAAAATTTAAAAATATCGAATTTTAACTAAAAATAGTTTTAGCTTGTTTATATTCGATTGCTTTCTATGTGTTCTAATCCAGCTTTCTGTTCAAAATCTGCTCTCAGTTATTATTCTGCTTCTTTGTCTCACCTGCGCAATTTCGTTAGTCTTGAATTTACAAAACTCAACAATTGATCATATTTTTAAATAGCGACCTAAGACATAACGAACAAAACAATATTAAATACAATTAAAAATCCAAAGTCTAAAAATTCTTCTTAAACGTGTTTCTTAATTGCAATAATTGTCGTTTTTCTTTGTGTTGTCTTTATTGTTGTTTCTAACTCTTTCGCCTCGGCTTCTTTTTCTCTCTGTGTCTCTCTCTAGCCATACATCGACATTTAGCTAAACTTGAGTAATTCTTTTCGTTTATCTTCTGTTTCCATTTTTTCGCTTTTACAGACATTCTACAGACCAAATAAAATATAAACATATAAAATAAGAACTTAATTGAAATACAACAAACCAAAAAAAAAACCGAGAATTAAAAACAAGAACTGGGCAAATGGCGACACAGCGAAGCGAAATGACTCTCACCGCAATTGTGAGTTGATTTGAGTTGAGTTTAGTATTTGTGGCACACTGCCGCTCTTTTATTTGTATTTTAGTTTTTTTCTTGTTCGCTAGCAAGCAACTCTCTCTTCTTCTAGTACGGTACGTGCTGATGACCTCACCTTGATTTTTTGTTTACATTTTTTCGGTTTTTCATCGAAATGAATGGCTCGACCAGAAGCCACTACGACGCTCTGCTGCTTTGAGAGTTTTGTTTTGGAGGGATTTGGTTTTTTTCACTGTTTTTTGTTTTTATTGTTTTGATTATTTTGTTATTGTTGTTGTTTTTGTTGGTGTATCTTTTAAATTTACTTTTCGCTAATCAAGGTACTTTGTCATTGCTTCTTTATGTCGAAATAGAATGACAAATTCTTTTGTTGAAGGCAATCTCAAAAGAATTCTTCTGAAGATAATCAAAAATTATGGAAATTACTTATGATTCTTATTTTTTTTTTTTGTGTGTTTATTAATTAAGTACAACATTTTAGACGAAGCTAAGAAGAAGAAGAAGAAAGTCATCTGATGACTCTCTTCTGGTAATTAAGAAGTTATTCTCGACTAGTTTTGGTGTCACCCGTGGCAGATATCAAGGGCGTCGCCCCTTTATTAGACAAATTTTTAGCTTTAATCATAAAGTCTCTTAGCTATAGCATTGGGCGTTAAATTTATCCGACCATACCCACTTTTGGAAAAGCTTTCGACTTTGACCATACCAACTTAGTTATCACAATTTAACTTTTTAGGTGCAAATTTATCGAAAGAATCAAATGTCCATTCAATTTTACATTTTGTAAACGTAATCTGAAATTTATTTTGGAAAATTTCGAGGGTTGCCAAGGCGTTATTTCGAATGCAACTTTTTTCTTAGACCACCCAAATCAAAAGTTGACTTTTTAGTTTTTAGAAAATAACTTACTTTTTAAAAAAATTAAAATTCCATTTCCATTAAACAAATTTCACTTTATTCAACCTTAATTCAAAAATTTTAAAACGAATCAAAAAACAACAATAAACAAACAAACAAAAACCAGGTAATGCTAACATAACCTACAAAATTCTAACGGCAATTCAGCATTTGTTAAGTCCACAATTTTTTTTTTTTTTTTTTAGTTGGTACAACAGCAACAATCGAAAGAAAGAAAAAAAAAACAAAGTAAAATCCCATTAGCAGTACGAGTACGGCTACAAATAATACACTCAAAAAAACTATTATTATAAAGTGATTAAATAATTATGTAAATTTATTTGAAAAGATTTAAACCGATTCGACAAGTTATTAGCAATTTCAAACCAGTTTTAACTTTTCGAAATGTTTCAAAACTGTATAAAACATTTCGAATCGGTTTTAACCGTTTCAAATCGGCATAAAACCGTTTTATCTCAGTTTAATAACAGTTTAAAGCATTTCGAACAAGCTTAGAAGTTTCTAACCGATTTAAACCGGTTTGAACCGTTTCGCATGCAATTTTCGCAAAATTATGATAAAACAATATTATAAAAATTTTACTTTGGGTGTACTATTTACTACCGCTACTGCTACTTACTATTTGCGAGTACATGTTGTAATTTTTTGTTGCTTTTTTGCTTGTTTTGTTCAGCAGCAAAAACAATAAACCATGAAAATCATGTGAACAAAATTTAAACGGTTTAAAGTAATAACAAATATATTAAAAATCCAAAAAAAACCATAAAGCAAAAAAAAAACACTATTAAAAAAACCAAGAACTTGTATGTGTGTGTGTGTGTACTGAATATGAAATTATATGTTAAAATACACAATTACACACTTACACACTTAGAGAGCGATTCAAACATACACGTCAAAATGACTAACGCCATGCAAACGTCAAAAGTATTTTGACAGTAACAGCACTAGCAGCAGCAACAACAACAACAAACACACTAAAGTATTACGAGTTAATAAACCAAATTGAGAAAAAATTCATAATAACACTGCGAATTTGGAAGAGGAAGAGAAAGAGAAAGAAAAAGAAAAAAGGGCAGTGACATGTTGCTTGGAATTCAGCAATTAAATGGTTAAAAATAAATTACAAACATTTAGACAAGAGGCAAAAAAATTAACATTAAAAATGTAGAAAAAAAACATCACTTCAAGTTGTAATGTAACTAGTTACTACGTATATATTATTTAATACTAGTACTTAATATATTCCTTAAAACAACACAATTTTTAATAAAGCAAATAAAAAACGGAAATCTGAGACCACGGAAAATGCAAAAAATAATAATTTTTTCGTCGTCAAATCCTTGCAGAGGCAAATATGTTCGAAATGGTCAGAAAGGCCACGCGAGAAGGAGACACTTACAATTTTAATGTTTAATTTATAAAAGTGTGAGTTTCTGATAGAATTTTAGCGTAATTTGGTAAGCGCCAAATTAAACATTCAAAGTTTCGAAATCAGTACTTAAACATTTTACTTTTTTAAAATGTTCGAAAATTCGAAGTATTTAAGAATTTAAATTTTTTTAAGTTTTCGACATTTCGAAGTTACTGAAAAATGTTTGAAATTTTAAAGCACAAGTAAAATGATCGAAATTTCGAATAAAAATAAAAAAAATTGTTATCTTTTAATCTATGTTATTTTTAAATAAAAAAATTTTTGTATTGACAATAATTTCAAATTAAACTTCAAATGTTTGCATTTTTAAAATGAAATTTCAAAGCTTTGAAGAATGTTTGAAATTTTAAAGCACAAATGAAAAGGTAACAATTTCGAAATACAAATATTTTGAATAAATTTTATTATATTTTTTCATTTAAATTTTTTTTTAATATCTCAAATTTAACTTAAATTTTCAAAGTAAACATAATATTTTCAAATTTATCGAAACTCTAATTTTTGAAGTTATATGAATTTCTAAAAATGTTCGAAAATTCAAAGTTAACGTTTTATACTTACGAAGTAGTTGTTTAAGTTTAAATGACAAGTATTTTAAAGTAACCAACAATTTTTTTCGAAGCTCGAAAATTCGAAGGTAAAATAAATTATTCGTATTTTTCGAATATCGAAATTTTAAGTTAATTCATATTTTTGCATCTTTAGAATGTGTTCGAAATATCGAAGTCAATAATAACACGTTAACTTCGAAATTTCGAACGTTCAAAGTTAATGTCACATGAACTTCGAAATTTCGAACATATTAAATATTATTGTTTTTTTATAAATAATTTGTCTTTTGCCTAAAATACCAAATAATCACATAGAACATGTCTTATTTATTCCAAAACGGTTACTCAGAAAATGCAAACTATTCGCACCAGCCTAGCTGTGCTATTTCGTTCCGTTTGAAACTTTAATGGTTCGTAATTTGTATTTTTTCTTTTATTTTTTTCTAGTGTTGCCATTCCGTTTGGTCTGGATTTGTTGCTCTGAAATGATGCACAATTAACACGCAATGCGGATATTTCCTGCGCTAAAATTAAATGAAAAATAAATATTGAAAATTCGATGCGTTGTGTTGTTTTTGTGTCGTTTTCCTAGAAGCGAAACAACAGAGAGTTCAATAAGAATTTTGTTGTGTCTACATTTGATACGATTTTATTTTTGGTCAGAATGTATTTTAAACTGTTTTGGGTTTGGTCAATTAATTTAGTTAGCGTAGAGTAGAGTCGAAAAGAAAAGAAAAGAAAATTTCGCGTGACGTGATTTCGACAGTTTGAGCGCCAAAGGCTGTTTAGATTACATCGACGAAAAAGAAGTTAAACAGAAGTAGGTCAAGAAAGTCACTTCAAGACACTTACATACCAAAATGAATTCTGACTGCAGTCGGTATAAAAACCTGGTTTTTTAAATAATTATTTAAAATGGTTTATAAAATAGTTTAAATATAAATTTTCGTAATCGATTCCAACTCGATTATTTGTTTTTGCCATTATTAACAATTAAGTAAACTATCGCCACGCACACCCACAAAAAAACACGTCAGAAAAAAGCCCATTTTTAAAACTGAAATTCCGCAAATTTGCACACGACAAACAAACAAAAACCAACAACAAATAATCGAAATATCAAAAGTTTAAATAAAGTAGCTCAAGAGTCAAACCCGATTTTCATCGCTCTAAATTTAGTTAAAACCAATCAGTGACGGTGGCACTGGCGATGGTGTTATTTATTTGTGCCTTTTTTGTAGGTTGCCACAAAAAAAACAACAACAATAACAATAACATAAAACACTATTCGCGTGTGAGTTACCAAAACCGCGTATAGACGTATGGCATCCAGTGGAACAAAAACAAAATACCAAAATCGCAATAGCCGCCACTCCCAACACCAAAGTTTATTAAGTCATCGATTTTTGTTTTTAACTACATAAAAAAAACGTTTTGATGGCGGAGAGACAAAAACAAATTTAATATTATTAAGTATATTGTGCAAATTTTACGCTTTATTGTAATTAAGTCAAATTAATAATATTTTGTTATTTAAGCTGCGAGAGAGGTGGGGGACATAAAGAAAAACCTTTAAGCAACGTCGTGCGCTGACAAAAGGAAAATTACTTTATGGTTGCCCGATGTGTTTGATTAGTGCAATTATCAAAAGAGAATCGAAGAATTGCTCGCCACTAAATTTGCCTTGTGCATTAATAATTATTCGTCTCCTACTCTGGGTTTCGTGGGTTTTAACATATTTTATGTTGTTTGTTGTTTTACATTTAAATTAAAAGGCCCCCTTTTACACTAGACAAAACTCATTATTGATAAAAACTGCTTAACTGTTATCCGTTGTGATATCGACTAATTAAAATTGATCGCCACTGGAATTATCTACTATAAAAGGAGACTAACATAAGGCAGTATTAATTTACGAAAATGACTTAAAACATTTTGTAAATTTTAATAAAAAAGTTAAATCATTAATTGCTACCAAACTATATGTTTCATTCGAAAAAAAAGTTCACATTAGGGCACCCAGAATATATGGATTGTGCATAAATAGTTAAATTAAATACAATTTAATGTATACATAAAAATATATATTTTCTCTAATACCTTAAGCTCAAACATTAAAAGTTATAGACCGATAAAACTAGGAACATTGTTTAATAAATTTTTTGCTAAGAGTCCAAATTATCTGCAATTTGTTTGCAAGCAATTTTCAGTTTTTTGCAGATATAATTTTTATCTTCCTGAGCGAAAAAAGCAACTTGCACATTTCATATACATATTTCATGGGTGCTCTAATAGACAAATTAAATATGTTTATTTTCCAATCATAACTTGGACTATCGAACAGTTATCGTAAATGCAAAACGCATATTATCGCCCTCAAGCAATACTTCTCAACTTGTACTATAAACTTTATGTAGTTATATTAAAACTGTACGTAACATATTTAATATGCTTACAGCTGAAGATGATGGTGCATTTTGGATGATGGGAAAAATAGTCACGTCACGTCATTTCAGAAATGCGGGTTTATGGTTTTACACAAATTTACAACTTGATGATTAAACGCTGGACTAGATTAAAACGAAAGGGGGTGGTTTTGTTGTAATTTCGAGGCTATTACTTCTGCGGTTTTTTATGAAAACTAATGGCATAGAATTATGGACAGAACAAGTTGGAGATAAAATTTATTAATGAAATTATGAGACTTACAACACGAATGTTGTATAAGTATTCCCCGCTTACATACCTAATTGAACTTTTGCTTTTATGGAATAAACAAACACTTCTTCTAAAACATTGAAAATGACGTCACTTTAAAGCAAAGATTAAAATACATTATAAAAATGCACCCCGAAACGTCCAGACCAATAATTCAAAATGTCAGATCAGTTCAACCCAAAAGCAACACAACAAACAAACAAGCAAACCATCCAGCGAGCAAGCGAGCGACAATCTAACGACACATAAAAATATGTTCCATAGGATAAGATTAAATTAGAAGAGGAGGGCGGCAGGAAAAAGAGGTGTGAGTAAGTTCGAATACCCTTTACGCATTTCGGTATTGTTTTGCATTTGCAATTGTTCGTGGTGAATGTCCTCCAATTGAAAACGCAAAAAAAGGACAATCAAAAAATCAATTTTATGCCAGGCCTCAGCACCAAACCAACTTACAAAGTGCTCAAGAAATAGCGAAAAAAAATGCCAGCAGTACCACCAGCAGAAAAGTCTTTGTGTCTAAGAGACGACTTTTCGTATGCGTCACTCAGACAGAAGTCAATGTTGAGTATGGTTTACAATATTTTTCTTAAGTTGTATTTTATTTTATTTTTTGAATATGCGCTTGAAATATGAAAATGATAAAAACAAAAACGCCCCGAGTGAATGCACGCACGCCCGTTTGATTAAAAGCAGTCATGATACTCCTCTCGTACTTGTTGGCTTGTTGGCTGGCTGGATAGGGTAATAGGGTGTACACGCACACACACACACACACACACACACTTTACTTGGTAGTGGCTCCCATGTTGGTCTTTTATTTGTATAGTATGAGATGCGCTTCTCTTGTTGTTGTTGTTGGTCTTGGCCTTTTTAATACAAGTTGCTTTATTCGATTTCTATGCCAGTCTGTTCTGTTCTATTCATTGATGATATTGCATTTTTCCCCATAAAGACACCATCAGGCGTAGTAAGGGAATTAGTAAAAGAAAACGAATGATAAGTGCTTATTCTATTTAGTAACTTCATTTGCTTGTCATTGTTTTTATTTATTAATAATAATAATAATAATAATAATTAAAAAAGAAAAATTGCACTCTTTTGTTTAACAATAGCGAGACGATTTTCGTTTTAAAAGAAATATCTTTTTTATATGTGTTCATACATACATATACATATATACTTTTGCAATTGAAAACATTAATTGATTATAAAAAATGTTCCTTTTCTATTGCTTAGTTATGATAGCTAAGGCGCATTTATTCAGACACCGATATATCCAATTTTGGACAAAAATTAATATTACATAGGCAATTAAATTTAGAACCCACTTCGAATTGTAAAAAAAATCTTAACACCATTTTTATACCTTCGCTAAGTGCTTGTGCATTTACCGAAGGGTATATTAAGTTTGTTCTTCTATTTGTAACCACCAGAAGGAGGCGTGGTAAGTAATTATATATATAAATGATCAGCGTCGGATTCAGACTCGATTTAACGATGTCTGCCCGTCTGTATGTCTGTCACAGCAATTACAGACATAGTTTAAAAGCTATCGAGCTGAAATTTGTTATGTGAGCTCATATACTGTAAGCGGAGAATAGATAAATATGTAGGGTAAGTGCAGATATTCACTTTAAATTCGATATTTAGCTCTTTCACAAAAATGGGCGTGATCGAATAAGAACCACGCCCACTTATAATAGAGCTTTACATATATCTAGGGTAAATCTGTTATTAAATTTAAAAAATTGTAGCTAGGTAAGCGGGTAACGCTCTTAAGTGGTGAAATTTTATATATTAAATATGGGAAAAAGAAAAAAATCACCAACAATTTGATACTTAAGCGCTTGAGAGGGGAGTTACGTAAGCGGAAAATAGTGGAATGTTTACCTCAAAAAAAGTAAGAACAATGTTCATATAAAAAAATTTATAGTTATATTTTTGTTTATAACTATATAAAAACATATACAAATTTTAATAAAATTCAAAATTTGCGGCTTTATGTTTCTGCAACTGAAATGCAACTTAATTGCGTACAATTCAGGTTGCAAAGCGGTTATTGTAGAATTATTATTCAAGATGAACTTCTCTCGCGCCTCTCTTCATTTTTATCATTTCATCCATTTGTGCTCTTTGTTTTGGTTTTGAAATCGTTTTATATTAAAAAACAAAATCGTATTGGTAAATATTGTTTACTTCTGCTTTGTTTTTGTTTATTTTACAATGATATCATTTTGTTGTTGTTTTTGTTGTTTTTGTTGCAGTTGCTGTTGACTCAACACCCATCAACCAAATTCAGTGATAAAACTTGGAATAAAACTGGAGATAAATAAACAAGAAAACTAAATAAAAAATCTTTTATCGTTTTAGTGTCGAATCTTTGCGTTTTTCCTGGAAAAGGGTTTTACTCAGCGCTTGTGCACGAGCTGTGTCATAATTTTCGAAAGGTTCCACGCAAGAGTGTGAAATGCTACGAGCGCTAGAGAGAGTGAGAGAGAGAGAGAGGGAATTGTACAATACTAAATAGAAAAGAGGCTTTCAAACATTTGTAAAAGTTAATTAGAAATCATTGATTAAAAACGAAACATTATATTGTAAAAGTCTTCCAGATTTCGCTAATAAAGAAAACGCTGAACGAAGTGTGTGTCAGTATTTGGAATTTTTCGATTTACTTAAGCATTTTGTTTAGACTTCAAGTTGAAGATAATAAAATTTTAAAATGACTTTTGTTTGGGTTTAATCTGTGTTTATCGTTGAGCATGGCATGTGACGTTTGGATTTATCTTAAGTCACATACAAATAAACACACACACACATATGTGCATATGTATGTATCCCTATTGGAAATTTCCCAATTAGTTGATTAAAGCAACTAGTTAGAAAATTAGTTAAAAATAAGTTATTTGCGCAACTAATTGAAAGAATTACATTACGATGATGAATTGTCAACCTGTTGTCTTACTAACTAATTTAAAAGTCGTTTATTTTCCACTTAAATAAACAATTTAATATCAGTTACAAGTTAGTATAATAATAATTTTTTATATCTAAAATTTTAATTTCGACTTTAGTTCCAAAGCATGTAGACAGAACATTGGATGCGTAGTGCTTTAAGGCGGTTAAATATCTCTTTGATGATAACAATAACTACTTTTAAATAAGTTGAAAATAAACTAGTTACATTTATACTAATTTTTGACTAATTATATGCAATTGACTTAATAAGCGGACATCGTAAGATAAACTCGTTAAAAAACTACATCTTCAAAAACCATTTCTAAACTAGTTTTTTTTTTTCAAAAGGGTACATACATAAGCACGAACACAAACATACATATGTATGTATGCGTGTGAGGGCAATATCTTTAAAAACCATTTGCTATTCTTTGCAATTTTATCTGTTTTTAAATGCTATTCAAAAGTTGAATAATCTTCTTTTCTAAAATGACTTAATTTCCGTTTATTTTTGCAATTACTTAAATCAATTGAAAATATTTAATTTTGAATTGCAGTTACTTAACTTATCGAAGGTATTCGGTATTCGGTAACCTTGACCCCAAACACTGACCTCCAAATTCAGTCAATTGAATTGAATTATTTGATTTTATCTTATTCACTGTGATTCGATTTTGGTAGCAGTCGTATTGGAATTGGCATTTTGGGTGTGATCACCGAGTAATCACACCCAATTTTTGAATTTCACTTGTTTTTAATTTAATTAATTTACTGTTTTGTTGCTCTTTTGCAACAATAAAGTTGAATCTTTGTCTGCCATTTAGTTTTATGTTTTTAAACTCTATTTGAATTTGTAACAAAGGCGTTTTACTCGTTTTAAGTTGTCGATTACAGATAAGCTTTTCATTATATATGATAATTTGTTCGATGAGTTTTAAATACTTTATATTTTTACATATAACAGAATTTGACAAAAATGTATAGCAATATTCAAAAGAACATTTTTAGTAGGAGTATTCATTAAAACGCGTAAGTTAAACATTTACGTAAATAAGTAAATTTACACAAAGCGTATAATAACACAATTTTTAATAGTTTGTACAATTGACAGTTGTTGAGTAATTGAATGTCAAATCTAAAAACAGATAAGCGCAATTTGTAAAGAAAGTTAAAATATTAAAGTTGTTTAATTACTTTATTATTTATTATTTGTCAACATTTGAATTCTTTGAAAAACACAATGATAAAAAAAAGTTTTGTATTTACGATTACCATCATTACGATTTGTAACATGAGTACGAGGTGTCTGAGTATACTACGTTGTAATCGATATTTACAACGATAACAATTGAGGTAAATATTTTCCAACTTCTTAAGGAAAAAAGAATTCTGGTAAATATCTTTACGCTTGTCAAAAAAATAATCAAGTTGAAATAAAATTAATCTTTCTTTGTATATGTCGAAGAATTGTTGAGAATTTTTAAAATTCAATATTTTCTGACTATTTCATAATAAATATTTTTCGACATCACTAATGTTTGTTAACAAAGAGGAAAAACCAGAAAACAGCTGATTACTGAAATACGCAACAGCTGATTGCTGAAATAAGCAACCAAGTGGCGTAAGTTTACGCTACCTAATATTAGCTAAAAATTTATTTGTTTTACGTAAAATATTTTCTTTTTAGTTTTTGATAAATATCCGTACAATTTTACGATCAAACTTAATCGACAATTCGTTTACGAGGTCGTTAAAATACATTTAACGTCATTTACAAGTGTTATAAATATGTACATGTTTAAATGAACACCCTCAGAAATTTTAAACCGAAGTTTTACAAAGCAGAATTTTAAGAAACTATATTATTAAAATTTTTTTAAAAAATAAACGAACTTTTTAAAAGTTGTGAATAAAATTAAATCATTAAAAATTAGTTTCGATAAAGATGAAAAATGTGAAAGAATTATTCGACATTCCAGTGACAACCCTTGAAAATCGAACGAAAACTTTTTCGAAATAAAATAAGAAAACACTTCTTAAAATAAAACGCATTTTACGATAATTTATCAAAATTGTTGAGTCAAAAATTAAATCGAAAACTTCAAAATTAATCTAAAATGCAAAATAAAAAAATTAAATAAGTTGGACTCACCTCTTCGTGATTGACGGGTCTTCCATAGAGTTTTACGGCGTCTTTTGCAAATAAATGTCAACGAAAGAAAATTACAACAACGAACAAAAAAATAACACAAACACGAATTTAACTTAAATCCAAAAATTGCAAGCAACACTGTTGGCCAAACTAGGAAGACGTTAAAAAGGGAAGAAAAGAAAAGAAAAACAAATTAACACATTGCACACTGGGAGGCGTAGGAGATGCGAGCGCGAGTAAAAAGTAAACACGAACTGCGAATATCATGCGTTCTTTTAATAACCAAAAAATGCGTTATTTCTGGAATAACCGAAACCGAAAGTAAAAAAAAACAACAGAAAATATTTTTCAACGACGACGACGACAACGAAAACAAGCAAAAAGTCCGGCGGCAAAAGTGGAAATTTCGTTAAATGCAAATGGAAAACATTGCTGCATGCAGCCGCAACGAAGCAGAGGAAAAACGTAAAGATGCAAAATCGTTTCAAAGATTTTCATTTTTTTTTAAATTTTGAATTTTGTTGTTTTTTTTTTTAATTTTGTACTGATGATTTTGTAATTTTTTTTTGCCGCAAAAAATATGAATTTTATTGCAGTTGTTACTCGTTTTTTTTGACATTGTTCTTGTTGCTGTTGTTGTTATTGTTGTCGCTGTTGCTACTGCTTGGCAACACCAAAACCAACATCAACAACAAGAGGAGCAATTTTCAAGTATTTTGCTGAAGTTGCATTTATCAAAAATGTTTTAAGATTTTGTTTGCTACTTGAGCTTTCGGTTTTCGATTTTAATTTTTTTAAATACATTTTTCTATTGGAATAACAAAAAAAACATGTATGTATGTATGTATGTATGTATGTATGTATGTATGTATACTTGAGTTGTTAAATTCACACTTAAATATTTATAAATTTGTTTGAAGAACACAAAAGTAAAAATAAACGGTTTAGGAAAAAATCTAATTTTTTATAGCAGAAAAAAATTTAATTTTATTAAATTGAGTATTTCAAAAGATTCTTTTTTTTAATTTTTAAATTATAAAAAGCAAATAAAGAAAATGTTACAATAAAGAAATTCCAACTGCATAAATCATCAAAACTTTCATATTTTTTTTAATTTTTATATTTTTTATAATTTTATATATTTTAAATTAATTTTTGTTCAAGTGTATTTATTAATTTCTACACATATTTAAATTAAGTTGTATATTAAAAATAATTTAAAAATTATTTTTAATAAATGTCAAATATTATATTATACTTTCATAAAAAAATCACACATTTAAATAATTTGTATTAGAATTGTGCTACTGTGCGCCGGATGTAAACAAAACAAATAAAAAACCAACAACAAAAATAGTGCCAGACAGGATCAAAGCTGGCGACTTCGTGTTTGTGTCAAATGAGAAAGAGAGCCAAAGGTACACTCTCCGCCCGCTCAATCGATATTAAACGAAGCGAAGACTTCGACTTCAAGAAAAACGAATGAAGAAGAAAAAAGGAAAAAGGGCACACAAGCAAACATGAAAACAATCAAAGCACCAAAAGAGGAATTGCAATGAGAATAAGAAAAACATAATACAATTTTTTGATTCCCGTTTGCATTAAAAGTTGTTTTTATTAATTTATTATTATTTTTGCACAATTTTCTTTACCAAAACTTTTACATTTAAAAAAAAACCAACAAGGAAAAACGTTAATTACGGCGCCTGACGGTTCTAATTAATTTAAATTATAAGCCCAATTGGAACGGTGCGCACAAGTACAAAATAATTAAAATAATTTCAATAAGAGACACACACATAAAAAAAGCAACAAAACGAAGATCGTTTAAAACACAACAACAAAAAGACGAGCCCAGCCCGCACCCGTAGCCGAGAGCAAGTTGAACTTTTGACTCGTTCTTTTTTTCTTTTGTGATTTATCTTTCTCACTAATTTTCGTTTTTCACTCTACTTCTTTGCACTGTTGTTTTACAAATTTTCTTTTGCACACACAATCGCTCCTCTTTCTTTGATTTCCATTTCCCTTTTGTTGCTGGAATTTCTTTTAAATTTTCTTATTTTGCACAATTTTTGGGCCTGATCGAAATTATTTATGTATGAAAAACAATTTCCAATTTCAAGCTGCACTTGCGCCCTTTTGCATTGATATATTTTGCACATTTACCTTCTTTTTGGTTATTTATTTTACTTCTTGTATATCAGGAATTTTATAATTTTCTTGTTTTTCTTTTTTTACACAAAACACTGCACATTAATTTTTCGTTGTTTTTTGGCGTATAGCGACGCTATTACACTTTTCAAATTTGTTTCGTTTTGTGCTTTATCACTGCGCAAACATAATTTTAGCTACACTTCATTTCTAAATATTTCAATTTAATATTCCATCCAACAAGTAGTTAAGTGGCGGCCATATTGAAACCACGATCAGTAAGTAATCATTACAAAAACAAGAACCGAAAAAAACGATGAGAATGCGAAAAATGCGAACACTACTAAACGCGACGACAACGGGAGAGAAACTAAACTCAGTTTTTCACGAAGCCCTTCCAGTGTTGCCAGCTCTCCTTTTAACTTCTCGTGCGAAGATGGTAGGAGGAAGATACACCACTGACAAAAATTGATCAACAATTCAAATTAAAATTCGAACGAGTTTGGAACCCTTCGCACGAATAAGAAAATAAACTTTAGATAAGAATAATCTGACATTTTACTATTTTTTGGCTACAACTACAACAAATTTAGCCAGCATCGTCAGTGAAATATTCCAACATATCCAGAAATAAATGCGAAATTGAGGCACACACATTTGTAAAAAAATTGTTAAAAACATGAGCTCGGGTTTTGTAACCGAATCGGAAGCAGCAGAAGCACGTCAACGGCGCCAGGAAGAATGGGAAAAAGTACGCACAGCAACTGACCCCGAAGGTAAGCGTATTGTTGCTTTATAAATTGGACAAAAGAATTGGGAAAATTTTTTCACGTTTTATTGAAATCTATTTTGTAGAACGGCCTGAAGAGCCCTATGACGGACGATCTCTGTTTGAGCGCCTCAAGGATAACAAAATGAAAAAGGACATGGAATACGAGGAGGCACACAAGCTAAGTTAGTAAAATTCGTCATCTGCGCACTACTCGCTTATTTTACTACTTCAATGTAATGTTTTTTTTTATGCAGAAAATCTTATACGCGGATTGGATGACGACGAGGTGCAATTTCTGGAACTGGTGGATCAGAGCAAAATGGACCAGGAAGCCAAACAAATGCGCGAAGAGGAACAAGAGCTAAAAGATTTTCGCAATCGTGTCGCAACACTGCACGAGGAATCTGTTGACAAGGTTTTAGCAATGCTTTTTTAAAATAATTTATTTTATTAATAAGACTTAATGTTTTGTTTTTCAGAAACTCCAGTCCGAACTAAAACAACCGAAAACCAAAACAACAGCAGCTGCTGCAGCTCGTCCCTCACAGAAGTCGCTGCTAGGCATTGGCATAAAGCGCAAAAACGGTGAAGTTGCCGCCGGCAGTTCCGTGAAAGTGACCAAAGTACACGTCGCCGCCAATGTCACAGATTCTATTACAGACGCCGGAAAAAGTGTGCCGCCAGCAGTCGCAACACTGTCATCGAGCAACACAGCTTCAGCTAAATTTGATCGCGGCCAACTGCAGTGCGTTGCAATATTGCCCGGCATTGGACCCTATAACGAATCGAGTGATTCGGAGATGAGCAGCGGCAGCGATGATGAACCAGAAGCGTCAGGCCGTTACGATTTGTGTGGACGCAAACGTCCAAAGAAGAAATGCGGCGGCGGCGACTGAAAAACACCGCACTATGGCAAAGATAAAACTAAACGAATACGTAGACGTTTTCTTATATAGTTTAAGAGTTTTTTTTAATGTTTCAATCGAACAACATTCAGAAGATTATGAAGCAGACGTCTTTGCTGAGGCAAAGGCAGATGCAGCAAGGCATATTATTAAAATTTAAATACAATAAAAATTTACGAAATGAATTGATAAATCGATTTTCTCTTTTAAGGCATATAACACTATTATCACAAAAAAAAACAATAAAAAGAAAAAAGGCATCAAAGTATCCAGCAACATTCACTCCTGCACACAGACCACACAGGTAAGTTTTATATTTGAATATTAAAAGATCAGACTTTATATATTTGTTTTTATATATAAATATTCAGCCTAGGCTAACCAGTCTTAGTCGCGTCTATCGAATCAGTCTGTCGAATCTATTCTATTTATCTAATTTATCCAGTCCATACACTTCCTACAGCCTATCTAGTCAATTAAGTCATTTCAGTCCATCCAATCAACTCCATTCAGCCACTAGATCAAGTCAACCCAGCCCAACCAGTCTCCACTACTATCCGGTGTTTTTCCTTGACCCCAAACAATATTGTTAATATGATTTGATGGGCGTTAGTGGGAATGGTCTTACATATTATTGATTGAACAATGTTTGAATTTTAATGTATTTATACCGAGAACGTCTCTTTTTCATTTCTCAATTTCTGCCGAGCCGTATCATTTCCTTTATGCAAATCAGTTCTATTGGCACTAAAGTACAAAAAACAAGTCCCAAGCTCAGTACTACCAATTATTGAAAAAGTTGTAGGTGCATGGTGCATAATTAAAATTTTATTTAATTGTAATAATTATTAAATTGAAATTTCATTCTACATTCACAGTCAAAATTAAAAATGAAATAAAAAGAAAAAAATGTTCCCGCCCGTAGAACAACACCCAAGTGCACATTTATTACGCATCCTTCTTCTTGTTGCGATTGCGATTCTTGACGTTTGTCATTTCATAGAAGTTGTTGCCAATCTTTTTGCGTTTCTGGCTGCGCTCGAGCGCACGTTTCTCCTTCGCTGTCAAACGTTTTTGCTTTGTTGCCGTTGCCGCCGCTTCTTCGTCCGATTCGTCCTTTTGCGGTTCCACTCTAAACTTGCCTGACGATGTAATGGCAACGGTGGGGGTACGTTTCACTGCAGGCGCTGCACGCTTATGCACCACCTTCTCCAATGTCTCATTGTACTCGTCTTCGGAGTAAAAATCGCTGGCACCATCGCTGGAATCCTCATCCTCACCAGTTGCCGCTTGCAAACGTTTCTGACGCTTACGCTCATCGCGTTCGGCGCGCTGTTGCTCGAGCAGTTCAACGTCGATCTTATCCAATTCGCGTATTTCGTCGCGCTCAAATTCGAGTCCAACTTTAATTTTACGGAAGTCCTGTAATTGCTTGAAATCGCGCGCTTTCTTTACCGACTCGCTGACAAATGTGGGCGCCTCCGATTTGGCATCATCGGCTTCTTCATCGTTTTCGGCTTCAGCTTCAGCTTGAGCGGCGGCGGCAGCCTCTTCTTGTGCCTTCAGTTTTGCGGCATACGATTTGGGTATCTCGTAACCTTCGGGCGCCACATAAAAAGGTAATTTACCACGCTGCCAGTCGTTGAGGACCATACGTGATATAACTGTTATATCAGGTTCGCCACCTTTTAACAGCTTCCCAGACTTCTTGGCAAGTTGTTCGAGGAAGTCCTTCGCATCGCTATACTTTTCCACTTTATATGTTTTCTGTATGTACTCTTTGCGTACGCGCTCAAGCACTGTTTCAACGTAATCTTCGGGATTTGTAACCAATTCGACGCGCACCACGCCCTTTAGCACCTTTTCAGTATCGGTTTCGGCTGAAGGGTAAACAACGCCGGGACAATCAATCAGAAAGATACGTTTCATGAGCGTAATATACTGCCAGACTTTAGTCTCGCCCGCAATTGGCGCCACATTGCAAACTTTTTTCGCGCGCAGCGCATTAATGACTGAAGATTTACCAACATTCGGATAACCGATAAAGCCAACACTGATCTGCTTTTTGTCGACGTGCAGCTTGCCCAACTGACGGAAGAGGTTGATGAGAGCGCCTACGAAAGGAGAGATAAAACAATGGGTTAACAATACTGAATAGAAAATTAATGTTTAACTCACCTTTTCCGAACGGATGCTGCAGCGAAGCATGAAACGCAATTGTCGGATATTCAGCGCTTAAAATCGCCACCCAACGCTGTGTCACCCAAACCGGCACCAAATCAACCTTATTCAAAATGAAGAACAAATGCTTGTGCGGTTTTTCTTTGCGCAAAAACTCCTCAATATACTTGGAGCGTGTGCCCATCGGATCGCGTGCGTCGAGCACCTGCAACAACACATCTGATGCGTCAACCACCTTGTGCAATTCACTCCAAATACGGCGACTTTGGCCGGCGGCAAAAATCCAATCGCGCACTGCTGCCTTCTCGCCTGTCTCCTCACGCACCAAATCCACATCCTTCGTGTGATCATACGTTTCGGCTTGTGCGTCGGCGGCGCGCGAAAGATCCTCCAAATCGCGCACTTTTAAACTGACACGTTTGCGTTGTTTTTTCGGTCCAAAAACACTGTCGAAACTTTCAGTTTCTAACAAGTGGACACGCTGATGTTTCGACGCTTCGTTAAGCAGCGTTACAGGCAACTGTGACGGGCGCATAATAACTTGATAGGGATCTTTGACGGCTTTGCCGATTTCATCCTGAAACTTTTGCAGTGCATTCTGTGAGATAACACGCGAATTGCTAAACCATTTGGGTGTGGGCTCGACGCGTGCCATTGTTCCGGGCGCAAGGCGACCCTAATTTTGTAGAAGTGGAGCATATAAATTGTTTAATGTAATTATTTAAATTTAATATTTAAACATATAAGCTTACCTGAAATGGTGCCGGTGAAATAATCTTGCCATTGCGATTACGTTTTGCTTTGAAATTGCGATACATCTGCAACCGTTTGATGGTCGCCTGTGTACGCGGATTTGCGACACCCTTTAGTCCGGCGGTTGGGCGCTCCGGATTCATAGAGTGATTCGAACGATTAAAGCCCTGTTTACGGGGTGCACCCGTAGTGCTACGCACTTTCGGCATTTTGGCTGCTTTTCTTAAACGTGGATTTAATAAAAAATTTAAATTATCTGTTATCAAATAATTTAAAAAAGAATTTAGCACGCAATAAAAACAAACACGCGTGCAGGAGAGATGTTGAAATAAAAAGAAAATAAATTTGCAGGTTATGTTTTGTTTGTGAACTGACGGTCAGGGTTGCATTTTAGTTTTAAATTTGAAAATGCAAATATTTCTTATTAACTTTATTTATTCAATTATATATGAACTTCATTTGTTTTTTTTTACTAAACTTCTTCTTTTATTAAAAATTTTATCAATGTCAATGAATGAAAATGGTTTCCAGCTCCCCACACTAAAGAAGCTAAGTCCTTTCAATGTTGGATCTAGAATCTGTTAAAAATTTAAATCTTCATATTTAAAAAAAACTGCTGCTATGAAAAAAAAAACTTTTTGAACTCGTACCACTTTAGACTACATACAAATTTAAAAAAATATTATATAATTTCTAGATCTTAATTTCTAAATTATACTCCAATCAAATTCCTTTTATTTGGTATTTTATACATTAAAAAATAAACAATTGAATACTAAAATCAAATGCAGTTTTATTGAGATTAACGTAAACAAAATATATTTGAAAAAAAAAATGTGAATATGATTTATTTTAGATAATCAAATCAACCCTGTGCCTCATGCACTAACTTATGCACTTATCCCACACTGAACATACCCCAACATATAAATTCCAACAAAAGCAACTTTATACAAAATGTGCAGCTTTAAAGTTAATTTTCCAATTAAGAATAAACGCATTAAATCTCACAAATAATTAAGAAAAACTATTAAAATGTAAAATTCCAACAATAAAGTGTAGATTCGAATAGTTAATTTAGTGCAGAAACCCAGCACAGCTTGTGAAAAACGCGTGTGAAAAACATTTCACAATTTTGTTGGGTTTTTTTTTTGTTGACTTTTTTTTTTTTACTGTTTTTTGCTTATTGGTCGGTGCAGGGGGGCAAGGCGGCTAACGTTTTTGATCTTACTTGCTCACTGGAATGGAATGCCGCGACGCAGCAGCAGCAGTAATACAAGTTGTTTTGTTACTATCCTTGGCCAGCAACACTCGAAATATGTAAATTTGACCAAATTATAAATTCAAATTGAATTTCGAAGATCTTACAAGAAAATTAACTGAAATTGCAAAATGGATGAGCACCAGCTAAATGATTTGCTCGAGTGTTCGGTGTGCTTGGAACGCTTAGACACCTCTTCCAAAGTGCTGCCATGCCAGCACACGTTCTGTCGCAAATGCTTGGAGGTCGGTTTTTATTTTATATTTTAACAATTAAAATATTTTTTTGGTAATCCTTTTTCCATTTTCTTGCAGGTGATTGTCTCCAGTCGTCAGGAGCTGCGCTGTCCGGAATGCCGCATACTGGTTGATATTAAAATAGACGAGCTGCCTCCGAATGTTTTGCTTATGCGGATCTTGGAAGGTTTGTGTATTTGTGTGTATGTGTTGAAAAAGCGGACTTTGTTTAAAGCATGACAACTCCGCGTCGTCCCACTCGCAATCGAAGTGGTTTAAAAATAACGACGGCTTTCTGCCCCGCTAAGACGCCATACGTTGGCACAAATAAACTTTTTAGCGTTTATTTTATGTACAAGTATAAAGTTATATATATAATCTTATTTGTATTGAATTTTGCTAGAATTATACTTTTTGTACTTCAACAGAATTTTTAATTATTTTATTCCTTCTGTTTTTAATTTTTCTGTTTATTCAACAGTAAAATACTAGGACGCACATTTAAAATTCGTAAATAACTCTTAATCTTTACGTTTAACATTAAAATTACGTTAAACGAAAAAAATTTAAAAATTTTTTTTTTTAATTGATTACATACAAGTTTTCCCGTGTTATTAAAAATGTAATTTGTAAATTTTACTTTTCCGCAGGTATGAAAAATGCTGCCGCTGCTAAAACGCAACAACAACAGCACCACCACAATGACAGCAACAAACTCGAAGAGACACAGAAACTCAATCAGGAGCAGCAACAACAAATCAAATTCAAGCAACATCACCACCAGCAACAACAACAGAAGCAAATGCTACAATATCAACAGCAACAGCAACAGCAACAACAATTTAAACAAAAGCAACAAGCTGCGCTGCAACAGCAGCAACAACAGCAACATACATCCCAAGCACCGCCCACAACTATCAACATCCCCGCCCCTATCAGCAGTACCGTTTCTTCGGCACCGGCTGCACAACGCCGTCTGCTCCTACCACACGCCTATGCACTTTACGACTTTGATTCGTCGGAACCAACCGATTTGCACTTTAAAAAAGGCGATATGGTACTGTTGCGCCGTAAAATTGACGTTAATTGGTATGTTGGACAGCTGAATGGCGTCGAGGGCACATTTCCTATTAATTATGTGCAGGTAAGAGAGCTGACATTTTTATTTTAATTGTACAGCAGAATTTTGTATCGCAAAAAAGACTACACAAACGATGCATTTGTAGGCGAAAATGCCTGGGATTGAGATTTTGTATCATACGTAATTTTTCTTAATTAAAATAGTAAATGTTTTCTTTTTATCTTGTTTTTACAGACTTAGAAATAATTAATAATAAGCTGTTATTACAAAGTATGCTTTACTCTATGCAAAACTAGTAATTTTGGTTTCGTTTTCATTATTTAGGTTATTATACCCTTGCCCGCACCGCACGCCATTGCAATGTATGATTTCAAAATGGGTCCTAACGAGGAGGAAGGCTGTCTCACATTTAAAAAGGGTACGCCTATACACGTGCTACGTCGCGTCGACCACAATTGGGCCGAAGGACGAATTGGCACCAACATTGGCATATTTCCAATCGCTTTTGTCGAACTGAATGCGCTGGCAAAACAATTGCTCGATAGTTTTTTACAGCAAAACTCTACAATTGCAACAGTACCGCCAGCGACAACTCATCAGCAACATAAACAACAACAGCCGTTGCAACAAAATCCCACACATCCGGCAGCTTATACGACAAACACAATACCACCACAATTGCAATCACAATCTCAACCAACACCGCCACGTAATTTGCCACCCATTCCGCTAATCGATCCCACAACGAATTTAAATCCCAGTGATTCCAATACTTCCTCTTCCAATTCCTCGTCAAACACCACCAGCCCCCATTCGACAACGACCACTTGCAGTTCGAGCATTAGCTCCAGCTCGATACCGAGTAGCCCAAATCAATCGCAAACAAATACGCCCAAACATGTTGCGGGGACAAACGCCACGGCTGCCGCCGTCGTTGCCACTACTACCGTTGCTGCTGCTGCTACTGCAATAGGTTCCGTACGCTACCGTGATTGTAAAGAGAAACGTCATTCGCTTAACGCGTTACTTTCTGCTGGCGTTGGTGTGAGTGGTGGTGCTGTAGCACCGGCACTTAGTGTCCTCCAATCAAATCGTCATTCAGCGGAAATTCTGAGTATGCCCAGTGAATTAAGTGCATGCGTCGTAGCCGCTGCCATTAGTACGCAACAACAAAGTGCACGCCAGCGTAGTGGCGGCGCAGATGTGTCGATTGCAGCGGTCGCATCTTCAATTGCATCTACTGCTGCTGCTGCTGCACCTCAGTCAACAGTGGCGCGCGAGCAACAACAGACACAGACGCCACCCACCGCCGCACGCATTAATGTACTGAAGTCTTGTGGTAGTTCGCAAAATGTGCCGCCCACACTGCCGTGGGGCTATTTGGCCTTGTATCCATATAAGCCGCGCAAAGGTGATGAGTTGGAATTGAAGAAAGGTAACTGAATATGTTTAGGAGTTTTTGTCAACATTTTTTCTTATATAATTTTTTGTTTTTCGCGTTTTAAGGCTGCGTTTATATCGTCACCGAGCGCTGTCTTGACGGCTGGTTTAAGGGTAAAAACTGGCAAGATACTTCGGGCGTCTTTCCCGGGAATTACGTGACACCATTGCGCCAGCGCGATCACCAGCAGCTAATGCATCAATGGAAGTTTGTGCCACAACATCAACAGCAACAAAGCATGCCACAACAACAAAGTAATTCAAATACTACAGCGTTGGCCAAAGGAACTGTGGTCGGCAGTAGTGGTGGTGCTGGCGGTGGTGTAGTGATAGCTGGCTTACCACACCAGCCGCCGCCCGATCTACCGCCACGTCACATTACCACCGCTGGTTCAGTGTGGACCAAACCGTTAGGTCACACAGTCGAGGCATTCTTTAATCGCTGCAGCAACAAAACGCCACCAACTTCAACACCACAGAACAACGACGCAAAAGACTTAAGGGAGAAGGAACCTCCTAGTGGCAATACGGCCACTCCATCGACCTCCTCCTCATCTGCAGCGGTTAGTCTAATGAAGCGTTTGACCCACATGAAATCACGCTCAAAATCACCCGGCAGTGCAGTTATCGCTGCTAATGTTTTAAATGCTTCCCAGCCGCCGCCCGCAATTCAACCAAGTTTAAATAATTACTCAATGGATAATCCGACATTTGAGGACACACATTTTAACGCCAGCAGCAACAACGCTGCGCATGTGCAACTGCATCCGGTGCATGTGAGGTTAGTTATTAAAACCCTTTTTTATATTTCATAATTACAAAATTTACGTTTTCAGATCTGGTTCATGTCCCAGTCAACTGCTGCAGAGTCTGCCAATGGATTTATCCGCTTTGCAGTTAAATGAAAATATTGTCAATCATCAACAACAACATCAACAACCGCAGCAGCAACATAAACAACAAGTCTCACCGCAGGCTACTTACGGTTCGCAGCGCATCAAAGGGAGCAAGGAACGGCCACAATTGCAAAAGTATTTATTTCTTTTTATTATTTCAAATATTGACTTACCATTCAAAAAAGATTTAAATTATTTTATTTGGACTTTTAAAAAAAACTTCTTCCTTAATTGCCTTTTAATAATAAATTTCGTAAGAATATAAATAAAGCTTGTAGAAAAGTTTACACAAGACTCGCTAGATTGTTCAGCTCAACTCGCTGATCAAGCGAATCGACTGTGAGCTATTTACAACCTTATTTTAAATTACCATACATGAATGACCCCATAGAACCTAAATTAAGCCGTAGACCTTAGTATCTAATGCTCAGTTCGTAAGTTATTAATTGTAATTTATTATTTTTACCAATAAATAAAATAATAATAATAGAACATACATTAAATAGTTTGGAAGTCCCGACTTAATTTTTGACTATTAAAATCATAAGTCATCCGCTTTCAAGTAAAAAATTTTAAATACATTTTTACAAATTGTTTTTGTTTTTCATTAGCGTTCGTCAGTCCATGGATGGAACGTTTCGTGGCGGCGGAATTTACTCCAACACCGCATCGCCGCCACCAACACAACAACAGCAACAAGCACCGCCAGGCAATATATTGTTAACAAAGTGCGGCGAACAACAGCAACAAATACAAGCGAATCTTATCCACCATCGCAAATCACAAAGTCTAGATGCAAATACGCTAACAGCTGCTGCGCCACCACCACCAATGTCAACGACACCAGCAGCAACAACAATAACCCCACTGAATGCTGCAGTAGCTCCTGAGGCACCATGCAACATAACTGCTGCAGCAATTGCTGCCAGTGCTACCACAAAATCGACGCAAAATACTCGCGAAAGGTGAGCTGCAATAAATTTAATTACAAAAAAATAAAAAGGTTAAAAATCGAATAAAACCAAGAAACTTTAAATAAAAAAGTATGTTTTGCCCTTAGATTAATTTTACCTATATCTTATTTCGAATTTCAGTCGCTTCCGATGCGTCGTACCGTATCCGCCCAACAGTGACATCGAACTGGAGCTACATGTGGGCGACCTGATCTATGTGCATCGCAAGCAGAAAAACGGTTGGTACAAGGGCACGCATGCGCGTACCAATAAAACCGGCTTGTTTCCTGCGTCGTTTGTCGAACCGGATATTTAAATGAACTAATTTTAAGTTGAAATTAAAAAAAATCGAATATTTTTAAATTTGAATTATTTTTAAATATCTCATATTATTCTTCCTCTTTTTGTTTTTAAGTGTTTGCTTAATTTAAAACTTGCTCACGCCCAATATATTAATTTAATGTAAAAAAACACATAAGTTTTCTTTATCGCTGGTCGATTAAAAATTTTCCTTATATTCGCGTTTTTTTTATAATTTCACCATTATTCTTTTAACTTTTTTCACAATTTTATTTACTCGCATATTTTTTAAAAACAAATCTAAATTTTATTTTTTTAGTGTAATTTTATAAATAAATTAATTTAAATAATAATAAAATTTTCGCAGTAGCTAGTAAATTTAAGCGTAAATTCGTGTTTAAAATTTTACTTAAAGAATAATATTTGTTAAATCGTATTAAATTTGATTTTCAATTGTTTCCTAAATAGATTGAAAACTTATTTTATTATTTTAGTTATTAAAGTATACTAAACAAAAAGTGTTTTTTAAAACTATAAACATTATAAACCAGTTTCTTTTAAAGATTATTAATATTATGCCATTTTTAGTAATTGTTTCGATATGTTAATGATTACTTAAACGAAATTTTCTTCCGCCTTTTGTGCAAAATTAGCCTTAACTGATGTGTTCAAAATTAAACTTAATCATTTAATATTGTTTTGTGATTGCTTTGCAAACCCTTTCTTAGTTTTAAGCCGTTTTGTATCGAATATTAAATACTTAAGTGCGTTTATAAACACAAACAAAAACTACTGTTAATTTTAAGGTTTTTTTAGGATTTTTACATTCGTCAAGATAATTGAATACTAGCATTTAAGTGTTGCACCACCTGTAGCACTATACGATATCACTTAAGTATTTCCGCACATTTTTATATTTAATCGAAGAAGTAACGAAACTGCATTATTTAAGTACGCGACATTTTTATAGCATAGCATAAATTTACAAACAACAACTTAATACTAAACAAACTTATTCGTTTTTAAGTATTCGATTAAATATACATATAAGCTAAGCAGTATCAACTTATACTAAAAAGGTCATTCTGAATTTATCAACAGAATCAGTCATATTAATTATGAGAGGAGTTTGGTCTCGGTTCTTAAATTTTTTTTAACCTGCACACGTTTATAAACCTAATTACATTTTAAGCAATTTTTAGTTTTAAGCGACGTATTGTACTAATTACTTAAATACTGTTGAATAACAGCTTATATACGTGAATATTAAATGAAATGAATTTTTACTAACAGAAACAAATTTTATTTTATTTGCATTTCGCATGGGCCTTTTGATAAATTACCTAGGACCAAAAGGAAAATTCAATAAGATGGTAATTAACATTAATAGTATCATTATAAATTTTCAGAAGAATTATATTTAATAAGAGGCTATAGGGGCACCGCAGCCTGAAAGATCTATTGTGCAGCCAAACACAATTCTAGACTATTTATAAATCTTGTAATCATCGTTGGCTTAATTTTAACTAAGTGATTTGGAACTAGAATCCCACTGCCTATGTAGTCAAATCTGCGTTTTGCTACTGTTGGACAAGGTCCAAAAACATGTTCAGCCGTTTCCTGCTCCTCTTGGATCATTTTCTAACAATTCTATTTTCTTCAGATGGTTATTGAGTTTACAGTGTCTGTCGGTGTAAACTCAATAAACTCAGTGTAGAGAATGCCCTTTTTGCTAAGGTTTGGAATAGCTTCTACCTTGATTTGTACTGAATCAATGAGCCTTTATTCAGAATAATATTGAAAAATATATTTTAAAAACAGACAAATTTACTACAAAAGTTTTCAAAAGTTGAGTCTATTTTTTAATTAATTTTGATAAAATAAAAATGTGTTATTATTTAAATTAAAAATCTAATATTAATAAAGAAAAAAATTAATAAAAAAAAATCTGAAAATATGTGTGTAATCAGTCAGAATTAGTTGAAATGGTTCTTTCAACGTTTAATGGAGCCTGGACCCTTTTGGTAAAACATTATGAGTAGCTTTTTATTGCATTGTTCGAACGAGTTTAGTCTCTAACCCGAATACTGCTGCCAAACGATAACTGCTGATTGTGATGTAACGATAACCTACAAGTTGTGCATTTTGTAATTCGATCAATCTGCTCAACAACAAACAACAAATGCCAAGAGTATACAATAATAACATTATTGCAAACAGTTGAGGTCATCTTGTTACGTTCAAACAAAACTTGAAGCACGATTTCGAAAGAAATACAGAATAAAAATCGCAAACTACTTCGTCTTCATATGAGTGCAAAATAAGGCTGTAACTCCAATCTAATATACCTAAACTTAAGAGCCATGCAAAGAAATAATAGTGGTCACCTTGAATTGTTATAGATTTTGGTCAAGTGCATAAAGACTTCCACCATAAAATCTACGAATAAACATTAAAGAGAAAAAAAATCATTTACAAATATCGGTTTTAGAATTGAATATTGACTACTTTATTTGGAACACAAACATTTCTCATTAAAAGTGAAGTTATTCCGACTTATTGAATTTTGTGTTATAGATGGGCATGTACTGCAAAATCAGCTTCCAGTCGGTGAAGTACAGCAGGGCCAGGCCAGAGGCGCCACCAAAGCCCATGGCGGATGAAATGCTGCAAAAATAATAATTTTTTGTTTTATTTTATGGAACAAACTGATTATTTGTGGATTGGAAAGAGGGTGATGCAGCAGCGGTGGGTTACGCAATATGTGCACCCAATTTTGGATTTTGTTTTTTAAGGTCGATTTTTTGTTGCATGCATTTCTTATCGAAGGACTTTTTATACTTACAAGGATTGTGCCACCTCAGCTTGTTTTTTTCCGAATGGAATTTTCATTTTGAACAATTTGTTGGCCTTTTCTTCTAATCGAAAATATTGCAGAGAATTTAGCAAACCTGCTCGAAAAGCGTGAACAAAAAATTACACAAAAAACAACTGTCAAAAGGTCTACACTTAAATAAAAAACTATTGTGAATATATGAAAATAAGTTTCCACCAGTGATGTTAAATACTTTTTATTGTACCTTTTTTTATAAACAATTGTACCTACACAATTTTGTCATACAAGAGACAGAGCAGAGGGTATGCTTAAACATGAGACCAATAAAAATACTGGTTATGAGGTCGATGAAAATTAATTTATTGAATAACTACAGCTACTTAATAAAGTTTATATGAACCCGGTTCATAAAAAATAGGGTTGAGTTTTTCGATACAATAGTAATTTTTCAATACAATTTCATTGAGAAACGTACGTAAATTATCATGAATAAATTATAAATATAAGCTTAATTTAACAAAGTTTAAGATAATACTTCCACTTTAAATTGTAAATTTTTTTCATAGTCACTTAAAAGTTGTATTATTTACAAAAATAGAACAAAGTAAATATTATACAATTTGATGACGAAAAGTAAAATTTTTGAGTTGATTTAATAGCTTCCGAAAAAATCAATCTTTAGACATAAAATCACTTTATTATCATAAAAATAATTTCTGACTTTTTGTACAACAAATAAAATGTATATTTTCAAAAGTTACCTTAAATCAACTAATTATACCGAAATTACCTCTCCTTTTTTCTATTGTGAACGTACGTTTTTATACTCAAAAGAAAAAGCAAACAGCCCGAAGTCTCCACAACCGGATTCAGTCATCCACAACTGAATAAATCGTAAATTTTCTATTTTTCCTTTATTTATATACAAAAGAAATTTAATAAAAAACAAAATGTTGTCGCCTGAAGTTGTTGGTCTTTTTCCGTCATTTGAAACGTTTCTTCTAATCAGTTTGATGCCAGCAACATTTGTCTTTTTGTGGACGCTTATCTTTGGTGATTTTAAGGCAAGTCAGATGGTCATTTACTTTTATCAAAAACGTTTTAAATTTGTATTTTTTCTTTTTCTAGAATTTCATGGGCAGCCGGAAAACTTATTCAGAATACTCTGCAAAGGATCCGGTTAACTGTTATCAGAATTTTGTTAAAAAAAACACTGAACTGACAAAATGAGATTGGGCTGATGTGATTTTTAAATAAACCAACTTTTGTATTAAAAATAAAATATTTATTAGGATTAAGAAAAAAAAAACAATTATTTCGACAATCTATTTTCTTGTTAGCTCACTTGGTCTAGAAACCCAATCTACGCCATGAGATCAGTTCTAAATAGGCACTTTTAGAAATGAATATGAAACTACATTGCGATCGTATTAAGAATAACAATTCCATTAAATAAAAACTTAAAAAAATAAACTTAATTTGTTTTTCAAATTCTGAAATTAATTGTTTTGATTTACTTCCTCAACAATGTGTCAGGAAATCAAATGGAGAAAAAAATCTTGGCAACAGGTGTTACTTAAGCATCGGTAGGCAACAAAAATGCAAATACTTATCTCGCTGAAAGATGCTGACGGGTCAACAAATCACTTATCATCCTTTTGCTGTTTTATGACGCCGAAGCGTGTGTTATGAGTAACTTTGTTAAGCAGACTTTAGGATTATTCGAAAGGAAATTTCTCCGCAAGATATATGGTCCACATTTCGTCGATAGCGAGTACCTGATTAAATAGAACTACGGGCTTAATATACCGCGCTTGCATTGGCTAGGTCATTTCGAGAAGTTGATACTCCAGCGAAAAAATCCTTTAACACAGAGTATCCGTATTAGAGTAGAGGTTGCAAAAGAGGACAACTAACGATATTTTACCTTTATTAAAAAATTTTTTGTTTTTTTTTTGAAATAGGACATTTCAATAAAATTTATTATACAATCTACAATGTTTATTTACTTATAGTTGTCTTATATACAAAAAAGAAATGCTTGTTTTATTACGGGCAATTTTCTCTTTCTATTCAATTTTAAGAGAAACACTCAACAAATTATAAGCGAATATTAAAAACTAAAATGTAATCAAAGCATGTAGGTCTATTAAGATTAAAACAACACAAAAATTGCAATAAATTTGTTAAGGTACTTGCGAATTAATTAAATTAAAAAAAATATATATAAAACAAACGGAATGAATTTAGCTTAAGCCTAGGGAAAACAAGGACATTGGGGAATTGCGTATTTTTTTGGTGGTGTCGGGGTGTTATTTTTTTTGCTTATCCTAAAACACATACAACTACGACGGTACGAATGAATAATTTTTTGTTGTTTCGTTTATGTACCACGAAAGAAATAGTTAAATTTGAGATTATACATTTTAAGCCTTTAAAAATTACTTCTTCAGTTTTTTATATATATTATATTTTTTTTTTAAGTTAGCAAACAACTGTGCCTACACCCGACAACCGCCGCAATCAGGTTTGCTTAGGCCGCCGCTACCACCGCCGCCGCGTTGTCTTGTCTGTAGATTTCGCAGCGCTGCGCCACCGTATTGTATACCGCTACCGATTCGTTCTGGATCCAGTTCACCAGTTTCAATTTTGGCCAAAATCGTTTTGGAGCACTTTAAAAAAGCCTCCTCGACATTTTCACCCGTCTTGGCACTGGTCTCCAGGAAAATTAGTTCTGCAATGGTTAAAATATAACAGTAAGAAACGAAATAAAAAGAAAAAGCAACGACTACGCACCATTTTCCTGTGCAAATGTGCTCGCCTCGAGGAAAGTAACATCGCGCGCCTCCTCCAAATCTTTCTTGTTGCCCACCAATAAAATGACAATGTTTGGGCTAGCTAGCGTACGTGCATCATTTAGCCAATTTGTCAGCGCATTAAAGGAGTCGCGTGACGTTGTGTCATAGACGAGCAGCGCACCGGCCGCACCCCGATAATACGAACGTGTGACCGAACGAAAGCGCTCCTGTCCGGCTGTATCCCAAATTTGCAATTTGACCGATTTACCACCGACGTTAACAATGCGCGAACCAAACTCCACACCAATCGTATGAGAACTGTCGTCCTTAACTTTGGTCATAGCATTACAATAAAAAAGGTTAGTTAGTTTAAATATAATATAAATACTTATACATATAAATTAAAAACAAAAATTACCCAAAGTTAAACTTTTGAACTTTTTAGGCAAAATTTTAAATTGGTACTTGTACCCTTCGGATTTAAGTTCCCTTAAATGCTATAAACAAAAATGCATTTCAACGAAAGTTGTTTCCTGGCAACGTGTGACCTTTAGCTAAAATCATTATCAATAAAACTACTTATTAAAAGTATACACAAGATTTGTGGTTGATAGAATGCATTATAAAAAAAACAACTACAACTGCATTAGGTGCATTATTCGTTATTTTATGATACACAAACAGAGAATTTTCTAGAAAAGGGGGGAGTGACTAATGCAGTTTATAGTAATGCAATGTCTCCAATACATGTTCGTGCCGTACATATTTAAAGTAATTTGGGAAGTTTAAAATCAAAAACCATTAACTCAATAAAAATCATTTCTGCGACAAACACATAAAACTGATTATGTACTCGAATAAAATTAAGAGAAATTTTACTTCTCTACTAAAAAGATCTTCAGGTATAGATAAATAAACTGTCGAAAATAGTGTAAAAATAAAAAAAAAATAAGCCCACAAAATGCGAAACAAATATTTTTGATACATAGGTTTGTTATTTAAAAGAATTTGCTATGTCGTTGTTTGATATTAAAAAGCCAAATTTTGAAGCGATTACAAATTGGATCCACACAAAATTTTGTTCAAAATTGGATTTATTGGTTTTTGTGTGAAAGGTTTTTAAAATCTAAATATGAGATATTTTGCAGAAAACAAAAGACGTTCATAGCTCAGATGGGAATTTATAGAAAAAAAGTTACACTAATATGAAAAAATATTAGTAAAAATTAAATTTTTTAAGATACAAATCACAGGTTGACATTTGAATAATAAAATTATGGAAGCGTAACGAACGTGATTTGAAACTACACAAAACACATAACAAACAAAAAACATGTAATTTGGAGCACGGCACCGGACCGGACCGTACCGCACCGACTGACTCTACCTTCACCTACAAAAAATATGTGACGCAAAAGGAAAACCCAGCAAAGAAAATACAAAAATTACTTGACACTGCTTTTATTTAATTAGCAAAACCTGTTATTTTGATTTTAGCTTCTTTTTGCTGGTTTGTTTACTTTAATCAATTTATTTTGCGAATCTATTACGAATAATGTACATGATAAGCATTTATTAGAAAAAACGCTCTTGGCAAGCTTTAAACTTGAGACTTTAGTTTTCGTATCTTTGTATGGAATAAATACGGGCATAAATATTATTAAGGTAATGTTTAAATAAATAATTATCGAACACATTACAATAACATTCAAATAAACTGAGCAGACCCGCAAAAAAGATTTTGAGTATTAAAAAAACTTTTAAATTTACAGGTTTTTATTTTTGAAATAGAATTTTTGGTAATAAGTTTAAGGACACACTTTCAGAAACATTCCTGAATATATTTGGTTAAAAAATAATAATATGGAACATAACGTCAAAGTTATTTAATCAATATGTGAAGTTTTTATTTGGTTAATCCGTTGGTCCAAAAATCTATTGCCACAAGAAATAACCACAAAAGTCTGGTAAGGACAAAGTTGAACAATGTTTGATGCGTTTTGCTGAAAATTTCCAAATGCCCAGGTTAAGATGGCTCTGGATGTGTTATAGCTTAAATTTAAACTTGTGCGTTACTTGGGACGTACATAAAAACAAATTTAGCTCTGAAAACTTGTTAAAAGTTACAAATTTAATTTTGTTTGTTTTGTACCAGATTTTTAATCCAATTTTTAGTCAATTCCCTCCAAATATTTCAAGCGCTGCTCTTCTTCTATCTAGTATCAACTTGCCACATATACCACCTGCCCAAGAGTGTCGCCCCCGCGTTTTATGCGCAATCTAGAAACTTACATTTGCTCTCGATGAAGTGATGGAGCAAGCAACTCTTGCCGCTTCCCGCACTGCCAATTATCAGAAATTTAAACAAGTAATCTGTCAAAGAAATTTATTTACAAATTCACTTTTTTTGTATGCGATTTATTTTGTTGAAATGCAAAATAGCTACCGTAAGTTTCGGACATTTTCGTGGCGTTGTGGTGCCTGGTCTTGGTCTTTCTTTCTTTGTTTTTTTTTTCTTGTTGGTTTTGTTTTGCACTTTTTTGTTGCGTCGTTAGAATTACTCGATTCTCGTTTTCCTGCTAACTTTTTATTTCTCTCGACTAGCGCAGCTAATTCGATTTCTTTTAATTGTTTATATTTAATTACAATTTTTAACAAAGTAATTGTAAATATAAATAAATGCGAATAACAAAAAATAACAAACAACGTTTCTATTACCACTTTAACGCGAAGAAATTCATTGGAAAACTAAGACTTAGCAACAAAAAAATCTGCAACGAAATGTGGAGACTTTTTTCTTTTGTTCTTTAATTTGACATTTGTATTTTTTGTATGTTTGTTTAACCCAGCTGCAAAACTTGCTAAATATTTTAAGTTGAATTTGAAAAGAATTAAAACTTAGTATTTAAAATAAAATTATTTTGTAAATGTTTTAATCTCAAATCAAAAGATTTTGAGGCTTAAGTAAAGCGTGCTCCGTTGACTCCGATTTTAATTTTTTTTTCCAGATATGTGGCCGTGAGAGCTGAATTTTTTTTGTGTAAAAGAAAATGATAGGAAAGGCGTGGTTTTCTCTTAATTAGAAATACTCGCTGAGTTTTGTTTGGAACAGTATAATTGAGGTGTTAAATAAAAGGTATTATTGAGTTGTTCAAAACCTTGTATCATTTTTCGTGATATCTTAAAAAAGTTTTTGAGATATAAGCATTTTAATATTTTTGCTTCAGAATTTTTGCTTTCAAGGGTTAATTTCTGGAAAAAATGCGTCATAATGACCTAATTTAAATAAAATAGGGCTAGAGCTCAATCAATTACCTTTCATTTGATATACCACACATCTTATCTAACTTCTTATTTTTTCGATTATTATTTTATTAAAACTGGATCATTATAACGCATTTTTTCGAGAAATTAACCCTTGAAAGCGAAAATTCTAAAGCAAAAATATAAAAATGCTTATATCTCAAAAACTTTTTAAGATATTTACGAAAAGAAGAACTCAATAATACCTTTTATTTAACTCCTCAATTATACTAATCCAAACAAAACTCGGCGAGTATTTCAAATTAAGAAAAAAACGTAATTTTCAACTTTTAAGCTTCACCGCCCTCCCCATGCCACGTTTCCTATCATTTTCTTTTACACTAAAAAATTCAGCTCTCACCACAATATTTGGAAAAAAAAAATTAAAATCGGAGTCACGCTTTCACAATTAGAGCTTAGTGAACAAATTTTTGAAAACAATTTCAAGCAGATACCAATAAAAAACAAAAAAATTACTGATGATGTTGGTATACTGGCACTGCGAAGTCAACGTGAAAAAGCGGTCCAAAAGTCAATTTCTGGAATGTCAACCTTGAAAGAGTGGACGATTAGTTCTCTATATCCAAACACGACTGTAAATACTCGTATATATTTTTGCTTAGAATCAAAATCGATTTAGCCATGTCCGTCTGTCTGTCAGCCCAAATGTCTGTCATCATTTTTTGTTAACACAATTAGAGCGAGAGAACCGTTAGAGATATTGACCTAAATTTTGTACACAGATTGCTCTTATACCTGATTAGATTTTAAGGGAAAATATAAGAAATACTGATTTCTTGTCAACACGTTATCTTGAGAACCACCGAAAATTACGTTCGGGGTGGTCCACGTTTGTAATTTTGTTATTACATGGTTAAATAAAGCACTTAAAATTTTAACAGGTTTTTTTGATACACAAACGATCTTAAATAAGTAAACAAATTAGGGTGGTTTATCTATATATATAAAAATTAATTCTTCTTTCTTTCTATCTTTCCTTCTATCTTTGTAACAAATGGGCGTCTAAACCAATCATCCGATTTTGATGGAATTTTAGGGTGTTGCTGTGCTCACGCCAACTTAGGTTTAGGGCAAAGAAAATTTTGCCACGCCCACCTATTACGCCCACAATTTGTAAAACTAAGTTAAAATATTCGATTATTTCGCTAATATTTCTTCTAAAAATCTGATATTGGGTATCTGAGTTTATATAGACACTGTCGACAACTTCACAAAAAATGGACATGGTTAGATCAATTTAACGACCACTTTCAAAAAAGGGTGGATCAATTTTACGCCTACCATTATTACTCAGGAACTTGATGCGCTATATAGAAAACATGTAACGGGATGCACCGAGAAGAATAACAGGATATACAAAATCTGCCACGCCCACTTATTACGCCCAAAATTTGTTTAATTAAGTGAAAATATACGATGATATTGCTAATATTGCTCCTAAAAATTTGGGATTTTGTTTCTGAGTTTGTATGGTAACTGCCGATAATTTCACCGCCGTAACTCAGAATCGTTACAACGGTGAGTACCGGGAAGTTCCGCTAACTAACAGGTAGTACCGGGAAGTTCTGGTAAACAATTTTTTTAAGTGGCATTGCAACGCATGCCGGGCATTCGCTAGTGATTTATAAAATTAGGTTGGTTCAAGATTTAAAATTTAGTCTTTTTTAAATATTATCATGAACCACCCTTATTTGATTGCGATATTCAATAATGTGGTGCATTTGTAGTAGTCGGTATGACCGACTATAATTTCTTGTTTTGTTTTTTGTTTGTATATCTGATTTTTTACTAAATATCTTATCAATTGAATAACATTTCAAAACAAATAATTACAACACAAAATAATTAACAAAAGTAAAATGGAAAGTAATGCGTAACTACGAAATCAATAAAACGTTAATAGAGACGATATCAATAATTCCAAAATCGGTCCGCACAGTATAACTGCGAAACCATTGCGGTTTTAAACGCAATGGTTACGTTCAACTCATTAACTCTTAAATTATAAAATATATTTCTCTTTGTAGTTCAAATTTATATTCAAACAAAATGGAAGGTTTTGATTTTTATTCAGATATTTTCTTTTTAACATTTTAAAACCAATAAAATGGTGAAAGGAATTGTTTGGACAGCTAAAAATGTGCTAAAATTAGAAATAAAAACTAAAGTTAGTTTTAAAGTTAAAAAAAAAAATTAAATATATTAAAAGAACAAACAAAATATAGTAAAAGGTTAAAGCAAGCTGGTATATATAATAGTAAATAGTACAAGCGTAATTTTTACAATTGGCTTTAAACGATTTACTTAAATTTAAACAAGCATTTCGAGAAAATCGTTTACAGTCAACTGCGAAATCGTGCTTAACAAAATTTTTGTAAATACTAACATAACGAATTTTTGTTAAAATTCTGTTTTCCAATTCAAAATGCCTTGCTTAGTAAAGTGTCCGTAAATGGGAAGAGAAATGTGTTCTTTTTCTTTTCTTCCAATTACAAAAAATGTCCTAGACGCTTTACTTTAAAAGTTAATTTTGAATAGGAAATCAATTGTTTAACTAAAATTCGTTTATAAAGGGGTTAAAATTCATTTCATTTTAAGTTTCACAATAATTCTAATTAAAATGCTTAAAATACTAAAATGAATATTCAAATTATGATTGCGCAAAATAGTGAATGTTTGTATACTTTAGGTTTTCATATAACGAAATATTAAATTAACGAATACTGAAAACATATTCGCAATTAACTTGGATTTTATTTATATAAATTGAAAATTAAACTATTTGCACAGCCCCAATTGAAGCTTTGTTTGTGAAGTTTTTAACATCATATGAAGAGTTAAGAACCTGTTCTTTTCTTTTCTTTCTCTCTAATGTTATTTTTTTTAACAATGCTTACAAATTATAACAAAATTTAAAGAGCTTTAAATCCATTCAAAGTGTATTCATTTGTTGAGCTTTTAACTCAGTTTAAAAGTTTTGAACTCCCAAAAATAATTTATATATATAAATATATATATATATATGTTACTATTTAATTATAGCAAAATTTGGAAAATGATAAGACCGTTTTTTTTTTGTTTGGAATGCAAACTTGTTCAACACGAATGCTTTGCAAGGATCTGAAGCGCATGCTTTGCGGCCGCTTTCTTGGCTTGAGTCGCATTGACGCCAAATCCGTTGACTTCTATACGCTTATCAAGACATGTAAAGTTGCACTTCACCATAAAACAATTGTTGTCCACAAATCCATCACTGAAATCGGGATCGGCGCGTTTATACTCGTGCAACTGACGAACCGAATCGATGGGAACATTACGTGAGAACTCAATTAACTCCGGTTCAAGCAAATTAAAGACAACATTCCAGGTTGTCTGCAGATCACGGCTATCCAAATAGACGGCAGCGATTAACGCCTCAACAATATCGCCCAAAGCCTTTGGTACATCAACGTTCACAGCTAGATTATACGCAGGACGATCTGCACCATCGCCAACACCTTCGTTTAACACGCTACTTTCCTCCATTAGTATGCGCACTTGATCGGTCACGCGATAGTCTTGTGTCTCTTGAAAATCAGCAAAGATCTTAACCGATTCGGCGAGTACCGAATTCTCGGCAAGCATAAACAAATGAAAACGATGTCGCACACAAACACAACCCAGTGTGATATTATTGACCAGCGCCGAACGCAAATCGGTTAGCTTGCCTGGCGTCATTTGTTCGTTACGCTCAAAGATGTAGCACGAAACAAGAAAATCGAGTATGGCATCACCGATAAATTCGAGCTCCTGATAACAGCCGGTCAGACGATTTGTCGGAAAGGAGGGATGTGTCAGAGCTTGCAGGAGAAAGGCACGATCACGAAACTTATAGCCGAGATTTTCCTCCAAATGTTGATAATTAATTAAGAAGCCGTCGACTTCGGCTGCCGTAATATTTGTACGCAGCAATGGGCTGCCCAATTTTAAATCCAAAAGATGTGATAAGGGTTGTGCAGCAGCGTCTGGCTTACAAATGCTAAAGAACTCGAGCATTTTAAAACAGCGATGTATGCCGTAATTCTTAACGCAAACACCAAGCAGCGCCTCTAATGTATCGGCGACAACCTTATCGGGCATTACCTCCTTATAGACAAACCTATTTATGTCATTGTCAAAGCTCTCTTCGACGCCGCTTTCCAAAAGTGATTGATTCTGACTACATGAGTGCAAAAAACGATCGAGCTGTTGCGGCCCACAGACACCACTCAAAATATCCCCTTCGCTCAGTTCCATGGCATACAAATCGGTCGCCGAGAAACTGGCTAAAAGCGACGAACGCTGTTGAAGCAATTCGAGCACATTATGCGGTAGACTGGCAAGCGGTGGCAACCAGTCGCTGTTCGGCTTAAAAAGTCCAGCACATATCCGTTTCGGTATGTCCGACTCAAAAAGGCAATAGAGAAGATTGCGATTGGAGACAATTTTCGATTTGATTTCGGTAAGAAAGCCCTCATGCCATTTGGGATACCTATTGACGAGATATAGCGATATTGAAAATTTCAGAAAAGAATCGCCCAACAGCTCAAAACGTTCCATATCAAAAACATCATTGGCACCGGCTGTTGTAAGCGCTGCCATAAATTCATATTGCTCCGCGACGGTAATGTCATTTGCAGTGCCAACACTACGTTCCAAAATTTTGAGGCGTCGTCGTTCGACGAGCGGTACTTCCGATATCGATAACGCTGATAGACATTTTGAAGGCAATAACGGCGACGGCGGAGTACAGTATTTGCGCCTCGGCATGATAAGTTGAGATTTGGTCCATTCTTGTTCCTCTTCGAGTTTGAGTGCGTCCAAGTTAAGCGCTAAACCCGTTATAAACTTATAGTAGTAATCGATTTCCAAGGGATAAAGGTTGTGTTGCATCCGTGAATGATCGAGCGGTTCAACATAGTCCTTCCATGACATGTCATCGAGAAGTTTATGCACTCCGAAATGTTCTTCGGTTTGCGTAGTCGGCAAGGCAAATAACGTTTTTTTCGGCTCCTGTTTTAAAAAAAGTATAAGTAGTAGACAAATAAAATAAATTAAATTAGTATAGAAAGGGCTAATCTAACAAAATGATTAAAATGTTGTTGTCAAATTGAAAAAAAGGATGAAGTGAACGCAGTTGCGGATTTTTAAATTAAAAATCGATAAACCTAATTTTGGCAAACTTTAATTTTTGATGTACAATAGTAACGATCTTTATTTGATCTTATACTCAGAATTGTTGTAAAACACATTCAAATAAGTTTATAAAACAGAAAAATGTATATTCTTTTGGAAAGCGTAAATTTGAATTGGCAAACAAAAGAGTTGTACTTAAAACTATAAAGATCCATAATAATAAGAATTTGTGCTTCATTTTAATGTAAACTTTTTGTGTAACTCAAAAATCCAAGTTTTGAATTATAAAAACCGATAAATAAGTATAAAAACTGACAAATCCAAAACTTGTAAATCAAAACTTTGTTTTGCTTATTGAAATAAATATTTTCGTTCTGTGTGCGTCAGTTTTTTTTTTGGTTAGCATATCTTATCGGTTTTTGATTTAAAGCTAATCAGTTTGTCAGTAAAAACAGCTAGATTTCATTATTTTAGTATTTCAAATAAAAAATTTATATGTGAGTTTTCATTCACCAAACGTAAGTTAAATTCAATGAGCCAAATCTGACCCATCTGCCATACAAACATCTCCTTTTGACAATAAAATATTAAATAAAAGCAATTTGCTATCTTAATAACTAATTTTAATTTAGTGGGTCGTATTTTTGGATCCTTCGATAAGCGTATCGTGCGGTAAGGAATATATTTTCGACATTTTTTTTGTTGGTATTCTCATATATTGAAACACGCTAAAAAATAAATAAATAAATGGTGTAGAGTAATTGAGTTTAGTACATAGCTTACATAAATACTTTTAGAGATCTCTTTTTGCAATACCGTAGCTGATGTAGATTAGTTTTAGAATTAGATTTAAAGAATCGCATCAAATACTCAACGTTTTAGAAAATTTAAATATACTAGTAGTATTTGTACCATACCTCTTCGTCCTCCATTGCATTTCCAATATTGTCGACAGCTCGCATCAGCGAAGTGTCAATTATCAATGGTTTTGGTCTGTATGCTTGGGCAGCAGCAGTACCGCCCAGTCCCAAAAATCCATCGATACGTCTGCGCAAATTATCGGCATGCAGCATAAAGTGCAGGCGATGCAAAATGCTTGGCAAAAAGAGCGCCTTTAGCCACAAGTCTCCCGGATACTCAAAGTTGTGACACAATTCTGGTATCAAAATTATGGCACCACGTTTCTTAAGCATCGCTGCCTTCTTACCCTTCGCATTAATAAAAAAGTTACGGCGCGTCGTCATCTGTATAACTTCGATCAAAAATGGCTGATTCGGTTGAACGATTCGCTCGATTTGTGAACCATATTTGCTCATATTGAAATGTTCATAGCTACTGTAGGTGGTGCCATCGAACGGGCTAAGTGGCGTCATATTAGTGTGCACTTTGGTCACAACATAACGTTCGTTATCGATGTCTGAAAACCACTTGTTGACCACCTTGCCGAGATAATCCTCAGGACGATAAACTTGTTTTTCACGCTCTGCTGTCGTGTAGTTATGCGATGGTTTTAAACGTTGAAAGTTGCGCACTAAATCCCAATCGATCGAACGTTGTTGATTGCTACCCGCGGTAAGCGGTACCAACAAATACGATTGTTCTTTGTTGCGTGTGTCCAAAACAAAGAAATCTTTCCAACATTGCAATAGATCTCGAAAGATCATCATGTGAAAGTTGGTCAAATACTTAAGCTGTTCGATGTTAGTAATGCGCAACTCTATCGGTTCTTCGGAGATTTTAACACTAAGATTGCCCTGGGTCATGAACAACGGCATTTCAGCTAGACGCGGCAAACGCTTGCGTAATAACAGTGCATAATTTAGCGGACTATTCAGCAGCTCGTAGTGTTCTTCGCGCTCAAAATTAGGTGTATACTTTATTTCGTATGCATAACATATTTCACCAACAACAGGCATCGAGCCAAAGAGTTCTTCGGGACACATACGATCGTACAGACGACGCAGCTCCTTGCCGGCCGTTTTAACCGTTACTAGTGTAGAGTATAAATATACATTTTAGTTTCTTTTTTTTTTAAAAAGATTTTCCATTTTCAGTGGAGAATAAAAGTGAATTAATTGTATTAAAACTTACCATCATCATCGTATTTTGTCCAGTGTTGAAACAAAACTTCGGCTACCTTGGCCACACATTCACGCTTCGTCACCGGCAGAAATTTATCGTTCAACTCACCCTCTTCGTATAGTTTTTTGCATGCTTTAAAAGCAGCTGATATCTTGGCCAATTTAGTTGTCTCCATGGGATCACTCTAATAATCACAAAGAAACCAACAAATAAAAAAAGGAAGTTTTAAAACTTGTAAACTTTTCTTTTACTGTCGGAGGTGTGCGTCGCTCTTACAATCAGTGTTTCCTTAACCAGCGATTGCATTGGTAATTTAACCGACACCTTTAACTTAAAGTTATTGGGTGGCATTTTGCTAAACCACGGGGACATCACGCCAAAGGCATCTGTCGGCAACATTTGACAGTAACGATTCAAAAGAGTCAACGCATTCGATGCAAGCAGGCAAGCACCACTCGGTATTATAAAAGGATCAATCGGATCTACAAATTGTTCAGCTATTTCATTATCTTTGGGATCATCACGCTCGAGTATACGCCCGACAAGATATTCCTGAATGATCCTATGCATAGTTTTGTATTTGTTAATTTGAATTACGACTTCAGATTGATTAAGTTCCGGAGAAAAGATGGCATAGGTTGAGCTACTGCTACGGGCGCGGCCCTTTGTCTGGATATATGAGGAAAATGTTTTCAACGGATCGAATGCGAAGACGTAGTTGCATGCTTGAACGTCGATACCCTCTTCGAGTACGTTTGAACAAATGATGACGTTGCATTCCTTCGAACGAAATTTTTCGATGGCCTATAAAAGAAGGACACACAAAAGATCGGTCATATATTTAATTCAAATATAAAAACAAAAACGTTTACATAAAATAAAACTTTGTGTTCTTTTAACTACTTTAATACAAATGACTATGGTTAAAAATTAGTTTGTTAAATTGAGCTTAATACGGTAGAACGAATTGTGTTCTACTTTTCTACGGATGAAAGAGGTCTACTTTTAACAGGGAATTAATTTCATTAAAATGTTTTCAGTGTGACAATTTCGAGAATTCTGAAAGAGTTTTTACAATGGCTAAGAATTTTGGTTGGGCTTCCAAATTAATGAAATGTATACTTTTAAAATTTTTTATTATTAATTTATTTATTTTTTAAATTTCCTTCTACACCAGCAGTAATATTTCGGATGTTAATTCCACAACACTTACCGACTTATTCCATTTGCGATCGAGTATGCTCTCAATGCCGGGCGAAACTGTATTTCGGCCGACCATAAATTGTGGAATTACGACATCGTGCAATTCGGGGGTACATTCCAAAAACTTTTGCACGACAAAATACAAACACTTGGCACTGTAGCGTCGCTCGACAAAAATCAACGCGGAAATATCCTCGCGACGTTTGCCCACAAACTTTGACTTCATGTACATGAGCAGCGAACGCAGTTTCGGCGTTGAAAAATTCAAAATAATATCTAACGTATGAATTTCACCGTCTGCGGCATCCGTTTCGTCCAACATATCCTTAAGTTTATTAACGAGTAGGTGACGTATTTGTTCACACTTGGTAATGACAAGACGATAGAGATTACGCAACGCAAGTGTTTCGGCTTGACGCTTTTTTATTTCGAATTCTATGATTGGCGACATTATGGCCGTGGCCGCAGCATACAGTCCAAAATCGTCCATTTGATAGATAAAATCTTTGAGAAGATTCTTGATAAAGTTCTTTTTGTTTGGCTCACGCACTTGGGCTAGACCTTTGGTCAATTTGGGAACAACAGTGCCAAGATCCCATTGATCCACAATCACGCAACAGGCTTGAATATCTTTTTCAATACGTTCGGCCACTTCGAAACGATGCTTCACCGAAGCATATGTAACTACTTCCTCTTTCGGTTTGGTTGAGTAACTAAACATGGATCGTCAGATCCAGTCATAGAGAAAAAAAATATAATAATTGTAAAATAAATCAAATATGATTAAAATGATTTGACCATTTTTAAATCCCAAAAAAAAAATATCCTTACAGCATAACATTTTCAAATTGTTCCATGCTGCGCACCGTCACGATATTTCCGCGAAAAATCGCTTCCAGATTTGAAAGTTCCTGCAAAATATTACTCTGTTTGTTGCCCTTTATCAAAACGCCCGTCAGCCCGACGACTCGCGGCAGACACTGCTGGTTAGCATATTGAAAGATACGCATAAACTCATGCATGGGGTGACTTTTAGTCGCATGATGGCATTCATCGATAATCACAATGCTCAGATCAGTTATTTTAATATAGTTTTGCGTGACGATATCGAGAAAAATTTGCGCCGTGCCAATAAGCACCTATAAGAATAAAAAATCCAAAAACAAATTATTTATAAAATTATTAATAACACCACAAATAATTTTTTAATTAATTCAATTATTTACAAATACAAAGACATTGGCAAATAATACAAATATTAATCGAATACAAGCATTTCTAATAACGAATACTTTTGAAATGTTGCCTAAATATTAACAACAAAAAAAAACGATCTTTTTATTAAAGGGATATCTTGAGTTCTACTAATAAAAGTTATTAGAACCTTCGAAATTTTTAAAACCCAAAATACAAATTTACTTGTTTTTCGTCTATCTCAATGCTCCACTTTTTACGGCTCCAGCTATCGACGTCACGTTCGCCTACATAAAAGCCAACATTTAGATTGGTGTTTTTTTTTACTTCGAGCATTTGCTGGCGCGCCAATTCGACCGTGTTGCACATGAAGATCGCACGTTTGCCACCATTTGCGATGGTTCTAAACGAGAGTGTAGAGGTTTTTTTGTTAATTAAAATAAAAATACATAAAAAGTCAAATACATTTATAAAAAAGTTTAAAAAAAATAGATAAACTTAACGATAACAGAAATTTTTCAAATACCCCTTTTAAATGGATAAACTTTGTTTTTGTAAGGAAAACGAAACACATTGAAACAAAGAAAATGCACAAAAAATGCTAATGAATTTTACTTACTGTTGCATCTGTTGCGAATAGCGTTTCAACGCTAAAATGGCCACGTAAGTCTTGCCAGCACCCGTTGGCAGGTAAATGATGGCATTCCGTTCGCATACATAATCCAGCAAATCGAGCTGATAGCTCCGTGCCTCAAGCGGCTTGACGGCAGGAAGAGGAAGCTGCAAAGGTCAAATCAAAATAAACACTTTATTTTGAGATTTACAGAAGAAAAACCTCTTACCTTTTTATTTTTAACTTCGCTTGACATTGTTTTTTATTTAATAAATATTTTTTTCTTTTTTGCAATTTAAAAAGTAATCAACAATTGTGTTCCTTAAAATGTTGCTTTCGTTCTTGACAGCGTTCGTCCAGCGTTTGCGATCGAAGATTGTGAAATTGCTTCGCCTGCATGTGCAATGAAACCTGAACTGGGAGTAAGTTGGACGGACGTGTTATTTATCAATTGGGCGGCGACAGCTATTTATTTTTCTTTCTTTTTATTTCGCTTTGGAATTGCATTAAAAATCAAATTGTGTGAAGCCCCTCTTACTTTTCGTTTGTTTATTTTTTTGTCGGCAAATTTTGACGTTTTATTACATTAGTTTTGTCTTTCGACCAGCGTTACCATTTTGGAACAAATGCCACCATCTCAAACATTTGCAACATAGATTTTTTTTTTATAAATATGACTTTTATAAACAATTTTAAGAATACTCCATTAAAACGAGTTTAAAATTTAGAAACCATTTGATCCAAAATCTTATTGTAACAGATCATCCAGAAACTCATGGGTCAAATTCATCTTTGGTTTAAACGAACCATTTGATAAAAATAAACAAAAATTGAGACATGCATAAGTTCTGTGAAAATGAAAGGAGAATAGATCGATTTAGGTTATCTTTGGTGTGCAAAGGATCTTTGTATTCAAAAAAAATGGGAAGATCCATTTGATAAAAATAAACAAAAATTGAGACACGCATAAGTTCTGAAATGAAAGGGGAATAGATCCATTTAGGTTATCTTTGGTGTGCAAGGGATCTTTATATTCAAACAAAATGGGAAGATATACATATATTCATCTAGGAGCATATTGGTCGTTTTGTCATTTCCAAACTTTACCAAAACGTTCGGTTGTTCTCTACTCCTCCTACCTTCTTCGATATATGACGTCAGTTTGGTCCAAATACGAGTTAACAGCTCTGTAAATGAAATAAGAAAAATAAATCAAAACAAAACAAAAGCAAATGATGTCGATTATGTTTTGAAAAATATAAAAAATAAAATTTACAGAAACGCTCAAAAGTCCAACAAAGAATATTCTAGAAATACGAAATTATTAAAGTGCAATAAAATCAAACAGAAGAAAGAGCCTTTTGAAAAGGAAGCAAAGTAGTAAAACAAAAACGAACAAAAACCATTAGGCCTACACGCTGCACACAAAAGAAGAAAACTAGGTGGAGTCCAATCAGTTGGAATTTTTGTAAAGCAGTTCCCAATAAAAAAAAATAACATGGTCGCCATTATTGACGACAGCCTCATACGATTTCCCGTTGGATCGCGCATTAAGATTGGCGACAATTATGGCACCGTGCGCTATGTGGGCGAGGTGAGTAATCAAAAAAAAATAGTATACTCCTCCCACTCTCACACTCTCTGAACCCCCGGCGCCTTTCTCAACCACTTATAGGTCACTGGTCATGCAGGCTCTTGGCTTGGCATCGAATGGGACGACCCGCAACGTGGTAAACACAGCGGCTGCGTCGAAGGTCGCCAGTATTTCCATGTATCGCACCCGACAGCGGGCAGCTTTATACGTCCTGGCAAAGTGGGTCCATGCGAATCATTGGAGGAGGCGGCACGCGAACGCTACTTGACATATACGTCGGGTGCGCTCGATCAGGCGTTGATACGCGAGGCGCAACAATCGTTGCAGGCCGCTTTTTTTGAGGTTGTCGGCATGGATAAGATAGGACGCAAGCAAAGCAAGTTCGAACAATTGTCCGAGGTCAGTGTAGACAATTGTGCCGTCAATTCGGCGGGCTATCTGAAGGATTTCAGCGCACTGACTACGCTGAATTTGAGCAATACATTGATTTGGAACTGGGAAACTGTGGCGGATATAGCGCGTCAGGTGCCGACCCTGGTCAATTTGAATTTGAGGTGAAATATTTAGAAAAATTGATATTTTTTTTACAAAATGTAAAATGTGTAAACAATTTTGAACCATAAAACATAAATTATTTTTTTTAGTTGTAATCGTTTGCTGTTGCCAACGGATGCTCAGGTCGTCGATTTGGAGCCCTCCTTTAGGCAGTTGCAACATATCAATTTGCGCCAATGCGGCTACTCCTCGTGGGCAGAAGTCGTGCAGACCGCACGTCTTTGGCCGCATATTTTGTCATTGGGCCTACAGGAGAACACGCTCACCGAGTTGAGCGCAGTCAATTGTGCCGAGATTTTTACGAGTTTACAGTGAGTGTGCACCTTCGTTTTGGTTACTTGGATAAGGCGATAATTTAATATATTTATTTGAACTTTTCTTGTAATTAACAATCGTTTAGAGAACTCGATTTGCATCGCACCAAAATATTGGACTTTGATCAGGTTTGTAAATTGGGCAATATCAGCACGTTGACCTCGTTGAACCTCATGGAAAATGGCATTGAAGAAATTAAGCTACCTAATTGTGAGCCAAATGCAAAATTGGATATGTTTCTGGCGCTGGAGCATTTAAACTTATTCGATAATCCTATTTGGAATGAGGTGAGAGAGTGAATGGGTAGTAAAAATAAAAATTTAAACAACAAAGTGGTACATATGACACATTAGTTTATAAAGCCTTTTCGCCTTTGCCGATTAATTTTGTCCAGTCTATACAGTCCACCAAGCACTTCTAGTCAATTCAGTCCATTAAGTTTCATCATCTAGTGTATTCAGCTCATTCATCTTGTCTGGTTAATTCAATTCATTAAGTTTATCCAGTTCAGTCTATCCAGTTTTTTATATTCCAAATCCAAGATTTTTTTAAGCAATGTAAAAATAAATAATTTCTGTTTTTACTCGCCTCTTCCGCTGTCCAAAGACTGACACTTTCAATGAACTCGATAAATTGCCGCAGTTGAAGCGACTCATTAAGACGCCCCAGCTCAAATCCGACTTTGATGAAATGTTCTCAAGAGCGGTGGGCATGATTGCCAGCCTGGAGGTCGTCAATAAGGTGCGCGTCACAAGAGAACAACGACGTGGCGGCGAATATGATATCTGGAAACGTTATGCTTTGGACTGGATGCAGGCATCCGAAATGCCAGAAAAGCTGCTCGAATTTCATAAGAAACATCGCACTTATGCAAATATTGTTAAAAGTGCGTTAATTCGAAATAGTAAAAAGCTCTTATTAATAGTTGTTGTTTTTCTGTCATCCTTAGAATACGGCTCACCTGCTGAGTTTGTGCCGCGCGTTGTTGTCAAGCGATCGAATTTAATTAAAATACGCATTCAAAATGAACGCACCGGCGAGTTGTGGGAGAAGAAAGTGCCGCGCGCGATTAGTGTACAAACGCTGCAGGGTCTGGTCATGAAACGCTTTCAGCTGGAACAGAGCACCATGCCGCAGCTGTCTTATGTCAATGACAAGCACACCGCTTTGAAGGTGCCGCTCGAGAATGGCTCCAAGACGCTCGACTATTATTCATTGCAGGACAACGATTTGGTTACGGTGCAGTTTTAGAGTCGAGAACATCGTTGTGCCTACGAATCCAAATTGCTGGTCGCATTCCGCAGCAACTCAACTAACCAACTAATTAAACGCAAAAAATTGCTATTTCAAATTAAATGTTGACTGTATTGTAAATTTTTTTTAGTTTTGATTTCAACAGGCGCAATTTTGTATTAGTTTATTTTGAGTTTATATATATTATTTTAATATTAAATTATAAGTGTTTAAAAACTGATCTGATTTACAAAGAAAAATCCTTTACCTTTTTTTATTGTATCCTCTAATGTTTTATTTTTTTTTAATTAACATTTGTTTAAATGCAAAATATAAAATGCAGTTTCAAATAAATAATTTATTAATCGCTAATTGTAATCATGTATTTTTATTAATCGAGTGCAACATTTTTTAACTACAGGTTGAATCCAAAGGTGAGTGTAAATGTAAATAAAATGTGGATTATTTGCTGACAGTCAAATTATTTGTTCAAACAGTTAACGAAATTATTTATTGAGTTTTGAAACAGGTTACAAAAATTTAGAAATACGCAGTCTCTGATTAAAGTTTTAATAACAGCAAGGCTTGAATTTTTATGTTGAATAATAAAATAAATAACTTCGGCTAAGCCTTTTCCGACATTTAAGAGACATGAAAAAAATGTGATTGTAGAACATATTTCCTCTTCATGGGACCAACATGACGTGAGGAAGAGGCTTAAACGATCATATGGATCTTCCTGATTGGAGACTTCTTATGATCGCCGGCAGCTGCTATTGGTTTCTGTGTAACCGTGAACTAAGAGGAAAGCTCTGTAATAGTAACAAAGAGAGAACTGGATGATCCAAGACTGGAACACCAGGTGCACTCCACTTGTGATTAATACAGAGATTGCAGTACCAACGCCACCCTAAGCCAAGGTGTTGAGGTACCCGTGCCGATGGCTAAATGGTCAGTGGGTGTTAAAATATTGCTGATCGCTAACGGTCCCCTCCGACGCCCGGGAAAGCTCGGTTGCCTTCTCTACGCATGCCGGCTCTGCGGACGAGTGATCAACCCTTCCGAGCATACTCGTGGGTCCAAAATATGAATACAAAAACAACAACAACACAAAAACCGATGACGACAAGGAAAAGGACTCTCTCTCATATCGGAATCCGAGGAAGGTAACACTCGAATCGGATGCAGATATACTACTAGCCTCTAGCCAAGAGACTACAGTGAGCGTGAAGGGTTGTGCAAGACATAGCACATCCGAACCGCAAGCAGCATCAAAAGCTCCCAACGTCGCTGAGCCCAGCGGGTCTAAGGGCAAAAAGAAAAAATCGCTGGGAGCGATCATAAGCAACGGTACCAGAAAGCTGTCTACATGCTGGATAGAATATCCAAGAATGCAGCAGCCGGCACTGTTCATGAACGTGACCAGGTAGATATAAGATATAGCATAAGAAATTCACTAAACATACACTTGCACCAGCAACTTCAGGAAGTCAGACTCAGCAGTTGCACCGATGACAAGGCATTTCAACGAGGTTGCCAGAGACAACCTGCAGGTGTCAGTAGTCGATGCAGAAACGAATACGCCAATCACCGTGAAGCAAAAATGGGTGGAGATTGATGTTGGACTATCGGGTCTCGTAATGAACTAGGTACTCGATAATCCCGCAGGTCCTCATCCAGAGTTTGACTCATCGGAAACCTTTCGGGGTTACAAGATATTCAAATGCATAGATCGTTTTTCTTTGGATTTCCTCACCGACAGTGTCGCTAAGCTCAGCGGCACGATATCAGGCTTGAAGCTCAAGTTGATTCCAGTGAGTGAAATTCCGAGAAGACCACGAGCTCGAATTTGGCTGCCTTCGATGAACGAACCGGGCGAAAAGCTGTTACGGTGTTTGAAACTCCAGAATAAGGACATCCCCGCTATAAAGGACCGGCAGTTGATCAAGGTCGAAGAAGCAAGGAAGTCCAGCAGACCACTTATCTTGGCCATCAGTGAGGAATCACTTGAGGCATTGTCAAAGGCAGACAACAAAATTTGGTTTGGCATCCGAATGGCTAAGTTGAAAATCTTTAAAGGCGACGCGAACCCCGAAGAAGATAACACAGAAGAGGTCGACAGTGCGGGTCAGCTGTTTTCGGGGGTAAACCTGCAGGAAGACGGTAAGAATGCTGAAGTTTGCGCAGATAAACCTGCAGCACTCTAAGTGTGCCACCGACAACTTAAATATCCTCCTCAGCGATGGGGATATACACATCAGTCTCGTCCAAGAGCCCTGGATTAGACAAGATAAAATCATGGGGCTCAATATCAGCACTCACAACCTCTACTACTGCAAAGAGGCAGGCAAGCCAAGGGCGTGTATTCTTATAAAGAAAGGTATAAGTGCATTCCTATGCTCTAATTACAGCACATCAAATATGAAGGTGGTTATGTTCGAAGAGGCCGGACTGCAGAAGCTCATTGTGGTCTCGGTGCACATGCCTCATGACACAAAGGCACCGCCGAAGGAATTGAAACGCCTCATTGAACATCACCAGAACGACATCAGCCTAATCGGGTGTGACGCAAACGTAAGGCACACTCTATGAAATAGTACGACAACAAACGATAGAGGTGAGTCACTGTTAAACTTTATATTGAATACAAAGCTAAGTATATGTAATAGGAGTAACAAGCCCACTTTTATTTTCCCAAGTTCAGATACTTTTCTGGGGTAGGAGGAGGTCTTGGATCTTACGCTTATGACAGAGAGAAATAGTGTAACTGTGGAAGATTGGATGGTGTCAGAGAGACCATCAATGTTTGATCACTGTCTGATACTATTCAACCTCCGTGGCAGGTTCTTCACCACTCCTTTTCCAGAAATCCTAGAAGAACACGGTGGGAAAACTTCATTAAGATATTAGAACGTAAACTAGGAGGTAGCAAATCTTGCGGAAAGATAAGCTCTATTTCAGATATATATAAGAAGAAATCCACTCCAATCAGTGTCACAAAGAACAAATCTCCCCCATGGTGAACTGGTGATTCGAAGAAACTTAGCGACAAAGTCAGGGCGGTCTTTAATAATAACATTCATTAACCGGCGTAAGGCAACCGTATAATGACATACGGAAAAAGTATAAGAAAGCAATTAGGGTAGCGAAGGCAGAATCTTGGCCATCATACTGCACATCAATAGAAAATTCTAGGGAATCTGCAAGGCTCAGTAAAATGTTGTCCAAAGAGCACTCCAATCCGACTTACATATGTTAAAAGTGTTGATGGAGGGTGGACGACTTCCGCAACAGATTCTCTAGATACATTAGTTAAATGTCATTTTGCCGGATGCGAGTCGCAGCAGAGATTGGAACCTGGGAAACCCATAAATACATGTCAGATGATGGGTAGACACAATAATAGATAAAAAAAACGATTATATTTTCAATAAACAGTTTCCAGCCGTTTAAATCGGCGGGGCCAGACGGTATTATACCGATTATGCTTCAGAAGACACTGAAGACTATTCAAACGTGGCTCATTAACATTTTCAAAGCGTGCTTAAGCCTTACCTATTATATATTCCAGAGAGCTGGAGAAGAGTTAAGGTGGTGTTCATAGCCAAGGCGAGTAAGAAAAACCACTAAGCACCCAAAGACTTTATACCGATTAGCTTAACCTCTTTCCTATTAAACAATTTGGAAAGATTAATAGATATCCACATTAGGTCCACAGTTAGCGGAAACATAATTTCGAATGCACAACATGCTTATGTGCAGGGCAAATCCACAGAAACTGCACTTCATGAGGTAATTGGACACTTCGAAAAATCGTTATATCAGGAACAATTCACTATGGTAGCCTTCCTAGACATTAAGGGGGCCTTCAACAACATCTCGGTAGACACCATATTTGAATCGCTTGTTAGATCCGGGGTCAAGAACTGCGTGATCAATTGGATTCGTTGTATGCTACAGAACAGAATTATACATGCATCCATCGGAGATGCTTCTATTATAAAGTTTGCGAGTAGAGGTACTTCACAAGGCGGAGTACTATCTCCGCTCCTATGGGTCACTAAATAATATTATACTAGAACTCAACAGAGGAGGAGTTAATTCTTACAACAGGTCCGTTTTTATCTACTATCAGTGAAATTTTAGAAAGAGCTTTAAAGAAACTAAGCGCATGGGCCAGGAGTAGCGGCCTTAATGTCAACCCAAGTAAAACACAGTTGATGTTATTTACAAAAAAGACCAAAATACCTCAGTTCATACTTCCATCTCTCAATGGAGTCAAAATCCCGTTATCAAACAGAGCTACGTATTTAGGAGTTGCACTAAATCCAAAGCTAAGCTGGAAAGATAACGTGCAAAAGCGTATAGAAAAGGCGTATTTAGCTTACTGTACTTGCAAAAGAATCATTAGTCGAAATAGGGGTCTAAAACCCAAACTAGCACTGTAGATGTACACCGCTACAATTGGGCCAATTATTGCTTACGGTGCAATAGTATGGTGGCCAGCATTTAACAAACAGTATAACGTTCAAAAACTTAAAAAATTTCAGCGTGCAGCCTGCACTCTCATCTGGGTACCTGGACACAGGAACATAGAAGCAAATGAGAAGGCTGATGCATTGGCAAGAAGAGGCGTCTCTCTAAACGAATTCGAGGAGGTGGTCATTGGATGCCCTCTCAGCACCATTAAGAGAAAACTTTATATGAAATTCCATCAAGAAGCATAATCTAGGTGGGCTAAGACTGGTGCCTGCAAAATATCCAAGGAAATCTGGGCAAGATATAATAAATCAAGAACCGAAGAACTAATCAGGAAGCCAAGAACAGATATATTCAGGATCACTTCAACTATAACCGGTCATTGATCGATAGGAGACCATGCAGAGAAAATGGGATGGCCTCACAACGACAAATAGTTAGGAGTTGCAATCAAGAAGGCTCCAAAGAAACAGTTTTCAGGTTTGGGTACTTTACGACATAGTACGTTAGGAGAATATACAATGAATAATCTCAACGAACTCGCTGAAATTAAAATAGACGACTTCAGTAGGTTCATAAACTAATCAAGATGGTTTGAATCGACCTGACCTCAGAGGTACCACAAGTGGTGTATCAAAATGGCATTATTGTGCTAATTGGGCCTGAATTTTGTGTTTCTTCAGGCAGCACCTTAACCAACAAACAAGCATATATTTGCTATATGTCTTTCATAAGCGGGCGTTGTTCTTATTCGATCTCGCCTAAAGTGTTAAATTAAAATGCAACTGTTATTTTTTATGAAAAAGAGTAGTTTATATAAGAAAGGGTATAGTTTTTCCCCAATCTTGCTTTTATAAAAACTTAACTTCCGCTTTGAGATACCTCATACCTCACAAACAAAATTTCAGCTCTATATCTCTTAAAAAACGTTTGTAATCCCTGGGACAGACGGAGAATTCGATGCTGATCATTTATCATACCTACCACGCCTCCTTATAGGCGTTACAAATGGAAGAACAAACTCAATATAAATTAGTTAGTCCATTAATAAAACTAAACAAATACCTAATTAGTTATATGAATGAATAAAAACCAATAATATTACTAAAACGAATAAATATCCGCTACAAATTAATGAAAATAAATAAATATCCGAAAAATTTGAATTTTTCTTTTTATGTACTGATAGAATTTTTTGTTGTACATAATATAATGCACCTTATTATATTATATTTTCCTAACCATCACTATCAGAAACAAATTATTTTTTAGAGCACATGGAAATGTCAGCTGTCCAGTGTCATTTGTCCAATCAGCTGTTTTCCGCTCGACTAATTGGAATTTTACAAAAGCACAAATGTTTACATCACACATTATTTAAAAAAAAAAACTGTTCAGTAATAATATAAATAAAAAATAAATCATAAATTAAATAATGCCAGAAATAGAGGATCCGGTTGAATCGATGCTGAAGAAAACCGGTTGCATTGAGCTACACTACAAAGTACAGGAGTGCATTGCGGAGACGGGTGATTGGCGCAGCTGCCAGGATAAGGTACAATTTAAACGGAAAACCATAAATCAAATCTTATTTGAAGACTTTTAAAAATAAACTCGTTTGAATAGGTCAAAGAGTTCAAGGCGTGCATGCAAAAGTACGTGGACCAGCAGAGCCGGAAGTACGAGCATATTAAATAAACGTTGAAATAATAAAATTTATAAAAATCAACAAAATAAAACTAAAGAAAACTGAGAAAAAGTTTAAAAGTTGAAATATTTAAAACCAACCAAAAATAAATAAAATAACTATAAAAATCAAAAGCAAATCATATTTCAACTAATACAATAATTTATATTACTACAATTAAAAATTGTGATTAATTAAAAAAAATTAAACTAAAATTTAAGAATCAACAAAAGTAATCTAAAAAAAAAACACTTATTTAAAAAATTAAAACGTTTCACTAATAAGAACATAAAATTACAAAGTTAACTAAAAATGCTGCCAAAACTACTCAAACAAGCCATCACCAGCGTGATTTCCGCCTCAACAGCGCGTCCCAAACTAGCGCTTGTGGTGCGCGGCGACATCAAAATGTCCAAAGGTAAAACGGCAGCACAGTGTGCACACGCCGCCGTGCTCTGCTATCAGCACAGCAGTGCGGGTAGTGCAGCACAGCGTCAAAACCTAAACGACTGGACGCGTACGGGACAAGCGAAAATCGTGCTGCGTGTAGAGACGCACGCAGACATGCTAAAACTACAAGTTGACGCGCAACAGGCGGGTGTAATGGCAGCGCTGGTGCATGACGCCGGGCATACGCAACTGGCGCCAGGCACAGCCACCGTTTTGGGTGTGGGACCCGATGCGCCGCAGGCAATCGACAAATTAGTGGGACATCTGAAGCTGTTGTAAAAAATGTTTAAATATAATTTTAAATAAAAGGAAAACAAAATAATTAAATTAAAAATACAGCCGACATTTAATTCGTTTCGCTTTAATCTTCATCAAAAATGTAGTGCAGTAATTCATAAATGTGAAGTTATCACTTGAACGCATCTAATTTTTTTCAATTTTGCTGCGCGTGGTTATAGTTAGCGAAATGGGTTTGCCAAACGTTTCGACCAGATCGGAGGTGATACGCTCTGTAATTTGACGAAGTTTTCCATTGGATTCGCCGCAAATTAAGCGCTCAATGCGCGCCGATGGGCAGATAACCTGTACCGAGGCGTAGATGGTGTCTAAAAATTAAAAATAAAATTCAATACAATTTTAAGTTAGTTTTTTATATTCAAAACAAACTTTTCTCCTCGCTATAATACTCGATAACGCTCTTCAAATTATACGGAATCTCTTGGGGCAAATAGTCAAGTAAGCGTGCACGCACGCTCTCCACGATAAGTGCTTCGGGCGACTGATCGGTAAAGGCTTCACCAGGAAATTGCCAGGAACGCTCCTTTGCCGAAGCAACGAGATACTCCTGCAAAGGAAAAGCAATTTAAATTTTAAATAAAATTATAACATTAATATAAAAATAATAATATATTTAATACAAAAGTAAATTTATAATCTTTTTACCACGTACATGTATATCATTAAGTCCGCTGCCAGTGATCGAGGACACCATAAAGACATCCGCAAAACTCGCCCAGGCTACTTCGCGCTTCTTTAAATCATGCAATTGCAGTGGCGGCGACTCCTTAACATCTTCAGCTTGCATCGTTGCTAACGCTGCCTTCTGCTTTTGTCCACGATTTGTTTGCCTGCTGCTGCCGCTTAGCGTATCCTTGGTCAGCGTTCGTATAGTGTCGAGTAGAATGCGTTTCGATTTGAGCGCATCAATTTTGTTCAAAATCAAAAAACTTGGCAGCGTCGGATACGCTTTCAGTGTGTCGAGCACCGTTGAGTGAAGCTCATTACGGGTCCATGAATTGGAGACGTCATGCATGACAGCAATAATGTCGGCATGTTGTACGGCATGACGATAAGCGCTCTTAAACGACTGCTCGAGATTGTGTTTTTTGATTTCGCGCTGAGTGACCAGTCCGGGCGTATCGTAAAAGACCAGTTGCGTTTGTGCGCTGGTACAGATGGCCGTGTTGGCTTTACGCGTCGTGTGCACTTTGCTAGAGGTGGGGCAGACCTGCCACAAGTTTAGAAATGTTTATTTGTATAAGTTTTTCTAATAAATTTATTTCAATTATACCCTGTGATTAATTAGGTTATTAATAAAGGTGCTCTTGCCCGCATTTGGCACTCCGATGACGGCAATGTTAAGCGATCGTTGCGAGCTGTTCGCTGTCGTTGAAGTGGACTGTTTTTGGCCCTCATGTAGATCCTCTGAAGAGGTCGAAAACGGTGCCGCTCCATTTTCGTTCGATAATGCGCTGCTGCTCTTCTCGGTCTTCTCAACGTGCGCTGCCGCCGTCACACAAAAGCTACGACCATTTATTAGCAATAAACTGTACACATTTTTATATTTAAAACTGGTTTTTGTGATTTCAGCTAAATTATTTAATAAAAATCGCATTTTGCGAAATAAAATCGAATCACGAATCTACTTGGACTCCTTAGCAAATTGTTATGCTCAAAGGAGAAACAGCTGTTCTTATGTTTTTATTGTTGTAATCAGCTGTTTTAGCATTGCTTGTCAAGCAGGCAAACGTAGCAGTGCTTCCAAGTGGCGAAAATAAACATTAAACACTCATACGCAGCGAAGTCGGTCAGTTATATTCAAAATTTTATGAAACATTTTAAATAGCATTTAAAAAGATATATGCACAATATTTATTTATAAATAAAAGCACAAAACGAAATATGTAAATTTTAAAAAAATATATTTAAATTTTTTTTAAATAGATCAAATTGTTAAACTATATATATTAAAAAAAATATATATACCGACATAATTCGGAAAACTTAAAACAAATTTAAAAACTAGTAAGAGAATTATCTTTGCCAAAGCTCAAATACTCTCCGCCAATTTAGAGACAATTAGAAATGTGCTCTTTGTAGGTAAATAAGTAGGCGGTTTTTTTATCACGGATCACGCCCATTTGGTTGTTCTATTGAAGTGTTAAATACTGAATTTGAACCGATTATCTACACTGTAACTATTTTTATTAATTTATTTTCCTTATAAAATGGGAGAGGTTTGTATGGGAGGTGTGAGCAGTTTTGGCACGTTCTTGCTTAGAATTTAACCTCCGCTTGGATAATATGTAGGTACCTCTTAAAATACGATGCCCGTTTGAAAAATACTTTTACTCGAGGTCTGCAAAGTAGGCTTCCATCCATGTACTTATCGAACCATGCGCGTGTATACATATTTTCATACCTACCACGCCTCCTTATGGGCGTTACAAATGGATGACAAGTTTCTTAAACTTGAAGTTCCTTAAAAATTATACACACAAAAAACTTTCTATTTAAAATTTTTAATTTACACAATATGTTTAAAATTACGTCTAAGTAATGAAATAACATGACAGTTGATGAGTTTATATAACAAGATGCAGTGTTAATTTAACGTGAATTGCAATTTTACATTAAAAAACTTTAGTTTAACATTATTTAGTGTAAATTAACATTTATTTACATTACATGAGCCAAAGCTGTCAAACACTGTTAAATAATTAAAAAAGGATTAAAACTAAAATGATTTCTTAACATGTTCATTAGCTCTAAAAAATATTAAACCGAAATATTTCAAATTTTATATAATTTTGAATGAGTTCTGTTCTGTATTATTATTATTATTATTAATGGGGAAGCGCACCGCGTCCTAAAAGAACTATTGTGCCCCCTACGAGGATTATAGTGTTGCTATAGTTTAGTATTCCTATTAGCCCTATACTCCTGAAAGGTTTATAGTATTTCTAAAAGTCCTACAACCGTTATAAATTTTAGTATGAAACCTATATTTAAGTCTTTCAGCATGCCGTCTGGTATTTGATAGTCTCCCAGGTACATTTTCCGGCTTTGCATAAGCGCAGGACACTGTCCTAGGATGTGTTTCGGAGTTTCAGTATCCTCTTCACAAAATCTACATAACTCATTGTTGCATATTCTCAGTTTTGTCAGGTGATAGTTCAGACTGCAGTGCCCTGTTAGAATACCTGTTATAATTCTCAGATTCTTTTTTGATAAATTCATACATTCAGTAAATCTTTTTAGTTTGTACGTTCCTAAAAGAGTTTTTGAGTGTTCCATTCCTGGTAAATTATACCAGTATAGTGTTCGTGATCTGTTCTGTATGAAGTATCTGAAAATAAAATGTCATATTTTTCGTTTTTTTAAATGCTTTTTTTTTACTGTAACCCGACATGAGTTCTCATTCAAGTCAAGCTCACAACAGTAAACAGCAAATATAAATTCCGCGCCTCTCTTTCGAATTAATTACTCAGCACAAATGCAACAACAACAACAAAAACAGAAGAGAACAACATAATAACAAATAAATCCAACTGACAGCTGCAATCAGTCGGAATGATAATTTGATCTTGCTTGTAAAAATTATTCAAAAGTTTTTAAATTTTTTTCTTTTACATATGCAAAAATAATTTCTAAGTGGGTGGTGGTGGCTGTATCAACGTGTTTGTTGTAGGTACCCGAACTGCGGTTTCGGTGCCTGTCACATTGTCACATTAGGTGCATGCATCAGATTGTCATATTGCCAAGAAGTGGACGAGTGTATATGTGTACGCTATGTCTGTGTGTGTAAGTGTCTGACGTAGTTTGTGGTAAAAGAAATGACTTAAGAAATATAATAGCGAAATATTAACTTTGAAAAATTTTAAATTTATATTTTCCTAACTGAGGGATACAGAAAAAAATATTTTATTTAATTTATATAATGTAAACAAAAGTATATAATAACTTTAATATAAAAAAAAAAAAAACTCGTATGGAAACTAAAAACAGCTGATTTCCGAGGCATACATTTGTAAGGTAATCGAGATATAACGGGGCAATAACGAGCTGAAATGAGTACTGCTAATATTTTTCTTTTAATAAAAATCGGTTCCTCTTACACTCTTGGACGTATGAGTAACAATTATTTGTTTTTTAAAGAATTATTTGAAGTATTTGAGAACCGGTTACCGATTCAAAAATCACAAATAATTAAAATCCGTTTAAAAATTGTACTGAAGGCTTAATTTCATTTTTAAAAGACAAAAACTAAAAAAAGAAATGAAATCCAAATTCGAACTCGAACTTTAATTCGCATATTATAACGAATAACGTTCCGAACGACCAGAAGGTAGTTATTATGTTGTTGCTTTTGTTTTTGTTGCTGCTGCTACTGCTGTTGTTGTTGTTATTGTGTTGATGTGTTTGCTAAGGTCTGGTATAAAATTTTTGTACTGCCTGCGAAAATCGTTCAGACAGTAAAGTGCGGCGAAATAAAACGGATCGAGTGCGCGCGCGCTCAATCAATTTAAATATTTCGGCAACAAAAAACAAAGAATTCGCATTTTAAATTAATGAATAATAAAAAAAACGAAACAAAACACCGTTTAATTCTTAAGCATAATAAATAAATAAGCACTTCTTTGTATTTTTAACAAATACAAAAATACGAAAAACCTTAAAAAACAATTAACAAGAAATTGAATTTTTTATGGAAAATGTTTGATTAATATTTAAGTGTTAATTTGTTTGTGCAAAAACGATTTTAAGAAGTCAACAAAAAAGTTAACAAAAATCTGCGACTAAAAAGAAGAAAGAAAAAAACAACTCCCAAAGCAAAAGTCATTCAGCAATCGAAGTAGCAACGGCAACGGCAGCAGCAGCAACAGTTGCTTGTTGCGTTGCACTTCCACTTCCCCACACCATCGGGCAACACTGCGTCCTTCCGCCGCCAGCTTCTGCCGCTGTCACAACTGACGCCATTTGTACCACTTTGGCGGATGATAACGTTCGGCAGATGCGCATTGGCTATCGCTGGCGAATCCTGCTGCGAGTAGCAACTTTTTTTTTTGGTTTTTTGTTGTTCTTGTTGTTGTTCGTATTTTTTGTTTGTCGTCGTTGAGAATTTTGCGTATAAAAAGGCGCGCAACAGTGCGAATTGTATCAGTTCCCGTCGGAAGTGTTCGACGCGCGTCTTCTGGAAAGACGCCTCCACCACAAGCACAAAGTGAAGATATAATTTAAATTAATAGTAATAATAATTATTACAATTTTCTATTGCCAAAAAAAAAACTACAAAAAATTAAATATTACATAGTAAAAAAGTGAAAATGCTGCTGTGCAAATTTCGTGGCATAGGCTGCAATTTGTTAAATAAGTTTTAAACGAGTTGAAAAAGTAAGTGACCTTTTTTAAGAACATATTTGGTGAATAGTTTATTAATTTATTTATAAAATTCGAAACTACTTTTTATCATAATGGAAACCAAAGTAAATTTTAAATGCATTTAATTTAATTGATAAATTTTTTTAACAATTCCTTTGCCCTTCCAAGTTTTTGAAGTTAAATTTCAACGTCCTTTGAAATCAATTAAATTTTATTTTTCTGCAAATTCTTTTGAAAAAAATGAACTTAAATAAAATTCCGACAAATAAGAGATTGTTAAACTTTAACACTTTATTTCTATTTATATGTTTCATGTATAGAGGTCAACTAATTTGTGCATTTTTGTGTGTTAAAAAATGAAATCCATAAATTGTCTATAACTAAAACCGTGGTGTAATAAATATAAGTTGAGGAAAGTTGAAATTTAAATTTTTGTGAAGTTGACATGGTTACTATAAAATTATTAAGTAAATAAAAACAACAACGTTGTTTGTTGTCAGAAATCAAAGAATCTAACTTCAAAATAAGGCAGAAATCGAGGTGAGTTCGCTCAATTTGCGTTCTCATTTCTGCTTTCATTCAACTTTTTAAATCATGACTGAAATCAAAAAATGACAATTTCGAAAAAAAAATTTTACAAAACAGAAATGTTAGAAAAAGTTTCCATTACTTTTTACAATGAATTGTTTAAGTTCGAATATACAATAAAAAAAGGTTTTACTTGGTATTTATGGCTGAATTTTACGAAATCTTATTTCCTTGTGTGTAATAAAAAGATTTGAAAGTTTTGGTACCTTAAAAACTATTCCTCTTCTTTTTAACGAATTTTGTCGGTCTTTGCAAAATATTTTTACTAGTACGTCGTCCGAAATACTTTTTTAAATGGGAAATGAAAACAGAAGAGAGTCAGCTCTTTTCTGATTAAAAAACAGAATGTAATACATCAATTAAGTCTTTGCAAATTATTTATTTTGTAGAGAACACAAGATTATCTCCACATTGTCGTTATTCGAAATTGGTCATTTTTAATATATTTGACCAATACACATAAAAACAAGAGCTTGAAATGTTTTGTTTTTTTTTAATGAATTTAATATCGTATTTAACTATTCTTGGAAAGATATCAGTTGAACTAACTTGTGGTTCTTCCACACCAAAAGTGTTAATAAATGATTAAAACTTCAAGGAAACCTCACAGGAGTCAAATGTCCGAGCCGTTCTAAATTTAAAAAAAAAATGTATCTGTAAGTAAATACATATCAATTCTGGCATTTTAGTGACAAAAAAGAGAAGAAGATACACCAAACAATTTCGTCACTATTCACCGTACCTAGTATTCTAGAACCAAAGGGTTAAACTAAAATAATTCACCATACAAAATGAACAAATGTGGACAGTAAAAAAGGTGATAACGATGCTTAAACATGGCCCGACTATAACGAACTAAAAACAAGGGTACGCTCAACTCAACTTCACTGACCGCCAGCCGCTGCCTTCATAGGACACTGACATGTTGAATATATCACACAAAACCACATGTCTTAGTTACAGGTGGAGGAGAAGGAAACTCTTGTTCACTTCTTGTGTGACTGCCCAGGTTTATCAAGAGCAAGACTACGGCGATTTGGTAAATCGTTTTTAGAAATAGAAATAGATGTCAGATACCAAACAACAATACAACCTCCTATTCGGCAGGTAACAATTTTAGTTATTATTGTCATGGTATTGTTTCCAAACTATGAAACAATTGACCTTATAAACAATTATTATTATAATAAAAGTATTTAATAATAAAATGAAAAAGTCTTTGGGTAGCATGGCTTGTTTTTTTAATATAGGGGGGAAAACAGGCGTAAAAGACGGCTCTCCGTAACTCTATTACTTATGCATACAAGTCGTCTTCCACCTCTACTTCAGTGGCTTTGAGGTGAGTTCAATTTGCGCTCTCATTTCTACTTTCCTAATCTTATTATTCAACCATGAGCAAAATTAAAGATTCTTTATTTTTGCACTTCAAAACAAAACTTAGCTTTTTGAATAGTCAATTTCATCCGTATCATCCAACTAGTTGATTCCATCTATCTAGTTAATCTGTTATATGATTCTTATTTTCAGTCATGTGTCTGAGCCGATCTCGTCATGTCTGTATTTCCTTCTGTCCACTTAACTGTCGGTCATATTTCGTTATTAACACAATAGCGGAAGATGTAAAGCTGAAATTTTGGCTTTATTATAGAGTAGACGAGTAGACGTAGTGTCTCGTCATAATAGCTATAGACCTGCCAAAGTTTATACTATGTATATTTCTTATATATACATTTTTACTTATATATACCAAGTTTTATGCAAATCTATTCTCTGGTTTAGACGTGAAGTGGGCACTGACAAACACGTCGACAAATAAATTAACAGACATAACATTTTATAACAGCCCAAATCAAATAGGGTTTTAATAGTCACCACAGTTACAATTTGTCACCAAAGTAACAATTGTGAGAAATTAGTGTTCTGAAATTTTATTACCGTAATAAAAGTAACAAATATTATAATCTGCCGAATAGGAGGTAACAAGTATTACTTGCTTTCAAATTAGAGAAATATATTTTTAAAACTTGAAAACGCAATGGGAGCAGCAATTTTATTGGCTTGTGCCATGGAGCAAGAGGAGCAGGATGAAATAAGTAATAGGAAACGCTTTTTTAAAAGTCTGTGGAATAGAAGTGATCCATTTTGCATCCCGGAAACAACCTTTTTCCAATATTTTGATTTCACCAATCTTATTGAAGAGCTCGTGCCATTTTTATTTAAATTTTTTAACACATCTGATTACTTAGAGAAATATATATATATATATATATATATATATATATATATATATATATATATATATATATATATATATATATATATATATATATATATATATATATATATATATATATATATATATATATATATTTTTGTAACATAATCCATCATAAATATAAATAAATATTGTACTCTATTCTCAATGTCGGAGCATCATACTAATAGGGTAGCGAAGTCTACAGAAAATATCAATGCAATTTGGAGCGAGGTATATATTTGTATATAAGGATCATGTGCCTTTCCAGGCTAAACAAAATCTATTTCTCGCCGTAAACAATGCTATCTTTTCATTTGCTGCACAGGTCTGGGGATATTCTTGTAAATATCGAAGTACATATGTAATACAGTTGCATATAGCTATGTACATACATACAAGTACTTGTAAATGTTTCTTTTCAAAATATATTTAATAAACGAATTGTTTGTATGGAAACTCTGACACTTCTTTGTAACTGTTAATAATCTATTCTTTCAAAGACTATTTTAACAGATATCGGATATTGAAAGGATTATATAACATAAACAATTTCTTAGTCGCATTTATTTCCGTGTTAGTGTTTCAATTATGTTCTCGAGATGATTGCATCATTGGCCTCGTGTCTATATTTGAGTCAAAAAAAACCGAATCTTTAAAAAATTTGCACAAAGTCAAAAAAGAAAGGAGCAAATGATTTTCTAATGATTCCAGCACAAATGTCGCATTAAAATGGCAACAACAACAATAAACATATACATATGTGCATATGTCAAAACACAATATCAAGGTGTGGCGCATGGGGGACACATTCATTCCCGGCAAAGGCGCTAATTTAAATTTGATATCAAAAAGCAAAAACAAAAAGAAAAAAGAAAAACACAAATCAAGATATCACAACAAAACAAAACAAAAAAGACACAATTTCGCTTTCAGCAAACCGATTTGTGGTATAAGCTGATTAAAAGTCTACAAATTGGCAAATAATAAGTAAGAAAAAAAAAAAAAAAAAACACGTTATATACATATGTACAAATGTGTATACACATGTATGTATTTTTTAATTCGAAATTAATGCTAAGGAAATGTGTTTAAAATTAATTAAAGAACAGAGGATAAAGAAAACACCTGAAGTGGCGCACAATACAACAACAGAACACAACAACAAAACGAAAAGAAAACAAAAACAAATGTGCCGCAAATTAAATTAATTTTCATTTAGTGGCAATTCATAAATTAACGCGTCCGGGGAATACCCCCAGCTACAGCTGCTCAGCTGCTCCTCGCTCGCTCGCTCGCTTAGCTAAACAAATGCAGAAATTATGCGTCCGCTCTCAGCAAAACAGAAAACAATTCAAACAAGCGCACGTGCTGCAGTTCTATTTTAGAAAATGCTAAAACAAAATTGAATAATATTTGCTTACTTCAATAGCTCAGCAGAAAATTTCTTTAGCGCTTACCAGTTTAGTCATAAATTCAGCCAAAACAATTTAGCTTTCAGTTTCAAGGGGGATTTCTCCTTGCTGAATTCGTTGATAAATGATCTGATCAGGACTGATTTATTCATGTTGTGAATTAAGGTCTAAAATTGCAGGGCCAACTATTTCCGCTCTGATTTCAGGTCCAAAGATGCAGTACAAAATATTTGAGCAGTCAATTAAAATTTTTATCTGATCGCATTCATTGAAATTCTGGACAGATTAATTCAACAATGAATTCAGATTCAGATGATTCAGAAAATTCAAGTCTGCTTTGTTCTTTACTTATTTCAATTTTTTTTCTTTTATGTTGGTGAATAGAATTCTCAATTGATTTAAGAAAGTCTTAGTTGATTTTAATTGCATGCCCAGGTAATTGTTCAAATGGTACAGAGGTGATTCAGGCCTGAAGTTTCAAATAGCTTCGTGTACTGAATGTAGACCTAACTAGCGTTGAAATTGTTTTACGAGTGTCCACTTTTTGGACATGACATATTCGTACGAATGAATGTTCAGGCCTGAAATCAGCCATTGACTCTATATAAAAATTCAGAAGTGAAGAGGCAAACATTTGTATGAAAGTTTCATGCGCGTTTCCATTCAGGTTTGAAAGCGATTAACATTTACCGCTTGGAGAATTCTAGAATTTTAGATAATTCGTATACAGTTATAAAATAGCTTCAATTTTATATTATTTTATTATGTGCATATTAGTTTCGAAGTTTGTTACATAAAGAAATCGAAACATGAGTCGATCTAGCTATGTACATACGTCCGTCAATATCATTTTTTGTTAATACAATAGCGTTAAAATCGTTTGAGGCATTGATCCGAAATTTTGCGTACTATTGAATTTTCTGCCTAGATGAACCGATTAGATTTTGGAGCCAAGTGCAACTCATGACTACGCCCACTTTTGCAAAAATGGGTTAACATGAAATGTCGTTTGCCTTTATTGGTTGGACATTTTGTACAATTTTGTTGTGCTTGATACAAACTGATTTGATTTTGGAGTTAATCGGCACACAAACCACAAGTACCAATCAGAATATACTGAAAATATTTATTATGTTTAGAATTTGTAAATAAAAACGATTTATTTATAGCAAAAGTTAATAAAAATATAATTCTATGCTGTAATTATTTTCGTTTTTTGTTTGTTTATTTAGTTGGCTTCATTTAAATTCGTATCTATTAAAATTAAACTCATGTGTTAACATTATTTAAAGCATTTTTCAAGTGGGCGGAATGTTACGCCCATTTTTTTAAACTTTACCATGACCGTACAGTACTTATAAACTAAGTTTCATAGACTGATTTGCGGCGCATTTCAGAATACTTATAGAAGCATTACAATCACTGATTTCTACTTATTTTTACACATCAATTTGAAACTGGTTTGTAGCATACCTTTAGGTGCTTACAAGAAATTCTTGTTTGTATATCTAGTATCACATTTTTTTTAAGCCGAAAAGTATGCAAGAAAAATAATAAATTTGGATATTATGGTTTTTGATACTTTTAGACAAAGTAAATACTTTTATAAATGAGTTTTTTCAATTCTCAGTCAAACGGAAAACTGACGTTCATGGATTACTACGAGCATTTTTTTCCGTACCATAGATATGCAAATATGCTTCGGCGCTTACAATATTCATGTCGGCCCAGTTAAACAAACAAATCAAATAAATGTTTACAGTAGCCGAATCACTCGTTAATAGTGCTGTATACATTTTTAATATTACATTTTATAGCAGCTATAATAGCCGGCATTGCTTGTGCTTTAGTTTGAGTCGTGTAGTTATGTGGGCTTAAGAAATGACTTAAATAAAGAAACATTCAGATTATTTAAAAAACAATTTTAAATGATAAAACTAATATTAATATTGTAGGCCCATTTCATTGCGAAAAGGTGATCGTTCAAGGAGCATATTCGGGGTCACCAATTGATGGCCAAAAGTCAACCTAATTTGTTTTTCGTACAATAGTTTCAAAAAAACATTAAAAATATTACAAAAAATCAAATTGAATTTCTAAAAAGTACAGCGGAAAATTAAAGTAGTTCAGACTTCAATATAAATAAATAATTTGAATTATTTCTACGAGGGTTGCATTTTATATATCCGGATTAGAGAAAACAAATAAATATTTATCATAGAAAATAACTTAATTGCTTTTCAAAATATTCGCCATGAAGATCAATTCACTTTTGTTTACGAGTGAACCAATTTTCGAAGCACTTTCTTAATTCTTTTTCTATTCGATTGTCAAATTATGTGGAATCCAATGCTTATAAATTTTGTTTACAGCCAAATTTATATGCAATATTGAATGTATGCTGGTCCCACTAGTGCGAAAGGTTGCCTCAATCTCATGATAGATTACATGACGATCTTGCTTTAACAGTTCAAGCACAGACTCAATGTTGTTCGGAACAACAACCGATTTTAAACGACCTTTACGAAACTCCTCGTTGAGCGAACACTATTGAATTCAGTAAGCCTCGACAAACCTTGGTCCTTGATTATGCTTCAACGCCAAAAATCCAATTAAGTTCATCGATGGCCAGTTGTTGAGCTAATCCACGTTAAAAGTTGTAAAAAATAATCGCACGAAAATGATCACGATTTAATTCCATTTTTGGACGACATGAATTTTTCAAGTTACTGTTAAAACGTTCTGAGTATGTATGTATATTGTCCAAAATGTCAAAGTTTACTATAAAAAAGTCAGTTGCCAGATGGCAGCACAATTGGTTGCTCAATCCCGAATTGTAAAAGGCAACCCTCGTATAAATCTTAAAGATCTTTTAATCTTAGAAAAAAGTTTATTAAAAGAATGTGTATTTATTAATTCGTTTGAGAATTCTCAGTGACATTTTTACAGAACTTCGTTCGAATTCTTGTAAAATTTTATACTAAACATAAGTTTGATTAAAATCAAAAAATATATTATATCAATACATAAAACTATTGAAAATTTCAAAAGAATTTAAAAATTAAGAGAATTTTTAGATCGAAATATAACAAAATTTTCAATTTTTACTCTCAGGACCAAAGATCACTTAGAGATGAAAGAGAATCCTCAAAATATGAAAAAGTGCTTCGCATGTTTTATTATTTTTCTTCAGATTTTAGATACAGTTAAAAAAATTAATTTTATACAAAAATCAAAATTAGTCGTAAGTTTCAAAATCTTCGTATTTAGTTTTACTTTTTGAACCAATGATGAGATGGGTTGGCTCTGCTTAAAACTAATAAGTTTTCAAAAACATCTTTACGTACTAACTATTATGTACTTTTGAAAGCGGACATTGCGTTTTATATATTTGGGTAAAAAAATAAAAAAAATAAACTCAAAAGAGTTTGCAAGGTAGCGAATAATTCATGCGCGAACTGAGGTCAACAGAAATTTATGACATTGACATTGGCCCGGCGACACAAAAAATACAAACAAACAAACAAACAACCGAGATGAACGCACACACGTACACATGTCACTGATAGACGCAAGGTAATCGAGCGCAGCCGATTACAAAAACCTACCTAGGGATACAATTGGCCAATGATAAAAACAACAAATGGCCTGGGCGAGTGCAACATGTCGGAGGAATATTAAAAGTTTGCAATTTTAAATTTAAATATTTTCCAATATGTTTCTTTTTTCTGTTTTTTTCCAGTTAACAAAGCATGTAAGCAGAACAAAAACACAAAACAAGTTTATAGGAGGAAAATGCTGGTGCAGCTTTAGGAGTGGCGCTGGCAGCACACCACCTTTTCACACCTCTCAAGCACCAACCCAATTCTGTATCCAACCATTTGACTTGTTGTCAGAGTGCAGCGCTCTTGATCCGCCCGCTTTTTGCACCGCTATCCTAATTTTCGTCTGGCAAGGTAGTGTCCAGTTATAGGCGCCATCGCAATGGATCGCAGTAAAAATAATAGCATCGAATTTGGCGGTAATGTGACGTCAGCGCCAGCGTCCAATGTTGGTGCGAACACACCGTGGTCAAACAATAAGGAATCGCCAGGCACCGGCAACGACGACGATTCAAATGAAGACGATGCGAATAATTTAACGCCGGCCAAAGTCACCGATCCGCTGGCGCCGAAATTCAACAGTAATGAGGTTAGTATATTTATTGAAAAAAAAACTAAAGAATTTAGTTAAAAAGTAGAACTTCGAATTCGTTAAAATTAACTAAAAATGACGGTTAATTGTACCACAGTATCGGTTAAAAAATTGATAAGCAAAAGAGGCACAAATAAGAACTATCATAAATTCATAATTGATTCGATTAGATGGCAATACCAATCTCCACTGTATCGTCTTGTGCGATAAACTGGCAATAAGAAGAGTATAAATAAAATCAGGAAACTATCTCCGAAGTATCGCTTTTGGCGATTTTTTGCGCATTTATTTTATAAATGATTATTAAAATATCTGCTGGGTAAATTTTTCGATTGTTTGATATACAAACCTAAATTAATTATAATAACAACAACGTCACGTTATGTTTAATTGAAACTTAGTTCTTATTTTAATTTCCGCTTCCGTAAAATGTCTGCCACCTGCACTTTTCAACAATTTTATAATTTTTGTTGTTGTTTCAGCGCGTGTTGGTCGTTTCCGTGACGTCGGAACGACGTCGAGAAACCTGGGGTCAAAAAGCGGAATTCCTGTTGGCCGTCGTCGGTTTCGCCGTCGATTTGGGCAACGTTTGGCGTTTTCCGTACATCTGCTACCAAAATGGCGGCGGTGCATTTCTAATACCATACTGTGTAATGTTGATATTCGGTGGATTGCCACTGTTCTATATGGAACTGGCGCTGGGACAGTTTCATCGATGCGGTTGTCTAAGTATTTGGAAGCGTATTTGTCCGGCGTTAAAAGGTAAGTGACATTGGCGAGAATTAATAGTAGAAATCATCAGAGTTTCAGAGTAATTATGATGTGCGTTATTTAAATGTGAGTTGGTGAAAATTGGCGCCATTAGCATGTGCCTGAAATTAGCACAATTCCACAGGTGGTTGCTTCCTGTTGTTCAGCAGTCCCGCGTGACTTTTCTTTGATTTTGATTTTGATTTCGAATTTTAATTTTTTTTTTCTGTCTTCTTCGTCAACAATGAGGCGTATTTTCTTGTGCTCTCGTTCTGATGATGCCAATAAGGCACGTTACGGCATCTTTGTATATGAGAAACAATATCAGGTATTCCTTAAGGTCGCTTTGGTTTACAAAAAACAAATATATAACAAAAAAAATATTGATGTGATTTTATCAATAGGAAAAAAGAAAATAAAAACAGCTTTGGAACACTAAGTTTAATCGGCATTTTTATATACACGACTTTCCTGACAGTAAAGCGACAGTTGGCACATTTTTTTATCTTTTTATTTATTTGTAATTGGAACGAAAAAAGTCAATTCGCATTTAAAATAATTTCCATCGACGAAATGCACTTTTGTGCCGCACTTTAAAAAGAAGTTCTTTTGAGGAAATGCCACGTCGTCGTAGCTCAATCAAAGTTGGCTAAGCAAACACTTGTCGCACAGTGCAAATACCAACGCACAAAGTAACGTCCTGCCATTTGGCGGCACAAAAGGATTTTCGCTCTTAGTTTTCATGTATTTATTCAGGAGCGCTTTTCTTTGCTGTGGAACGAATACAGAACACATTACCTAAGTTGAATCTAGAAGTTGTGTTTTTTTAAGGGTGTTTTTTTTTGTGTTGTTATCTCTGTTAATACTAACTTGTGAATCTAACATTGAACAATATTCAGAAATTTGTTACCATTGATGTTAAAACTGTCATTGACATATAAACAAAATTTAATCTTTTTACTTTTACTTCCTGCAGTCATTTTTATTGTTTAAAGTTTACTGCAAACACATTAAATGCAAGCTTAGTTGACCAACGCGTTAAGCTAATATAAATAAACAACTGCGAAGTTAGTTAAAGTAACAGCGAAATTACTGCAGAACTTTTCACCTACAAAATCCACTTTATAAATTTTAATATAAATTACGATTATCAGTTATATCATGTTATTTTGACTACTTCCTGCAGTCATTGTTTAAAGTTTACTGCAAACACATTTAATGGAATATTAGTTGACATTCGAGTGAAGTTTACATAAAGAATCTACTGCAAAATAAGTTAAAGTAACTGTTACAGCGAAATTACTGCAAAACCTGTCACCTACAAATGTCTGCAACATTTATTTTCGGTAGAACCAAGTTGAGCATGATTTGAATAACACAAAGAAGTGGGATACCATTTAAGAAAGGGTTGATTTGTTACTCCTTATACATTCTTCTAGATCTGCGATTAAAACATGAACATGTCAACAAAAACGTGTTGCCATCGGTTTGAAAACTGTCATTAACATACAAACAAAATTTAAACTATTCAATCGACAATTCACATTTTTAGTTACATTACAATCTGCAGTATAAAGCTGAGTAATAACTGAGGGGCAACAAAAGTCCGGCGGCCTTAACAAGTTGTGATACGGGCATATTGACCGCAAATAGTTCGGTATGTAAATAACCACAACTCAACTTTGATAAGCAGAAATTGATAACAATTTTGCCAAAATTGTAACACAAATAACATCGCCCCTAAAGCCGCCCAAAAGTAAAGTTATAGTTATTGTAACGTATGTAGCGACTGCAGCTACAACTGCTCAACTACACGCGTCGTCTGCAAAATACGCTGGCGATGCTGTCGTTTACACCATGCAACGAATCCTTGAAATAGTATTTGAGCAATTAAAAACCAAAAAAAGGAAATTCAACAAAGACTGAAACCGAAACTGCGGGCGTACAATCGCAGGGACAACGTCTGTGCGTGCTTAAAGTCAGCCAAAATTAAATCAAAGTAGCAAGAGATTTATCTGCGACTATGCCGAAGCTCATATACCCCCAGCTATTTCAGTGCCTCCAAAAAATATGCTTCTTTTATCATAAGTGCTACAGTTCGCTATTATAAGTGGGCGTTGTTCTTATCGGATCACGCCCATTTTTTTCCAGTAGTTTTGTGTTTCAATTAAAACGTTAAATATTGAATTTGAGTTGATTATCTGCAATTAAACTATTGTCATTAATTTTGTTTAGCATGGAAAAGGATGATTTGTATGGGAGGTGGGCGTGGTTCATATTTGATCATGCCCAATTTTTTGTGAGCACGGGAATTATTTTAATTAATTTTGTTTCGTATTCAAAGGGGTGATTTGTATGGGATTGGGTAGAACTTAGCCTCCGTTTGGAGAAGAGGAGATTAAATACCTAATTTCACCTTGATAGCTCTTAAACTACGGCTGACAGACAGACAGACAAACATCGTTAAATCGACTCAGAATCCGATGCTAATCATGTATATATATACACTTTGACATACCTACCTCGCCCCCTTTCGGGCGTTACTAATGGAAAATTAAACTCAATATACCCTACGGTAAGTGCACTTGGCGAAGGGTATAAAAATAATAACAAACAAGAAAATGATTTGTACTTAAACATGTTCTAACACGAGTATGTCGCACATGTTGAGCGAATTATTAATGCAAAAAAAAGAAAAGAAAACATACACAAACGTTTTTATCGAACTTGTGTAAATGTGAAAAATTAAACGCTCGCAGCGATTTCGTTCGCGTTTCGATTTGTTTACGATTCGGTATTTTTTTTTGTTGATTGCCATTGATGACGCGAGTCAATATTGAATTAATGCTTAAATCGATGTTAATGATTCATTTTGTTTTCTGCATATGATCTATTTATTTATATATATTTTTGTTACCATTTATGGCATCGTTACAAAAACAAATGTTTACATATTTACATAGATATGAGAGAGATTATCTACACAAAATATGTAATATTAAATAGCAAATAACATTAAATAAAAGCAGAGAAAAGTTTACAAATTTAGCTTTGAATATTATGATTCAGATTTTTCATGTACACAACAAATTAATTAATCAATGTGCATAACTGTTTGTTTGGCACAAATAATTTTTTATTAAATCTACACCAACAACCGATTTTGCAAAAAAAAAAAAAAAAGAAGAAGTGTTTCGCACTCAATCGCTTATTGATTTATACTCAAAAGAAAATACGTTTGTCTTAATTAAAATTTGTTTAATTTGATTGAATAATTAATCAAAAAAGAACTACCAAATTATTTAACAGGCTATCTTAAAAAAAGACACTGAGTGTCAAGTTATACATAATCTATACAGGGTACGAAGGCTAAACTTGCAGGATCCCATGATGGCATCATTCAGTTTCGGAACACGCTACAACTTCTCATCAGCGGTCTTTTGTCCGCCGAAATGATTCTTTGGTTTAGAAACAAGCGAGAATTCAAAGAAAATTCACAAATTTCAAAATATTGAAATCGCTGAGGACAGGCGAATGAAAAAAGCGACACCAACTGAACAATTCTGTTCGTGTTGGGCGTGATAGATTTTTCATACCCAGTTATTCTTTCCGGTAAATCCCTATACAGCGTATCTAGTTCCAAAGCAATCGTGGTAGGCGTAGAATTGATCTCACCTTTTTTTAAAAGTGGACTTTAAGTTGATCCAACCACTTCCATTTTTGGTGATGTTGTCGACATTGCCTATACAAACTCATATACTGAATTTCAGGAGCTAAACTATCCTGGGCGTGAGCACAGCATCTCTCCAAAATTTCATGGCAATCGGATGAATGATTTAGACGGGCATAGGGTACAAAAAAAAAGAAAGATAGATAGATAGATAGATAGATAGATAGATAGATAGATAGATAGATATATTAATATGTATATGTATAGGTAGATAACTTTGGTTTTAAATTTGTAGTTTTTGTCTTTTTCTGTTAAATATTTGTTTAATACAAACACAAACTTTGTTCAATTGGCAAACTCTGCTTCAATCAGAACAAATAATTTCAGTTAAACTTAAAACTTTTTGTCATCCCAAACATTTGCAACTCAATAATCAAACTGAAAATTCGACTCGAAGATGAAGTGTCAATGGCGGATAGAACAAGTCGGGCAGCAGAAATAAATAATTCAATTTTGTTGCGCCGCACAGGAAACGAATTTACCATAGATGTCCCACATCTTCGACTTCATCTTCCAAGCTGTTAAAAAGTTGAAAATTCAATGTACGCTGCGGCGGTTGCGACAACAACTCATTGCGACGAAGAATGCGGAGGGGGAGTTGCTGTCGAAAAACCAAACAACCAAACAACGACAAATGTGACGCAGCCAGTTGTTAGTTAATTCGGTTAGAAGCTAAATGAGTTGAGGAGCTTGATTTGTCGCCTATTCAGAATTGCGCCAAATGCGCTTAATTCGATATGTTTGAATGCAACAAGTGAAATTAGTACAACAAAGTGAATTTATACGGAAAGTTGTTGAAGAACACGAGTCCATGGATGAAAATGTTATTTGTTAACGTTGTGAATTAAGAATTAAATAGCTCAACATTTAGCGAAGTTGTGTAGCAGTAAAAGACAACAATCAGATTAACCCTTGAAAGTTTCCTACGTTGTCTAGCAACCGGGTATCTGATAGCGAGAGAACCGTTGATATATTGAGCTGAAATTGTGTTCTTTGGTTGCTCTTATGTCCTAGACTAGATTGAAGCCACGCCTACTAGCATAAAATATTGATATCTTGTTAATACGATATCTAAATATTATTGTATTGTATTAATTTAATATTAATAAAATTGTGATATTTAACAATGTGGTGCATTTAAAATAGTCGGTGGGACCGACTACAATTTCTTACATGTTTCTCCTTCATTTTTCTTTTCAATTTAATGTTCAAATTTTATTTTTATTTTAAAACTATCGTCTAAAGAGTAGTCGCAAGGAGAACTCTGTGGTTAAGTATTTAATGCGGATGTTATGATAAATTAACATTATTATTCCTTTTTATGCTAAGAATATTTATAAAAATTAATGTTAAACTAACATTATTGGCATGTTCGAATAAATTATACCCGCTAAAAAGAACAAACATTTCTCTCTCTCTGGAACAGGTGTGGGCTATGCAATTTGTCTAATCGACATCTACATGGGCATGTACTACAACACCATTATAGGCTGGGCGGTTTACTATCTCTTTGCGTCGTTCACCTCGAAGCTGCCATGGACGTCGTGTGACAATCCATGGAATACGCAGAGCTGTATGCCCGTTACCAATGAAAACTTCACCGAACTGGCGACAACGCCGGCCAAAGAGTTTTTCGAGTAAGTCCGGCGGACAGAGTAAAGTAGAGTTTAAGTGGCTGCGGTCAACGTGAAGCCACTTGTCCTCGCACTCACTCGACCAATGCCGTGTGAAGTGGTATTATATTATTTATTTGTTAATGGACACTTTAATGGACACAATACAATTTCGATTTCAGTGCTTTTCATTTCGATTCGATTTGATTTGATTTTTTCATTCGTCTTGTTTATTTAATTTCTCGTTTTTTTTTTCTCACGTTCCGTTCGATAGACGCAAAGTTCTGGAGCAATACAAATCCGATGGTTTGGATTTTATGGGACCGGTGAAGCCGACATTAGCCTTATGCGTTTTTGGTGTATTTGTTTTGGTTTACTTTTCACTTTGGAAGGGTGTTCGCAGCGCTGGCAAAGTGGTCTGGGTCACTGCATTGGCGCCGTATGTGGTGCTCATCATTTTGCTAATACGCGGCATATCGCTGCCCGGCGCCGATGAAGGTATTCGCTACTATTTAACACCGGAATGGCATAAGCTAAAGAACTCAAAGGTAAGTAGTGGAGGATGGTGCGAGGAGGGCAATTTCAATTGGAGACATAAAAAGAAAAGAGAAAAACGATAACGTTCCGGTTTAAGCACATTAGAACGGTTAACGATTTTTTCAGCCAACTAAAATTAAAAGAAACCCGTTTTCGGTTCTATTTACACATATGAAACCTGTTTTATGGCGTTTTACAGGTGTGGATCGATGCCGCTTCGCAGATTTTCTTTTCACTTGGACCGGGCTTTGGTACATTACTCGCACTCTCCAGTTATAATAAATTTAATAACAATTGCTATCGCGATGCGCTTATAACGAGCAGTATCAACTGTTTGACCAGTTTTCTAGCGGGCTTTGTCATATTTTCGGTACTGGGGTAAGTACTGACATACCACCCAACAAATACAAAAACGCATATAAATGACCAATGTAATTTTCCTACTCTTTCAAGGTATATGGCGCATGTGCAGAAGACCTCTATCGATCAAGTGGGCCTCGAAGGACCGGGTCTGGTCTTTATTGTTTATCCCGAGGCCATTGCCACGATGAGCGGTTCGGTATTTTGGTCAATCATTTTCTTTCTAATGTTGATAACACTTGGCCTGGACAGTACGTTCGGTGGACTCGAGGCGATGATAACCGCATTGTGTGACGAGTATCCGCGTGCGATTGGACGCCGACGAGAAGTGTTTGTGCTGCTGCTATTGTGCGGTATTTATCTGTGCGCCCTGCCGACAATGACCTATGTAAGTCAAGGCGAGACTCGCCGTCAAGTTGATATAATTAATTGATTTGTGTCAGTGTGCAATGTTGAGGTAGTGAGGTTATCAAGTTGGCGTTGTAGGAGGAGCACCTCGGTATTGGGTTGTGGTTAGAATGCTCTGCAAACAAGCGAATGTATAAAAACAAAACAAAACAACCGTTCTTTAGCATATTCAATTCACATCAGTTTGTGGTCATCATCAAACTTGGCATGCCTCATTAAATATGTTGGAAGCTCGTTGCCCGTTGATATCGTAGGGTATACCATGAGGTTAGTGGACATACGACGATACACTTACAAAAAATTTAAGCTATTGGTAAATAGTGATATACATATATAGACACTAAAGCCATCAGAGGGTATTTATTTTGTTTAAAAAAATGTTAAATTAACATTGAAATCATGTAAATGATATATTAAGTACAATTTAATTTTCAACTTATGTTGCCTTCTATACCTTTACTCTTTAAGTAATTTGTTAACATCAGCTCCAATATTTTGTTTATAACTTTGTTGATTTTTAATATATGCAAATGTAAATCCTTTCTTGCAGTGTTGCCTCATGCGATATGCATGAGTTTCCTCAAGCGTTCGACTACCCGCTTATCTTATCGCATAAACTTAAAGGCATTTTCTCCATCCTTTAGCTTTTTCCACTGGCCTCCGTGTTTCCATTGGTTTTGTTCGGTTTGTGCCCGCCCGCTCCTTGCTATGGTTTAGATTCTGCCTCGTCGTCCATTCAAACGTTCGTTTTTCTTGTGCTAATAGCTCAAACTGTGTAAATAGGTAGCCCAGATATGACTATGCGATGCGGTGCGATGTTAAGTGGCTTTTATCGTAGCCAGTATTTCTGCTATTTAGCCACCACAATTCGGTCGTACTCCTTCCGTACGCTGTCCTGTTCACAACACCTGTCAGTATGTGTTAACACTGAGTGGTGGTGATTTGTTGGCTTCACTTCACTTTTCCGCTAACGAAATCTTTCGCATACATCAACTGACCGATGGCCATAATGGCTGTTATCACTTTCTTTGATTGCATTAGAAATTATAATTTTAGTTGGTTTATTGCCGTGTGACTTCGAGTTCGCGTTATCCCATAAATACTCGGCTGAGGCATGCGAGTGAGATTGAATTGATTACTTTTAGTACATACAAATGTGTGTTCCTTGCCGGCATCTTTCGCTTAGCTTATAATAATTTGCACGGCACTAACAATAATAAAAAAAAGTATCGAGCATTTGGACAAATTTGGGCGGCAAAATGTTTTTTTTATAATGTGACTCAAATTTTCCGTGACATTTTAATTTTTATGTATATTTTTTTAATTCGAATTTGGTATTGGGGAAACCCAATCTATGATTTCTTAACCTTTGCAGGGCGGTGTCTTCCTCGTTAACTTCCTAAACGTCTACGGTCCCGGTTTGGCCATACTCTTTGTGGTCTTTGTCGAGGCGGCCGGAGTCTTTTGGTTCTATGGCGTCGATCGTTTCTCTGCCGATGTAGAGCAAATGTTGGGCCAAAAGCCGGGCTTATTTTGGCGCATCTGTTGGGCGTACATAAGTCCCGTCTTTCTGCTGGTAAGTCCACACAATATATAAGCGTTTAATCATAAAGCTCACTTAACACATACAATGAAATACTTTTGCGCATTTGCAGGGGATATTCATTTTCTCGTTTCTCGGCTACGAGGACATGTTGGGCTCGGAATACAAATATCCGGAATGGAGTATTAAAGTGGGCTGGGCCGTAACATGCTCATCCGTATTGTGCATACCGATGTACATGATCTATAAGTTCTTTTTTGCGTCCAGCGGTGGTTGTCGCCAGCGACTGCAAGAGTCCTTCCAACCGGAGCAGGATTGTGGTTCAGTGGTGCCGGGCCAGCAGGGCACTTCGGTGTGACATGATGGACAGCAGCAGCAACAGCAACAACAACAACAACAACTTAATAATACTTTTGTAAAGTGTAGCAATAATTTTCCAAATGCCAACAACTATTCACCAACAACAACAAAAACAACAACTAAAAGCGATAATTTAAATACCACAACAACAACAACAAATAATTTAGTAGATTTAAATAGTTACTATGCTTACAACACAAATAATCGTAATTATGTACAGGATCGGACACAGCACCAGCAAACCGCCCTTGCCGAGAGGGCGTTTATATATGGCAAATGCTGCCGATCATCGCCGTCGTCGCAGAATAATGATATTAACAGCTTTAGTTATGTTAACAACGTTGTCAGTCATATTAACTACAATGTTAGTAATTCTAGTATTAGTAGCAGCAGCAGCAGCAGCAGTAGTAGTCGTAGAAGCATTGGCAGCAGTCAACATAGCAATAAGTTAGGTAAAACCGGCCGCGTTGCCAACCATTGTAAATTGAATTTAACAAATAATGAATATTCTTCTGCTGAGGACAATAATTACACAATGATACTCAGCAGCTGTAAACCGCTTAAGTTCTCATTTGCCAGCGAGTGGTTAGTTTAAGCTTATCTACTTACTTATATACTTAAAGTTAAAAGTTCATACTCAAATTGTATTTGTTGTTAACTCATTAAATTTATTTTATAACTGCTGACGTCATATGGGAAATTTAGTAAAACAGCCATTTGCTAAATTTTCCACAGTAACTTTCGCTGTAATTATAAAGTTTGTCTGGATCGGAGTTGTGAAATAGCTCACAGACGACTCACTCGTTTAATCAGCTCAGTAAATGAGCTGAGCAAACGAGTTAAATTTGAGTTATTTAAAAGTCTGGTCTGGATATTTAAGATAAATTAAAAAATATTTAATATTTTGTAACTCTTATATATATTTTCTAAGTAAATTTTTTTATTAAATTTGAGTATAATTTAGTATAAAATTTGTTAAGTTTCAAAGGTTCAAAATGGTTTCCTACACTGGAAACAGTAATAAATACGATGGTCCATTGTCAGCCAAATACTCCATATCAGGGTTGTAAAAAGCTCTGAATCGACTCAACTCGCTCACTCAGCTTATTCTACTTGTTGAGCTGCACGAGTGAGTGATTCGTATGTAAGCTTTTTTCAAACTCTGGATCTAGATTTTATTAACATCGTTTTTTAATTTTTTTTGTTCATTTGCATTGTTCATTGCAAAATACAGTGTTAATTTACTGACAAACGCAGTAAACAGGAATTGTTATTGTTAGCATGTGTTAAAAATGACAGTAAAAATTTAATAATTGTAAGTGAAATGTGCAAAAATATTTTAGCATAAAGAACTAACAAAGAAAATTGGTAAAAAATGCTTTTTAATCAAGTAAATTTGTTACAGAACTTTGTAAACATTCAAACAAATCCATGTTAAATGTAATGTTAATATTTAATACTTAAGTATTCTATATGTAGTTTTTTTTTATAGACTAACACCGCCCTGTACAATGTCATTAAGTACCTATATATAAACATATATTAACAGACATTTTTGACATTTAAGCGTATATTTAAAAGAATAATTTTTCAACGTTTATTGTTATTTAATAAAATAGATGTATGAAAAAATGGTTCGGAAAATAAACGCAAGACAGCCATTTGCGTTTGTTTTTGCACACCTTTTTTTGTATTAAGTTAATTTTTTTACCTTTACTTTTGTTAAATATAATTTCCAAAAGAAAAAACAACAAAAAAGCGTTATATAATTATTTTTAGCTCATTAGCTCAAAGGAAAACATTTTCTAATGAAGACTAATTTTATTTGCCATTACTGTGCTGTGCGTGCTTGTCATGCGGAATATTCACAAGCAATAAACTTATTGTGAATGTCGGCGTTTCATTGTGAATGCCTTCGTTTTAATGAGCGTGCGTGTTAGCGTGAATGTTTGAATCTACACTTAAAAAACTTTTCACTTTGATTTCGCAAGGCTAAAATTCGTTAAACAATTAAATTCAAATTTAAATTTAATTTGAAATTTAACAGAAGCCAATCCAGCAGCCGGATTAAATGACCACAATTTAATATATATATGTAATAAACAAAAGAAGGGACAATTATAATATTAAAAGAGCTCGTTTATTTTAAACCTTGATAATTAAAAGCAAAAGTTGTCGATTTGTTTTACAAATCACCGTATAAAAACTGCATTTAAGCAAATTTGAATTATATATCGTTAAAAATATTGCTGGGCACTCGATAATGATACAAGTTGGAAATTTTAATCGGTCCTACCAACTATGATCAATGCATTACATTATTGTATGATTGAGATACTTCTTAGAGAATAGAACCATTTAAAGTTATAATGACTTTATTTAAAAAAATACAAAATTAGACTAATTCAATGGACGAGTTTAATAATCTTTGGCAGGATTTTCCAAAATAATAAAAAAACAAAATAAATTAATTAATTAAAGTATTAACTCAATCAAAATTTGTCTCAAGTATAACATAAATCCTTGTACACATTTTTAACCGATTTTCTCCAATGATTCTCATGGATAGTTTAAACAAATTGCGTTTTTTTTAATACTTTAGCTGATAGACTCCAAAATCTAATCAGACCCAACAGTGTCCATCATTTTGGCACACCACCTCTAACGGTTTTTACGTTATCGTAATAACAGACTCAGTTTTTTAAATCTATCAAAGGTATTTCTATATGTGACAAACTTATGTATATCCAAAAAACAAAATATGTTATACTAAGTGTTGCATAAAACTAAATTTATATTCAGATTCCCATTTAAAGCTCCCCTCTAATGGATCAGTAGTATCGATCGACAACATTTTGAAGGTATGTCAAAAAATCGTTTATAAATCGAAATTGGTTTTCTTAATTTTTCGAATCAATTTTGAAACAAATTTCTCTCATTTATGTACTCAATTTTTAAACGACAGACATTAGCTTTTTTTAAATACACGGTATCGAGATTTCTTCTTCTATGGGGTGTCTCAATAAGAACGCACTTTTTATTTGTTTCTCCAATAAATCGATTGTTTCATTCGCGGTGTGGCAGTCTTGCTTGAACCACATTTCGTCCAGGTTCAGTCCTCCCAATGAAGGCCACAAAAACTCCGGCATCATGTTGCGGTAACGCAAAACCGATGACCGTCCAGTTAATTTTGCTCCATCACCCGTTCCACGTTCAGAGCGCGGGGGCCATATGCCTGATATTCTATTCCATACTTAATCGCAACATGTCTACTTTAGAATTCAATAAAAACATCAGAAATTTTGTTACAAATTAAAACTTGCGATCTTATTGGGACACTTTTTATTATTATATGCAAACATATGATAGGATCCGCAGTTTAAAGCCGAATCCAATCGGCATATCGAGAAAGTAGTTAACATCTTATACTCTCGGAAGTTGCCAAACTCGATCGGTCGAATAAAAAAATATAATTTAGTTATGGAAAAAGCCAATACCGTGCGAGATAATGATAAAGTGTTTAAAAATCATCAAAAACTTTAATCTTTTCTTTGCTCTGAGAATTAAACGTGGGTTCCAAACGCGCCCAGCGCTCTAAGTAGTCAAGCGCACTTAACCCATTGATCTATTGTCAGCAATCATTTAACCATAATCATATTTGTAGTTTAAATATTAATTTTAAATCGACAACCTGTACTTATTTTAAAAATCTATTTAACCCATTATAATAAATGCTCCTGCGTTCCTTCCTAATTAAGTCCATATAAAAATTGAACATTGCTAAATATTGTATTTAGAAGTCGTTACCAGTCGTTACAGCTTTAATCTTCAGCGAAGCTTTCGTTTTGAGAGATGAACAAGTTACTTCGACGTATTTTGCCCAATTACAACAAATTAAAATTGTCTACTTATAAATAAAATTATTTTCATATTATCATCATTGTTGAATAATGTAGAAATGAGAACGCAAATTGAGCGAACTCACCTCGATTTCTGCCTTTTTTTTTAAATTGTTTTTTGAATTTTTGACAGAAAACTACGTTGTTGTTTTTATTTACTTAATAATTTTATAGCAACAATGGCAACTACACAAAAATTGAATTTTCAAAGAGAAAAATAACATCGAGGTGGAGAGGGAAAATTTTCTACTTTTCTCAACTTATATTTATTACACCATGATTATTATTATTCTTCATTTCCGGAAGTAAGAAAAAATATGATTAAACACGTAAGACATTTCCTTTAAATGCATTTTCAACAATTATGTTGTTTTACATTGGAAAACCCAAACCGAAAACAATTATATTTTAATTGTAGCCATCTAAGAAATCCAAACAATGCATATTCCAATCTATTCTTATTATCGCGCACTAATACCAACCCTTGAGAGCAGCACTACTTGTGCCATTCCGATGCTACTGCGCACATAAAGGTTTTCCAAGTAAATCATCACTTAAGTATTTTTGGCAAATCGCACAAGCAGAACGAGAGGCAGTCATAAGATGCTGATCCTGCGAAAACCCAAAACATTAACCGAAAATTGCAAGACACAACGACCAAAATGGACAAAAAAAAGAATTGAAAAAAGGAAAAACGATGAACCACGATGTATGAAAAATTGCACTTGGGCGAAATCAAGAGCAGACGGCTGCAGCGGGTATGCTTCACTACACTTTACTATGCGTGTACGAGTATACTATGCGGCATTTCGAGCGGCTTCAGCTGTCTTCAAAGAACGAAATAACAACAAATAAAGGCAAATGTTCGTTGCTTAACACAGTGGGACCATACACTGGCAAAGGTCTTTTTGCCAGAACTCGATAGAATTTCGTCGCTTGTGATTGCAAACAGAGCGTGGCATCGTCCTTCGTCATTTTATGACTTCCTACAAGAAGTGTCCTTTACACATGTCGACTGCACAAATGTACGAGTATAAGTACACTAGAAAAAAAACCAGAAATTGGAGCGCATTTTCACGGAGACTTCGCAGTGCTAGTATGCCAGCATCATCAGTTGAGATTTTTTATTTTGATATCTGCTTGAAGTTGCTTTCTAAATTTTATTTACAGACCTCCGAATAGTGAAATAAATTTTGAAAAGTGTTTCGATTGTTCAGTATTTAGAGTACTCCATGTAAAAATTTTGGTATTCACTATATCGAGGTGTTCACTATACCCAGACACGACTGTATTCGCATTTTTTATTGTACCTCATTTCACTTAAAAATTTAAAACGTTTTCCATATGGTTAATACATTTTAATAGTAATATTTAAAACATGTTTCATTGTCATTTTTACTTTGATTTCTTGCAGGTTGTTTTTTATATACCTCACAGTGGTGCATATTGGTTCGGGTCAAATGTTTGTAACGTAGAGAAATACTCAGAATATATTTAGACAAATATATATGAATATATTATTGATCAGAATCAAAACATGGAGTCGATCAAGCCATGTCCGTATGTCTGCCTGTCATCATTTTTTTGTTAACACGATATCTTGAGAATCATATGAGATATTGAGTTGAAACTTTAAACAACATTTTTTGTTGTACTTGGGAGCAATAAAATTTTGGAAACGATTAGGTTGGTTCATGTTTTTTATTAAATGTTAAAATAAAGCCCTTATAACTATAATTGATTATTGGTACACAAATGATCTTAAATAATTTGAGTAATCAAATTAGGGTGGTTCGTGAATTAAAATTGTTTATTATATATTTATTTAATTAAAATATTATTCAAATAATGTCTAATACAATTTTTTAGATCATGAACCATTCTAATTTTATTGTGATATACATATAGCAATGTGGGGCATTTGTAATAGTCGGTAGGACCGATTAAAACTTTTTACTTTTGTATGTGATTTGCTTTGCTCTAAGTGTAACCTTTCTATTCCTTGCCTTGCTTGCATATCCTTGCTGCATTTTCTATCGCTTTCTGCATTTGCCATATAATCCCTGCGAGTCCTTACCTTGCCAAAAGGAGCTCTTGTTGCTTTGTCATACTGTTTTTTGTGTGTTGTTGTTGTTGTTGTTGGTGATTTTTAGTTATTCCAATTTATGGCGGGAAAATGTTTTTGTGCTGATGTGTTCGGTTTTTTTTTTGTCCCGCGCTATTTTCGATCCTTCGCTCATTGCCGGCTTTTAACCCTAAATGGGATAAGCTGCGTTCGAAGGCTCTGTGCGACGACTTGGTGTTGTTGTTGTTGGTTTGATGTACGCAGATTTACGAGTGTGATTTGTAACGGTGCAAAATGTAAGATATGCAGCACGGCGCTGCGAACACACTCAACGAAATTCGTATTAGAGCGTTTTTTTTTCTGCAAATGAAAACTCACTAAAAAGTGGTTTATATTATTTTTTATAATGCGGAACAAATTTTTAAAATAAAGTGTAATAAGATAAGTACATTAATAGGAAAACCAAAATTCTTTAAAAAATATAAACAAAGTAAAAAAAGTTTCTGGAAATGAAATTCTTAACATTGCACACAGAAAGAAATCAGATATAAAATTAACAGTTTTCCAGGTTACTAATTTTCAACATTAATGAACATGTTTATAATAATATTTTAACAGAAGTATTCTGGCCGAGACTGACAGTCGGTGAAAGAAAATTGTTAGGTTTTCGTATTCTGGAAAAAGTTGTTTGGTATCACACCAAGGGTTAAAAATTCGCAGAACCCATTTGTAGCAGTGCAGGATTAAATGATGTACTCTGTTGCTCGTGAAGTTTTTGTTTGTGTAAAAAATTGGCAGGTACTTAGGCTGATTGCAATACTGATCGTAAAATTGTATATCGTCAATAAACATTCCTCTGTTTTTTAAATATTCGATGCTAGAGAAAACAATTTGATATTTTTCCAGATTTAAACAAAAAACTTTTTCAACACGATGTAGGAAATTGCGAGAGTTTTTTCTTGTCAGGTTTTGGGCAGCATATCAAAATGAAAAATTGTTATAAGAGAACTAACAGAAATTTCATAACAAGCTGTTGTCAGTAAAATGCTAGAATACGGCTGTAAGTATTAATTATATTATTCAGTTGTCAGATAAACATTTTATTATATTCTTTCAATGTTTAACAATAGAAAATGTTGGGCCAATAACAGCCAATGTTAATTTAATATGAAACTTTTTGTCGGGTGGATTTTTAAAAAATCTTCGACACATTTCCGATCTGCATGACGTTAATAATGACCATATTTAAATAATATTAAAATTCATGTTAAATTAACACAGTATCATGTTTAATTAACATAACACTGTATTGTTAATTTAACACTTAATCAAAATTTGTATATAAAATTTTTCATATTGTAAATTTGTTTGTGAAAATTCTTAGTGTGTAACAAAATAATTAATAAAAAATTCAAAAGTATTCATAATCACTTCGGTCACTGTGCTTGAAAGGCACCAAACATACACACAGTCAGACACACTCAACACACACACATTTAAAAATATTTTGAAAGGAAATCGGCACATTCGACGATTCGGAAGGGTACGAAGGACGATGATGCTCGTTTAAAAACAAAACCAAAAAAAAAAGGATATGCATGCGAGGTGGGCTGGTTCGAGCTATAAGGCGAAAATAAACGTTAGATTTCGGTTGTTTGATTGCCGGCTTTGGCATACATATGTGAGTGTGTGTGTGTTGTATTTGTTATGGACGATTAACAGCGCCTGACATTCGTACACACACACAGAGAGCGATGCACATCCAGGATTCAGGATACAATGTATGCCTATAAATATGAATAAGTAATTTTCCCAGTAAAATGCAACAAAACAAATAAAGGGACACAATAACAACGAACAAACGAAAACGAAAAACAAAAAAAAAACGCTTGCATGCATTTGACGAAAGGATGTTAGATTGTCCGGATGCTTGCCTGCCTGTCTGACTGTTCCAGGATTTGACGTAACGGACGCAATTTCATGGATTCGATTTGTTGTTTTGTAATCACAAATTTGCGTAATTTTATGAGGTCAAAGTTGAAATGTAATCGTTTGGAAATTTGATTGCGCTTCTTTTTTTGATAGGTAGTTGGATGTTATTTTTTGTTTTTGCAATTGATACCGCATATAATTTACACCATTGGATTTTTGCCTTATAGAAAAAATAGCAATGCGAGCAGATTTTCCCATAATTTTTTTCTAACTTAACTCAAAAGATTATTCTTAACTAACTTAATAAAGCTATGGGACCAATGGCAACAGTCTTATTAACGGAAGAAGGTCTTTGCTATTTTTAACGTGGAGTGCTGGATAATTGAGCAGAGTTGGCGTGGGAGACGTATAAGCGTCTGTAGAGACAGTCAGGCTGCATTGAGGGACCTATCAGCCCTGTCAGCTCCTCAAAATTGATCAACGAGTATAAAGCAAAACTTAGTACTTGTTCCTGAGGCAATTATTGGTATAAGTTCAGAAGAACTTATGTGTTTTATTAGCGACTACATGGACTTGATTCATGATAGAAGGTGGTTCGACTTCAAATTTAAACTCTAAACCACCTAGTGCTTCTTGGAACAACCGAATAGGAAATAAGCAGACCTTCTTCTATAGCTAAAGTGGAATTACCTAAAATTACTGATTGGTATAATGTGGCCAACATATTAAATTTTTTTTTAAATATTATGGCAGTGTATATGTTAATTTGACATGATGTAGTCAAGTCCAAGAGTATATATATACATATATAACTATACTTTGGCCAAGAAGACTGAGAACAAAAACAATGAACAAGAGGACAACGTGCTTAAATATGAATTCAAATGTTAAAATAACATTTAAAAGCATTTATAAATAAAGCATGTGTTGTAATGTGTGAAAGGGTTAATTTAATGTTCTATATTCTATATTAGAAGTAACAAAATAAGAATCTTTTTTAAGGTAAGATGCTGTCGAAGTTGTTAAAGTCCAAAACCAACACGACAAAAAGTATTAAATTAACATTGGTTCCTATTGGCCAAACGTTTCTTTTAATTAAATATTAGCAGCATATGTCAAAATATTTTTCTACCAACTAAATAATATAAAAACACTTAAAATATTTCTTTAAACATATTTAGAAGAGTTTCATTGTGTGTGCAAAAAACATTTTACTTAGCACACTCCCATGTTGATTTAGTACTGCAGAACAAAAACATTTGTTTAACTATTTTTTTAATAGTTATTTGTGTTAAATAAAGCGTTCATTAGAAGTTATCAATCAATTGTGCAAATGACTAAATTCACACGAAATTACCTCAATTAATACGCCTCCACGTGCAAAAATCAAATTACCTTAAATCCAATTGGATTAAGTTTTCAGCACCAACTGATCCACAAACCTATAACATAAAATTCCGGCAGACTCAAGCAATGTCAACTCTTGCCAACGATTTATCCAACGCGGTATGTTCTACGCCTCAATGGACCAAGTCAAAATAATCCCATTCAACTGAAAAACAATTATCAAATGTCAGTTTATACCCCAGCCCACATCCACTCCTAGCCAATAACTGCTGGTCAGAGCAACGACTACGACGTCGACTCGGCACAATCGCATTTGCAAAATTCCAAACCAAACCAAACCAAACCGAACTCAGTTCTGCTCCTTTCGCTGGAAACTTTATGCTATGGCAAAAACTAAACGAACGCAAAAAAAAAACCTCGCCTACTACCAAAAGACCAGGCAAAGTGTTCAAGTGCAGTAAATCTCATGAAATTTCACTTGTAGAATGCTGTGACATCCATAGATCCAACACAGCCGGCATTTTGCATTCGAACACTGTGTACAACGAATTTGCACCCTACCAGAAGCCAAGGCACACAACATGACCGACCAACTATCGCATCGAGGCATCAAGAATCCGTTGATGTTAAAGCGCAGCGCACTGGGGTCTATCATCACTTTAACTCCATCTTATTTTTTTAATAATCATCATTTTCGTTCGCCGTGGGCATCTACAATCTAGAGTGGTCCGTAGTAATCAAAACTCGAAACATTCTAGAGCTGCAATAACTTTACAAAAAATTCTTAAATGTAATAAAAGAAGCTATTTGAAAGTGCTGCTTAGTAAATACAAATCTTGACCAGTGCCCTAATCATATTCATAGGAATTTCAACCTGTAAGTGTATCATCCAGCCTCCGTCGACAACTTTGTATGTTGATGGTCATATCACAACGTCGCAACGATAACACACAATTTTACGCCAATCGAGGAGGCCGAAAATGACGACGACTACGTTGTTAACCATGTTGATTACTTTATGTGGTTGCCAAGTTTTCAGATTGACTCGCATATTGGTAAAGTTTTGCCTTAAGTCAGTTGCTAACAAGTTTTAAAAGTTTCACTTAGGTCTAAGTAAAATAACAAAGATGCATTTTTTATTTGCTTTTTAAGATATAAAACATGTAAAAATAATTTTAAATAACTTATCATACAGTTAGAAGAATCACAGACTTTGACTACTTTTCAAATGAGGTATTATTCTTCAGGTTAGTTGGAAAAATAAAAACTTTCTCGAGCTGAAATTAGATTTATTAGCTATACCAATGTCAACACAAACCTTTATGACTAAGTCCTCTTCATATTAGGAAATTAAAGCTGCTCAACTAACAAGTTTTTGGAAGAGAAAGGGAAGTAGCAAGTAGAGGGGTCGACACTCGTTTTGACTTGCAATTCCTGAGGTTGGCTGCGGAAAAATATATGTGGGAATGTCAAATAAACCAAAATTGAAAACTTGAATTGCGCAAATATTAAAAAACAAAAATCGCCAATTAAATAAAAAATTACACATTTTTTTAGTATAGAAACAATAAACCAAATCTAAATTTCCAAAATCCAAATTTACAATTTAAGTTGCAATGGCCAATTGTGCCACTGGCAACCCTGCTCACAATTGACCCCATATGAAGTCCATTCGGTATGGCGACTACTGTAAAGCAATGCAATATGGTTGCCACATCAAATTACGCTAACAGCTCAAAAGCACACCCACCCACGCTCATTCTTCGCACAACACAAAAGTGCAAAACTCACAGCATAATAACAAACAACCAACGAACCAACCAGCCAAGCTGTGCGGAGCGGTGCGGAGCGGTGCGGTGTTGTCACCACCCCTTACCCGAACTAACAAAAAACTGCTACATACTTGTGTGCACGAAGCGTATCCCCAAAAAGTGTCCCTTATGCTTTGCCAGGGTGCCCCTCTTCTTGCTCTTCAAAAAACAAAAAATCCCTTGACGCGACAATTTCACCAAACCCGGCCAGGCCAGGCCGAAACGAGTTAAATCCGCTTGAACAGAAACATTTCGATGGCGATTGATATTATGCGATACGAAAAGCAAAACACGAGCGTGTACAAATGCACGAACAAATTTCAACCAAACCCCCAGTTCGGACGAACGAAACGACGGACAATTGCAAAGCGGCGCACAGCGCAAACAACCGACCATGCCTCCTTGTCATGCCATAATTGTCATATAAACTGATATAGATACAACAAGTCGACGATGACGACGACTGCGACTGCGACTGCAAATCCAGGCCTCCATCAGTGGAATGGAGGGAAGCGGGTAATTGGACTGGTTTCGAAAACAATTCGATAAGGGCAGATTATGTTTGAAGTTATTCAAAGTGTTACTCTACTCTAAGGACAAGGGGCTACCCTTTCAAAAGGATCAGCCTGACTAAAGTAACGACATGGTTTACAACAAAAACAATTTTTTTTTACTTAAATTATTTCTGTTTTTATTCAATCTAATTCTTTTATAATTTCACTTTAACTCATTCTTCGTTCTCATTCCTCTTTGACAATTGAATTATCAACACTAAGCGGTGATTTTTAGTCATACTCCTCTCAACTTAAATTTTGTTGGCGTCTCCTTTCTCGCCATTCAACGGATCACGTTACGACTGAGCGGTGCATTCTTTCGTGTAGTATGTATAAAAATAATGCTCTCTTTTTTTTATCGAAAACCTGTCTAATGGATATATTTACGCATATTTCTTGTTAACTTGATTCGTTTGCAGTTGTTGCTGTTGTTGGCGTTTATTCGTCAAAAGCGGAAAACCTTAAAAAGCCTTCGGGCAACAGCAACACTGGCAGTTAGACAGACCTAAGCACAGTTATGCATTGTCGTCTGCTTGGCAGTGGCAGTACAAACAAAAAAATGTTTGACGTTTATGCGCCATATGAAAAACCGTCTAAATGCACTTGTTCTAACATTGACAAATGCACACGTGGGTGCAGTGGAAGCAGTTGGCACTTACCTCAAGTTTCACTTAAATATTCTTTAAATAAAATTTGTATGACCCAAAAAAAAAAGAAGAAGAAGAATGTTAATAATAAATTACCTAATCTATAGTTTTTGTAAGTGCTTATCAAAATAATTTTCAATAAGCTTTCATATATGAAGTAGAATATCTCATTGATAGCAAAATAGTATTGAATAGAGTTAGATAGATTAACAAGGTAATAAAAACAACTCAACTTGTACTCCTGTGTGTCAAATATATAAACGGGCATGTTAAATTTGTTAATAATAAATCACTTAAGTGCTGTTGTCCTTTTTTTGGTTTGATAAATAAATTTTGAGAATAAAATTCTTAAGTTACATAAACTTTAAAAATCAGTTTTTAAATACAGTCAACAATTTGCTTATACCTGATTTAATTCAACTTGAAATAGAGTAATATCCGGTGCTTTGACTACCTTGACTAAATATGTTCATGTCGGCGTGCTTAAGCGGAAAGGCTCTATAAGGAGAAGTTCTTTTTGATGTGTATTAAAAACTGCAAAAGGTCGTTGCTAAAGCGGGATTCGCACTTAAGCGGAATGATATACGTATGTATAATATAACAGGGGAGAACTCTTTTATATTGTGACCATTTTAAACATTTTCATCAAAAATTAATCAAATTAGGAAAAATTAATTCTTAATATTAATACACTAAATAATGTAAATTTTTCAACTTAGCTAACATTTGGTAATTCTTTTAAGAGTAACAAACTGCATGAGAAATCGTTGTTAATAGCTTGGCTTACACTCTGCTAGGGAGAAATATTTATTTATTTTAAACAATTTTGCGATGTTTTCTTTACTTCTAGCCCTATTAACAAATTGTCAGTAATTAAATTTTTTTTCCTTTAGTTAATTTCTTCAAAAAATAAAAACAAATTATATGCAGATAAGCGGTTTTAAACAAGACAAGCGCGCCAATTGAAGGCAAGCAAGGCAGCCTTTCAGAGTTAGAAAACGATTCACATTCGCACAAACAAACAATACGAACGAACGAGCATCGCAGAGCAAAGCAACGCAAAGCAAAGCGGCGTATCTTCATACTACACGTAGGCCAGACCAGGCCAGGCCAAGCCAAGCAGCAGGCACACTCAAGCAAAGTATCTTTATATCTACGAGGCGAGCAGATATCAGAAGCGAAAAAAAAACGAAAATAAAATACATAATGAAACACAGTAGAAAAAGTGTGTGTGAGATTTTGTATATTTTTTTTCTTCTTCGACGACTTTGCTTGGCGTGTTGTTGGCTTTTTGCATGTAGAAAAAAAAACAAAAACAAATCGAAACAAACGCATTTTGAAATAACACTGACGAACCAAAACCGAAGCGAAGCGAACGAACGAACGGGCGCAAGTGATGCGCTCAAAAGCAAAAGTTTTCAAAGTCCATTCATTGCTTTTTGGGCTAAAAAGTGTCATTATATTCTGCTTAAAATAATTTATGAGGAAGTCTCAAAAATGTTAATCGTAGTTTAAAAATCACGATGAAGACGCGATGATGGAACCCGGGTTAGAGCATTAAAGTCAAATTTAATGATACATTCATAAAATGATACAAATGTATTTCTTTCCTTACATATGTATCTTAAGTTTCTCTTAATTTTAGGTTGTTTTCAATGTAACCTTAAACCTTAAAATCACTAAAAAATTAATATTTATTTTAAAAAGAATTTGAATTCAACTTTTTTAATTGTTTATTAGATTGTAAGTGACAATAGAATCTAATATATCGTAAGTTCAATTCAGAATCTAGTTTACCAAAATTTTTACCTTAATCTTTCACTAACGAAGTAATAAAGAGCACTTCTAGGTGTAATTAAACTGAAAAGAATCCACTACAACAATTTAAAAAAAAACTTACATACTTATAGCATAAATTTAACTTTTTTAGGAACAAGTTTGCTATTATAATCATTTTTTCATTAATAAGTAGTTAATTATATTTTAAATAATTTAATTTTGCATATGTACATATATATACGAAAATGACAAACATAGACTTGTAAAGGTTTTGGCATTTCGCAGCGCTCAAACTGAACTGAGCTAAAGCAAACTGTACTGTACTGAAATACTGAAAAGCGAACGATTGAACGAACGAACGAACAAAATAAATGCTTAAGCAGAAAAGCAGCATACACACTCAGGCCAGCGCAGGCAGGCCCCGCACACCGCTCACTTTAATTGCCAACCCCTGAGAGTATCTACAAAATGTGCGCCGCAGCCTGAGTATCTCTGCAGCAGAGTAATTCATTCGTTCGTTCGTTCGCTCGTTGGTTCGTTCAGTATATTTTTCGTTAGTTCGTTTGCCTGTATGCGAACATTTTTCATATGTACAGAGGAAAGCAAAATTCCAACCAGCAACATCAGCGCGAGCATAAAACCATATTAACGAACTACTACAATCAGGCTGGCTGGCAGTCAGGCAGTCAGGCAGTCATTCAGTCAGTCGGCACCCTACACCCCATACGCCCGACACTACACATAGCATGTGGTCGCAGCGTTACTGCAGCAGCCGTACTCAGTTTCGTTACAGTCGTGTTTGGCTAATGTCTCGCCAGCTGAAACTGAAACAGTCACAGCTACAGCTACAGCTACACATTTATGGCTGCACACCCTATAGCCAGCAAGTCTGCCGTAGTTCAAGTTTTTGTGAATGTTTTGAAATACAAAAATGCTTTTTCGAATCTTACAAATTATTTGGATCAACTTTTTATTTAAAATCTTTTTAATGATATAAAAAATATTTATTTTATCTAGTAAAATATTCTTTACAGTGTACTTGTGTTGTTCTAACAAAGAAATGCCAACATTATGTATAGTCGATCCGTATAGACTCACATGATTTGTCAACTTTTACTAAGTCAAAAATAAAGGCACTAAGAAAAAAAGTTTTTTTTTAAATTTTCACTTTTTTGAGATACATAAAAAAAACTTAAGCGGGTCAAAAAGGTTAGAAATATATACATATGTAAGTATATATTGTACAGTTTTTATGCTGGCTAAAAAATTAAGAAAGTTAAATTATTTTGTTTTGAATAAAAATATGTGTCATGTAATTAGTTAGCGGAACTTCCTGGTACTCCCGTTGCAGCGATTTGGAGTTACTGCATCCACGCCCATTTTTGGTGAAGTTATCGACTATTACACTGCAAACTCAGACAACAATTTGAAATTTTTATGAACATTATCATCAATATAATAATTTCACTTAATTAAAAAATTGTGAGCGTGGCAGATTTTGTATACCCCATTATTTTTCCCGATGCATCCCTATATATGTTTCCCATATAGCGCATCAAGTTCCTGAGCAATGCTGGTGGGCGTAAAATTGATTCGAACTTTAATTAAAAGTGGCCGGTAAATTGATCCAATCACGCCCAGTTTAGGTGAAGTTGAAGTCGACAGCGCCCATACAAACTCAGATACAAAACTTCATGTTGCGTTTAAATATTTGCAAAATAATACTTAATTGTACAAATTATGGGCGTAATCTGTGGGCGTTGCCATATTTTTTAACTCAAAACTATTCTCGGCGTGAGCTTAGAAAATAAGAAAGAAAGTTAGATTAAAAGAAAGATACATTAATTTGTATATATTTATATACTTGTAGATAATTCAAATACCTAAAAATAAAGACAATACTCAATATTGTTCCATACCTTTCGAACTGTTAATATACATCAATGAATGTTTAATTTCCAGCATACGACACCAAATGCAAATCTGCACGTAATAGCAAAGCATCCTTATGACATCCACACATACATGCATGCATACATACATACATACATACATACATACATACATACATACATACATACATACATACATACATACATACATACATACATACATACATACATACATACATACATACATACATACATACGTTTCGCACATAGCTAAATACATTTTCCATTTTGGTTTGGGTTATCAAAAGTCTTTAAAAAATTGTTGAGACCCATCGATTTTTACCTAACTTAACACAGCCCATATCAAACTGATATTTCCCTTGATCCAACAAATACAAAAACTGTTATGATTATGTAATTTCATCATCATTTTGTTGATTTGGTCATATTTATAGTTATATATTTGTAGTTTCTTTTCGATGTTCCTTTTATTAGATGAATCCCAGCAACATCTCAGGTGAAAGCAACCTGGCAGCACTTGGGTCAATCCAACTGTCCGCATTAGCATAGCTTTTAGGACGTGGTCAAAGTCATCATTAAATTGTTTTTATCTTCTTAGCATGTAAATGAAAAAGTTCTATGGTATTAATGTCTCAATTGTTAACTCATACTCATACGGTTAGCTGTAACAAATAATTAATCCAAAATCTGTTTTTGATAGAATAAAAATAAAGTGAATCCGATTTTGATCTCGATAGGGCCATAAATTATAAAACAAGACATGAGGTCAAAAACAATTATTTAAATTGTCAATAAAATGGTATTCCTAATAGGCATGGTCATATAATGATGTAGGCGTGAACTTAGCCAAAGAACATCAATAAATAGTTTTCCAAACAACTACCGAACGCAACATTAATCTTTATCTCTTAGATTCTTTAGAATTCTAAAAACCAAATATAAAATAGAAAAATTTTAACTATTTATTAGTGCGCTTGCGTAAACAATTTCCCAACGATCTCTCGGAGTACTCAAACCAACATAGACTGCTGCTTGTTCTTCCACAGCAGGCACACTTGATATATTCAGGTCAAATGTGCACGTGGGAACATGTGCGTTATCTAAGCTGAACGTCCCACTAAACCCGACAACTAAACTCTTTAGTCTTTAACACTCTGGCAATAAAATCCCCAAAGGTCCGCATATGACATGCAATGCCGCGAGCGCGGAATTAAGACACACGAGCGAAATGTGCGCCGAAGTCGTCGTGTGTCCGCCAAATACCAAACCAATCTAGTGACGCATCTGTGCGCGAGGTAGCTGCAGCACCAGCAGCAGCCCCAAGCACTGCTGCTGCAAACAAGTGTCCTTCCTGTTGACTTCGATCAATGCAAACGCCAACGACATTGACGATGGCGACAGCGTCCATCGTCCATCGTCGATCCACAAAATAAGTTAAGTTACATATCGCTCATTGCCAAGGGCCGGCACTGCTGGAGTCGCAGTACACAAGGCCTTCGCGTTTGCCGTTTGTCGATTTTGTTAAGTAGGCATCTCTGCAGCGACCATGCCACCACCACTTAAAGTATGCGCTCGTTCGGCGGTCGCTCTCTTGTGGCCACCCCATTTTGCAAAAATCATACTGGACGACTCTCTTTTCGCACTCTCACGTGGCGCTCTTTGATAACTCGTTGCTGGTGGCTGGTACTGGTGCCTGAAGTGCCTGCGCCTGCTTTGCTGGTTTTTGGTTTCTATACAAAACGAAGGCCCACCTATGCTACGCCATCGACGTTGTCGTCGCATCGCGTCGACTGAGCTCAGCTGAACTGAACTGAACTGAACTGAGTTGGTGCATGTGCCTCTGTGTGTGTGTGTGTATTTTTCGTTTACCAGTCGAAGCAATGTTTTCAACAACATCATCAAGCAGCCACCTCTGTTGCCGTCGCCGTCGTCAACACCCCCGTTTGTCACCCATCATCAACCCAACGCGTCGCGTCGCTCACTCACTCGCTTGCTCGCTGGTTTCGTTTGTTCAAAGAAGTGGCGTATGCAGCGATTTGTATTAGGGAAATATATTTCTGTATAGACCGGTACGAGCATTACCATGGCCAGATCGATTCAGTTTACGATTACCAATAATAAATATAGCATTATACATTCAAGGTTCAATGGGAAAAAATACTTATCATAAGACGTATAGTGACTCTATATATCACAGAACTAATGTATGCTAAATTGTTGATACCTTCAGAGTCCCATAGCGTAAAACCCAGATATGCTTAAGAATAAGTTTCTTCTACAAATTTGTCATTCGGACCTCAAAATTATAATGCATATCAAAACAAACCCGAAATATAAGTTGAACATGGCGTCGTGGTAGTGCCACTTGTTGGAATAGCTTCGAAGGAGTCTGAAAAATCGCTGCTTAAATTATAAAAAAGTAATAGTCCGAACTTCGAACTAACCTATAAAAATTTATATGGTGAGTTACTACAAAGTTCATTGAATTTTGATCGTTTTGATTCCGACTTAATAATTGGTCCGCCACGAATTCGTACATGGCTTTGAGAAGAAGGTCTCTCTCTCTCCACGCGCGAAAAATACGCTCTAAGAATTGCTCTTTATATCCGTTTAGTTCTATGATATTTGAAGCGTTTTAAAGATCGAAAGATTTTTGGTCGGGAGTAGCGTACAGAATAAGGTGGACCATGAACTGTCCGATCTCCATGCCGGCATTGACACAATCAATCGCATTACAATTCAGCGTCGGAGTTATCTAGGACAAGTGGCGCGTATGGAAGAAGATGTTCTGGTAAAAAAGTGCTTCGTTAGGACATCTGTGATGGACTATCCAAGTTCCAAGTACTAGCGACCTATCAGCACTTGGGATTTTTATTTGGTTCCAGCACAGAATGTATGGAGCAATTTTAGGTGCTATTGTGGCATCTACAGGTGGATTTATAAATTATTTTTGTTATTTTTATCAGCTTGATAATGATGCTGTTTCCTGTACTTGTTGAACTCTTATATACAACTTTTGTGTTGGCTTGACGTTGAGCGATAGTTAGGGCATGGACCTTGGAAGCAAAACGTCTCAGGTTGGATCCTCGATCAATACAAAAAATATCACTGAAACAGTTATTTCTTAATTAAATACATTTTTCTGTGCAAATCTGCTGAGAGTAACAACTTGTCATGGAAAAGCTTCGAAAAAAGAAAAGCTCGGCCTGCACTCTGCTCATGTGTTTGTCATATAAATTTTTATTTTTAGAAAACGTTTTGTCGAAATTTTTACCATATTTTTTAATAAAAATGTTATTTACGAGGCTGGTCCGATAAGTACTCGGCCTCACCGCCCAATAGAGGCCTTCTTTGCAGACCCCGAGAAAACGTATTTTTCAGACGGGTTAAAGAAGTTGGAGCATCGCTAAGTATATAAGTATATCGAGCTAAAAGGAGACTATGTCGAGAAATAAATAAACACTTACCGAAAACTTTCGTTTTTTTATGTTTTTTTTATAGGCTAAGTACTTATCGGACCACCCAAGTATTTTAACATGTACATATATATTTATTGTAGTTTAAAGTTGGTCTTTATTTTCAAAATTCTACATTAATCCAATAGCTCCCACTAGGCAGTTCACATATACAAGTATGTATGTATGCAGGTCTAAAGTCCTTTACAACACCTGCTTTTCTGGCATAACCTTTAGTGTAAACGCTTTCTTAAATTTTATAAAAATACTAGCTTAAGGTAGCCTGATTTGTCCGGGTTTTGTATATAATATTAATGCGTTTAAGTTAATTAGTTTGTTAAAATTATTTATCTGTCCAAAGTATTTCTAAGTAATTGGGTAATTTCATAACATATTTTTATATCTTAGCATGCGTTACTGCCCGTTGTGGGTTGGTAATTGTCATCGTCATGACGTTTACAATCGACGGTGGGCGTGAAATTCATCCAACCACGCCCATTTTTGGTGAAATTATCAATAGTGACCAAACAAACTAAGATACCAAATTTCTAGCCGCAATTCTAGCGAATTAATTGAATACTTTCATTTAATTTTACTAATTGTGGGCGTAATAGGTCGGCGGGACAGATTTTATATAGTCTATACTAAGACTAGGTCCATGTATACCAAATTTGAATAAAATCGGTTCAGCGGTTCTCTAGTTTACCCGGAACAACTGACAGACAGATAGTCAGACAGACGTTGGATTATATATAATATTATAGTATGATATATAAACAGAAATCGCCTTCAACATTTGAATGCCTCCATATTTCAAATTGTACACAAGACCCACGACAAGCGTACGCATAGGTTAGGCATACTTGGCAATACTCTGAACAATGCGAATCACAAACAAGTGCTTAAATCCTACTAATTGCATTATTATCAAATCGCCGACATTTTTGCTTATAACTTTTGACAAATTCGACATAACGCTAAACGATTTAATACAAAATTAACTTAAAGTATTCTTAACCGAACTACATCAAAGTTTTACTGCTTATGTTTTGGAAAAGTATTATTTTATTTAAAATAAAAAAAACAAGTTAGTAATGCGTAGTACTAAGTAAACCAGAAGACCGCCGCCACCACTGTACCACAAGCAGCCATATTCATATTCCCCATATACACTGACACCAGGCAGTAGACGACGACGACGACGACGGCAACGACAACGACAACGACTGAATACTGCTGTGTAAACCGCGCGTACTGTTGTTGTTGTTGTTGTTGTTGTTGTTGCTTAGGTTTCAGTCGTTTCGTTCGTTCGCAAACACCATATCAGCTTGCTGACGACTGCCTTGCTTTTGCTTTTGCCTGTACTTTTGTACGCTCGTCGATTCGTTTGCTCTGTCGTACGTACGTTCGTTCGTTCGTGCTCATATAAAAAAACATTTTGTTCATATGAAACTTGTACTGGCGGCTGTACTGAACCGAACCAAAGCAAAGCGAAGCAAACTGAACTGAGCTGTGTGTTTCTGTACTACTGCAAAGTGTTGGCTGGCCGTTCGTTCCTTCGTTCGTTCGATATAGTAGAAGAAAGACTGTGTAATATAAAAATTTGTGCTATTGAAAAACATACATTTTTAGTGCATCGATTCGGTATTGAAAATCCACGAATTTTTCCTCAGGTAAGTGCCAAGTGGTCTTCCACGAACGTTCGGTAATATTTTCGAGTATTTTAATTTCGCTTGAATGCGAAAATTCAACAACGTTTTATTATATAAAATTAGCAAAAGAAAACGACCCAATTTGGCGTGGGTTTCTTTTCGCAGTTTTTCGCATAGCAGCGGCGATATGAAAAATGTCTGCCTTCGGTTCGGTACGGTTCGTTTCATTTTTTTGGTCGGGGTTCGTTCGTTCGGGTAAAACATGGCTGGCTGGCTGTTCCGACGAACTCGGAACTCGGCAATAATATATTTCGCCGTGTGTTTTTCAAACAGGAAAATTAGAGTGCGCGCGAAAATTTGCAACCAGCAGTGTACACCACACACACACACACGCACACACAGGAGGCAACCGTAGAATTGACGGTTATTTTTTGAAAATTTTGAAAATGGCGACATTTTTTCATCATTTATGTGAGTTTGATTGTTGGGAAAATTCGATTTCTCAAGTAAACCAAGCACGAACGCATGAAAATTGCGGTTAATTACGTTAATGCGAGTGCTGCGGTGTGGAGGGAGGGTTGGGGTAAGCGGCAGTTGTGGTGGGTGAGAGGAGAAGAGAGGGGGTTCTGCGGGAGGTAGGGAGCGCACGTCTATGACCGCCATGATTATTCAATAGCAAAATGCGAAATGAAGAAAGTGGAATTTTTTTCTTCGGTTTTTTAATTTGTTAAGCCATCATTACAACAACAACATTAACATGAATTATAAAAAAAAACGAAACAATATCGCAATACGCTGTAGCCTCAAGTTTCGACCAACACAGCGTTTGCTCGTTTGATACGAACGTGTACGGGCGATATGGCACGCTACGCGCAGCATTCATAGCGGACAGTAGCGTACCGAACATTCGTCAATTTTGTATGTGAGCATAAGCAAAACCATTTACAGTGCTGGCTAATTTTATGCGATGTTTGATTTTTACCATTTTAATGCGTACCTTACAGTATCCCTAAATGCCTAAATTTAAAAAAAGAACAAAAATCTTTCTTTTTCCAAATTTCGTTTTCTGTTGGTCCTTCAAAAATTTGAAGTAGCAAAAACTAAATTTTGTTCAAGATATTAAATAAATAGACTAATTTATAAGAATTGATTTTTTGAAAAACTTAAAATGCAATTTTTTTTTGTTTCTTTTACTAAGTATTAATTTATTTTCTCTACTGTAAGTTTTTCACTCCACACACGAGTGTAACAGTCGCGTCGAAAATAACAAAAATTTAATTTTCGAGTGTCCCAATATTTACATAAAACTGTGCCCTGTCTGCCTGCCATATACAAAATGCTGCTCATATACAACACGTACAGTAGTACAGCAGAGCAAGAGCGTTTCAGCGTTTCGTTCGTTCGTTTATTCGTTGATTTGGTTTGGTTTGGTTTGTTCGTTCGTTCATTTCTGGCGTATACTGACTGCCGTCTGCCGCTTTCCTCCCCCAGACGCTTTGCTGTTTCCCCTTGAACGCTGCTGCTGCTGCTGCTGTGCTGCTTGCTACTGCCTTCTAATATTGCCTGAGTACAACAGCAACAGCAACAGCAGCAGATACATTTCTGCCTGCCTTTTCAGCTCAGTTTGGCTCTGCTCAGTTCGGTACGTACGATATTCGTTCGGTTGAAATTCAGTTCAGTTCAGTTTAGTTCGGTTGAGTTTTGTACTGGCGTTTTTCTTCCTCATAGTTTGTTCTGTGGCTCCTCTGCAGTGCGTTGTGCTCGTATACGAAATCGTCAGTCGTTTTTAGTATTAAACATTTTTGTGCCCAAGTGATTTTCTTCAGAGTAAATTTTTGCTTTTACTGCTGCTGCTGCTGTTGTTGTTGCTGTTGCTTCGTATTCCTCTTCTTCTTCATCTGCGCCTTAGCTGAAGTGTATTTGAACGTCGAACGACTGATTCTATTTAGTGACACTAGTGAAAATCTGTTCGGTTTTCGCTTGTCTTGTGCGGATTTACAGTGTGAGTTTGAATATTTGTACAATTAAAAACGAATTATTTAAATAAAAAAAATTCTTTTTTTTTATTTCGTATTATCTTAAATTAGACATAAATGTTTATAATTTTATTTAAAATAAATTGATAACACAATTATTTTATGATTGTAGCTGCTTTTAAAGCAAAAATACAAAATGTTATAAATCTGTTTAAATTGACTGTGGGCTCAATCCGAAACTGATAATTAAAAACAAATAAATCACAAGAGAATTTTAAAAATTTTAAAATCTGAAATTTTATGAAGTTGTGGTAAAAATTAGTTTTTTCCAAATTCTTGTCTGACTTTGAATAGTTTTACTATTTAATGTAAAACTATACAAACAGAATTAATACCCAAAATGAGTACCAAGCAACCAAAATTTATAAATCTACAAAATCTTTTAATTGAAAAACTAGTAAATATCAATTAATGGCCTTAATACTTAAATAAAATATTAGTAAAATTTATTAATACGACAAGGAACTATTTTAACAAATTGTCTTGCATATCAGCGGGAAATCATTATAGCCACAAGAAAGAGAGAATCGAAATAGAAAACACCAACAAAATATTTTTATTTAGTTTGTTTCTACAAAATATTTGACATTGTTTTAAAAGGTTTCAAAATTCATTTGCCCCCACAAACTGTAAAAACAATTTAGATGTTGCAATATATAGCGCCACCACTGTGTCGCCACTATTATAGTCTGGAGGTATCCATATCGTTTCCTTTCGATTTCATGTAAAAATGCCGATTTTGCCTTGTTTCATATTGTTGGCTGGCTTCTTCTGGTCGTGCTGTGCTGTGCTGTGCTGTGCTGTGGTGTGGTGTTAGGCCTTCCTTCCATTGCATATGTTGCATTGCACATTCGTTGTTGCATATGTGGAGTCTGAACGGAGACTTGGACAAATGCACGGAGTGAGTGCAAGCGAAATTGCACATAAAATGCTGCTTTGATTCGCTTTGGTCGAATCAGCATAATCGGCTGAAAATAAACTGCACTGCACTGCACTGTTGCTAATAAACTTACTTGTCCGTATGTCTGTCGTTTGACAGTCGTTTGTCAGTCGTTTCGTTTTGCTTTGTTGTCTTCGTTTTGTCTTGTCTTATTATAAACTTAGTATTAATTTAAGTTTATGATTTTTTAAGTGTTTTTTTTGCGAGTTTGGTTACTTTTTTATTGAAATTCCATTGTTTATGCCGATATTAACGCGCTTCAAATTGTTTGTTTGTTTTTTTTTTTGAGAAATGACATAACAAAGAAATTTTAAATATGTGGCGCAATCACCCTAGAAGAGTGTAAGCAGAGCTAGTTACGAAGTTTTGAAAATAGCTGCTTTTGTTTTTTGCGTTGTCGAGAACCAAACCTGGCAGCTTCCGAAACGAAAATTATTATACCTGCTTTTGAGCTACGCCGGTGGTCAACAATAAAAAAACGAAACCAAACTATAATAACAAAAAAAAATTTCATATAAATTTTAGGATTATGTTATGTAAAATTTACATTAAAAATGTTAAAAGTATATTTTGACATAATATGACTTTTAATGTTGACGTTACTTCAAAGCAGTGTTGCAAATAACTCACATTCGACTTCATCAGTCAGCTCATTCAACTTGTTGAGCTGAGCGAGCGAGTCGTAAGGGAGCTCTTTTACAACGCTGGCATAAAATCCAAAAAAAAATGTATTAACTTAATTTTATAATATCTTACATTAGTTAAAAATTGAAATAAGTCTAAAAGCAATTCAGGGTAAATTCTTATATAAACTTAGTTTCTACTTAATCCAATCAAAAAGATTCTTCAGTGGTGCCCCTTTTCCATAATCTCATTAAAAAGTTTGGAACTTTAACATTATTTTATGACCTTTGATTGTTATGACCAAAGTAAATTCTTTCGTAGTTGATTTGGTTTGACATGAGATCAGCTCACAATCCTGCAATCAATTTGTCCAAACATTAGCGGAAGGCGCTTGCAAAGCTTTTGAACTTGCCTTAAGTTTTCGAAAATATTACTTAAACCGCTCACGAACTTTTTTTAGTTAAAAATCTTTTGTTCGCATGCACTTCATTGAGAAACCAAGTCAGTCATCTACCAAAGAAGTACGCAAGTACCTTCGAAGCTTGTGCGAAATGTTGGCTTATTGCTGAAGCGACACCACCAATTAACCAAACTTGCACATGTTCTTTCGGCAACAAAATTGGCGCCAAAAAATCCAAATGTGTGCACTCAAATTGTTCGTTACGCGCCACGCGACGGCACGATACGATACGACACGACCCGCGGATGAACGGACGTACGTGTAGATTCATCATGGCGGCACGCTGTCACTGACTTTGTACAATATTTTCCACTACAGTCAGTCAGTCAGTCAGTCAGTTAGTTAGTCAGTCGGTGTATTACTTCTGTTGTATTGGTGCTCGTTTTATTTTTTTTTATCGGTGGTGTTAATTTGTTTTGGTGGTACATTTTTTTTTTTGAAAACATTTTTTTACGTTTCTTGGACAATTCATTAAAATGAAACAACAAAAAAAAACAGAAAAATTAAAAGAAACGCCTTCGGTTCTTTCGGTTGTTGTTGCCGGCGTTTTGACAGCACAAAGCGACCGTGTTCGTTCGTTGGCCGAAGACGACTAGTATCGAGAACAACAACAGCTTTTCTTCTGATTGTTGTTATTGTGCTCGTATTGTCGTCGGAATTGTAGGATCGACTGTTGCTACTGCCTCCTCCTCGTCTTCTTTTTATTATTTTCTATTTAGTGCTTATTCATGTTATTGTTAATATGTTGTTCTTTATTTTTTCGTCTATATTTGATTTTACAGTTGCGATCGTGTCAGCGCCACCACTTCGCATAGCTAACTGCGTATTCGCATGTGTGTGTTTTATTTTGGTCGTCAGTGTTCCTATATACAATATTAGTCTGCTTATTCTGTATCTGCTTCTTCTTCTGCTTCTTGTTAATATTGTTGTTGTTGTTTTGCGCTTTAATCGCGTTAAATGTTTCAGTTTCTTCTCGCTCCGCTCGTGGGGTGTATAGAAAAATATTTTCTGTGGTTTGTTTTCATAAAAATTCGTTTATTTTTTATTTTTTATTTTTAATTGAGTTGAGTTTGTGTGAATTGACGTTTAAACGTCAATAAGATACGAGCAAATGTAGCGGAAAAAAAGAAAACAAAAAATTGACACGATATCTTTGTAACGTTTTGATTCTCGCTCGAGAAATTAGCGCGCGTTTAGCTTTATGTACGAGTATTTATCTTAGAAAAATATAAATTTGTTGTTTTTTATTTTTCTGTTAGGTGTCGATTTAATTTTGTCGGTGTCTGTATGTGGGCATGAATTGTTGTGTTCGCTACCACATTTGTGTGAAATTTTGTTTTTGATGGTTTTTATTTTTGTTAGAAAATATTTTAAAGTATTTAAAGTAAATTTTGTGGATATTTCTTTTCAATATTTTAAGCTTATCTGGTCATATAAAATTTGCATAAACTTAAAATAAACCTTTAAAAATTTGTTTTAAAATCTGAATTTTGATCAGTCATTCAGAAACTGTTGGTTGTGTTCAATTTTAGAAAATTAAGTCCCCTTTTACTCTTGTCAATTTTATTAGAGAGATATTTGTCGACTTTCTCACATATACTCGCAAGTATAATATTGTGTATAACATCCGCAGCCCACTTCACGTTTAAAAACCAGAATTTCAAATTTTTGTGTTCTTCACATCAAATTTAAAACTTCTCTTTTAAAATTAAAGTTGTTCCAAATTAAGATTTCTGCCTTGATTATGCCAATGTAAGCTTAAAGTCGTTGACAACCTACACCAGTGCGAGTATTCCGAAAAGCATATGTTAGCATTTCGACGTAGTCTTAGAGTTGAAAGCGACACTCTCACTGCTCCATGGTTTTTATAGCAAATCAATACTGTGTGCGCTGGCAAGTGTTGCGCATGCTCCACGCTGAAAATCACATTCAACGCTAATTGCATAGGGCCGTACAAATGACATATACGAAGTGCTTTCCATTTATTAGCAACTGCATTGCAACTATTTGCTAAACAATTCTTATCAAAATTCAAAAAATAACCACTTTGTATAATGGTTACTTCATTATACAAAGTGGTTATTTTTCGGTTTATATACGAAAAAGTTAGATATAAACCGCATTTAATATATCCCACAACGCCATGTTAATCTTATCGCTTTGTGGTGTGTTCCCAGTGCGCACTTTCGTTGCGCATTTTTCTGCCCTTCCAGTATTCTTTGCGAGAAAACATTTGCAAAAATTCCGCTTTACATTCGGAGACTTTCATATAAAACGTTACACAGTCGGACGAAACGAGACGAGACAAGCCCAAAAGGCGTTCTGGGCTCTTGGTTTTGAGTGCTAAACCTGGTCGTTACTTATTGTTGTTGTTGTTGCTGTGTCAGTTGCATGCATCACATGCTGCAACACATACAAACTCGGCATGATACCGAATGATTTTCTATTTCTGGTTTCAAGTGAAGGAATTTTTATGAGTCTCATTATGTGCGTTTAAAAGAAATTATGCTTGCCATAAGATATTCACGCTTGGCGTCGGGAAAAGCACAAATATCGATTTTGTGATTCGTATACATAAAACGGAAAACCTATAAAAAAAAATGTATGAAACATTTTTATTTTTAAATGTATTCATATTTTAAATACGGCATCGAAATTATTTCATTTCATAAAATATTTATATTTGCTTAGGCAAGAGAAGAAATTGAATAAAATTGATGGTACTGTCCCATATGCTTAGCCATGACTGTGGCATACACTCGGAAAAATTTCCGTGCCAAAAACGGAAAACTTTTGTTTGTGTGTGCAATAGCATAATGGGAAAAAATTAAAACACATAGGTACATACAGAGCCTAACAAGCTGAAGGGAAAAAGAAAAAAATCTATGCCAACCGATGAGAAAGCGCTCTGCTGCTGTCCCATACAATTTGCACCATTTTACAGCAATTTTATGGCTGTGGTACAATGTCCACTGCGCAAATCCCTGTAAAAGTATCTACCCCGAAAAGCTGTCAGTGCGCACAAGCTCAAAAACATTGAAAAATCCTTCGCAAGCAAACGGTTCGTTTTCATATCATATCGTACTGCCTGCCTGCCTGCCAGTTTGCATGTCTGTCTGTCTGTCTGTCTGTCTGTCTGCCTGTCCGCCTGTCTGCCGCCTGCCTTTCATACAAATCGACCCCAAATCCACTTGGCAAACGCACACTAGCGCACATATACAATATTTTTGTGTAGCTGTGTTTGTAAATTCGGTTTGCTCTTCGACTGCGTATCTAAATGAGTGTGTATTGTATGTGTGTGTGTGTATGCCGTATCTGTGTGTATTTGTATACTTTGTATCTGTGTTAATAATTCTAATGAACCGATTTCACAGCCACAGTCACAAGTCCATCAATACTTTATGAATTAAGGCCACAAAGTAGGCCTTTAGTTGAGATTAAGTTATTTTACTTGCTTTGGCAATCGATGAAGTCATTGAAAACTTGTAATCTTGTAAAAGATACTGCAAAACTAATCAAACTTAATTTAACTACACTGTAGTCGATTAAGCCATGCGGTCGTTTTGTTTTGGCATTTCACAAAAATCTGTCAATTTCACTTATGGACTAATGCTAACTGTTCTAATCAAGAATGCGTGTCTAAGTATGTACGACGACGACAACAACAACAACACCAAAATGAGCTACAACACTTCACTGGCAACAACCCCTAACTGAGCAGCAGTAGGTGCTTCTTCTACGATAACTACCCTAAGCTCATCAACCACCTTCTTTTCGCTTTCTTTTGTTGTAACAACCATTGAAATATGAGACCTACCCACCCACCAAATGACTTTCGAAAAGTTCCTTCACTTGCGCCCAAGCAGCGTCAAATCGTTCGGTGAGAAGCTGTCTAAAACTGAAGCAGAGTCTCCTTTATTTCCGTACATTCTTAATACGAGTATCAAAGCAAACAACTGAATAAGCGTTTTTTTTTTTGTTTATCTAGAAGCAAATTCCCAACTGCCGACCAGGACCCTTGGATATATACGAGTACGCCTACATGCTCTAATTTCTTTATTGTAAACCTCAAATTATAAAACATTTAGACGTTAACATAATCCAATTTGGAATCATTAGATCGAATCGGATATTTGTCAAAATGATGATAAAATGTCACTGAAAAGTGAACTCGATCTATTTTTGAGCGAGTTGTAACTTTACCAAAGGATGTTCGCAGTTGCGAGGCATTTGCCTGATTGACAATATTCGATTTGAATTAATGATTTTAGAGCTCAGGAATATGTTATTCTAAGGCGCACTCCGAAAGATAATTAGAGACTTTGTATGTTTTATTATCCAAATCTAGAAAAGATACCTGTTGTCCAATGAAATAACAAACGATTCTATTGTTGGTCTTTTAATCAGTCAGTTCCCAAGACAGAGGCGGCGGCTAGAGAGGAATTTTGAATGAGGCTATAACAGATTTTCGTTTCGCTTTGCAACCGAAACAGAATGTCCAGTACAGACTAGTCTAGGCTAAGCAATTCAGATGCAATTTTCACAAACGATTCATTTTTTAAATAATTTTTCCTAATTTGATCGTATATTAAATAATCTTAAAAATTGTCCAGAATTTTCTGTATTTAATCTAAGGAATTACTAAGCTGATATTCAGCTACTCCCCGGAGTACAGCGCTCGGAACACGCCACTGACACGCAACACTTGAAACTGTTTGCTATACTATAAAGTCCCGTTGTTCAACGTGTGTAGGAGAATGGTTAAAAGAGGGTGGTAGCAATTGGTCGCAGGACTCAGGTTAGCTGCGTTGCTAAGGTTGGTTACCATCCCACTTACGCTGTTGTCGGAGCGAGCATTTGTACATTTCAATATGAGCACCGAGTTATCATACCAAACGCCATATTAGATTGCTTCGCTCGCTCGGCAGTTTTTGTCCTCTGGCATAACGATGTGCTTTGTGTATAAAAAGCGTCGTTAATGTTTGTGTCGTTTTCGGGTGAGCGGACGAAATGAAAAGGCGACACAACCGTTGGTGGTGATGGTGGTGGTGGTGGTAGTTCTGAATCTGTTTCTGGTTGCTGTTGGACATGTTGGCTTTGGGCGTATAAGTTGGCGCAAGTAGATTATTATCGCCTGTTCCATGATATCCGGTGACGCATTTTGACTGCGCGAAAAGCAGTGCTTCACCGGACAAAAGAAAACGCATGAGCTCCATGAATGGCGAATTGTTGTACCTAACCCATCTTCATCGTCGTGTGTTGTGGGTATCGTGTGATGCCCCCCTCTGATGTGGCATCGTCGATGGTATTGATATTGTCGCTAGTGCTGTCGGCGGTGGCATATATTAGCCCATATGGGCGCTTACGAGTGTAAGCTGATTTTTTGATTTGTTGCTAATCGTTTCGCCAATTGACGAACAATTGATATTTGAGTTGTGGCCCATTCTTGATGGATGTACGAGTATGCATTGTATGAAGGACTGGATGACTTCACAGTTGATTGTTGTTGTTGTTATGAAAGTGAACTCGAAGATGTTATGCTTATTGTTGTGGAGTGTATGTGTTATGTTTGTTTTGATAAATCGTGAATTATTGACTACATGAAGGAATTGACGTTTGGACACTAGTAACCTAAATACATATTCTTGCGTTCTTCTTATATTGTGGTAATGGGTCATGGTCATGTGACAACGTAAAATCAAATAGTAGAACCCACGAAGAAGTCAAGATTCAACCAAACATTGACAAATTGAATGGTCAAGGAAATTACGGATCTACAGCAGGTTCTTGAGGGACTAAAGGATGGTTGGGATTATAGCTTCTCTTCACTCACACAAGTGAAACAAGAAGATATCAGTTAAATTGAATTCATATTGAAATAAAAGGGCAACTTTATCCAACCATGTTTGTTGGCTAATTAGACAGGATTTGTGTCCTTTGCCCCCTTTCGAATTAAAGACAGTTTGCAATAGAGCTCTTCCAGTTTCACTTGTACAAACGAAATGAAGTTGTATTATAAACCCAGCTCAAAAAGGCGGATCAACTGATTTTTGATTGTCCAACTCAACTTAAAATAACTTAAGAGAAGGTTTTCAAATGAGTGGTTTGACGATGGCGAGCGTGGGTCAAAAACCATATAGACAGGTACATACGACGATTATGTGAAGTGAATACTTTGTACATAAAGCTACATCTGTATACCTTATGTAATATATATGTACATATATGTGTGTCTGTTGATGGATAGTTGACTTTTGGTATACTAAATAATTGCAATATTGTTTGCACATATGTACATACATACGAGTACATGCATACCTACCTACCTACTTGTGTCCATATATATGTACATATGTAAATAAAATGCGCCAAATTCGATACTTATATTTAATTAAACCCAGCCAATGCAATTATTAATAATTAAATCAGCAACTGTACTTGTATGTATTAATACAGTACATAATACCCATGAGTGGGGTATGTATGTATGTATGTTCATATGTTTGTATGATAATTTGAAATGGCTTCTTATACATACAGACAGACAAACAAACATATCTACCTGAAATGCAATATTATGGCGTACATACTTAACTGCCCACATAATTAATTTTCACATACATAAATCACAATAGATTAAAGCTCTTAATATTGTAATATTAGGTAAATCGTTATTTAAACTACATTTTGAATACAAATCTTTGAAATTTGTTCGTTCGTTCACTTGGCCATTTTTAAGGCCGGCTCGTTAGCGCGTAAACATTTCTTGTTTTTATTTGCAATTTTTAAGATATTTTTGTGTGGTTTAAATCCAATTGGAACGTTGGAATATTGTCGTAGTCCAATTATAAAGTCAAATCATACATTCAATGAAAACTCAATGAAGAACATTTCTCGAGAAATTGGTTTGGGCGAGAATCGCGAGCAGCATCTCCAATTTGCCTACGATTACGTTTAATCTAGAACTGCTTTTCGACAGCTGCTTAATTTTGTAACAAAAATAAAACAAATGTAAAATAATTCAAAGACTGTACACAAAAAAAAATCATGTAAAATTAACATTAAACTTTATTGTTTATTGTTAAAATTAATTGAGTGTAGCATTCATCGTCATAGGCGACTTCATTGCGGCTTAACCCTTTTAACCACTTTGGGTTGGATGGGGCAAACAAAAAATAAAAGAAATATATTTGTGACTTACGAAAATAATGTATTTTTATTTTATTGTTTCTCATTTTAGTTAACCCATTGAAATCTTAAAAAACCAACAACAACAAATTCAATATGAGTGGTGAACGTCCAAAGCGTCCTCTGTCTGCCTACATGCTGTGGCTGAACGAGACTCGTGAATCGATCAAGAAGGAGAATCCCGGCAGCAAAGTCACAGACATTGCAAAGCGCGGTGGCGAATTATGGCGGGCAATGAAGGACAAGACGGTAAGTAAAAAAGCAACAAAAACAAAACTTAAATTTTTTAAATAAAATTCAAAATAATTTTTAAAGAAATCAAAATTTAAAAGAAAATGTAAAATGTAAAAGTCGAGACAAATATTTTTATTGTTGATAAGTTTTTCTAATAATTTTTTTTAAAATATTTCGTTTCTTTAACGAACAACAGGAATGGGAACAGAAGGCCATCAAAATGAAGGAGGAATACAACAAAGCGGTCAAGGAGTATGAAGCCAATGGCGGCACCGATACCGGCGCAGCCAAAAAGCGAAAGAGCAAGCCCGCCCCCAAGCCGGTCAAGAAGGCAAAGAAGAAAGACACATCCGAGGAGGATGAGGAGGAGGAGAGCGAGTAAATGGATGAATGAACGCTTGTGCGCAAAACGCAGAACTTACAAAATAAGTTTTAAAACAAACATTTTATTATTGTAATTTTAGAATCGGCATATATAAACAAACAATTTATTTATATATGCACTACAAACAAAACAAAACAAAACAAAAAACAGAAGAAGAAAAAAACCAAAACAAAACAAAACAAAACTTAAAAAAACTAACAAAACAGACAAAAAATAAAACAAATTTCCAGTTTTACACACAAACAAACAAAAACTACAAAAACAAAAAAGTTAAGCGGACATTTTAACGGGTGTTTCACTTAATTTAAAAAATTACTTTCCTATTTTTGTTTTCCTACTTTTTTTCAACGAAATACATTTTTATTTTATGTGTTTCGAAGAAGAAGCAAACAAAACTGAAGTTTATTTTTTTTTAATTTATAAACAAACTGAATTGTGTATTTGTTGTTTAATTTTTATATTTTTAAAATGTAATTATTTTTGGAAAAAAATTTTGAATTTTTGGAAAAAAATCAATTACGCCCTTTTTCGCGTGTAGTAAGTTTCGCTTAATTTATATATATTTATATATATATATATATATATATATTTAATGTATATTTATATATGTACGCAAGTAAATATATGTCAATGTATTTTACTTAAAGATAAAAATAAAATATAAATGCAAAAAACGAAAAAGTTAAAATTTAAATTAATTATATAAATGTACTATATTTAAAGAGAACATAAACAAAAACAAATACAAATACAAAAATACACAGACAGACAACAAAATTATTTAAATTAATGAATTGTTCAACAGAAAATTTAAATAAAACCTTAATTCATAAATAACATTTAACGCGACTTTTGCAGAATCATTTTTTTTAGCAAAGGTCTAGAATCAAGCAACGTTTTTAATTCACAACAACAACAACAACAACAAAAAACAAAAACAATCCAAGATATTAAAATTATTATTATAATGTATATGTAAATGTAGATCTGAACAAAAGCAAAAAGTACTTGAAAAATACAAACAAAAAAATTATAAAACTGAAAAAAACATGTTTTTTATTTGATAACTTTTAAAATTTATTAAAATGAAAAATTGAAATTTTAAGTGGAATTTCATTTTTTTACTTATAATCACTTCAAACGACTAAAATTTATACTTTTGCAGAGAGATAAAATCAACTTAAAGTTTGAAACAACTTAAAACTTAAGATTTGATTATTAAACTCGTGCCATTAAGGGTTAAATGTGAAATAAAACTAGTGTTGTAAATAGTTTAAAAGGTAAATCAGCTGTGCTGTCAAATTGCAACACTGCGCAACAACAAACAAACAAACTCGTTGCATTTCGCATTCGTTGTGTCACAACGAGTAGAAAATTGCCGCTAGATTTTTGACAGACGCTGCCGTCGCATTTCGTTTTTGTTGTTTGCCGAGAAAGCAAGTTACGCGTGTGAAAATTTTATTTAAAAATTAAAAAAAAGTTTTTGTTAAATTTTGAATTGGCACACATCGAGAAATTAAGTTTTTCATATAAACAAAACGTAAGCAATAATTATTAAAATATCAATTGTGTTATCTATACGAGTTTGAATGAAATATCAATAAAAATAAAACACGTTAACAGAAAAAACGCGGCGACTTATCTTATCCGCTAAAAGAAATGTGCATTTTGAATGTGTTTTCCCGTATTTTGGCATGATTTCAAAAAAGTACTTTCATTAAACTATTAAGTTAAGCTTAAATTTTAATATAAATATATAACTTATAAACCGGTTGCGGCGACAAATGTTCGTATGATTTTTTTTCTTATCCGCCGCCAACTCGTTTCTTCTCATTTACTACAAATGCCTTGGATCATGCAAAATGGTGTCTGATTGGCGACCGGATATTGCAATTTAATTTTTACAAAATTTTCCAATTTGTAATATATTTTCGTAAAAGTTTTAAATGCCTTTGTGTAGTTAATATTTCAAGGTTTTTGTTTGCCTTGTACGTCGATGCATGTTTTCTTAGCAGTTTAGAGAAATTTTTGGGTTTTTTCGGTGACTCGTGAAAATCGCGCATTATCTCAACCAAGCTAATTTCTTTCATTCGTCTTGCCACGATTTAGTTCGTATGAACGTATTCCGCTTGCGCTTGGGATCGATGGCAGTGCTGTGGGTACCGAGTATATAAGCAAGTAACGAGTGTTTTTGTTTACTCGTTTTCGTTTTATTATTGACATTCGGCACGCCGCATTGATTTAAGGTGCCCAGGAATACCACGATTCCTATTAGAATTTGTGCATTGTGTATTTTCCCTACAATGTACATATTTTATAAAAATAAAAATAATTTATTTTTGGATTAAAATTCTTGGTTTGATATTCACAATTTTATTGTTGAAATTAAAATATATAAATTCAACAATAATCTAGGCCATCCTGAGGGTTTCAGCCAGACATATACCCACGTACTACACATTATCATTCGTGTTTATAGTAGCCAATATTTATTTACTGAAACTTATAAAATATATTTTTTCGACTAAAGACTAAAATCGGTTTTAAATTTGTTTAAAATACAATGTTATAGATTATTTTTATTGGTATTAAGTTAATACTAAATCATTTAACATTTTTAAATTGATGTTGTCCTTGCAAAACTTTAAAATCATTTTCATATTTTTACACAGTGTAAGGTAACCCTGTGCTTTAATTCGTTACAAGTTAATAGTGTTGCTCTTCAATTTGCCGCCAACTCGCCCATTCGCCTAAATTGCTTGGCTTGAGTAAAGTAACGAGCTGCCATACAATTTCTGACCGCCTTCGTTGGTTCGTTTGCCTCGCCGCACACCAATCTTTGTATATAGCAAAAGCATAGGAACAAATTATAACTCGTTGATTTTGCTCTGCCTCGTCGTTGTCTTCTTCGTCCAATTCGGCCTTTTTAGCTTGAACAAAATTTGTTCGAAGTACAGTCAGTAGAATACGTTCAAAGTGATTTGTTTGTGAAGAAGTCGTTAGGTGTTTTGTTAAAGATTAAAGCATTTATATATTAATTAATAGATTTAATAAATCACAAGGTAAGCCAGCATATTTCTACATCAAATTGCATACTTAAAATTGATTTTAAAACTTTGAAAAAGTGGGATTTTAATTGATTTAAGTTGGGCGCCGGCAAAAATTTTATTTTTGATTGCGTGTGTCACCGTCGCGACGCGTTGTATTGAAAGTTTCTCTTATTTTTTCTTTCTCGTAACGTACCTCGTTTTTTCACAATCTTTTTTTCAATGATTTTTTCTATTAATTTTAAAATAAATTATTGCTTTTTGTGTATACAATTTGAAAGAGATTTGCATAAGCAAACTTTCAACATTGTGCGAAAATTAATTATATTTGATATTTTTGCTTTAATTTCGTATTTATTTCGTGTTGTATTTATTTGTAGGTGGTGGGCTCACAGCAAGTGGCCATATTGATTTTGTATGGGATCGTATAATTTAATTATTTTACAATAAAATAGCTAAAAATTTTATTTATTTGATTATTGTATAAAATTTCATTGGTTGTATGTTATTCGTTTGCTATAAAATCTCTAATATTAATTTGGTTGTTTTTTTATTAAACGAAATTGTTGAAAGTGTTCCATATTGCATATTGAATGAAACGTTCGTCGTTTCTTTGAAATTTCGTTCGCTTAGATTTTTCGCGCCATTTTTAAACACAAGCATTTTTATTGCTCCGTCGTATCTCAGCCCTCTACTCGTATCGATACTTTATTGTCACGGGGCTCATATCATACACCTTGAAACTTGTTCCATTTCAATTTTTAACTATTTCTTTTCATTATGATAAATTTTTACACACATCGAAAATAGTTTCTTCAGTACGTTTTGATGTTCATTTTAAAAGCGTTGCTTGATGACCTTGCCCACAAGTTAAGGTTTATTTTTGATTAAGTAATGAATATAAAAATTATAAAGAAATTGATTTTCGTTTCTTAAAAGCCAATGAAAAGTCTTAAATATTAACTAAAATATTTATGTTTATTTTTAAAAATTAATTTAATCAAAATTATCGGGAAAAAAATGTATTAAATTGTTCGTAATTGTTGATATCTTTTATATTTTTTTTAATTCGAATTGACTTTCAAGGTACTAAATCGATTTGATCGTTTTTTATTTTTAGTTTTTGTTAAAAATTGGTTTTAAAAATTTTCAGGCACGTTACATTCTTTGTTGCTTTCGATACTTCTTGTTTTCAATTCGTTCGTTGTTTCGCGCTTAAAACTGCTTGTAATCTAAACCCAACCTCAGGATCATTTAGTGTAGTATACCTTATCTCTACCAAAGTTTTTGTTCAACAGAATTTCACTATCTTGTTTTGTTTATTTTTCTCCTAATTTACTCAATTATCTGCTTTGGCGCTCGAAGTCGTTGCCGCCAGTCTTGCTCGTTGCTTTTGCAACCGTTTTTTAAAATCCCACCAAAATTCAAAACACATTTTTTTTTTGTTTTCCCTCTCAAAATCTAAAATATGAAATGAATGGCCTGCCTTTCGATTTTTCCGTATCATTGTTTTAGACTCGCTTGAGTTTCTTATTTCCCAAGCCACCACCAGCAAAGTAAATGTTTCTTCTTGATACGTGCGTGCCTCTGCGGCCAGCCTGCTTTGCCTTCTTCGTGGTGGCTGACTCTTCTCTCTTTCTCTGTTTGTATGCTGCCTGTTGTGCATATTTCTCCTTCTCGATGAACGACTTTGGTGGCAGTTGTTTGCCTTTTTTTTTGTCCTCATCTTTTGAGTCTTTCTCCTGCCTTTTTTATTTTTTTACCCTACCATCACCTCGCCTCCTACTCCTTCGTACGTTCGTTCATTCGTTTTATCCGTTCATTTACCTACTTTTATGTTTCCATACAATTTTTGCTTGAGTTTTGTTGCTTGCTCTCTTCCTCCCTCCCTGCTTGCCCTTCTGGCCCATGTTATATTTACTGCTTGCTACCGCTGGCTTACTGCCTGCCTGCCTGTATCGTCGCATCTGCCCCGTACTTCTCTGCTTCTATACTTTTGCCTCACATTAAAACGTTTCCTGTGTATACTGCTGCTACTACTCAGTACAGTTGAAGCTAAGGATTTCAAGCAAAAGGTTCGTTTTCTCTACTACTAGTACTATACTACTCTGCAGTGTCTTCTTCGCTTACATTTTAAATAATTTATCAAATTGAAGTGCCTTATTTTTAAACAAATTGATTTTTGTTGTAAATTTCTAATAAGCCCATCGATAGTCTCGAATATTAACTGATAATGTGCGTTTTTGGAAAGTTATTTTAAAATGTGTTTAAATTAGAATTAACTAAAAACTGAAATGGTATTTTGCATATATGAAAACGCGTTTGCCTTACTTTGTGTGTACACCAGCTTTATATGGACGATGGCGAGCAAAAATGCATTTAAGTTTTCTTCTTAATTCGTGTAAAATTCAAATTGATTTACAATTATAATTTATACAATAAATTCTTCGTAGTTTTAACTAACTTTTGACATAATTGAAAGTTTATTAAATATTTTCGAATTAAGAAAAATTAACCAAATGCTAAAGCGTCGTTTTGTTCAGTATACTCGCGCGCGGTGCGGTCTCTTACTCAGTTCAGTGAATTCATGTGTGTGTACCTACGTGGAAAAATAGACATTTTCGTTTGGTATTGATTTTGAATGAATTTCCGTTTGTTAAAAATTTTTTGAATTGCAATTAAATTACATTTGCCATTAACTTACTTTTGGCATTTTCAAAAAATTTTAAATAATTGCGTTTTTAGTGAAATTTAACAAAATTCTAAAGCGACATTTTGTTCTGAAAATGCGGCGCGTCTCTTCTTACTCGTTAGATTCGATTCATATGTATACCTACTACATACGAGTATGTGGAAAAGCCATTTTTGTTATTTATAAATTTCAAATTAAACACACATTGATACAAATTATTAAATATGCTATTGAATTGGTTATGTTTCGAACAGTATTTGGCCGTGATTATTGTGTTTCTAAGTAATTTTGATTTTTGTAAATTTTAACAAATTCCAAAGCGACAAATCTATCGCGTACATGACGAACGAAGCGCTCTTGCCTTTCAGTGTGTTTTTGCTTTGTGTGTACCTACGTGTAAAATGAACAATTTTTGTCGTGTACAGATTTCTAAAGAAATTTATATTGATTGCAATTTTCTAATATGCCATTAAATTGTTGTTAGTTTTAAGTAATTTTCGGCGTTTTTAGTTTTTATTTAAACTATTATGTTTTTGTGAAATTTAGCTTGAAATAATATGCAAAAGGTTGAAAACTCTCGAACCATTTTGTGTGAAAGCAACGCATCGCTTCGTTTTAGCGCACTTCTCGCTCACCCAGGGCGACTTTTGCGCTTGTACGAGTATGTACCTATACATAGTCGGATAAACGTTAATTTACTCTGCTGTTTTTCATGGAACTTGATTGTTTCTTTTTAAAATTACTTTTAATAGTTGTAACTTTATCATTCATAGTTTAAACTTATTTTTTTGGTAATTTTAGAGTTGTCTTTTTCCGTATGAGAACACGAACACACTTCAAACAAGCATCTCTCAGTTTGGCGCCATTTGCGTCATTTCGTGTGTGATAGTACATTTATGTATCTTTTAATAAATTTTTGTGGAAATTTTTACTTAAAACATTTAAAAATCGATCAAATTTTCAGTCAGTTGGTATTAAAAACAAGACTACAATTAAAAAAAAAAAAATAATTGTTGGTCCTTATGGTTATCAATTTGAAAAATGCGTCTCAGTTTACGCGCCATTTGTTTTGTATGTGTTCCTTCTAAGCACGTAACACAAGGGCTTCAATGGTTTTTTTTTGTCTTTATTTTGTATTGAAATTGATTTTTGTTTGCATTTGCAAAGTTCGCAAAGAATTGGTAATTATTCTTTGGAAAATTTTGTTCTGAAGGAAATTTTTTTCTTAGTAAAATACCCAAAAATATTCGGACATCTGTTTATTGTTTTTTCTGATTTCTTGTGTATACCTTTAAAATACGTAAGTCTGTACTAAATTTACATTTAGCGCCTTTTTCAAACAATGAGCCGCATTGCATTGAGTCCTTTAAGAGCCTTTGAAATTTTTGCGGTTTTAATTGGGTATTTAAGTACTATGTACATATATATAAATAGATAATAAGAAATAAACAATTCAAAATTTGTATTAATTTTTTTCGTATATTTCTTTTCTTTTTAGCACTCGTTTCTTTTTTAGTAAACCTTGAAAACAAAAAACACATTCAAAATGACAGATAAGCCAAAGCGTCCTCTATCCGCCTACATGATCTGGTTGAACAGTGCACGCGAACAGATCAAGCGGGAAAATCCCGGTATTAAAGTCACAGAAGTCGCCAAGAGAGGTGGTGAATTATGGAGAGCGATGAAGGACAAGTCGGTAAGTTTCAAAATTATGTCTGAAAGCTGGTAAAAGTTAAGTTTTTTTTCCAAAGTATTTATTTATAAACTTGGTACCTAGATCAAAGTTTAACTTGAATTTTTTTTTTAAATAATATGTTTTACTTTGAGTTCTTTTTTTAAATAATATTGTTTACTTTGAAATTTGTTTTAATTTCCACAAGCGTTTTGCCAAAGTTCTTCCAATGTAATGAACTTTTAATTTTCTTGCTCATTGAATATAAATTAAATTTGTGTTGTTTTTGTTTTTTCTAGGAGTGGGAGTCCAAAGCCGCCAAGGCTAAGGAAGATTACGAGGAGGCCGTGCGTGAGTTCGAAGCCGGCGGTGGCAGCACAGCGGCGAATGGCAGCGCCAAGAAGCGCGGTAAGGTGACCAAGAAACCCGCGAAGAAGACCAAGAAGGCAGCGTCCGACGATGATGATGATGACGATGAGAGCGAATAAACACAAAACAAAAAACGCGTCGTTATAGCTCCACCAACAACAACTCCTCTAATTATAAGCCATTAGCCACAAAAATACAAACAAACAACAAACCTAAATTTAAAGATGGAAGAATACAAGAAACATCCAAGTTCCCCCAAACATACAAAATTACATAAAATCGAAAACAATTCCGCGTTGTCGTTTCTCTTTTTGTACAAAGAAATCAGCAAACACAAAAGTAACATTTAATTTAACATTATATAAAAAATAAAAAATACAAAAAAAAATTACAAAATAACAAAAAACTGTTTAATAGACTTTTCGACCGAATATTAATATATACATATATTACTTTATTTTATTAATTTTAAGTTGGAAATTTGATGGAAGAGAAGGTTAGCGACATTAATTAACACTCGCGATTCGAAAAAGCGAACAATTTGAAATAAGTTGGATGTGTTGTAATTGTTCCCAACTCTCCGTCGTCGGAGTTAACAACAAAAAACATATTCACTCTAATTGTAACGTCTAATATAAACCAAAATAAGATATTAGTTACCAGAGCTGATCAGTCGAATTTGAAACATTTTATAGTCTTCATTTTTCAATATTCAGTTATACGCTAAACAAAAACATTAAATTGTAAAACAAAATTGCAACAAAAGTAACGCATTTTGTAATTGGCAGCAGATCGATCAAACTAGAAAAAGTATACTTCAATTTAGGCGTTGATTTCAACGAGTTTCGGAATGTTTACGCAAACGTTTGCAATGTTGTTTTTTTAGTCGTACACAAAAAATAAATTTAAAAACGTGGTCTTATTGTAATTTTGTGAACACTACCTTAAGATGTCAGGGCTTGTCTAACTTAGATTTGTTCTAAGCATCTTCTGTTTAAGAAAGTAACCAAAATCGTTATTTGACGATTTTTTTAATTTTGTAATTTTGTATTTGAATATAAGACAATGAATACGAGGAATCTCCGTTTCGAACAGATTTTTTCTTTCGGTTGATTGAAGAAAAGTTTTGAAATATCAAAATTTGTTTAAAATTTTCTTTTGTTCAAAACTTTGATCGTAAAACACAAAGACATAAAATTAAATTTTGTAAATTTCGAAATTCAAGACACGTTTTTAAAAAAAAACCGAATTATAGAACATCTTCAAAAACGAAACAATTGTTCTAAAAAGAAAGTTCTTTCGAAAAGAAAAAAGAATCGCTGCATGCTTTTTTTGTTTTTGTTAATAAAATGATTCCACAGCCAAAATAATAAAGAAACTGAATGAAACGAAAATACTGCACAAGTCATTTTTGAAAAATGTTAAAACAAAAAATTTAAATTTCGAACATACTCACGGAAAAATGTTCACACTGTTCAAAGTGTTTCAAGTTCGAAATATTTGAATGTCGACAAAAACAAAGAAACAAATTATTTGTATGCATTTTTTTTTAAATATATCAAAACAAAAACAACTAATGTTAAAACGATGCACTTGTGTATAGTCTAAAAGAAATACTAAATTAAAGTCGAATTTATTGAGACTCTTTTTAGTACAATAGAATAAAAAAGAAAAACAAGAAAGTGTCAATATTTAAAGAAAATGAAACAAACAAATTTAACAAAAGTACTAGTAATGGATTTTATTAATTTAAAGTTTAGAACTTAATTTTTGATGGGGGCCTCCTAAGTTTTTTCTTCAACCATGCAAAATTAATTCCACTCTAAATTCCAATTGATATTCGTTTTCACAAAATTTTCTTCCTTTTGTTTAAATGAAGATTAAAAGAAATATCGATAAATTAAATAAAAAATGTTTTCTAAATTTTGGTCTTATTTTTACTAATTGGTTTTATTAAAAAAAAAAAGTTTTTTTTTAGTTCGAAAAGTGAAATTTTATGAAATTCTAAACAAGTACAAAATTTCTTGATATAACACTCAGGAAATTTTACGACAAAAAGACAGACACGAGAAGTATGTGAAATGTATGTGCATAGGAAATATTAAATTAATTCAAAGAATCGTTTATTTTTTACCTAAAGTAAAAACGTGGAAAGAAGTTGGACGCAATTTTGCATTTAGCGCCGCTCTTTTTCAATATGGAAAATCCGGAAATCACTTCTTTCCAAGTAAGAATTCGAATTGTAAAAAGCGCATTTTCCACTGTTCACAGTTGCATTTATTCGTGATTAGATGTATTTTAAATAAACGATTTAAAAACAAATAAATTATCTAATAAACAAAATATTTTAAGAGTTGAAAAACGTTTGTTTGTATTTTTTTATGGTGGGATTGGGCGAAATGTTCGTTACTTTTTGCGAAAAAGTTAATGTTCGACACGTTAGGGGAATTTACAACACCCGCCAAAACATGGTGAGTAAAGATTCGTTAACGAATCGATAGTAAATATTAACTAACGAATCGTAAGAGATTCATTAACGAATCGTAAGAGATTCATTACCGAATCGTAAGAGATTCATTAACGAATCGTAAGAGATTCATAAACGAATCGTAAGAGAGATTCATTAACGAATCGTAGGAGAGATGCATTAACGAATGTTTAATTTCAGATTTTTTTTTTCAATAAAAAGAATAATCACCCAGCAAGTAAGTTATATATTGTACAAAATATTGGCAGCATTACCAAAATATCGCAATAAAATATTACCGACATATTTCATAAAAATTTTTAAATAAAGATTTAAATGAAATGTTACTTAAATGTTTACCAAAGGATTTAAATAAAATACTACTCAAGGGTTATTCACAACCACTCAAAACACTTAATAATAGACCCAATACTCGTGAACGTGAATACCCTTAATGACAAATTTTTGCAATATTTTAGAAATATCTCAGTAAAATACGACCGATTTATTTCAACAAAAGTGAAATTTTGTGTGTTGTTTAATTCATTTTTATAACAATAAAAATTACTTCTATGAAATACTCTACAAAAAACTGTATTTAAAAAAAGACTTTCGGAAAATTACACATTACGGACATTTCCGTTTTTTAATTAAAATTTAGTTATGTTATTTCAATAATGATACCTGAATTCTTTTATTAATGTATCTGAAATGTTTCATTTGGAAAAGTGATTATTAATTTATCAACAAAGCCTCCTTTTGACGATGCGATGCTCCAACTTCTTTAACCCGACTGAAAAATACGTTTCCTCAAGGTCTGCAAAGTGTAGGCCTCCATCGGGCGGTTAGTACTTATCGGACCACCCTCGTAGACATCGAGCACATATAATAAAGGGCCGGACATTTGATGTTTCTGCAATACTGTATTTGTAATATAACAGTTGTATAACTTAGACATGTTATATTGCAGACCTATTTGAGAAAATGTCTAATCTTGCCTAATGGGCAATAAGTTCGTAAATTAAAAGAAAAATCATTTATGTTAATTTATTCAATGGTTTTTATTTAAATACGTTTTTGTTTTGTTTTTTTATATTTAATTTTTAAACAAATAAGTTTATGTACGTTTGTTTGGTTTCGATTAAAAATAATTCATTGGAGTTTTAAGTGTTCAACAACAGGATAAACATGCATAATTTAAACTATATAAATAAACTAAAACTGAACTGACCAACGTTTAAAACAAGTTGACTAAGACGCGATGTGCTTTAATGGTTTTTTTTCTCTGGTTTTGTCTTCTTTTTTTTTTTTGTAAAAGTACCTAACACATATTTAAATATTTGAATTGGTTTTTTGTTAAAGTTTGACGTTTTGCAAGAGAAGAGTTAACATTTTTCGCTTAAAAACTAGCTTAACTTAGCGCAGATCTGTTTATGGTTGATGTGGCATATTTTTGTTAGATATATGAATTTATGTTTCGTTTAATTTTGAATTGTTTGCAGTTGGGTATTTTTTATTAATGTTAAAAATCACTCACAATTCTTTAAATTCGAACAAAAAGTTTATAATATTTGTATCAAGTTAAACAGAAATACTCACATTTGGCTAACTTTCTGTTGGTGGCTTTTAAATTTAGGTTTTCTAATTTTAACGTGCACAGAACATGTTTAATTAATTTATTTAAACTTAAAGTTGACAAATAATTGATTTTGTTAGTATTAAATACGTTCGTTCTCAGTGGGACTAATTCAAAGAAATTATAGCAAATAATTTAAAATTAAAAAAAATCAAAGAAAAATAATAAAATTGGTTCAAAGAAAATTCTACAATTATTTGCAATAAAATCAAAAATTACAAAATAATAGAATTATAAAAAAATAGAATCGGGAAAAAAGAATTAAAAGCAACAAATACACTTTCTGCATTATTATGCGCCGTTGTCGTCGTCGCTGCTACGCCTACATTACTACTTAACAATCTTCACCGTCGTCGCGCGTCTTTCGTAGCCCTCCACCTGCCTGCTTGTTTGCTTGCTTCAGCACCGTTTTGTCTCGCATCTTATGCAACATCAACGCTTTTGTTTACTTATTTAGCCAGAAAATGGCCTTCAGCACGAAATACGCCAGCCCCAGACAGTAGACGATTTTTTCGCGCTGCAGCCGCTGCTCGTTGCTAATTTCGATATTTAGCACGCGTCGATTTAGTTTGGCCAACTGGCGCCGCAAGTACAGAATCTCCTCGTGTGGCGTCAGATCGCCGATGGGTGTGCCTTCGCGATGTCCAGCGATCAAGGAATTGTCTGCGGCGTTGTACATCTGCTGGGAGCGCTTGCTGGCGCCGCCGGTTGTCAGCTGTCAGAAAGAAACAAAAGCGTATTAGTGTATCGTTTGTTTGAGAGAAAAGGTTTGACTTATGCACCAGAAAGTTTTTTAAAACCATGCGATGCGGCTTGTATATTTTGGTTTTGTGTGCGAAAATTGTTTTTGTATCAAAATAAAATGAAAATGTTTTGAAAAGTGAAAAGTTAATGCAAGTTTACTTTCTCTAAATAATTATGCTCAAAATAAATAGATATGTACATATGTAAAGCTGTTGTAAAGTGCTTTTCGACAACAAATTATTAATAAAAAATCAAAAAGATAAATAGATTTTGGTAGTAACAAATTTATAGTCAACAAAACTAAAACTTTTATAAAGTTGAAAGTGAACTTAAAATTAATAAATTAATTTAAATTTATGAAAATCTAATAAAAATGTCACTAAAATATTTTTCACTACTCATAGAGAATTTTTATAAAAACATTTTCTACTCTGCATGATAAGTAAAAGAAATTTAACGTTGCGTCTAAGTGTTAAAATAATATGACTGTGTACATGTTATTTTAACATGAATTGTAATATTAAATTCGACCATTTAAACAAATTAGTATGTGTCAATTTTACACTGTTTTATGGTAACGTGTCAAAAATATTGCAAATAATAAAATGTGTTAAGTTAACGTTGGCTTCTAAAGGCCCAACATTTTATATTGTTAAAAATAAAAACACTACATACGAGGGTTGTCCTACATATGAGGGTAGCCACAAATAGTTTGAAAAGTGGCAATATATTTCTCAATATAGTCTCCTTTTAGCTCGATGTTCCAACTTCTTTAATCCGTCTGAAAAATACGTTTTATCGAGGTCTGCAAAGTAGGCCTCCATCGGGCGGTGAGGCTAATCGGACTAATCTCGTATGTTAAAATTTGTTTCTTAAAACTATTTAAAAAGCAATAACACTTAAAATTTAATTTTTTAAATCTTAATTTTACATTCATAATATTAAAAAGCTTTGACTCGTTGAAAAGTCTCAAACTATCAGTTACCAATTGTCTAGCTAAAATCTTAAACAGCGACAAATCAGTAAAGACTTCTTAAATTAAAACATGACTAAGTACATAAAATGATGATGAAATATTATAACAAAAGGCGATATTTAATTTTAAATATAATAACTCAAAGATCTGCAATCTTCCTTGAACCCACCTGTGAGTCCGATTCCACTGAATTCGAATCGTTTGGATTAAAGCCGACCACGGCATGCGCAACGCCATTGGCGCGCACATATGGTGGTGGCCGTACATCATCATCCTCATCCAGATCGGCGTCGTCGTCAAAGTCATGATGGCTACCACCACCGTTAATCTGGTTCCTATGTCTGTTTGGCGAACTCTCCTCGGACGCCGACGGGAAGTGATGATCGTTAAGTGTAATTACGCGCGGCGGCGTCTGCACGCGTACAAAGCCCATCGGATTCTTGGGCAAAATTGAATTTTCCAATTGGATTTCACGCGGTGCGGAGCGCGTCTCCAAATGCTGATCGTTTCCGAGCATAACAATGCGATCGGGCACATTCATGTCGATCTTGTCGTGATAATTCCACGAGTTGATCATGCCATTCTGATTAGACAACAACAGATCCTCGTCGGAGTATTCGCCAGTTGCTTTAATGCGCTTCGGAACGCGCATTTTGTCATTGATTTCGTGGGCGAATTTGGCCTCCATGTAGATGTCATCGTCGAGCCCGTTAAACATACGAGTGGGCGATTGGGGCGTGGCCATTTTGTCGTTGTCGTCTGCGTAACTAACGGTTCCTGCGTCAGCCGGTTCAAAAAATTTTCGATTTTGTTGAGTTTGGACTTTGTAGTTGTTTTTTCCCCAGTCTTTCTTTGTGTTTTCGTCCACTTCCGTCTCCTATTCTTGACACTTCCAACAACTCTAGGATTTGTAGGTGAAGAATGTTATGTGTGTGTACGCACAGGAAAATAATAAAAGGAGAACGGGAAAATTTTCACTTTAAGACAAACTATTTGTTTATTTTTGTATTTTAAGCATTTCTTTGCATTTCGTTTTTGAATTTTTTCCGTACTAGCTTTCAACATTTAATTTTGGTTTACTTACATTTTCTGACAAATTCTTTAGCAAAATTTTTTGACGACTTACAAAAAATTATTTTGTAACTCAGCTTTTTTTACTACTACTTGTCTGTTACGAAGGGAAGTGTTTGAAAATAACCTCTATAAATTATCTAAGAAGTCAGGAAGAACTTGCAGATAAGACCGGAATTGAAGTTCCAAATATTTCCAAAATATTTTTTTCAGCCGTTTAAAATTGCTCGGCTAAACTCTCTGCCATGAGCAAGGACAATTTTTGAGCAACTTTAAAAATCGGTTAATTCACATCTCTATGTTTATCTAACTTGTAAGAAAAAAAAAGCGGCGTCGTTCAATGTGTAAATTGTCTTGTGCTTGTGATGTGTAAAAGTTTGAAATATTACCACAAATTAAACAAAAATTTTTTGAGATTACCAAAATTCATTAAGTAATTTGTTTAATTGTCAAATTTATTTAAATATATAAACAAAATTAAGGTAATTTGCAAAGGAAATGTCTTCAAATAAGAAAATTTTCACCGACCACGCGCGGTACAGTCGACGCCTCATCGACTGCGACGTTTGCGCGCGGGAAAGGAATTGACAATGGGGGGCCACAAAATCTCTAATAATTATTATTGTTTTAATTTTTTTACTAAAAAAAAATTTATATTTTCCAATTCAGTTAACTGCGAAAATTTTCAATTGTTGAAAAATGGAAAATCGCCGCACAACACGCAGGCGCCCTAATCGTGCCGGTGTCGCAATTGTCGAGGATGTGTTGCCTGCCGCCGCCCTTGGCAAACGTAATTCTGCAGTGCCGCCCGTGAGTTCAGCGCCCGCTCTCAATGCTGCACGCAATTCACCCGCACGGAGTAGTGTCTCCTCTCGTACCTCACCATCGCGTCGTGCATCACCCGCTCGCAAACGCACTTCGCCGGTACGCCGCTCCTCAAGGCCGCGATCGACTGTGCTCGGTGCTTCAGCTTCTTCGGAGACAATCACACTCGCCTCAGCGACCGTCAGACCGCCATCACCCATTGCCGAGGTTAAGGAGGTGAGTTTTATAATAAGCGGTGGAGGGACGGGCAAACCCGTTTATTGTCTAGTGATTGAGTTTTTGCTATCGTTTAGTTCGTTAGTAGTTTCCTATGATTATCACTTTTTCTATATGTTCTGTACGAGTAGGCAAAGTATTTCTGTTTTTAGCAATATTTATCTCAAAAGGACATTTGCAGAGAATTACAGAAGAACATGTTTTTTTTTCTCAGAAAATATTTTTATACAAAAAATTAAATCATATTAGGACTTAGCTCTGAAATTGTTTTCATCAAAATAAGTTGACAGGCATTGATAATTGCTTTATTTCAACGTGAACACGATTGTAAATGTACAACAAAAACGATTAATTAATTATTTATATGATTTATCCTTAATTGTTCCTTTTACCATTATTAAATTACAATTATTATAAGATATTTCTCATTAACATAGCTTCTTGTTTATATACAGTCATGTGAAAAATAATAGAATAAGTGATATGCAAGAGCAACAAATGATGTGGAAGATAGTAAAAGGAAAGATTTACTGCTAGTAAATAAGATTTATAAATAGCTCATTGATTACAAAAACCAATTTCTTTATAATAGTTTTATGTTCGCACACATTTAATAAAACATTCTTATCCATAATCGGTAGTTTCCGGCTGTGCGAAATAATAGGGACAGCTTGTCTCTTTGATAAAATATTACAACCGAAGTTTTAAAAAATATTTCTTAGTGACTAAAAAGGTAAAAAGAAACTTAAATCCATTTAATTTAATCATATTTTAGACTCAGATTGGGGTATTCATTACATAATTACCTTATTAACACGATTAAAACGGTTAAACGCGGTTGCGGTAGTACTATAGAATGGAAATCATTTTCGTACTATGATATGGGATCGCTACATCATGTTGAAATTTTATATAGTAATTGCCTTCCTAACGCTAAAGACAATTTGCCAACTAGATGAGTGTTTCAACAGGATAGTGAGAGTCGCCACCATAATGACCGGATATAAAACTACTGATAATATGTGGAATAGAGTAAAAACTCAATAAGAGGAAAGTGTCCGTAAAAAACTGCATGTAACTCGATTTCGGATTGTCTTTCAAAGTTTGGTTAGCCCCCATGCTAAGACGATGTCTAGCAGTCTTAACAAACAAACGATTCTCAACAAAATGTTAAACAAACTAGAAACGTATTGTAGCAGGAACTAATGCTTTCTCGTCTAATGTTGTTCCTGCATACCACTGTTCCTATTATTTTTCACATGACTGCATATATTTATTTACAGTACATATGTACATTATTGTGTATATTGAGATGTATGATTAACCCAAACGAACCAGGTCAGAATTAGTTGTTTTTATATTTAAAAAATATCTCAAACTAATTTAAAGTTTAAGTTTGAAGACCATTTGAACTTAATTTAAACAATTTAAAGAAATTAATTTTGTCCAAAATTAGATTTATAAGATTTTGAGTAAAAGATTCTCAATTTTTTTTTAATAAAACAACAACCTTTGTTTAATGGCCTTGTTGACTTAATTTATTTTAAAGTTTTATTTTTTTTAAATAAGCTTTATTTTTTTAGAAAACGTATTTATTTACTTTAAGTTCACACTCTTAATATGATTTGTTGAATTTATTTTTTTAAAACTTGGCACATTTCCAATTACATAGATTAAAAAAGTACACAGCAAAGAACTTTATGCTATTTATTAATAGCCGCTCCACTTGTTTGTCTGTAAACCAGAGGAAAAGGTCAATGAATTGTTGAGAGCTATCGCAGAGTAAAGTAGCCCATCGAATTAAAAACATAAAAATAAAATAAAGCAAGCCTAAACAAACATCGCACAGCGAAGACTAACTAAATTTAGATAAGATAACACACTTTGATTGCACACTTTCTTTTGTTGTTTAACACAGTTTAAAACTGTCAACAATTTAATCAAAAAGAAACTAATTCAAATTAAAATTTTTCGGATAATATTCAATAACTTTAAGTATTTTATTTTATCACTGCTGCTTATTAAAATAATTATTGCAAAAACTAAAATAATACATTTAATGATATGATCTATATATATGAAGTTGAACGCATAGATAATTTTCTTGAGATAAAAAAAAATATTTTTTTAAGGGTTGATTTTTAAAACTTCTTTTACAGAAGTTTAAGTTGTTAAAATTGAAGTGATTAAATGAGAAGTTTTAAATAAAAAAAAATATCGAATAAAACTTCAGAAATATTTTTCTTGTTGCTAAAATAACTTCACGTAAAGTAAAAAGTACGAAAGATTACGATAATCTTCTCTAATAATCTTAGCGAAAGAAAATTTGGATATATTGTCTATGAATTATATTTGTCTGTGATGAGAGATATAACGTTTTTTGTGTATATGTTATGGATTTTGATATTAAAGGCACAATTTCGAGCGATTTAACAATTAAGTTTTTGAAAAGATTATTGCGAATGCAAACATCTGACGTCTTTCTTTTTTTGAAACTGAAATTTTTGTGTAGTTGTCATAATTGCTACAAAATATTGAAAACAACAACGTAGTTTTCTATGTCAAAAATAATAAAACAAACTTCAAAATACGCAGAAATCGATGTGAGTTCGCTCAATTTGCGTTCTCATTTGTACTCTTCTAACCTTATTGTTCAACCATGGTTTCTTGTAGCTTATATTAAAAAATATCACTGAAAATGAGAACCTTAAAACCGAAATTACCATATTATTATACGAGTAGCTAATACAAGAAAGACATCAATCCATATTTTTGTTTATGTTTTTTGCTTCTCTTGTAAAATGTCTGATATGTTGGTTAGGGCCTTTTGACATCGATAGAAAAACATTAATTCGAAAATCATATCTGTTAACATTTGTACTGCCAAAATTGTTTGTAAATCGTTGAAATAATGTATAAAATTTTTACATGAAGGCGAATTTTTTAAACTATATAAACAATCTTGAAGTTAAATTTGAATTTTTGATGAGTTTTTTTTAATCTAATAAAACTAACTAAAGTACCTACTAATACTTTACTAAACCTTTGCATTTTAGTTTAATATCTCTCTTCATCCGTTTACAGATAAAACCCTCACCAAAACGCAACAATTTGCCAACGACAATGACCACAAACACTTCATCCCGCGCACCGCACAACAAATTACAAACGACCTCCTCAGTGCACAGCTCCTATTCGAGTACAACACAAAAAACCATCGAAATACGCTCCAGCAGCAGTGTCAATGCTGGCGGCGATCTCAGCAAATTGGGAGATTACCTGCGACGTTCGCTCTCCAAAACCATCGTCGATGCTGCCACCAACGTAGTCCGACGTCGCGATGGTACACACACGCCCACAACCAACACAGAAATTGAATCACGTTACAGTCGGTCAATGTCGCGCTCAATTTACGGTGACGATGCCGAATTTTCCGATAACGAAAATGGACGCGGCGATGCTGGCATCGCAGAAGATGACGAAGAAGAGGAAGATCACTACAAGAGCTTCAATGTGACGTCGATGTCAACGCCGGCAAATCAACCGACAACATGTCGCAAACTGGAAGTACCACGCGAATTTGGTGGCTGGTTGGGCGCCACACTTTTAATGCTACTCACACCCGTTTTCATTTATTTTCTGCAGTGGACCTGCGCGCAGCCTAACAGCGCCGCATGCAGCTGGAAACAATTCAATTTAGCTGCGCTAACCGACGTTAAAAATATTACCATATCAATTTTCCAGGCAAATGTAGTCGGTTATTTTTTGGCTTTCAATTTCGCAGTCTTTATACTCTCCGCAATCTTACCCGGCAAAGGTGTACGTTTGCCAGCGGCCATCGGTGGTGGCGCGCTTGAGTATAAATTCAATGCTGCGCCTATTGCCGTGTTGCTTATAATCGCATTCATTAGCGCCGAGCTACTCAACTACCCGATTGCACAATTTGTGCTCGATAATTATTTGCGCTTTTGCGTTTATGGCTTTGTCAATGCGTTTGTTGTCGCCAGCTGGTGTTACATACGTGCCGATCTGCTCAAGCAACAATTGGGCAGCGCCGCCACCCAGCCAAATATTTATGGTAAATCGGGTAACTTTATCATTGACTTTGCGCTGGGCCGCCACATAAATCCAAAATGGTTGGGTTTCATCGAATTCAAACAGGTCTTCTATCGCATTTCCCTGCTCAGTACGCTGCTCTTGGCCGTGTGCTTTGTCTGGCGCATCTTAGCCATACCTTCGCTGGTGTCCGCCGCCATCGAAATACCCGCTTGGAGCGATCGTCTTTTGTATTTGTATACGCATATTAAATTAAATGATTTGGCACTAATGAGCGCAGTTGCACTTTTGCTATACATTAGCGATGCCCTTCTCTTCGAGCATCATTTGGCCTCATCGTTTGAGCTCCAAGGCGAAGGTTTCGGTTGTTTGCTGCTCTTGCGCTATGCCGGCACGCCTTATCTGCTCGCCGGCGTTGCGAAATATATTTTTGAAACTCGCCCACAGGGTTTGTGTCTGTGGATCGGCTATACCGCTCTGTTGGTGACTTTTGTGGGCTTGTTATTTAAGCGCTTCGCCAGCGCCATCAAGTACAAGTATCGACTACAGCCTTCGCATCCAAGATTTCAAAACGCCGAGTCAATACACACTTTCCAGGGTAGGCGGCTTCTTTTGAGCTCTCCTTGGGATCGCATGCGCCAGCCAAATTATAGTGGCGATTTATTGGCGCTTGCCGGTTTGGCCTGTCCATTGCTTGGCAAATTCGCCTGGTCGCCACTTGTCGGTTTGTTGCTGCTGGCTGCGTTGCTGGTGCATCGCACGCGTCGCGTCGAGGTGCGCAATGCAGCGCGTTATCATTCGTCGTGGGTACGTTACATCAGTAAGGTGCCGTACCGTTTAATGCCGATGGTGTACTAAAATGTGCACACACAAATGAGAATTTTTTCCTCTTACTATTTAACAAATTTTAGTTATTGTTTTTATCAAATTAAAATTTGGTACTCAAAATAATTATATCTAAATTTAATTGTTTAGAATATTTAAGAGTTTTGTATTTGTGCAAAATGATTTTATGTGGACTTTTACTATGTTTATAACTTTCTTTTCGAAATCTTAAATGTTTTAATTTTATGTTTCGAATACAATTGTAAAATTCTAGATAAAACTTTATTAAATAATTCTTGTATTCGCACAAACTTATTTTGTGCGTTTTATTTATAATTTTATTTTATTTTTCCTACTTTTAAATAGATTTTTGTAGTGCAAATTTGTGTTTCAACCCGCCGATTAGAAATTAAAATTTTTAGCGATTTTTAAATGTTTTTCTTTAATACATAATAAAAATGTATGACGATTTTCTGATTTAAAATTAAGTTTTGTGTACAAATATTGTATAAAATATATCAGGTGTACCATTTAAATATTTTTATCTGATTAAAATGTTTGGAAGTCACTTAAAATTTTAAGTTAGCGCAAAATCAAATGTTTAATACACTTTTTATTTTAATAAAAATTTATGTATTTTAAGTATTTTTGCTCACAATACGAAACTTAATATTTTACGTTTTAATCTGTGCTTTTAGAATTTAAATCATATCATGCTCACTTTTATATAATTTTGTAAATATCAAAACAATTTGGTGTCAAAGTTCATTTTACCTAGAAATACAGTTTATTATTAAGTTAAAAGAAAATCCATTTACATTGGATTTAAATTAATAATGAATTAGTTAATAGGTTCATTTTATCTACAAGTAAGGTCATAATTAATTTTTCTTTAATTATACCTTTGTGCAAGATACGTCTGAACTCCCAGAAATTTTAAATTTAATAGTTGCACCCCAATTTGTAATATATTGAAATTCTATTTTCAATACGAAGTAGAATTTCGAAACGGTGCTGCAAAATTAAATTGAATAAATTGTAGTACTAGCAATAATTTAAATATTTAATCTACCATATGAATACACAATGACAAGTCTTTATGAGCCACAACGGAAATTCATTTCTAATACAAAAAGAATTTAAAATTTGTGTCGCAAAATTACAATTAAATTTTAGACTTAGCATAAATTTAACATATTTTTACATACAAGTACATTTTTTAATATGCTAATTAAAAAAAAAAATAATAAGTTTCAATTACATTGTACAATTTTAAAAGCAATTATAATTCATTAGCTTTTAGTTAAGTAAACCGAACAAGCATTGTGCATACGCATTTACGTATTATGCAAAAAGCTAATCAAATATTCGAAGTTTATTCTTTAGACTATGCAGTTATTTTTTCGACTTTTTCGCTATTTAGTAATCATTTTCGTAGGTTAATGTAGTTGTAAATATATTTTATTATCATAAACATAAATTTGCAAAACAAATAAGAACAATTTTTTGTAATCGAATAATCACCTCAATTCTGCTCATTTGACATAATAAAGTTTAGTCTTAAAACACAAAACTATTATTTTATATAGACATAAATGCATAGTCAGAGTCAAAAAGTATACAAGTACGTCACAATTGTTATCAAGGAAAGAGAAGTGCCCCCACTTATAATAGGGACAAAGCACATATGTGAACCAAGAACCGCATTTTTTGATGTCTCTAAAATGGCGTAGGGTATTTGAGCATCGGCATAGTCGACGATAAATCTTTTACCAGTTTTATATTTTTTTTCATAAATCGTCAGTACCAATTATTTATTACACACGATGTCATTCGGTGTGATGAATTATTGAGCCACAATGTACAAAAATCCTTTCAAATTGAGTTATAATAATTCCAGTAATAACAAGTGGAAGTAAGGGAAGTAACTTTTACCAGTTTTAGTTTATATCTTCACTCATTCCTCTTGTCAAGCTCATTAATGCGCGAGTACTCTACAACGTTTAAGGCCTAATAACGTGGGTAACCCACATACTAAAAGTGACAACTCAATTATGTCAAATATCCTGATTGAAATCAATTATAAATGCCACTGAAATTTATATTGCATATGTTACATTGATATGTTAAAACAAAAAAGTTCATTACTTTTAATTTATCAATTATATTTCTTGTCATTGCTTTTAAAATTTTCAATTACAATGAAATTATTTTTCACATTGTTATTGCAATACTTTTTATTGCTGACGAAATGGCTTGTCTGCGTTGCTTACGGAATACCAAAACTTCATACACGTACATAAATTAAAAACCAAGAAAACAAAATATACTTTTTCTGATTAAATTGGGAATATTTTATTAAAATATTTATTTTTTATTTTTTCATATACAATCTTTTCAGATTTACGATTAAACAATTTGAGCACTTAACTAATGCACACGCGCTGCAATACATTACACAATAAATTACATATTTTAAATATAAAAGTAAAAAGGAAACTTAAACATGTTAGACAATTAAAATAGGTTGTATATTATAAATTAGAAGCGTTAAGCTAATGCTTAAGTATTAAATATCGTAAGGGCTTTCGTTAAGGTATACAACACAAATTAATGCATTAACATAGCGTAAACAATATAATTTATACATATAACACAAATTACGCTTAGTAAAAAGGTAAAATTAATTTAAATTCTAATTTTTAATATACATATGCGCAAGCAGAAGTGATTAAGATCACTTCTGAATCCACTTTAAAGCTACGACGTTGCTTGAACTTAAACTTTAAACAGGAGCGCACACAGAGTGGAATATTTCTAAATTTAAAATGCCTCGAATTGTTAAATTCAATTTAACTAGATTTTGTAGTATTTAAAAATTAAAATATCCGCTCTGGCTGCGCTCCTACTAACAAATGTTTCAGGCCGATCAAATCTAAGAGAGACAATTTTTCTAACCTAACCGAAAAAAATACTTTTCAATTTGAGAATCAATTTTGAAATTAATAAATTCTAATGGATGCACATAAATAGGTAGCTTTGCTCAAACTATCTACGCATATCCCGTGTAAATTCAAAGTATTTCTTAAAACGTAATTTAGATCAGCGTCGGAAAGAGCTCGTTAAAACTGTTATTCCACGCGAAATCGTCAATCTCATAATGATCGAGCGCCAGATTGGGCGAACCGATAATCGACTCATAGCCATGATCTGAAGTTGCAGTCGAGTGCAATGACGGTGCCGGTGACTTTGCTAGCGGCGAAACGATCGGTCGTTTTGGCAAGAGAAATTTTGCAATGGGATCAAAATTTAAATCATCATCGTCGTCGTCGTCATTGTGCTCATCGTCAGAGCACTCGACCACATTCAGATAGACTTGCGAAGGCGATGTGGGGCTGGGACATTTGATGGTTTGGTCATCGTAAGCGGGCGGGGCAATACCGTCACAGTAGATTTCCTCGACGGCTTCGTTGACTGCGACCGAGTCGTCATCCATGACGATCGTTATAGAGTTAGTCCGCGCATCGTAGGTGCCGTAGACGGTATCGGGCGTGTCGGCAGGCAACGGGGTAGTATTTGTCGTGGTCGTCGTTGTATTTAAATTTCCATTTACTTCTTCTTGATTAAAATTAAATTTATTTTGTAATGTATTTGCTGGTTGCGCATCGAAATCGCTCTCCGTTTCCATTTTTATGTAGTTTTCTTCTTCTTTTTTTAGCACTTGCTTTATGCTGATGTCATCTTCTGTTGATGTTGTGGTGCTATGAATGCCGGATTCCAGCCGTTCTGTTGTGGTCCCCACCACTGATCCAGACAGTCGCTCTGCTGCGCTTGCAATTTCGGCAGCAGACGCATCGCACGTTCGATCGCCTGCTTCCAGGTCTGCTGTGATATCGGCGAGCAGACTTTCGGCGAGCTCCTCCAATTTGCCCGCATCGAAGAGCAGTGTGTCGTCGTCATCGACTTGGTTGCCCTCGACATTGACATCTTGGAGGAGGAGTTGCATGTCTTGTAGAGTAGGCAGAGTGCAACAATTCGCCAAAGCGTTGCGAGCGTCGTCGTTCGCTTCAGTTGGTCTCGTGTCGACTGTGAGTCCGTTTGTGTTGAGCCCTGCGGCAGAGGGTCAGTATTGGATACTGCAGATCCGTTTAGGATGGACTCACAGCCGGCACAAGTCTCAACTGATTGCTGTTGATTTGACGCTGCTGCTTTTAAAGCATTTTGTTTTTGTTGTTGCTGCTGCTGTTGCTGTTGCAACTCGGTGAGTTGCTGTCGTAAGATTTCTACTTCCATGTCGAGTTTCTGGTTCTTTTCGAGAAGCGAATCGTTGATTGTTTGCAGACTTTCGCATTTGTTTTGTAGTATTTCGGTGCGTTCGTTGAGCGCATCGATTTCGCCTTCCATTTCCTCCATGCGTGCTTTTTTGCGATCCCGTGAAGTTTGCGCAGCGACGCGATTTTTTAGTTTTCTAAATTGATAAGCGAAACAAATTTTCAATTAGTTTTTAATTTTAGATAAATGAATTTTAAGATTTAGTTAAATTAAAAAATTATAAAATTATTTAAAAAAGTTTTTTATTTAATCCGAAAATTTTCTTTTGAATTGAAAAATTAAAGCGAAATAAATTTTGAATAATTTTTTTTTTACAAATACTTTGAATACAATTTTTTTAATTTTAAATTTTAGTATTACTGAATTTTTAGGAAAGTTTAAGTCAGTCTTAAAATCTTAATTTTGTGATCAAATTTGAGGATAAATAAAAATTATATCAAAATTTGTTATTTGGTCTGATATAAATTTAAAAAAAAACAAAGTTTTTTTTTTATTAAAATTAATGTTATTAATGAAATTAAATTTTTTTGTTTACCAAAAATTAAATTCGCGATTTTAAATAAAATTCTAAAAGTTTTTAAGAATATAAAAAAAAAATTTTAAACCAAAATTATTATTTTTTTTTAAATAACCTTTAGTTTTTTAAACAAAATTAAAAGTTTTTATTTTTAGACAAATTTAAAAATTTTGTTTTACAATAAGATATTGTTTTACAACCATTTACATTTTTTTTTAAACTAAATACGTAAACCTTTTTTAATATTATTTTAACAATTCCTAAGACATAAGTTTTTATTGAAATATTTTCTTTAACCTCTTTAAAATTTTTAAGTATAATTTTTTAAAACCAAAAATATTTTATTTTTATATAAAAAATCAAAACAGTTAAAATTCTTTAATCTTTAAAACTTTGACTTTATAACATTTTAAATGTTTGAAATAGCATTTAATTTTTTTTTGTAGCAATTTTTGTAACTCATTCGAAAAAATCAAGACAAGAAACGCAAAAACATACGATTTTTAAAATCAAAGCGATGACTCACTTTCTTTGAATTTTCTCCTCCCATGTCAAATGGTCGAGACGACGTTTCTTGCCTTTGGGTGCGCCACTACCCTCGTCAGCGCCACAACCACCGCCGCTCGAGGCATAACCAGAGCTGCTGGCAGGCGAGGCTGGTGCCGCCGCGACACTGATCAGTGGTCTGATGCGGGTCAGCGCTCCTGACGGCACTGAGGAGGCCGGCGATGCAGGGCTGGGCGTAATGGCCACATATTTGGGCACTGTGATAAAAACAGCCGATCCGCTTGTAGCCGTTGCCATTTTATTTGTTTTGTTGTTTTTCACTTGTGTAAATTGTTTAAAATATCCGCTTGTGCTGGTTTTGTGCAGTGGAGATGCACTCTTTAAAGTTGCATTATCGCTGCTTGATAATTCTTGTAGATTTATTTCCGATTTGACGTTTCCGCTTTCGCGTTCAGTTTGTGTCTGACGTGGTGGCTCCTTCGCGAGGTACGTCTGTAGGCTTAGGGCGCCGCAACGACGATTGCTATCTTTGTTGATGTTTTTCTTTTCCAACTATGCGCTGTTGGAGTTTTGATTTTCTTCATGGCGGTGGTTGCGCCTGTTTTTTTTCTTTTGTTTTGGATTTTTTTCACCTGATATTATTTTCTCACGCAAGATCGGGTTTATTGGTTGCAACTGCGTTGGACTACTTGGCTGATGTGTTGATTTTGGAGTGGCGAAAAAGTCTTTTGCCTGCGTAATTTTCCTATTTGAATGATTTGGTGTTTTCTGATTGGTCGGGTTGGGATGATCCACGTCATTCGGTATTTTTCGTACGAACGCACTGTACGCAAAAAAAAAAATATTCATAGATTTTATTTTGAACTGTACTATTTTGAAGAAACGTTACTACTGTGCTCATTGGTGCTTGGTAATTGGTCAAAATTTAATTTATTATTAAAAGAAACCTGCAATTAACAAAATATTAAGAGACCGGTGGTAGGAAAAATCCTATTTAACAGTGGGCTTCAACAAAAATACATATATTGTTGTAGAAAATTTTTATTTCCTCTTTTCAAAGACACAAACCTTTGCATTCGTAATAAAAGTTACTAACGTATTTCGGATTTTTATTCGAACTGTACTAAATGCAACTTTTTTGGAACCCGACTCTAAAATAAATTTTATTGATAAATGAAATTGCAAATTGACCAACAAATTGTGTCATCACTGACCTTGTTTTGAGTTAAAATTCTCATTTTTTTGTCGGACATTATCTTCAAATTATTTTCATCTTTGGTTTCGATGTCAAAATGCTGTCAAATTGTTAGCTTCTTAATTCGCGGCGGCGGCGTCAACGTCAAAGTTTCTTCAGTAAAACAAAATCAAAATAAAATGTAAAATACAACGAAATAGAATTAATAAAAACTATTGCTGAAACGAAAGTATACAAGAAGTGCCTGTAAATAAATTTCAAAGCAAAAAGTGCCTTTTAAAACCGAAAAATTTGGTTGATAAACGCGGCAAACAAGTGCTAAAGTGGAAGGGAAAAAATGACGTCCATTAGAAAACAATCTTACACGAAAATAACATTTAACGTGCAAGTGAAATCGGAAAATGGACGGAAAAACAAGTAGGTGCATTAATAGTAAACATAAAACTTAATTTAACGGCGGTAGTAGTGGTTAAAAGATGCGAAAGATGCCCTCGGGTCATGAGGGAAAAATAATGTTTTTATTTTTTTCGTGCTTTGAACAACGAACAACAACCTCGACCAGTGGCGGTGTACATTCCAATGTGGGTGGCATTGATACCCGGCCGCAAGTGTTGCTCTATTCGAGAATACAGGATAACGAGAAACTAGAGACAAAAAATTAAATATACTTTTAAAAACCACAAAAAAAAACATTTACAAAGAATTTTTTCGGGTTATTCTAGGGAAAAAAAAGGAAAAAATAAATTCATAAATAAATAAATTTAAATAATAATAATAAAATTTAGCAATAGTCAAATTATAGTTTTGGGTTAGACAAAATATTTTAAATTTAGTAGAAACAAGATTTTCAGAGATACCGTAGTTTAAAAATATGACAAAGTAACTCCCATTATGGAATTGGTCCTTTCGATTTAAATAATCCTCCAAACCCAAATAGAAATTAGACCCTTTCAAAGGAAGAGCTCTAAAAGTATAAAACATGAGAACGAAGTGATGGCCTTAAATTGATGAGGTTTTAAGAGGGTTTTAATGCATTTAGAGGCTTTTTCAATATAGTCCAAAGGGATAATTTCTAGAGAAATGCAATATTATGGCTTAGTTTAAAGAGTATAAAGTAAAAAATTGCTTTTAAAGATTTTAAACTTATTATCACATTCTATGTAAATGTTTTTGTTATAAAACTGTTTACACATTTTTTAGTAGTTTTAAAATCCTTCAATTTTCACAGTCTATATAAATAATTAATTTGTTCAACTACCCAAGAACTCACACTCCCGATCAGTAGCGTTTTGAAAATTAAGCCAAAATAGCGCTTAATCGAAACGCTATGTTAAACAAACATCGCAGACAAGGAGGAGGGGGTGGAAGTTGTACCAGTACCTCGTAGAAAAGTCTGCTGAAAAGTCAATCCACACGTATACTCTCACACAGCAGCAGCAACAGCAAGCAGCGCCGCACTAAAGTTTTACGTTCCATTAGCGCGCGCGACGACGAACAGACCAGACCAGACCGGACCACTTCCACCACTTTGAATTCGAAGTGAGTTTAGTCGATTTCGATACGCCGCGCGCATTGGACGCGTTCTCCGAGAGTTTGTTTGTCTAAAACACGATTTCCATATAAAATCATCGTTAAACGTGCTCAACATTTCCTTAAAAAGTATTTACAAATTTTCCAAATTTCAAATTAAGGAAATTGAAATTCAAAATAAGTTTTCATATTTAAAAGAGCGAAATTGTGCAAATTAAAAACGCTTTTTCTTTTGGTTGGCGCTTTTCATGCCAAAACTCCAAAAAAATTAAACAAAAAGAAAGTCAAGTGCGCCGCGTCTGTCCGTCTAAGCCTTAGACGTGAAATCTAAAACGGATCGGATCCCAACTTGTGCAGCAGCAGCAGCAAATTCGACTTGAGCTCGTCGTACGTTCGTTCGTTTATTCGTTTGTTCGGTTCGTTCGGTGCGGTGCGGTGCTGGCGTTGGCCTGTCTAACGTGTTTGGACGCTGGACGTGTTGGCCTTTTTGTTGTTGTTTCTGTTTGTTGCAACTCCAACTTTGGCGAGATTTGGCCATTGTTTTGGTTTGGTGTGTTTTGATGTTTTGCGCGTGGACGTGATTTAATCGTGTGTTGCCTTGTTGCAGCGCTTGTTGCCAGCGAAAATGGAAAGTGAGCAGTGTCACTTCTCCTGGCAATGATCTGCATTTTCTTTGGCTTAAAGTCAATTTGCAAAAAAATAAAAAAATCACAACAAAATTGCAAGTATTTAAAAACAAAAGGAAAACAAAATAAATGAAAGTGTTTGTGAAGCCGATACGCTGTCTGTCTGTCGCAGGCGTTTTTAATGAAATTCGCAGCAATTTTTCTTTTTGAATTTTATCAATATTAACGTCGGTCGGAATCGGTGGTTTTTGCAAAAGGTAATTAATCCAAGTGGAAACTTAAAACAAGTTTCTACTCTACTGTTTTTTTTTGGAGCTAGCGATCAAATTTTGCTTGTCCATAGAAGGACCGCAAAATACTAGAGTAAGGCGCTCTACTCACTAACGAATTTTAGTTAAAATACTTTTTTCTCTTTAAAATATGTTTTAATTGTTAGTAAATGTCGAACTAAAAGTATTAATTTCCCATTAACGAAACATATTTTCATTTGGAGTTGAAGAACATTTTTCCAGCTAAAATTCGTTTTGATAAAAAAAGACTTTAAAATCATGTCCAATACTCAATTTGAAATTTCTTTTATATCCACGCATGCACGGGTTTGGTCTTCCTTGCAACGACCATAATATAGGATAAGTAGAAATGAACATAAATACTGTTTCAACTTTGAACACATCCATTCCAATGGTAGAATTGAGCATACCCTGTTATTACCACAAGGTTTTTAAAATCTAACCCATATAACGTTAGTGTGTATGCAATTCAAAATTATATCAGCTTTCACCATGGAGTGGTCAGTTAAAGTGAAACCTATCGCTATTATGAAAAGTGTGCAATAAAAAAGGCGATATTTCAAAACGCTTCGTCTGCTCGTGATTAGTCGCATGTTTGTCTACCGGTGCATAAAATTGTTTGAGTAGACTGGAGATTTCAAATTGAACTTCGCAAGTCTTTGAATCAAGGAATCAGCGAAAATCATGGCCCGTGAAATGAATATATATAACGCATAAGCATTTCGAATGATTATCTGTTTTTTGTATGCAATATATATCAATTAATATATATATACAAAATTTGGTCCAGAAACTTTAAATATTATTTTTAATTTTAAAGCATAAGATGTGTGCAGCAGTTCCTTGTGTATGTGCCCTAAAATGTTTCATATTCCAGAATAGCATTTAAATTCTTTCGCATGGCATTTAAAATATGATAAAAATTATAAGATTTCGCACTTCTTTGTCGTCGTCTTCGTCGTGTTCCAATGTCAAATGACAAATTTCACCGCGCGTTTGTGGTGTGCGCAGTGAAAAGAGCCAACTGCAGTGCCCGCCGTTCGCCACCAACATATTTGCTACTTCAACATAGCGCAGCGCAGCGCTGCGCACTTCGCATCTACTCAGTTCCCACCGCCCGTCGTGGCGCGATTTTGTTGTTGTTTTGTACGAAGTATTTTATTTTTGAGAAGGTGCATCGCAACTTGTTATGTTGCTGCTGCTGCTGCTGCTGATGAAAATTGTTTGCTGATTTTGTTGTGCGACAGGTGGCTGGTTGGTTGCCTTCTGCTGACTTAGCTTGGTCTCGGCTTTTGGCTGGTTTAAGCGAGCGTCCGCAAATGCTGTGGTCAAGTTGCGGCGGCGGTGCTGGCTGGCTGGCTGGCGTTCCCAGCGACTCTCGCTGTTTTATCATCGCATAGACTTGCTTCGCCTCTCTCCCTCCTGGTCGTGCTTCCAATTGCAATTTAATTCATATTTTTGTGCTGGCTGTGTGCAAAGTCGTCGAACGACTTTGACGACGTCGACGACTCACCTCACCCCGTGTGAAGCCTGCTGCCTACATTTTTGCAGCGTGTGCGAATTAACTGCAACGACGACTTGTCTTTTTTGTCTTACCTTTTATTTGGATATATTTTTCGTAAGTTCTTCTGGGGTTGTGCATTTTTGAATTTTGTTTTACTCGCAATTTTTTACTGTAGGTTTTGTTTATTCTTATTTAAGCTGTTTGTGGTTTCTTGCTGCTTGGCTTTGTAATGAAGTTTTTGTTTGTATTTTTGTATTATACATTTTCTGGTTTTCCGTTGTATGAGTCAACATTGTTGGCATTTTAAGAAAACACGCGCCTCTTTATTTTTACGTTTTTGGAGTACGTGTTTTTATTTGTTGATTCGTTTTCTTCTTAAATGGAACTTTTGTATTACAAGTGCAGGTGCCCGTAAAATATGTTTTTTATACGCTGAATTAAAACTTCATTGTACTTTCAAAAAATGAGAACAATTTAATGATCTTATTTGACAAAACAAATCTATGTATACTAAAAAAACGTTATTGTCAAAACCGTAATGAAAGCGTAATCTGCATAAGAAACTCCCTACTGCCTGCGTTTATCTTAATATATTATAAAAAAAGAGCGATTCACACCTTATTTAAAGTAATACATACATATGCAATTATTTTGAAAAGATATGTGGAGCGATGTCTACCATTAAAAGCATTGATTAAAATAGTATTAAATAACTTAAACTTTATCTTCGTTTGGTTAAAATAAACTCGAAACATACTAAACAACTATTCTATAAAGAGAAGATTAGCAACACTTATCCACCAATAGCAAAGTTAAAAAATGCTTGTAGACAAGAAATTTTATACAAATTAAATAACTTAATAAAATGGTTTCTTCGTTTATAAAAGAAGTTAAGTTGATGTTGTAGTAGTAGTGGTATAGTGGAAGTCGGTGCGGTTATACCAGCACAAGTAGAGCCGTTGTGATACCACATTCTCCTGAATAGGGGATGCGATCAGTGCTGAAACCAATCTGAAAATTTGAGGATGTTAAGCAGATCCAAGCCATGTCAGCGAGTTTTTCTTCATTTAGTAAAATAAAAAAATTTGTGTGTTTAATTTTGAAAACAAAAATTAAGTTCTAAAGTTTGTTTTTATTATCTTAATTGATGCTTTTTAATAGCCGTACTCATTAAAGCTTGTTAGGCTACAAAAATACAATTGTAATGGTTTTTGTGAGTATAGACGACTTCTTTGTTTTCTATTTAATATTTTTTTAAATGTTAAACTGACATTTTATAAAATCACTTTGCAATCAATAACATTAACAGCGTATGCTAATATAGTAACTAAATACTTCAGTATTTTACTGTGGTCCGATAAGTACTTAGCTTCACCGGTCGATAGAAGCCTACTTTGCAGATCCGAGATAACTTATTTTTCAGACGCATCTTCAAGTGTATCGAGGTAAAAGGAGTCTATATTGAGAGAAAAAATAAACACTTCCAAAATTTTCGTACTTATCAGATCACTCTCATTTTTTTTTTAGTGTAAATAAATTTTTACGAAGTCATTAACAATTTCATTTGTGAATTATTGAATTTAAGAACAATTGGTAATTATTTAAGAGACATCGTTTCACTTTAAAGACAGTAATTTGAAATTTTAGAAAAATGTCAAGACTTTGCTGCACTTGTTGCCTCTTGCACTTGCTGTGGCATGTTGCATGCAGCAATAAAAACACATACCGTACGCGCTTAACTAACAAATAAAAAAATGCAAAAAATAAAAAAATAAATAAAATACATGAAAGAAAGAACTAAAGTTAGGAATTTACAACATTTCCTCGTGATGTTTTCATGTTTTCACAAATCTACAAAAGAAACCATGTTGTTCGGGTGAATGCTGTTGTCGCTACTGCTACAGCTGCTGCTGGCAAACAACAGTACAATCGTCATCATCATTATCGTCATCACCATCAGCATCATCATCACCATCAGCATCAGCGGCATACACAGCTAGCAGCATTTGCCGCGTCAAAAATAACAACATGCCAAGCCGTATAAACTACGCACGCAGTTCAGTTCAGTTTACCAGACTAAAGTAATAGTCAAGTCGATTTTGTCATTCGTCATCTTGTCAACATGATGAACATCAACTCTTACTAACTTGTCTGTTTGTTATTTTTGTTTTGCGGAAAGTTTTGGTTTCTGTCAGTTACCGCTTTATTTTGTAATTTGGGGAGTTCACAAAATATGTCTTATTGTCGCTTTTCAATTTTAAAAATGTAATTCTTTATAATTGAAGTGTTCCAAGAAATATTTTTAATATTTTAATGTATTCAAACCGTTAATATTTTATATATGAGGCGGTTAAAGTCATAGTGGTGTAAGTCCTTTTTATTGGTATATAGCGCAAAATAATGCAATGCAAGAAATAAGTAAAATAAAAAATTTACAATACAACGTATATGAAAGTTCAATTCATAACGAGAATTTTGACATCTTATGATTTTTTTTACATTGTTTAGTTTAGAAGTTATTTAATTTTGAAATTACCCGAAATGTGGGGGACTTACACCACTCTGCCTTTCAATGATTTCAAGAAAACGTTTAAAGGCCAAATTTCTCAGCAACCACATAGAAAAATGAATACATATATATAAAGGTAATTCCAATACGCAAATTTTGATATACATATTAATATAATAGTATAATAGTGTAACATTAAAACATGTTATATGCTAGTATAAATTATTTCGGTTTTTATTTTATTATTTTTTTGTTAAATTCGGGAGTAAATTAAATGAGTTCTAATTGACATACCGCTGAATCAAATACCATTTGAGTCGCTATAAAGTTTTGTGAAAATACTGCAATTATAATGGTTTAAATATAATTGCCATAAAATTGATTATGAAAAATTTAATAAAAGGCTACATATCTCAAAATAATGAAAATGTGACTTACACCACTATGACTTTAACCGCCTCATATGTTATGTGATATCAATTTTATATTAGTACAGACGTATGTTTTGTATATAGAAATAACACACCGATATAAGACACTTTGTGAATACCTCAATTATGGTTAATGTTGATCATTTGCAACTTTTTCTTGCCTTTGATTTTTATTTATTTTTCAAAAGAAAATGACTGCAAAAAATAATACAAAAGCGCAAAAACTACGCAAGTAAACAGCAGCGTACAAAAATGCAGCAGTGAAATCTCTTTTCACTCGACTCGCGCATAAAAGGGATTTTGTCTGGAGACTTTCTTTGAAAATATGCCAAAAGTATTGCAAATGTTTTTTTTCAGTTTTGGCGCCTGATTTATTTATTTTTATTTTTTTTAATATGCGCACTTTTTCAAGACATTTTCGATGGTAATTTTTTAGTATGTTGGTTTGATTTATTTTCAAATTTGTGTCGGTTGTTGATTTTTGTGTTTTGGTTGCTTTACATTTGTTTGGGTGCTATTTAAATACACGTGTTTTGTCGCCTTATCAGCGGGACATGTTGGAATGTTGTTTACAAAGGACGACATGCGTCTGACATGTGTTTTTTTGTGTGCTCTATATCGTTTTATTTATTATTTGTTCCGAAACCATTTAAAAAATGCATTTTCTTGTTAGTTCTACTTTAAACTAGATTAAACGTAATTTTTATCTAAGTTCCTTTTTTGATTTTGAAAAATTCCTTTTTTTATTTTTGGAGTATTTTTTTATAAAATACGATAAAAGATAAAAAATAATCTCGTAAAAAAAAAGATTGAATCTCCGAAAATATTCGAGGCGTTTTTAAAGCCCAAAAAATTTTGCATTTTAGAACTTAATTTTTAAATTTTTATTAAAGAGATATTTTTGAGCTCGGAAAATTGGTAATTTTTAGAAAATAGACACCGCCGTTAATTTAATTGTTTCGAAAACTTTAAACTTTTAACAGCTTTTCCCTGAATATATTAATTATTGGCTTAAGAATCAAGCTTTGACAATTTATAAGCTTCATTTATTTTAGCATTTCATAGCCTTAATCTCTGAAAATCACAAAATATCTTCTAAGTTTTAGGCGAAAGCTTAAACATATCCAATTTTTTGTTTTAATGATTATAGTTAATACTTTTGAAATCTATTAACTTTAAAAAAACATTTTTCTTTTCACTTCTAAGATCTAACAATTTTCAAGTTCTGTTAACTTTGATTTAATTTAAGCTTCAAGCTCTAAAAATCAAAAATATTATTATTATTATTATTATTATTATAATTATTATTATTATTATTATTATTATTATTATAATTATTATTATTATTATTATTATTATTATTATTATTATTATTATTATTATTATTATTATTATTATTATTATTATTATTATTATTATTATTATTAGAGGCCAGGAAGCACTGCGACCAACAAGATCTATATTTATTAAGTTATATACAAAATCAAGAAACCATAAGCTCAATAAATTTGAATTTTTAAAAAAGTTTTAGCTTAGTTCATTTTTCTAGTGTAATATAATTAACTAGAATTGCTTACTGTTTGGTTTTTAATTTACGTATATACTATACTCGTACATATGTAGCTAATTAAAAAGATTGCATCACTAATAAGCGTTTTTTTATTTTTGTTTGCAGTTGTGCTTAATTAATGTGATGATGTGCTGATGTGCTGATGTATTGCTGATAATATAATATCAAGTGCTCAAACAAAACATTCCATTTTTTGCAATTACCGACGACAACGAATCTTTTATTATATTTAAGCATTATTGAAAAAATAGCAGAAAAGGTGTTTTATACAAAATAATAGAAAATAATTGAGAAATCGTGCAAAAGCAATTGTGAATAATTTCACAGCCATTTAAAAAAAGTTATCATATAAGCACAAAAGATGCGCTAAAATTATTTAATAAACGCGTGAATTAAGTTAAACAAACAAATTTATATATAATATATATATATATAAATAATTTAATAATAAACACAAAACCTGAGCTTAAACCGTTTGCAAACAGCAACATGCAATATAAAAAACGACAACAGCATTAAAAAAAAGTTAACATAGTTAAAAAGAAAATAATTAAGTGCAGAAAAGTTACAGCGCAATGCCAACACTTGCAGCCAGAAATTCACCAGCCACGACGACAACAACAGCAACAGCAGCAGCAGCCGCAATGACAACAATTTCACCAAGTCTCGAGGCAACAGCAGCGACATCATCCGGTGTTGTCGCAGCCGTAACGGCAACAAATTCTAATGCCGCAACTTGCACTTTTTCCATAGCAAACAGCGATTACCAACATCAGCAACAGCAGCAGCAGCAACAGCAGCAAATGCAATTGCAACTTAATAATCATCACTACCACCAACCGCCACCGCCTCTTCCGCATCCAGGCGCAGCAACTAGTTTGGCCACTTTTAACGGAAATTCAAATTTAAATGTTGCCAACGGAAATCACGGCAACAACGGCAATGCTGCCGCCGCTGTCGTTTCGTTCTCATCATCGTCGAATATTACCGGCGGCAGCAACAAATCGGAAACATCATCCAATGCTGGCAGCATTATTTCTTCGGCGGCTTCTGCTTCTATTAAGAAGATAACTTCATCGTTGCATCAGCAGCACCAGCAACAGTTGCTTGCTGCTTCACGCGAGGATGTTGTTTCATTGGGTGGCGCTTCTTCCGTCAATAGTCAAATGTCCGCTACAAATACAAGCAGCAATAATAATGTCAGTCACAGCAATGGTAGTGATGGTAACATTGGCAACAACAACATCAGCAGGCACAAAGGCAGCCAAGGTGAGTGAGTGGTGTACTGAGTCAACTTAAAAATAGAAATGAATGTGACGTGGGGTGAGGTAAAATTTACTAATACATTTTTCATATGAATTTGATAAAATGTTTTAAAGTTTTAATCTAGGATCAAGTTTATATGAAAATTTTTTTATTAAACTTTGGAAATTAATCTTTATAAATAAATAAATTCATTGATTCATATAAATCGTTAATTTTTACACCCATCGTTACGCGTAAGCTCGTATCGTAGGATATATTGAGTTTGTTCTTCCATTTGTAACACCCATTATAAGGGCGTGGTAGGTATGACAATATATCTAATGATTAGCGTCGAATTCTGAGTCAATTTAGTGATGTCTGTCTGTTCCAGCATGGTGTGGATGGATCAATTTTACTTCCAACGAAGTAATTCAGAGATGCTATAACTACATCGAAACTTTCGTTTACTAATTAATAATTAGTAATTATCTAACACATATTTCTATTAAAACAAAACCCGGGCAACGCTGGATTCTATAAGCTAGTTTAATTATAAATTTTGTAAATTTATCTAAGGAAGCTCCAATATAAAAACGTATTTGATGTTCATGTTTCGTAGTTGTCAATCTAATTTTGGGGTTCAGGATATTTCTTTCATTTAACTTTTCTCAAATTAACGAAGTTAAATTCTTAATTAACGATGCCCAGCTATAGCTATATAGGATGGTAATTAATCCTCGTCGTAAGTTTTACATTATTGAAAGAGAGGCAACACGAACGATCAGTTTGCAAGCGAAATTGTCTGGGATTGATACTATGTAGTATCGTCCGTAGTTTTTTACGTTTCGACGTTCCGAAAACATCAGAAAATGCCAATAAAATGTTTCTCTCTCTGAATATCCAGATCTCTCACCTATCGCCAAATTTTGGGTGCTCCAAGTATTGTTTTTAATGCTAATGCTGTTTTAAATTCTTTTACACTATCGTGTTTCAATCGACTAACTATTTGCTTAGAAAAGTCACGTTACCGACAAGTGACAGTCAGCTTTTACCATTTGATTGCAGTAATCGCGTTAAAAACTTTAAATGCACGACCGAAAGAACGTTTCTTCGAGGTAAAAAATAACGCTATAGAAATCGTTAATTTTCCAAAAAAACCGTCTGCAATTTCTGTATAAAATAATTAAAAATTGCCATTTAAAGTCTCAAATTAAAGAAGTTCTCTTGATAAACACAATTTCAAGAAAAAAAAAACCATTAGGTTGGTATACAAACGAAAAATCCTCGATTTAATTCAAAGTAGTCAATACAAAATTGTAAATTGCTAAAAACGTCAATTCAAATTTGAACCAATTCGCAAAGTTAATTTCATGCTCAGGCTACTTTGCCATCGATTAAAATGTTCTGCCATCCTTCCATTAAGATTGCTTAATAATTCAACAACATCGTGACCGTTGCACAAGCCACCAGCACCACAACAGACCTTGAGGTTACAATCAACTACGTCCCGCTTCGGTCTGCCTGCACACGCTGCACTTGCCGACGCTTGTGACGCTTGAGTGAGTGAGTGAGTGACTTGTAGGTGGCTCCAAACTCCAAATTCGGCGGCGTGTGTTGAGCACACACTACCAAAACTATAGCAACCGACAATTTATAAAACTGTCGGCAACATTTTTTGTTCGTAACATGTGCTGAAATGTCAGGTTCTTTCTATGGACTCCAATTCGACTAATTTCGGTTTAAAAATATTTAAGTTTTTTTTTCAATTCTTTGGAAAACTGATTTTGCATTATATCTCGATTTAAATGAAAAATATTTCGGAAGAAATCATTTTGAAATTTTGTTATTAATTAATCACAAAAGTGAAAATTTTATATTTTATTTCTTAAGCAAGCCACTTAATTGGTCGATGAGAGAAATTCGCGCAACCATTTGTTGTCTAACCTTGGGTTAACAAACTAATTAATACATAGCATATAATTAACCCCAAAAGACTATCAAATAATATTATAGAACTTTGATATAAATTATAGTAAATTATAGTGACTAACAGGTAGATTAAAAAAAACTTCCTAAAAGCTGCTGACTGGCTGGCCAGTTGTAGGCGTAACTACGTAAGACGGACTGACTATCTTTTACGCCTCATGTTGTTGGCAATTAGTAGAAATGCACTTACCACTTATAAATTCTACTATAATATTACGATATGTAGATATATGTATGTGTATATATGTATGTATTTACAATACATAATACCTGATTGCATGATGTGCAGTCTTGGGAAATGCCAGCCAGTGTGTGTGTATGCGAACAGGGCCATGTCAGGGAATCCAATTGTAAAGTTCTAAGTTTAAAAACCGAAATAGTTATTGTGTTAGACAGAGACAAACCGAAAAATTTTTAAAATTTGAATTGATATTTAAAAACCTAGAAAAAAAATGTTTCAACATTTAAAAAAATATTCACTGGATGGACTGAATGAGCTGGATGGGTTAGAATAACTGGATGGACTGAATAGATTGAATGAAATCAATGAACTGAATAAACTGGATGAACTGGGGAATTTAAGTTATAAATAGTTAGTGAAAAAAGAACTTAATATTATTAAATAAGTTTTTAAAAATTATTTGCCACAAAAAACGGTCTGAATACGCCCATGTGCCTACCACTATTGTGGATAGTAAATTTAGCATGCAATGCGCAAACGCATTTGTGACCAAGCGACTTTGACGAAGCAAAACCAATTAGATGCAATCATTAAGGGAAACCTGCCTGCCTGCCTGACAGTCAACAAAAGATGAGAAGACGAAACAAGACGACAGTGTGTGGGCGCCCAACTTATGCATAAGTTTTGGATTGGCTTGGTTTGTAGGGAGCAAAAAAAAAACAAGGAAGTGCTTTATAATATGCATTAAAAACGTAAATAAAAGAGTAGCAAAGTAAGAGTAGCAGTAGAAGTAGTGACAACAATTTTAAAAGCTGCTTTTCTCTAACATAAATAAATAATAATATAAAAAAAACATTAATTCATGTAATATTGAAATTTTAATATGAAATTCTAGATGTATTAAATTTAAATATACATTTAATGTATTTATCTTTAAAATAAATATTACATTGAAAAGATATTAAGTTCTGATTTTAATATCAAAAAAATAGGAATTCATGTTATATTGATATTTTAATATCAAGTTTTATATAGCAAAAAAATTTAATTTTTTTTCTGTTTTATTTTGAAACATTTTTTTAATTTGGTTTGGTGTTTTTTTTGTGAATTTTATGTGCAGAAGAGTGTTTTCCTAGACGAGGACTTGAAGCGACGCAGCAGCGATGGCTCACATATGTTTTTCCACTATCATTCGGAACGAATCACGGTTCTATACACATTTATCATATCGTTGGATCACATCGGATCGCATCGTATAAACAATTTATTATACACTTGCTCTCTAATGTTGATGTTGTTATTGTTTGGTGTGCTTTTCCACAAACGATTCTATTGTTTGGAGCGACGTGTAGTTCTTTAGTCGCTGTTTCTCGAACGAGCGCGCGCGCGTTCATAGTTGATGATGACGATGAGGAGGTTTTCTAAGGGGTCTTTGACTTGCTGACATCAATTGAGAGGCGCAGCATGTGCGCCTGCCTCATTGCTTCGCTTGCTGGAGTTTTGAGTTTTTTGTGGTGGCTTGTTTGTGTGCTTGCGTCGCGTTGCGTCGTGTATGGAAGTTTATTTACTTCGCAAGAACTTTCACATTCCGCCGTCGTTTGTTTGCTTGTTTGTTTATTTACATTTTTTTCTGCTATTCGTATTAGACACTGAATGCAGGTTCATTCATGCCGCAGACGGACTACATTATTAGTTTATTAGAATATAATTTGACTGCTGCTGCTGCTGCTGCTGCCGCTGTCGTACTGCTAACATTATTATTCAAATAGTTTTTAATGAGAAAATGCTTCAAACATTATTGAGGAAATGCTAATTGTAGCATGAACAAATAATTCCATTTGAATATGTGCTACATTTAAGATTTTAATTTATTAAAACACGTTCAAGTATATTAAGGAAATTGAGAAGTTGACATTATTAAATTATTATTCGTTCTTGTTATTTCTGTAATTTTATTTTAAATATGCTTTACTTATTAATGGACTATTGACAGTTGTTCCTGCCAGAGAAACGAATATATTAACTGTTATTTTACCGGTTATTTTGCTGAATTATCATTTAAATTTACCATTATTTTCTTAAATGTTTCCGAAGATTATTCGAATTTTCTCCATCTGTGTAAGTTTGCATCTAAAGCGTTTGTTGACTGAACGTATAGTTGCTTCGCTTACAAAAGCTAGAGATACTAGTGAAATGACTGGTTATTATTATTATTATACAGAATTCTTAAATTATACAAAATACGAAGTCGTTTCACTAACTTATATTGGGAAGCTTTTTGGAAATCTGTTTTAAATAGGTAAAACAAGCACTTGTCTAAAATTTGCCGCTCTTGATTAGCTCTGAGACACTATTGAACAGAGAGCGCCAATCTTGAAAAATTTTCATTGGTTTAAATTTTTTCGAACTTAAAAAAAAAACGCCATTTGTTTAAAGGTTTTTTGATCGCATATCAAATTTCACTTGTAAACAATTCCAATGACAGTTCGATTGCTTTTCTCAAGTCACCACCTTTAACCAAATACGCAATCAGACCAAAATCACAGCTTAACTGCGCTAATTAAAAGTAAATCGTCTCCAAAATTAGGTGTCCAAAAGGGCGTTTAATCAAAACGATTTTATTACGACAAAATAAAAATCATAAAAATCTTACAAAAGACACATCTTATTTAAGAAAGGAGGGGAACCAAAAAGCACCGCAGCTCATTAATTTTAAAGGTCATGTGAAGCGGCGCATTTCAACTTAATTTACAACGACGAACGTTTTTCGGCCAAGCAAGTGTGTCGGACGCCTTCTCTAGAGCCATTTCCAACATCACCAAACGCCAGCGCAACATATTTTTTGTTGGGTATTTTCGTCATATCCGAAAGTGATTAACAAATGTTTTTTTAGTTTAGTGTTTAGTTTAGTTTACTCTACTACGATTACGACTTAGTTTAGCATTTTATTTGCTCATAATTTAGACGTTTTTTTTGTTGTTTGTTTATTTGTTCAATTCATTTCATTCATAAACCAAAGAAAAGAAGACAACCGAATTAAGTAGTAGTAAGAGTGTCACAAATGCATGAACACGTTTCGTTTGAGAGATATTGCTTTTATTTATAAACCCCCAGCTGACATTGTGCCAATGTGTCATCTGTATGTTTGTCTGTCTGTCTGTCTGTCTGTCAGTCTGTCTGTGTATGTGTGTGTGACATGAGTTTCGTTGGGAACGTGCGCGCGCTCACATTACGGATTAAATGACTTTAGTGACAAATATCGTATTATGTCAACTTTGTGTTTCTATAGTCAAAGTAAAGTAAAGCAAAAACAAAAACAAAACAATAAAATAGAAACTCAAAAACCATTAAAGAAGTCGAAAACGAAAGTGCTAAACGTTGTGTGATGTTAAGAAGCGGAGGTGAAGACCTACATACTCTGTTAGTCGCATTCTTTGTGGTTAAATTAAGTCTTACTTTGTCTTTGACATACTCGAAAAGAGTCTTAACAATAAGCACGCACAGCACGTGTTGGCTCGGAACTCATTTAAATGTGTGTTTAATCCACCCTAAATACATTTAACATTGGGTTGAGGTTTAAACGATATTTAGATTCATTTATCAGATTAATTTCGTTTATAAGTAAAAATTGTCAGATAATAACTACAAGAGATGTCGACCTTGGAAGATCATCTTAAATTTCTGCAAAAGAACAAAGGGTGATATCATACACAGTAATTCTAATTATTTAATTATTTTGAAATAGCTTTTAATACCCGGCGTTGTCCGGGTATTAAAAACAAAATTTCAAATTTTTAGATGCAATATTAGCAATGTAAACAAATTTTTGACGTAATAAGTGGGCGTGGCAGATTTTGTATACTCTGTTATTCTTTCTGGTGCATCCCTATACAAGTTCCTGAGCAATGGTTATAGGCGTAAAATTATTTCAGCCTTTTTTTGCCCAAAACCATCCTTAGCGTGAGAACAGCAACACTCAAAAATTCCATCGCAATCGGATGAATGGTTAAGACGCGCATAGGGTACAAATAAAGAAATCATTACTGTTTTATAATTGGAATATTGATTCTTCCCAACACAACGAAATAATTTTTAAATTTTCTGTCGATCGTTCGAAAGCATTTGAACGAGAATTCTAAATACGTACGATAATCGAATTAGTCGATTTTATTCCTGTACTTAAAGTACAAATATTTATACCCTTCGCCAGGTGCAAGTGCACGTACCGAACGGTATATTAAGTTTGTTCTTCCGTGGTAGGTATGACAAAGTATATATTTAAATGATCAGCGTCGGATTCTGAGTGGATTTAACGATGCCCGTCCGTCCATCCGTCTGTCTGTCCCAGCGATTACAGCCGTAGTTTATGAGCTATCGAGCTGAAATTTGGTATGAGAGCTCCTATTCTCTATGCCGAGGCTAAGTTCTAAGATGAACCAGATCGAATCAAACCCTTTCCATATGAAAAAAATTTATTAAAATAGTTCCAGTGCAGAAATCTAGTTCAAATTCGATAATTAGCTTTTTAGTTGTAACAAAAAACTGCTCACAAAAAATGGGCGTGATTGGACAAGAACCACGTCCACCTCCCATACAAACCACCCCTTTCCACGCGAAAATAAAATTATTTAAAATAGTTACAGTATAAATAATGAGTTCAAATTCGGTACTTAAAACTTTGGTAGAAACACAAAATTACTGACCAAAAAGGGGCGTGATCCGATAAGAACAACACCCACTTACAATAGATATGTAGCACTTATGTTCTAAAAGAAGCACATTGTTTCACTGAAATGGCGGAGGGTATATGAGCTTCGGCTAGCCGAAGATAATTCTCTTACTAGATTTTTTATAAACAAAATTTTGATGCAAAGAATTTTTGTTATATTCAATCATTAACAAATCCTAAAGCGATCATTTAAGGATCTTAACCTACTTTCGTAATAATCCCGTCTAAGAATGTTTCGCTTTACTTTAATTTGAAGTATTTTCAAATACTTTTAGATACCACTTAACCATTTAATCAAATTTAAAAAAAATTCTTACAAAATTAATCTGGCATGTCTTGCGCCTACCAACGAGCGAGAGGCTTGTTCAAACAAATTACTAAACTGAGCGGAGCTGTAATTAAATGTCCAAAGGTACCTAACAACAAACTAACCACTTTTAACGTAATACTTTGATAATAGCCTTGATGCGGAGACCAATGGGAGTAAAAGCGAAAATTAAAACCATTAATTCAAACAACTACTCGAGTGTTTGGTGGTTACTTTTATTGCCATTTACCGCCGTTGTTGAACGACGTAATCGTGCCGCTCAAAGTGCTGTCGTCATATCCAAACAATGTTGCGTACTTTACAACAAATACCGTAAATTACGTAAAACAATGTTTTGTATTTTTAATTTATTTTTTATTTTTGTATAGTTTTTGTGTGCTTTTTCAAGTGCGTGCCTATTTAGACCGCTGTTCGGGTCTATCCAACCAACCCATTTCGTTTAATCGCGTAAGGCACGCGCCGTCGCGCAGCAAAAGTGTTTCGGCGGCGGAGTTCATTGAACTGGTGGAGCGTTGCGCGGACCGCGGCGGTTTCGGCAGTCTCTGCATTGTGAAGCCAATCACGCACAGATGTTGTTTTTGTTTTGGTTCGCCTTTAGTTGGTTAAATGCCTTTTTTTCCAGTTAAAAACTGTTAAAATGTAATTTTTTCGTTTTCGGTTTATTTGGCTTTTCTCCTTAACTTTTGCTTCATTTGTTTTTGTTTTGCTTTTTGGTTTGGTTTGTAAATAAAAAAGTTTAATGACACGACTTTTGTTTTCATGCAACTCTAATTATAGCCTCCGAATAATTGATTCATTTAGTCATGGACGGACGTTTGGTGTTTATACGAAACGCTTTTTCATTTACATTGTCTTGCAACTGAATTTTAATTTTAATTAGAGAATTCAAAATTAAATTGTATTGAAAGTTGACTTCTTTGTTTAGCGTAAAGGTTCTCGGCTTTAAGCTGGTATTTTAATCATCGAATTAAATGAAAAACTTTTCTTGAAAAATTACTTGACAATTAAATGAACAAACATTAAATTAAATTATACAGGGTGGCGCAAAATTAATCACCCTATTGGAAGATGCTCTCATTTTTGCAAATGGCCGCCAATATCAAATCTGTTTTGACATTTGTGGACTAGACAGATACAGAATACAAGTGAATAAGCCATGGAGCGATACACTCCCCAAGAACGCGGAATAATTGTGTCTATTTTTTTGCGTAACAATTCGTCTGTGGTGTTGGCAAAAATCATAATGAGCGATGAGGCTCATTTTCACCTCAGCGGGTACGTGAACAAGCAAAATTATCGCTTCTGGGGAACCGAAAATCCGCGAGTGATGCACGAGAAACCATTACACCCGCTCAAAGGGCAATGTTGACCGAGTTTTTTCTGCCCGAACTGGACGAATTAGGACTGGTGGACATGTGGTTCCAACAGGACGGAGCAACAGCACACACTGCACGAGCCACAACCGACATTCTGAAGGCCGCGTTTCCGGGTCGCTAAATTTCGCGTTTTGGCGATTTGCACTGGCCCGCCAGATCGCCCGATTTAACGGTCCCGGACTTCTTTGTATGGGGTTTTTTGAAGTCTCGTGTTTACATCAACAAGCCTGAGACCTTGGAAGCCCTCAAGGAAAATATCCAACACGAATGCGAGAATTTATCGCCCGAAACTCTCGCCGAAGTGATGGAAAATGCCATAAAACGAGCCCGTATGGCAATCAATTCTGACGGCGCCAATTTATCCGATATCATCTTCTCGACTTAACACAATTAATTCTAAAGGTCTAAATAAACATAATCAAAAAACAGAATCGAAGTTTTTTATTTAGAAAAAAAAATAAGAGCCAAACAACATCGGATGACTTCTTTTGCGCCACCTTGTATTTATGAGCTCTTGAAGTCATAAGCAAATATTGTAAGTCCTTTAATAGTCAAGTAATCTTTTTTTCATATCTTTTTTTTTTTTTTTTTTTTTATAAATTCTTTTATTTATTGAATCTTCTTGGCTTAAGAACTAACAATAAGTTTTTTTAAATCTTAAAACTAAACGATACATTACACATCTAAAGTAACTGTAGTTGATAAATAATTGTAAATTTCATAAAATTATTACAAATTCAGAATAAAACATAAATTGCAATAAAACATATTTGCATAGGCTGCGAACATCGTGGTCAATGCGATACAGTGCATCATGGGACCTTAAATCATGTGAAGATTTGTAAAAATTTATATTCGTAGAAAGCCAATGTGACCTAGCGCATCATGGGGCCTTAAGTGAATGAGTTAACATTTTCGTAGAAAGCCAATGCGACCTAGCGCATCATAGGGCCTTAGGTGGATGAGTTAAAATTTTCGGAGACGGCCAATGCGACCTAGCGCATCTTAGGGCCTTGTATAGTTAAATGCTATTTATGTACAGACCAATGCGACCTAGCGCATCATGGGGTCTTAGCATAATATACAAGTGTATACAATTGTATGGTGTATCATGTGGATGCAGATTAAATGGCTGGGAGATCGTTTCTTCGGAGACGGGATGTCTGAATTGTATTTACCAATGATCGTGCCAACGGGTTGGGGTGAATTGTCAGTTTCTGCAGGTAGCTCTGCTTTATGCGCATGGCTTCATATTTAACCATAGGCAAATTAAGATCTTTATGAATATTTTAATTTCTTAAAAACCATGGTGCTCCAGTGATCGTTCTAAGTATTTTGGACTGAGCCCTCTGTATTAGTTCGATATTAGTTTTGCTTGTGTTACACCACTATCTTTTTGACATCATTTTCTCCAAAGCGATGTCTAATGATACCTTCAACGCCTCTTAAACCATGTGATTAAAAAAGCAGAACGTAAAAACAAGATTTTTCTTCTATTTTTTCTATTTAACACTTTGTCGCTATAAATAAATTTATGGAATTTTTGCATCCGAGCTAGAATTTGCATCATTTTTATAGTTACTTGATCGGTTTGTAAGCGTGTAATATTAATCAAATAATATTCGTATTATATAACCGGATTTTTGGAAAAGTCAAAATCCTCATCCTATGCTGCGTTAAGTATAAAAATCTGTATATTTATTAGCTTTATTGCATATAGTTGAGGAGCTAAAAATCAAAATATGTTCATTCGAACATAAACTTTTTTGAGAAACAAATTTAAAAAATGTTTAAGTTGATTTTTAATTTTTTTTTTTTAAATATTTGCAAGTTCCCAAACAGTAGCCATACGCATTTAAGTTAATTTTTGTCTAGTAAACCTAGGTTTTTTTACATATTTTATTCTACTTAAATTAGCTTTTTCAATTTTTTTATACAATAGATAAGACTACAAGGACTATCAAATTATCATGCAAATTCAATCAGCTTTAATTTCAAGGAGTTTAAATCTGAATGTTTTTATATTTATCGGATTTATTTTGAAACAATTATTTGAGTTTTCGAAAAAGTTTATAGCAAAAATGTTTCTTACAATTTAGGTCAGATGTAGAAAAAAAATCAATGAAACATAAAATGTTGAATATAAATATGTGTAATATGTATATATGTAAGATGTATATGTGTCTCGTTTCTGAGTAACGACGGTGGGAGTTGAATTGATCCAATCACGCTAATTTTTTGTAAATTATCAACTGTGACCATACAAACTCAGATACCAAATTTATAGGAGCAATATTAGCAATGTAAAAGAATAAATTTATCGAATACAACAAATTGTGGGCGTGGCAGAGTTTGTATACCCTATTGTTATTACTAGTGCATAACCTTTATAGCGCTTCAAGTTCCTGAGCAATGGTGGCAGGTGTAAAATTTACCCGACCTTTTCAAAAGTGGGCTTAAAATTAGGATCAATTTCCACATCCACACATGGGCGTAGCTAATTTTATTTAGCATAAAACTATCCTTGGCATGAATGCAGCAACTCCAAAAAATTGCATTGCAATAGGATGAATGTTTTAGACGCGCATATGATAGAAAGATGGAAAGAAAGACACATTAATTTTTATATACATATATAGATTTTTTTTATTTTCTTATGATTGAAACAATTTATTTTTCATTTCAAATAAAAAATTACCTTTTTCCTAGTAAAAATTAAATTGTTAGAACATTTTTTTCATAATCGACCGATCGCCCTTTCATACCATCAAATTTAAGCCAATTAAATGCATGCTCCAGTTTTTTTCTTGTTTACCCTTTTTATGTTTGCTCTGCTAATCGAAAGGTAAACTAACCAATGCGAATATTTTCCAACTAAAACGAAGCTATTTTTGGGGAGCGAAAAATACAAAACTTTGAATTTCTATCATGCCCGCAAACACTTTTCACAGAGGCACACATATGGGACAGCATTAGCTAAAAATAATAAGGCTGGATTTTAAAAAGCTGAAAAGAATTTGCCCAAGTAAACAAAAACAAAAATGTACAGAAGAATAAAAAAACAAAACAAAAAAAAACGAGCACATAAACTGGCAAACTGGTCCAAAGTAGTTAGGAAAAATAAAAAGATTTTCGAAAAAATGGAAACTGAATAAAAAACAACAACAACAACAAAAATAATAACTATCTTAAAATAGGTAAATATGAGCGTAACCGAGCGGAACCGTATGCTCCACATACGACACTAGATACTTTGTTTGTATATTTGCACGCCGCTTAATGGAGGCTGGGCATATCGGATCGCGCGCAGTAATCAGACGTACGGAAATAACTTAGCGAATAGGTGAATGGATTTTAGTTTGTTCTACTCTGCTCCTCGTTACTCGCTCGATGTAAAGTTGGTTGCTGGTTTTCTGTAGAGTCGTGTCGTCGTTTGTGAACGTTGTTGTCAGAGCAGAGTGAGACTCTAGTTAACTATTCACAAGTTATTGGGGTTGTGTGGTGGAACGGAAGTAGTTATTGGTAACTGCTGTTATGAAAATGTTAAGTAAACTGGAACAAAGAGCTGCAACGTATAAAGCAGTTAAGACATTTTGTTGTACGTTGTTGTTGTATGGGAAATTAGGTTAATTTTCAAAAGCGCGAAAATGCTTAAAAGTATTAAAATACAATACCAAATTCACATGAGAGTAATGTCAAAATAACATTGCCATTGTTATTCTTTTATTATGGAATTGAAAACAGTTGTATGAAATTGCTTCTACCAATCCGTATGATATTTATCTACCCTACCCGTGTATGTTCGGCTTAGTCATCGTCATTTCTCATGAAACTATAAGTTACCATTCTTATTTTTCGTTTTTTATTTTTATTTTAGTAAAAGAAAAAAAAACCCTTTTGACTTTTTTGTGAGTCATAGCAAAAAAATTCATTCAATTAACTCGTCGTGGAAGAAGTTTGACTTTCGAGTTGGTTTGTTTACAAACCAAACAAGATATTATAAATTTTTATTTTTTTGCATACCTGCGTTATTTGAGGCATTTAATTGGAGTTGTTTGAGTGGTCTTGTCTGTTCTGTTGTCTCGTATCGTCTCGTCTCTTCGAATTGGGTTGCTATAAGCTTCCAGCTGTATTTGCTGCTATTTTTCTTTTATTTCTGTATTTCTTTAGAGTTTTAATTTTTCAGTTCCATCTAGAGAAGCGTTAGCTTAATTGATTTATCCACAAACAAAGGTAGCTATCGTGATTTTGATGGATTGCTTTATGCCTTTAAAACAACATTCCAGCGAAATGTCTTTATTTTAGAAAAATACTACAAAAGTAAACGTAAGCTTATTTACATACATATATGCAGTCAAGTTTATGTATTTTTAAGCGCGTAATTTTTTCTTTTTTAAAGAAAACGTAATTAAAATTTAAGATTTGTAGACAGTTGGAAATCTACCTAAAATAAATAAAAAAATGTATATAAAAAAAATGTATGTACCGGCTTCTTGTCTAAAAGCTCAACGATAACCATTCGAGTTATCGGCAAATTCTTTTGCAAATGTATGTCATTAGCCCAGCCCGACTAAGTTGTTATGTTATGGTGTCAATTGGTTCCAGTCGCTATCGTATGATGTTAATTTTTTTGTATTTTTCTTTATTTTTCCACTCACTTTGTTATTGTTCTGGCCAACCGTATGGAATCTCATCTTTACGCCTCATTCAACACTGCACGTTGCTGTTGCCAGACAGCGCTCTTGTGGTCCAGTGTGGCGCTTCGCTGTATTAATTTTCCAGCGAATGCACGAACCTTCGAAGTTTTAAATAGCAACAATTGCCGCATGCAACACGCTTCCCCCTCTGTGTCACTAGGTGTGATTGCTAATTATTTCCAGCTTTGTGCTTTTTCGTAATCATTTGAGCGGAATAGTTTGTGGTTTATTTAGTTGGTTATTATGTTACTTAGCATTTGTTTGATATTGAAAATATAAATAAAGACTAAGTAGACGAATTTGGTTGAATTTTGTTGGACAATTTAGCAACACTAAGTGTTGATCCAATTTGTTTGGTCAAAGTTAATCAATCAGTTCTATCAACTTTGTAACCAGACCATCTGCTCAATATAGCAAATAAACAATGGAAAAGTACTAACAGTAGCAGGAAAGTCATGTTTTTGGACATTTTTTAACAAAAAAAGATTCGAATTACTTGCCTAATAGGAAAGAATGATGCATTCTATTGGGCGTTGTAATCGGAAACTATCTTAGTGGGTTGGGTATTGGATTTAGTCTGGAACTAAGAGACAAATGATAGTTAGAGGGTTAATATGTCTTGGGAAAATGTTCTTCGTTCAATTTTACTATAGCTCACTTAATAAATCTTCAGTCTCAGATGCAGAAAGATATTATTATATTGGAAAACATCATGCCAACTGTAAGAGACCTTACAAAAAATACGATCCAATTTTCCAAAACCCTTTATGAGTTTTGCTTGACTGAGGGTCTACTTTCATTTCGCGTTGGAGTCATTGAGGCTCATTTTACAAAGTTTTATCAATCAAAGGAAAGATATCGACAGTGCCAATACAAATTCAGATACCAAATTTCAGATTTTTAGGAGCAATATTAGCGAAATAATCGAATATTTTAACTTAGTTTTACAAATTGTGGGCGTAATAGGTGGGCGTGGCAAAATTTTCTTTGCCCTAAACCAAAGTTGGCGTGAGCACATCAACTCCCTAAAATTTCATTAAATCGGATGAATGGTGTAGACGCCCATTTGGTACAAAGAAAGAAAGATAGAAAGATAGAAAAATTCATTTTTATATACATATATACGGATTAAAATCATGGTTCAATAATAAGGTTAGAAAAGTAGAAATGAGAAGGCAAATTGAGCGAACTCACCTCGATTCCTGCCTAATTTTGAAGTTAGTTTTTTTTAATTAATAATTTTGAAGCAACCATGGCAAACACACAAAAATTAAATTTTCAAAGAGAGAAACAATATTGAGGTGGAGAGAAACATTTTTCTACTTTCCTCACCTTAAATTTATTACACCATGATTAAAATAATACAATAAATAGAAAACATTTTGCTCCTATTCAAGATTAAGCGAACGAAGAAATGGAATACGACTTTTTTCTACTATTCTTAAAAAAATTAGATTTTAAATTTTATTTATGATATATTCAACGGAACATCTTTATAAGTTTAGTAGATATTCTGAGAGATAATTGATTTTATAATGAGAAACTTTTTTATTTTACAGAAAATTTACTCCAAAATTACTATAACGGCGGAGAGAGCAATATTATCGGAGGCTCGACACCGCGCAACACAGAAAACGATGATCCTGGTGATGGACTCGGACCGCTACCGCCTAAATGGGAGACTGCTTATACTGAACGTGGCGAATTGTATTTCATAGAGTGAGTAACTAAATTGAAGCATGCTATTTTAATGATATTTAATTTTATTTAAAACATTACAAAACAGTCACAATACCGGCACCTCACACTGGCTGGATCCGCGTCTATCGAAATTTCAAAAAAAATCACTTGAGGATTGCGGAGACAATGAACTGCCCTACGGTTGGGAGAAAATTGAAGATTCGCTCTATGGCACCTATTACATTGACCATGTCAATCGACGCACACAATATGAGAATCCTGTGCTGGAGGCGAAACGACGCGCGGCCGAGCAACAAACACAAAAACATCAGCAGCAACAACATCAGCGACCACAGACGCCATCTGGCAGTGGTCTTAATGGCGGCGGCGGTGGCTTAAACACCTCTTTGATTGGTCCACCTCCTCCGCCTTTAAATATAGATATTTCGCAGCGTGGCATGCAACCGCCACCACCGCCTCCTCCGCTGGTGCACAACTCAGCATTGCCGCATTCGAGTGGCGTCGGCATGGGTGCACAGAAGTCTTTGCTGCCGTATAAGTTTACGCGAAATCCGGCCGAAATGCAAGGCGATCGTGTAACAACGACGCTGTTGAAATCTGCGCGTGGCTTGGGCATAACCATTGTGGGTGGCGATGATTCTGTTGAGGAGTTTCTGCAAATTAAATCGATTGTGCCGAACGGACCGGCATGGCTCGATGGTCAATTGCAGATGGGTGACATACTGGTCTATGTGAATGATACCTGCGTTTTGGGTTTTACACATCACGAAATGGTGAGTCTTCAAAAGCCGTCTTTAAATAATGACAACTACGATAGGATGATTCAATGAAATTAACATCTTAATATCAGAATTTTTTTTTACAAATGTATATTTCGGATCTATAGCTGTAAAAAGTTTAGTCAGCCAGTTGTGTTTTTAAATTAAGAGGTATTTTAAAGTATCTTAATTTTAATAATTGCGTTCCTTTAAAGACAAGCTAAAAAGAAACCATTTTACTTTTTAGTTCTGTTGAAGTGAAGTCTTGCCCGGTTATGATTTATTTAGAGGTACACCTGTAATACCAAAAATTATGTATATACAAGTATGTGTGTTTGTGCATATGTATATGTATTACATACTTAAAAGTTATAATTAAGGTAACTACAAATAAAAAAATAAAAAAATATATCAAAAGTGCGATGGTCTTTTCACGTTTTTGACTTGCTTCAATTTGTCTTGTTGTATTCTTGCAGCGAGTTGATAAATTGAATCGACCGGTCGGTGCTTAAATAATAAATTATAAATCAAATTTGATTTATACTACTAAAGAGCAGTTAAAGAGCTTTAAATTAAAGACTGATAAATCCATTTGTTGTTAAATATTTGGTGGGATAATTAAATTAAGGATAGTCTTCACCTGATCACATACACAGAATTATAAAAAAAAATCGTTCTATTGAGTTTTTAAATTAAAAAAACAACCAAAATTGGTTTATTTTAAAAGCTTAACTTAAGTCTTTGACACGGCTAAAAACGATTTCGAATAATAATTAAAACTTAGTTAAGGATATATTCCGCTTTCGGCAGTTTGGAAGCAGACAAACATTTTTTAAATTATATTTTTTATGTTTTTCGCGATAACGTTTCATATGGATTTATCGGTTTTTTGATTTTAAGCAATTTTATGCGAATTGAAATTTTGAAAATATTGGTGTAGTTTCAAGAACAATCGTATTATTCCAATTTTTGAGAAAATAACTCAAAATTAATTTTTTTTTTTAATATTCAAATAAATGCGAGCAATTTGAATATATAAATTATGTATATTCAAAAATTATTTGAATACAATTGAGTCACTGAAATTTAGATTATTTCCACACGAATATTTAAAAAATTCAAATAAAAAAAGAACATGCAAAATATGAATAAATAACGCATCGGCTTTACCATCAACTGATTCAAATAGAACTCATAGGGTATGTTCCCGGTTAGCGGATCAATGGCGACTGCCATCATTTCATCAACTTCGTCCTGCGTAAAGGGTTCGCCTTCCTCCATCATGAGTTTGCTTAAATAGCCTTTGGTCAAATAGCCCTTGTTCTCAGGATCCAGAAGCTGAAAAGCGCCCAGCAACTTTTCGGGCGAGGCAGGCTCCATTCTGCATTCAAAAAATTTGTTAAATGTTAATTCAGTCTATTTGCTGATTTTGTTGTTATTAGTTGAATTACTCGCGATCCGTCAGCAATTGTACAACATGCGGCAGAAACTTTGAGAGATGCACATCGCCACTCGAATTCTCAAATTCAGTCGCCTTGATGACTTCGTTGATTTCCACCTCTGTCGGTGCACAACCTAAAAACCGAAGTACAGTACCTACCTCGCGCACATCAATCGTTTTGTCACCATGATGATCGAAAATACAAAATGCATCCGAAATGCGTTTCTCCAGCTCGTTGGTAATATTCACTGCAAATGTTTGAGCAATAAACTCTTGCCTGGTCGGTCATTGGCTTAGTACGATTAACTTTTTCACTTACATGGCATCTCCATTTTAACTGCGAATTTTTTGAATGACTACAATTTACAAACGAATGAAGTTACTTCTAAATGTTGACTATTTTCCTCAAATGACAGTTTTCAATTGGATTTAGTTTTTGTTGATTAAAAATTTTGGTTGTCAGTCAAGCAAAACTAAAACTTCATGTTGCTATGACTTCATAAAACTTGTTAATCAATACGACTGTAAAAGTCAACAAGTAAACAATTAAATTCGGTCCTACCGACTACCACAAATACACAATCAAATTAGGCTGGTTACTAATTTAATAAATTGTAATATAAATTTTTTTTAATAATATTTTAATAACAAAAATTTTAAACATTGGTCCAATTTTGTTTGTTTGATTCAATTTTGGATTGCCAATGTATTCACTCTGAGTCACAGAAATTTGAGTGTCCTTTCCGGGCTCGCCAGGTTCGGCTCAACAGGCGAGACCTGAGGATTAATAGGAGGCGCTAAACTGGCTGAAGTTGCTCCTGCTATGGTAGCTGTAATATTCTGGAAGTTGAAGTCACCCTTGGTAGAATTAGGTTGCCAAAGGAAGCCTTTTTAAATTGAAAGGCGGCAGGTATTCAGAGGTCGTGTACGGCGTATGCTGTTTCACCTTGGATTGGGAGTATTTGTTAAAAGAGTTTGTTTTTCCGCCCGACTACCATTAGCCAGCACTCGCAGCAGAGACATGACCTGACTGCAGTTTCTTTCTAGCCGCCCCCACGGAGAGGATGTAGTCGCACTACCGTAGTATACACAGACATGGCTAGATCGACTAATTTTTTGGTTTGAGTATTTCATTACATTATAAACATTTGACCAAACACAATACACCACTGGTCCGAGTACTGGTGGGTGGTTGCAGGTCATTGAATACCAGCAATTAAATCAAATTCAGTAGAAATCATAATGATCAAGAGAGATCTTTAATCGCAATTTGGGTCATGGTTCGTAAAATTCGGAAATTTTATGATAAATATTATTTTATTATATAATGTCTTAAGATGAGTTTACATTATACCTTCTTTCCACTTGTACAAATGATTAAACTGTTTACACCTATATTTCCTTCTTAGGTCAATGTCTTCCAGTCGATTCTGCCTGGTGAAACCGCTACACTGGAGGTCTGTCGCGGCTATCCGTTGCCCTTTGATCCAAACGATCCCAACACCGAAGTTGTTACGACAATAGCGGTAGATGCCATCACTTCCGAGCCGGAAAAGCAGCGACGCATGCTCATGGATCTGAACATGGATGGCAACTACAATTTTCTAGATGTCTCTGGCGGCGGAGGCGCAGACAGTAACAACGCAAAAATGGATAGTAGTGGCTTTATTTTAATGAAGAAACCACCGAGCGGCGCTGGTCTGTCGTCGCCCACTGTGCACACTTTCTCTATAATAAAGGGCGCCATGGGATTCGGATTCACCATAGCCGATTCTGCATACGGTCAGAAAGTAAAGAAAATCCTCGATCGAAATTGCTGTACGCATCTGCAAGAGGGTGATATACTACTCGAAATTAACGAGGCAAGTGTGCGACACAAAACACATCTCGAGGTTGTTCAGGTACTTAAGGAGTGCTCCAAGACGCAACCGACCATAGTGAAAATACAGCGCACTGGTGGTGCTACATCATCGCCGCCAGCCGCGTCCGCTGCTGCCGGTGGTTATAATTCAAATGGCGGCAGTGTTGGTGGTCCTGGCAATGTGGCCAAATTGCGCAAGAATTTTATTAGTAGCACTGCGGCGGGTCTTTTCCGCAGTAAAACCCCAACGGCCGATCTGTACAGCACACAACAAAAAGAAATATTGCCGATACGCCCGAAAACGCCGTTGGTTGATACACGACGGGCACGTGTTAAAACGCCAAACAACGAATTGAATTCGACCGTTGATGAGGAAGTCGCTGCTGCCACAACGAATGGTGTCGCTGGACCTTTGGAACGTTCGCTGGCGGAGAGTAAATCGGTTGTCGACGGCGGTACCGGCCACAAGTCTACGAACAGTTTGCTAGAGATTGACGCCATTAATCAGGAGATTCCATTTATGGATCCGTATCCCAAGTTGGTGACAAGTTTGAGTGAGCGTCTGGCCGAAGCGACGCATCTCGGCGATGGCAGCGGAGGCCCGCTTGGTGGAGGGACTGGTTTGTCTTATCATAATGGTGAGTTGTTTCTGTATTTCTTAAACTTAATTTTATTTTGTTTATAATTGTAAATATATCCTAGCTCACAACGCCGGTCGCCCAAACTACGAAAACCAAGAGTACGTCAGTGCAGCCAGCCAGCACAGTGGCAGTTATAATCCCATTTATGGATTGTCGCCGCTGCCTATGCCCACAATGATGCCCGCAACTTTGCATCATCAGCATCATTTGCCGCCGCACGCACATCTTCCAACGTCATCTACTTTGTCCTCTCATACACTATACGCCCAGGCACCGGCGCCCACCACGCCGTTGAGTCTGATGACAGCTGGTGGCGTCCATCATGAAAATTGTTACTGCTACGATTGTCAAGACTATCGCGGCAGCGCTAATAAATATCGTCAGCCATCCGCATTGAATTACTACGGCGGCGGTGGACAGTATCAACTGTCGTCGCAGCAGCATCAGCAGCATCAAATGCCATTGACAACATCCGCGCTTACACCGCTCAGTCACCATCATGCGCAGTACTCACCCGCATCGGCGACGCCACTACAAGCGGCGCATATACAAAACGAACGCATGCAGAAACGCGTCAACGAGCTGCTTAGCGATAGACGAAAAATTGGCGGCTTTTCACCGCTCGAAATGCAGCAACACTCTCATCACGCTGCGTCGTCGGCAGGGTACACGCTTCAACCGCAGCAGCAGCACCAGCAACAACATTCGCCCGCCGTCAGTAGCATCTCACAGCAGCCGTCTGTCTCTTGGGGCGGTGCCAGCTACAACACCCTTCAGCCTGCGGTCCTTTTGCCGCTTTCGCTGCGTAATGGTTTAGACCCGGTCGTCACTAATGTAGATGATGCGGATGCTACATACGAGTTGTCCGAGGTGACGCTGGAGCGTCAGGCTTTGGGTTTCGGTTTTCGCATTGTCGGCGGTACTGAGGAGGGCTCGCAGGTCACTGTGGGACATATTGTGCCTGGCGGTGCCGCCGATAATGATCATCGTATTACTACGGGCGATGAGATTCTTAGCATTGACGGCGTGAATGTGGTGAGTGAATTAAATTTAATATTATGAGTAAATTAAATGTAATATTAAATAAATGTTGAAAAAATTCTCAACTATATTAAAACAATTACGTAAATTTGTATTTCCCTCAACCAGGTCAACTCTTCGCATCATAAAGTCGTCTCGCTAATGGGCGAGGCGGCCTTGCGCGGTCAGGTGACAATGATACTGCGACGACGTACAATGCGCCAACAACAGCAGCAACATCCAAATCATTACAACCAACACCATCAGCAGCAAATGCAGCATCAAATGATGAACGGGCCGCCACCACAGTTGCGTTCTGCGCTACTACCACGATATCCATACGACGTTATTGTTAGTCGACACGAGCAAGAGGGATTCGGTTTCGTTATAATATCCTCGTCGAATCAGTACTACGGTTCCACAATTGGTAAGTTGGATGTCCAACAAAATATTGTAATTTATTTTAGGTTTCTTAAATTATATTATTTAAATTTTTTAAATACTTCAAAACTTTTATTTAAAAAATTGATAAATGTTAAATGTTAAATTAACAATGCCCTAACTTAAATGTTCATTAATTTCTTTGCCCGCAGGAAAACTTATACCCGGAAGTCCTGCTGATCGTTGCGGCGAATTAAAGGTCGGCGATCGCATAATCGCCGTGAATCGGATCGACATTGCGGGCATGTCACACGGTGACGTTGTCAATCTGATCAAAGAATCAGGTCTGCATGTGCGACTGACTATTGGCTGCCCAAAGGAGGGTGGTGGTGTTGGTGGCGGCGCAGGCGGAGGAACTCTTGTCATAAACTCTGCGCAGGCGTCTCCGGGACAAGTGTCGCAACATGCAGCAACTACGCTACAACAAAACGAGGCGATGACATCGACGTCGGGTTATTTTGAGCGTCCACTTAATGTTGCTTCAGCTTCCTCGTCGCCGGCTAATGGCGGACAACAGCAACAGCAACAACCGCAGTTGCTACAGCCGCCGCCACAATTATGACTTTGAGATCTGCGTATACGCCTTTACAAGAGTTTTTTGTAGTAGGCTCATCTCTGATTTGTATAAATGCAAATATTTTAACAAATTTAAAAAAAATAGTTTTTATATTTAAATTTTTTCAATGAACTTAGTAATTAGAAATATTTGTAACTTTTATGAGTACTTAAGCTTTAATTTAATACGTTTATTTCGTAGTCATTCTTAAAGTAATTCCACTCAAATCCTCCCCAAAGACTGAATAATAGTTGTCGCATCAAGTTGCATGCGAGTGTAGAAATTTTTAAACAATTTTAAGAAAGTTTTTAAATTTAAAACGAATAATTGTATTTTATAAATTTTGGATATTGCTCAAACCACAAATAATTTAAGAATAAAATATTTACAAACTCTGGTTAGAAATGAAATTTTAATTTGGATTGTATTTGTAGCAACTTAATAATGTAAAAAATTATTATATTATTATTATTTGTTTGACTATTAAATTTAAGAAATACTATTGAAAAAAAATCTTTAAATTGTATTGAAAAAAAAACATATCCACCAGCCTTCTCTCAAGTACCTTTCCCGAACCCTTGAACAATTAATCTCATTGTAAAAATCTCAACAACAACAAAAAATTGTAAAATGTTAATATACCAACGAGAATCATTTTGTATTGTACTTAATTATGAAAATAAATATCTCTTAACTTAGCGGTAATTTATAAAACAGTTTAAGGTAGTTTTAACAATTTATATACATAAATACATACATACATACATACATACATACATACATACATACATACATACATACATACATACATACATACATTTAAGGCATTTCGAATTGTTGCTGCAAATTGGTAATTTCTTCTTCAATGTTGACTCAAGTCTTACAAGGTTTGCAGTTTGTTATAGTAAATGATTGACAATTTTGTAAATCGCTTTCAGTGAGACTTCTTGCGACATCACTGATAGACCCAGTTTGCACCAGACGCTCTGTTAATCGTTTTATTGTTTGCGCATATGGTGTGGCTTGTTGAGGTGAAAGTCGCGTGTTAAAACAACAGACCGGAAATTGGTCAAATCAGCAGTTGTAAAAGATTCGCATTCCTTCAGATGTGTATCGCTAGATTGCATAAGCTATGTATGGGACATTACTTTTGACCCACTTTGTATAAACTAACACATTCACAAATAATCATTAATTTTAATGTTAAAAAAAAAACAATCATTCTAGTTTCACTACAACTTTTATTTATTATTTAATAACAAAATTTATGAAAAAAAAATTAAAATTCTCAGAATGTAAATTTTTTTCGTTAAAAAAACATTTTTCAAATTAATTAACATAAATAAATCATAATAATAAACTGGTTTGTTGTTGCTTATGTACGAGGGTGGTCCGTTAAGAACGAAGCCTCACCGCCCGATAGAGGAAAACTTTGCAGAACTCGAAAAAACGTTTTAGACAGGTTAAAGAAGCCACTTTTTCAAAATTTTCGTTTTTCTTTTGTAGGCTAAGTACTTGCTGGACCACCTCGTATGGTAACGATTTTTATTTTTTCATTTTGGATTTTTTTAATAATTATGTTTAGTTTTATAATCGAAAAAGTTGTAGTTGCATTTATAAATAGAAATTTTGTAATTTCAAATCAAGCTCAATTAAATGTAATTTTAACCTTATACCATTATAACATATTTACACGTGAATCTAAACATTTTAAAATATCTTTTGTATATGCAGTTTTAAAAATTTAGTTACGTACATACTCATATGTATAAATAAAAATATTTTAAAATATAGCAATGTTTTTAAACTTAACTGGTTTCATTTAGTCTTCCATTTTGCGTCGAAAAATTGACTTACGAAACTAATATCTAAAATTTGAGAAACATCAAATCCAAACCCGATAAATACTTTTTTGAACAAATGAAATTTGCTGATGTGTTACTTGAGTTAAGCGTAGTCTCCACCTGATCCCATATCTAGAATACGGAAAACTTTTCAAACTTAGTCAAATCAAAATTGGTTGTTTGAATTTATGTGAACTTATTTTTGAAACAAAATATTTTTGAGCTTATATTCTCTTGTGAACTTTATTGTTTTCAGATTTTTTAAACAAATTTTCATGCTAAAATAATAAATGCGGAAATTGTGTACTTGTAAAGTATTGGACTTAAGGCAGATCATATCGGAGCCCGATTTTAATTTTTACCCTGCCACGCCCATACTGTAAAAAATGTTGAATTGTCTTCCCACACATTTCCCCAAACAAATATTAAAAATAGTTCTAGTGCAGACTACATTTAAGTAGTTTCCGGCAGAAAAATGTAGTATAAAAACAACGCCCACTCCATCTCTAGTAAAAGATATACATATAACACAAATAGTCGAATTTTAAGTCGATTTAACTTAACTGGCATCAGAAAAGCACTTCAAAATGACTACAAAACATTTTTCGGCGATTGTGGTGCAAAAATTTGGTTTCTTTTGCTCTGGATGTCAGATGCTACGAATGGCACTAAGTTTGACTAGCGGCACCGAATAGACTCGATCAACTAATTCAACGATTAGCTTATTTTTTTAAATACAATCAATATTAAAAAATTCCGAGTTCACATATTCTGTAAATAGATAAACTGACAAAAATAAAAATACACTTTAATAATAATACTCAATATTTTGTAAAAAAAGGTTTTATTAGTTAAGTTTTTCTGTTGAAGTTTACTTTAAATACAAAATTAATTTTTTGTGATATAAAAAACAACTCATGAACAATAAAACTGATATACTTGCAGTTTTACAAACGGATTTAAAGTTGAATGAAGTGGTTTTAAATTTAATTTAAATAATATTTAAATTATTGCTATAAACTTGTAGCGCAGACGCTGTCAGGCAGCGACTTATATAGGCTTAATCTTGAAGTGCAGTCCGATGAGCGAGAAGACCAGACACTTGAGATCCTGTACCAGATAATAAAAGCAGCGCAGACCCTCGGGGTCCTTGGAGCGATTCACATCGACCAGCGAGCCCGTCTTGGAGGTAGTGAAAGAGATGTGCTCATCGCCAATGACAATTTCTAACTCCTATTAAGTGAAGAATCATGAATTTAGTTTTTTATTACCAATCGCTGTTGCAGGCTTGTGCCGAGCCACTTACCTGGCGACCCACGCGATCTGGTGGCGGCCACGGCGAATCATCTTCAGCCATTATTTCCGAATCGAGAATGATGCGTTTGAGTTCCTCCATAACAGAGGCGTGCACAAATGCCTCCTTGCGGATCATTGTGTCGTTTTTGTAGTTGGAATTGTTGGCGTAGCGCAATTTGCCATCGGGCCGAAACTCAAATTCGAGAAACTCGTGGCCGAATTTGCCCTTGTGCCCGACATAGTAGCGCAAGTAGAAATCTTCGGTGGACATGGTTGTACAGAAGTCTAAGCCGTGAAGATTAGTGCGAGTTTTGTGTGTAAATTAAACGATTTTTTATAATTTATTTTATTGTACTAACCTGAATTTTTCCGGCCGCTTTATTACTTTCTATTTTTTTGTTGAAGTGAATAGAAACGTCAAAATGTTTGATGCTTTTTGAAAAGCAACTCTGTCTAAAAAATATCCCTCTTCTCGAGAAAAAATTGCAAACTTTTGTAACCTAACCCAAAAATAAATAAAATTTTTTAGTCAGCTTCCAAATTAACCAACAACAAATTGTGTCAGTGATGTATCTTCATTCTACCTTGTTCGCTTTTCCAAATAATCCAATTGTTCCTCACACCACTCAGTCTTGACATTTACAGCGAGCCGAGAAAGAAAATTGCAAACAAACAACCAACAACAACAACAACATCAGCAGAACAGCACAGCACAGCAATTAGAAAATGGCAGAAAGTTTAGATGTTTAACCAATTGCGTTGCGAAGAAATGCTCAAAGTGGCAATTGGATTTGTTCGAAAAATTGTGAATTTAAGAGAAATCGCTGCGGCATAGCGCAAAGTAAAAGAGGTGAGTGAAAGCTAAGCGTGCGAAATAAAAGCAAAACAAATAAATTGCAACAAAGTATGTGAAATTAATTTTTGCAACAAAGTGATGTACATGATAATATGTGCGAGTGTGTGTGTGAGGGGGAGACATTTTCTGTGTCGCCTGTGTAAAATGTAAATGGCGCCGCGTTGCTGCTTGTTTGCCTCGCTCCTCGTGCTCGCCGCGCGGCGAAGTTGGGTGCGTTTAAATGGGCGAAAGGATTTTTTTTGTGCTTCTAACCTCACTTGTATTCCGCTTTAATATGGCGCCCGACATCCGTTGTGGAGTAGCGTTTGCGCGCGGTTAAAATCTCGGTCAAAGTAATTTTACAAAAGTAGGGTGGAAGGAGGGGGCTTTTTGAGTTTGGTGCAGGCGAAAACTTCCTGCTCTGTAGGCATTAGCGAAGCGCATACTCCGCGAGAGTGAGTTTGCTTCAAAGTGAGCAAGGCGAATTGGTAAATTACGTGCGAGTAGTCTGGCTTCAGACTAGTACAGAGTCAAAGTGAAAGTGCAATGAAAATTGCATTAACTGAGCATGTGCCGCAAATAAAACTCCTAAAATTCGCACAAAACTCGGTCGCCGCAACAAAGTTGCGCTCAGCTGGTTGTGGAAGTGTTGCTATAAAGACGAGGAGGCGGTGGCGGCCGGAGAAAAAGCACGAGTAGCATCATGTAAAATCGATGACATTGAGCGCAACATTGTCGCCGCAGTAGCAGCAGAAGCAGCAACAACATCAGCTGTATTTATTTTTACACTTTTCGTTGTAAGGCAGCGACGCGTTGCAATTGTGGCGCCGCAGTCGTCGGGGTTATTGACCACTACCGTACAGTTTTGATTTTTGCTGCCAAGTCGGGGTCGGGTCGTGTGCCCAGAACACCGCACCTATATTTTAAAGATTTTCACACACAATTGTGTTTGGCAAATTGAGCGTGAGCGCCAGTCGTCGTTGTTGTCGCTTCTGCTGACGTCGACGTTGTCGCAACCTTCGCCGCCGCTGCCACTGTTGATGCCTTCAATTACAAAGTAACCTGGACTGCTGCTGCTGCTGCTAGCCGGCTCTGGAGCGAGTCTCTTGTTGCAGTCTGTATTTGGGACAGTAATGCTGAAGTGTTGTTACTTTGTTGCGCGCCGCATCTGCTCGAGTTATTCAGTCAGTTTGCTGCTATATTCCTTCTATTCTTCTATTCAGTGTTTTTGTGCAGTTTTTAGAAGTTGCAAAAAAAGTCTGAGTGGCAAGCAAGAAAGTTGTGTGTTGCAGTTAGGAGCAAAGGAAAACCCAATAAAATTTGTTGCACTTTGGAAAATGGAAAATGTATGTATGTATTGCATATTTTCAAATTGTATTTATTGAATTTGCGATTTTTGCATTTTGATTTAATTTTAAATATTTGCGAATTGATTTTGAAGTAGACTTTTAGGTAAAGTATACGAGTGTGTAAAATTTCTAATATGGTTTTTAAGAAAGGACTCGATCTTGTTTGTATACATTTTAAAGCGTCTTTAAATTTGTTTTGAATCTTTCATGCTAAAATTTTAATTATTGGTTATGTCCATGATGAATTAAGGTTTATTATACTTTAAAATTTTAAACTTTACCATAGAAAAGTATTTTTCTTGGACTATATCACAAGCTTACCATGACTTTATTTTGTTATTTTAATTTAATTTGTAAATCATAAATTAAAGTTCAAATTCAGAAATAGAATTTATACATATATTAAAACAAAATATTAATTTAATTTCAAACATTTAACAAAATGCCAAATTTTTTCATCTTTTTGGAATTGATTTTTAGAGAAGACGTTTAAAGTTGGCTTTTGTACAATTGAAACTAGTTTTAAATCGAAGAGAAGAAAATGACAACTATTCGTATCACACCTTGTCGGTCTATATTGATAAAGTTTTTGCTTTAGTAGCTTCTTTTCTTTCAATAATATATCTATTAGGTTCACTTGTGCAAGTGAATGGAAGTTGTAAAGTAAACCATTCTTAACTATTTTTAAGCACCTTCTTCCATGATCCTCACTTTATTTAATAAAAAAATGTAATATAAATAAATAAATATAAGCTCAAAAAATTTTTTTTTGCAATTTCTAAATTATGCCATTTTTGGAGTTGTGTCACTCCTTTATAATATTGTAAAATACCGAAAATCTAAATTTGTATTTTTTGAAAATGTAAAAAACAACAAATTATTTTTCTTTTTTTTCTTTTTAGCAATGCACCACTTTTCGCAACCATCAGCCATCAGTTTTGTAGACAAAATCGCTAAAATGTAGACAGCTGAAAGGTGGAGACGAACCCCACAATAAAAAAAAGAAACAAAAACTCGACCAACCATACAGGTTTCAATTTACAAAACACACAACACAAAAACGTAGATTTTTATTGCTTTAAAAATACCGAATCTCAACGCCAGCCAACACAAAATTACATAGAAATGTATGCAGCGAAAGTAAATTTAAAATCCCCATTGTATGAGCCAGTCAGCCCAGCATAAAATATAAAATTCACACTTGCATTTGCAAATTATCGATTGCCTACCTGTGCAGCCGGAGCAACCAGCCAGCCTTGCCTTGCCTGGTAGTAAAATTGAACAAGGTCAGCAACAGCAGCGCTTACGAGACAACGCAGTAGACGCAAAGGAGCGGCTACTTCTTACTCAAAAATACCTGCAGGCGCTTTAATTGCTTTGGCAAAGTAAAAGTAAAAGAAATAAGAAAAAAGAATACGATAAAATCGAAATAACATAAAACGACAACAAAATTAAATTTTACGACTGCGACCAGAGTACGTCACCTAAGCCAATTGCAATAGCGAAACCAAACCACCCCACACTCATATAAAGCAATGCCAAAAATTGCACGAAAAATACAAAACATTCCATAACAGCAGAATTTTGTAATATAAAACAGAAAAAAAAGCGAAAAGTGCAACAACATGTCGACCAACTCGCCCAACACCATTACCTACTCTGCCGCCGCCGCCGCCTCGTCATCGACAACAACCAACTTGTATCAATTTCTGTGCTTGGCATGCGCCTGCATCATCTGTTATTACAACAGCGTCGGTTGCGGTCTCGTTTTCGACGATATCAGCGCCATACGCGACAACAAGGATCTCCGCGCGCACACCCCGCTTCATCATATTTTTCTCAACGATTTCTGGGGCACTCCGATGCGCAAAGAGCAATCGCATAAATCTTATCGTCCGCTCACTGTGCTCACATTTCGCTTTAACTACGCGTTGCATGGACTCGAACCGTACGGCTATCATCTCGTTAATTTAGTGTTGCATTTGGGCGTCTGTTTATTATGGCGTCGTGTTTGCCGGCTTCTCCTGACTCAGTGCTTCGGCGCTGAGAGTGTGGCTGAGCGTAATTTCATCTCGACGTGCAGTTTTGTTGCGGCGCTGCTCTTTGCCGTACATCCAATACACACAGAGGCCGTTACTGGCGTTGTCGGCCGAGCTGAGTTGCTCTCATCGGCACTTTTTCTCGCCGCATTTCTTTCGTATGCAAGTGCTGTCTCATCGAAGCGTTTGCAAACGCGCTGGTTTCCGTTGGTCGTTGGCTTTGGCAGTTGTCTTTTGTCTGCGCTGCTGTGCAAGGAACAGGGCATTACTATAGCGGGCATTTGCGCTGCATACGAACTGTTTGTCGTTCAGCAGTTGCGTCCGTTGGCACTTTGGCGTTATTTAGTCGCCTGTGTTTTCGAGGAGAAGAAGTTGATTTCGTCGCCTGCCGCAGCGGCGAAAGCATCGTTGAATGGCCGCGTTTCGTCTGCTGTGTCACGTGCCGCTGGGTTTCCGGGCATAAACGCTGTTGCGCTGATTAAGCGTTTGTCTTTTCTCGTTTTTGTGACACTCGCTTTGTTGGTCGGTCGCGTTTATGTAATGGGTTCGCAGTTGCCCGTCTTTACACGCTTCGATAATCCTGCGTCCGCTGCGGATACGCCGTCGCGCCAACTGACGTTTAGCTATCTGATATATTTGAATGTGTGGCTGCTGTTGTTTCCGTGCGATTTGTGCTGCGATTGGACAATGGGTAAGTGTTCATTTGTTTAATAAAAACAAGAAAACAATTGTTTTAAAACTAAAATTAAATTTATATATATATTTATAATTTTTATTTCATTTATTTTTATTAAATTGCATACAGTCAAAGTCCTGTATAACGAGTGATGTAATGTCAGGTCCATTCGTAATACCGGATAATTCGTTATAATGCAAGTTTTGCTTTAACATTAAAAACAAATAAACAATTTTTTTATCAGCTTACTTCCAAAAATGCATTTGAATGTTCGTTTTGGTACAACTTGTAGACTTTTTAATACCTTTTTCTTGAAGTTTTCTCAGTTCGAAAATGCTAACTTTCTAAAGTTAATGTTTGTTTCGTACGAATTTTTATGATCTATCTTTTTTCAATTTGGTCAACCACTCCCCACTTGCATGGAAACATTCATTATAGAACTTATTTTTTAATTCTAAGGATTTTAGTGGAATTCTATTTACTGGGACATGTTTTTTCTTTTGATCGAGAAACCAGTGATAAGTTTATTTTCTATCTTTTGAAATTTAATCGTTCGTTATATCGGGATTTTGTTAAACATAACAATTAAAAGCAGGAGGAGTAACCATATCAAAATTATCCGTTATACCGAGCTTCAACTGTACTATATATTTTTTTAAGTAAAACACAAAATAAATTTTGAATTTTTTATAATATGTAAGTGACAAAAAGGCATTTCTAGATAGGAAGAAATTTGCTGCTTAACGTTTATTCTAGTCTAAAGTTAACTTCTTATTTATTTACAGCTATTAATTTGTTATATATATGTACATATATGTATTTTTAATATCTTTAAATTGAAAAACGGTATTTTTTCCACCAGGCACAATACCGCTCATCGAAGGTGTTAGTGATCCACGAAATTTTCTCACTATTATCACTTTCCTCGCGCTTGCAGCACTGGCAGCGTGCGCCTGCATCACCCGAAATCTACCACAATCGCGTACGCTGCTAATGTGTCTGGCATGGATGGCATTGCCCTTTCTACCAGCCTCCAATCTTTTCTTTCCCGTGGGATTTGTGGTCGCCGAACGCATACTTTACATGCCGTCAATGGGCTTTTGTCTGTTAGTCGCCTATGGCTATACTCAAATACAACAACAGCTTCAAAACAAGGACACTTTAAAGTGGTTGGCGAAAGCTTCATTAACGCTGCTGCTTGTCACACACGCCGCCAAGACGTTGCACCGCAATAGCGATTGGCGCAACGAGTATACGCTGTTTATGTCCGGCGTACATGTTAATGCGCGAAATGCTAAGCTCTTCAACAACGTTGGACATGCGTTGGAAAATGAGGCACGCTTCGAAGAGGCTTTGGCTTACTTTCAGCAGGCGGTGGTAATACAGGCGGACGACATTGGTGCACATATAAATGTTGGTCGCACCTATAACAATTTAAAAATGTATGCCAACGCAGAGGAAGCGTATTTGCGCGCCAAAGCGCTCTTTCCGCGCATTAAACCCGGCGAAAGTTATCAGGCGCGCATTGCTCCGAATCATTTGAATGTGTTTATTAATCTAGCGAATTTGATTTCTAAAAATCAAACACGTCTCGAGGAGGCAGACCATCTCTATCGGCAAGCGATAAGCATGCGCGCGGATTATGTTCAGGTTAGATTTTTAAAAACAAAGTTAAACATTAATAAAAAGTGTAAATAACATTATATTAATTTGTTTTTCAAAATTAAGTCCTTAACTAAATTATTCCAACATTAACTATTCTTTTTTTTAGGCATACATCAATCGAGGCGACATACTGATGAAGCTCAATCGCACTGCGCAGGCGCAGGAGGTTTACGAAAAGGCTTTGCTCTACGATGCTGAAAACGCCGATATTTATTACAATTTGGGTGTGGTCTTTCTCGAACAAGGCAAAGCCGCACAGGCGCATGTTTACTTCAACAAGGCGATTGAACTCTTTCCCGAGCACGAACAAGCGCTACTCAATTCAGCGATTTTACTACAAGAGATGGGCGGCACCGAAGCACGTTTACTGTCTCGCGAGCGACTCTACAAAGTGCTGACCAAAGACGAACACAACGAGAAGGTATATTTCAATCTCGGCATGCTTGCCATGGATGAATCCAACTTCGAAGAGGCCGAACAGTTTTTTAAACGCGCCATTCATCTTAAAGCGGACTTTCGTAGTGCACTCTTTAATTTGGCTTTACTGCTGGCGGATGCCAATCGACCGCTGGATGCAGTACCCTACCTCAATCAACTCATACGTCACCATCCCGATCACATTAAGGGTCTGATTCTTTTGGGTGATATTTACATAAATCACATGAAAGATTTGGACGCCGCAGAATCGTGTTATCGTTCGATATTACGCTACGAACCACACAATATCCAGGGTCTGCACAATCTTTGTGTCGTCTTTGTCGAACGCAAACGGTTGGCGAAGGCGCGCGCTTGTCTCGCGTATGCACATCATCTTGCGCCCGCCGAGGATTATATCCTGCGGCATTTGCAGATTGTGCAGACACGACTCCAGAAAATCGCCAAGTTACCTGATGAGGCGACGGAAAAACGTGACGCCTTTGCGGATTACGATCCGTTGGAGTTTGAACCACAACCACAGAAGCAGTCATAGCGGCGTCGTCATCGTTTATCAGCGACGATATTAGACAACGCAGCAGGACCCGGTAAGGTAGTTAAATAAGTCGGCACTGATACGCTTACAAATTTAAAATTGTGTTAACTGAGGGCACGTACAGGTGTGTGTGTGTGTATGTTTTGAAAATAGCCGTAGTTGTTAGTGTTCTCGTATCTTTTTCTAAATTTGAAATAGAATTCTGCAATACTTTTGCATATTTTTTTTAAACTACCGGACTTACCATAATATAAACTTTTAAAAGTTTCATAAAATAATGTATAAGTAATTTCTTACGCACTCTCTTAATTAATATGCCAAGTTGCGAGTACAATTTTAGTTAAAATTTCTATAAGGTGGCGCAAAGAAGATACTCCAATTTTTGCAAATGTCTGTGAATTCAATTCGCTTTGATATTTGTAAAAGAAACATATACAGGGACTGGAATATTTTTAGTTTTTCCTGAAATTAAAAATTCTAGCGTGCTTCACGTTTATTAACTGTGCAGGACTTGATTTTTAGACTTGACTTTAGAGTGTCCTGCGCGTTTATTAACTGTGCAGGACTGGACTATAAATAATGTTATTAAAACTTCAGCAGTGGGATAATATTTTGAGTTTTTTCTTGAATTTCAAATTTAGAGTGTCCTGCGCGTTTATTAACTGTGCAGGACTGGATTTTTAAAACATATTTTTTTAAATCAAAAATGGACCCAAATTCTGACCAAAAAAAGAAACACTCAGACTTACCTAATTAGGGTGCTGTGCGGATTAACTGCACAGAATCCTTAAGTGTTTTTTGTCTAACAAAATAAACGCTTAAAAAAGTTTTCTTTAAGCTAATTTTAGCATAATGAAAACAACTGAAATTCGTGAAATTTGCGTTAGCAAAAAAAAAAACTGCAAAACTTAACTTAAACTGAAATAATTTTGAATTAATTTTACCAATTTATACTTTTGTTAAAATGTATTATTACTAAATTAATTTAAAAAATTGTATGTTAAAAAAGTTTTGTTTTAATTTAATAACTAACGCAAATTTTTGGCTGCAATTGTTGGAATAAGTAAATATGATGCGTTGTTTTTTTAAATAATTCTGCCCATTTCATTACCTAAAAATTGAAATAAATTTTTCTTTTGTAATGCGTGTTTTGTTTAAAATGCGTCATTTTGAATTTGTTAACATTTGCAGTCGACGACTTACAATTTCGGCAGTGGGATAATATTTTGAATTTTTTCATTAAAATCAAAATATAAAAATCGGGATTGTCAAAGAGCTCACATACGACGACTCGCTTGCTCAGTTCACTCCACCAGTTGAACTGAGCTAGCGAGTGAGTCGTATGTGAGCTCTTTTCAGCCCTGAAAAATTAGTTATTAAGTACAGAAATGTTAATTTAATTAACAAATAATATAAAATAAAAATAATATAATATAAAGAATATATAAAAATGATGTAAAGTAAAAATATACGAAAACACTAACAAATATAACTCTTTCAAAGCACACGCCACCCTCTTGCCAAACTGTGAAAGTGTATTAAAATAGCTAATGTAAAAAATAATAACAAATTATTTATATATAAATCTACAATATTACTGTGTTAATTCTTTGAATGTCTTGATAATTTGTAAATTTAGTTAAAGTGCGATAGGTAAAATAAAAAATTGTATTTAGGACACAAATCAGGGATATTTTGCTTTTTCAATGCATTTTTGTACTGAATAGATGACGCCATCTCAACAATTTATAACTAAAGAAAAAATAATTAAGAACAATGAGATTTATCAACATAAGTGGGAACAGCATACATTCAATATTTCATACAAATTTGGTTGTAAAAAAATGTGTTCGCGTTGGATTCCACGCAAAAATACAAATGCGATCCAAACCCAACAAAAGTCGTTTGGGCTCGAAGCAAATATTCGCACGACAAAACGAGCTCACACTCATCGGCTCATAGAAAGGATTTTTTAAGCACTCGGAACTTTAATTTGATGAGTCATCCGATGTTTAGTCCTGATTTAGCAACCTCATACAATCCTCATACTTTGTCTTTAGGTAAATACATTTCGGTAACTTTCAAATGTATCATTAATAGATCTTGTACTTTTATTCGAAGTATAACACTTTGACATTTTACCATTTTGAATCTGTCATCTAAAACTAAAGTTAACAAAAAATTTGACTTGAATAAGCAAAATTTACCTGATTTTAACAAGTTTAATTTTAAAATTTAACCTCACACTCTTTGAATTTTCTTTACATCACATTTCAATCGCCGTCATTGTTTTGTTTAATAACTAAGCATAAGCTATTTTCTTTATGAGAATTTTTTTGTAATTTTTAAGCATTGTACTTAAGTCATGACGCTTTAAGAGACGCACTAAACGTTTGTTAACACTTGTGTATACCATTTTGCAATTTTTTTGTTTTATTTCTAAATAATGCCACATTCAGGTTTTTCATGCAACAATGTACGTAAAATTAAGAAAATATATACATATATAAATATTAATAAAAATATAAAAAAAAGCCAAAAAAAAAAAACATGTAAATTTCAAATAATTCAGCACACTCTTTTTTTAATTGGCCTAAGTATTATAAAAAATTACAAATTACAGGGGATTGGGAATGCATAACGAAAACGAAAACGAAAAATGAAAGTTAATGTTAAGATTTACACTTTATGTTCGACACTCTGTAAATAACTATTTTCAAAACTGCATTGCATTGCATTTAAAATGAGAAATAAAATACAATAAAAAGGAAATAATGAAAATGTCGGAGCTTTTTCTTTATCAGGAACCTGATGACGTGAAAACCTCCAGAGATATTGCGCCCTGTTTGCTTGCTCTATCGTTGGACGTTAATGCAAACATACTAATCTCTTGTTAAGATGATATCTCGAGAACCATTGGAGATATTGGGTTGAAATCGAAATATTCGACTAAAACTATTTGAATTTAAATTGTGTTGTTTATAGTCAGAGCTGGGCACGAACTAGTTAAAAAGTTCATTAACGAAGGTATTATTTTTGCAAATTTTTAGCTTTCCCGTTCGTTTCGAAAACCAATAAAAGTTAATTAACTCGCGTTTAATTTCTTCCGTTCAGGTTAGTCAAATATAAAACGAAGAACTGAAAAAGTAAAATCAATAACAAAAAAGGAAAAATTAAGAACTGAATTAGGGCAAATCGAATGCATTGCTGACAGATAGATCTACTTTCTTTGATATAAATAAATAAAATTAGACCTTAATACTTCCGATAATGACTATTATAAAGTCGATAAGACCAACTATTTATAATTTCCTGTTCAAACTGTTTCAATGTGCGATTAAAATACGAGATTTTTTTCGTTTAAATTTGCATTTACGCCTTTATTTTACCTCAAAAAAGTATTTTAATAAATTAAATATCTGAAATCATCTTAATTACAAATTTAGTAGAATAATTGTATATATTTTTTTTTTTTGGTTTTTCTAAATAGTTTACATACACATACACATAGTTTTATGCACAATGAATCTGAATATATTTGAGTAATGTTTTGTGTGTAATTCCAACAGATTTTGTTTGTTTTCATTTATTTTAGGTACATTTTTATGCTAAAGTTAGTTTTTTTTTCTTCTTTGATATTCAGCTTATTTACGAGTATATTTTGTATAATGACAAAGATTTTTGATATTTTTGTTATCAGCTCGATTGGTTTGATTTTGTGTGTGTATGATTTTTTGTACAGTAATTTGAAATTGTTATTTCTGAACAGTTTTGACATTTAATTGCTGACAGTAAAACTGCAAATTAGGTTTTTTTTTTTAAATATCCAATCAATTACATACATACATAAGTTGTTAACGACTTCAAGTATAAACGACTAAAATAATTTCAGGCAAATTACTTAAATCCAGAATCGCACGAAGCCGTTATTCATTTCGTATATCGTTACTAAGATACGTTATCAAAAACGTTATTTTGGATAAAGTTATCGACAACGTTATTCTTCAAAAAACGAAAAAAGAAAATTTGAAATATTTCCGGCTTATATCTTTTATCTTATCGAAATCTTGGCTTGAATTACAAAAAATCAAAATATTCTTTTTTGCAGTGTCTTATTACAAAGAGAAGCGTTTTTTTTTTTTTTTTCGTTTTTCGGTTTCGATAACGTTAAATGAAATCTTAAATCGTTTTGCCGATATTGACATAAATGATTTGTCGTTAACGACTTGGTAAACGGTGTGAATCGTTTATTTTAAGAACAAATTTAATAAATAAATTCAAACTTTTTTTGGAAAGCGTTTTTAAATTGGACACACATGCAGTTTTTTGTTTAATTTTGAAAAGATTTAATTGTGAAAAAATGAGTTCAAAGTACACACATACATATGCCAACTCACACTGTTGTATCGAACATATAACGAGAGTGTGAGAAGACTTCATATTTTAAATGTATATAGTAAGTACACACATACATACATGATGAAATATCATGAAATTGCGAATGTTATTTAAAACTAAATTATAACTAAATAGGCGTGACTATGACTAGAAGTGTCACTTTTACTCTGCTAACTAATCAAATTAAAACATTTAGAAAACACAAATTAGTAACTTTTGCACACTTAAATTTAACATAAAATACATTTTTTGTTAACAAATTCAAAATAGTTTTTTTTTTAGCGCATACGAATCGAGTTTATTTTGTTTTCGACAAATAACGAAAATAGTTAAAATTGCTTTTGAAGTTAAATAATTCTCGAAAGTATTTTTAAGCGTTATGAAAATTCGAATACTGAATGAACAAATTGTTTGAAAATTCCAGAACAAACTTTTTTAAGAATATCGGTTTCGATTCACAAAGAATTTTAATTAATATATGAAATACAATTTTCATTGAAATGTAATTTGTTGTAATAAAAAATCGTGATTTCCTTAAAATTTTGTGTGGTTTGTGTCAGACGACTTAAAAACAATTATTTCAATACTCCAAATACATTTTCGAACCACAACTTTCGAAAGCCGAAAAATACCGTAAACTCGATTTCAAGGCAGGCGCTCGTTCTCATAACTCGAGTAGCTATTAAACTAAGGCAACCTATTTGACTCCGGCCATTCCACAACGAGTTTCTCCTTCATTCGATTCACTCGCACGCAATTTTACCGTCGAAACTGCTTAGCGCTATGGCGAAGGCCTGCAGCGCACACAGCGGATAGCGATAGTCCATGGTGAAAACATCCTCGGAGGTGCGTCCAAATTGCATAACAATATATTCCGGATCGGAGTCGTGCACCAGTTGGAAATTCTTGACAGAGGCTTGAGTAACGCGTCCATGAAAATTGAGTACATACGACTGCGTTTCGTCGTTCCAGACGGGCGTTTTGTTGTGCAGCTCCACAATGTTGTCCATATTCTGAAAAGATGTCACACATTAAATGAGATGAGATAATAACTATGTATATTGACAAGACTAGACTAGAGTAGTACCTTCATTTTCCACAAATCTAAAATGCTCTGCTGTTTCGGATCGGCTGAGCTGATTTTTACACGTTGATCGTCTTCGGTCATGCCGGGCAGGATGACGGTCATGTTGCGTGGTCCTTTGAAGCCGAGTATATTTGTGTCCTATAGAAATAAAATATATGTAAGTCAAATTGTTTTTTGTAATAGCGTTTGTAAGCAACATTACTAATTATTATTTACAATTGTTCATTGAAGTTGTTTACGATTTCAGGGAATATTTAAAATATATTTTGATTACTTTAGGTACTCAAAACGATTTCAAAAGTAAGAAAAAAGTACGCAAAAATCAAAAAATTTTGGACGTATGTCTCAAGTCTAATTTATTGGCAGTCCCAGATTATAAAGAATTTTTCGAATGCCCAATTCGTCATCGTTTGTCAATACGCTTAAGGATTATATTGAATTGGACAACGACATTTGCACAGCAAGTTTTTGACATTATTGCTGCGCAGAACAAGTGAATCCATATTCAAGTACAGTGGAAGGTTGTGACCTCTGTTCTGTGGAATTAGTTATTTAAAAATCTTACAAGAATGATGTAATGGATTCCCTGACAATTTTAAATTCATATGTACAAACAAATAGTTATAAAACTTAAAAATTCGAATCGTTTTTCACTGAAACTCACAAAAAAGTAAAAAGTACATTAATATTTAATTAGAAATTACTGAACATTTAAACTAACTTTAAGTATCTAACTAGAGATCTTGATATGGAGCATGGTTATATTAAAAGGTAAGGAAAATAGAAATGAGAAATCAGGCGAACTCAACACGAATTCTGCTTTATTTTTCTTCCTTATTTTGAAGTTTTTGTTTTTTTTATTTTTTACAACAAACTAAGTTGTTGTTTTTATTTACTTAATAATTGTGTAGCTACCATGGCAAACACACAAAACTTAAATTTTCAAAGAGAGAAACAATATTGAGGTGGAGAGGGAAATTTTTTTAATATCCTCTCTTATATTGTATTAATTACACCATGATGTAGAGTAAGTAAAAATGTTTGTAAATATGTCAATAACTGTTCTGTTTTTCACCAAATTCTCTCATTTAAAGACACAATTCTATAACTTGAAGTCTACATAAGTCGAACTTTTTTGTGCATAATGGTGATTCGAGTTATAGAAAAATTACTGGAAAACTAAGAAAAACGTTCAAATGTCGTGAATAATTTTTATAATTTTTGTAGTTATATATTTGTAATTAAAACTGTAAACAAAAATCTTTCATTTACACCTAAAATATATCAACAACATTTTACAAATACGATGAAAGTTATTTAAGAAAAAGAATTTATGTTTGTTGGCGGTTCAGCCTAAACCACTGAAGAGTTTTTGATGAAATTTGGAAATTATGAATAGACTTTAATGTACTTGTGTTATGAATATATTAATAGACAAAAAAGGAATGCTGAAAAATGTGGAATGAACTTTGTTTATATTGGTCAGAAAACTCATTTCTTACAAATAAGAGAGTTAGATAAAAAATGGACGAAAAAGTCAAATTGGTATAAAAAGCACGACAGATTTTGAAAATATATAATGAAAACGTTTTTAAGCTCAAATTCACTATATCTTCTTATATGCGAAATTTGCTACCGCTAATCTAATGTAGTTTTGCCATCTTTGTTTAATATACGTAGTCTTTGATAATTCTATTCAATGTAGTTGATTAACTTTAATTGTAAATATAAAACGATTCTTCTTTACAAACGTTTTTAGGCGTCCCTCGGTAAAGATTTTATTAATTTTTTTGTTTTGTTGTAAATTTTCATCGTGTATACAAAAAAAAATGTTGTTTATATATAAGTCGTTAACGACAACCGCTTTAAATCGTATCTTAATTCAATACCACCGACTTACATAAATGATGACTGCCAAATCGTTGCGTGGGTTTTCCGTGCTCTCCTTGCTGCCATTGTCGAAGACCGTAAACGATGTCCCAAAAACATTCGAACGCAACTTGCCGCAGAAACCGTCTGCATTTCGCGACAAGTCTGTCGGATCGCAGCTAATGATATAATTCGAAGTTTTGCTCTTCTTGCGTTTGCGTCCTAAATAAACAAAAAATGCAGACCATCAATAACAAATTGAATCTACTTTAAAAAGAAGGACTACATACCGCCGAGTAGGAAAATCTTCTTGCCATAATCGCGTTCCAAATGCAAATAGTAAATCGGGAAGAGACCACGATCCATGCCTTTGCGATCACGCGTAATGCGGCATTTGAAAAGCACACCTTGCGGCGCTGGCTGCATGACAAATTGCTCCGTATTGCCGACCATGTCGCCTTCGGGTTCTCCGCTGCCATCTACAGTGTTGCCTGCGAGCAGGACAGAATTTGCCGATTTGTCGGCAGCTGTCGGCGTTGTGCTGGCGGCAGGCACTACTGGCGCTGCTATCGCAATATTGCGATTGGCGTAGTCATCCTCGTCGAGTGTATCGCTAAAGGATTGATGACGCAGACGCTGACCACCGGCTGAGGAGTCAGCCGAATTGCTTGAGGTGGTATTGTGTTGTGCGCCGCCCACTGGACTGCTCTCTTCGTCTTCTTCGAGATCGTGCGACAATTCCTCGATCAAATCTGCAATAGAGAAAAATATTTAGAAATAATACTAAAAGCAATAGTTTGCGAAGCAGATGGTGGTCATACCTTCTTGATTGCTAGAGGAACTTTGACTACGCAGATTTGAGTTGATTTTCGGTGTCGCTGGCGTATGAACATTGCTTAGAATCTGATCGGGATTGTGCGGTGAGCTCATGAATTGCATTGGGCCGTCGTAGGCGTGTAGCTCACGTCCATTTGCCGCAGTCGTTGTGGTTGTTCGCATGCCGGACATGGGTCGTGTTATCTGGAGGTCACTCGCCTGCACCATGCCTGGCGAGGCGCGCTTCTGTCGGATATAGGCCTCCATCAGTTGGCGCTGCAAGGACAAATTTGCAAAAAATTTCTTTAAAGTTTTATCATCATGAATTATAAAGTTTACAAGAGTTTTTTAAGAAGTGTAAGCTTGGAGAGCTTCAAACTTGTTAAAATTATAAGCTTTAGAAGACTATAACAAACTTAAATAATAAAATATACCAGAGAGTTAAAGATTTGGAAAACCTAAAGGCTTTGAGAGCTTAAAGCTTAAAAAATGTAAAGCTTTAGAATACTTTATAAGCCTAAATATTAAAATTACATGTAATATTTAAACAGTTTTACATAACTACAAACTTTAGAAAGTTCAAAATTTTTTTTGTAATAAAATTTTTTTAACTTTAAAGTTGTTTTTGCTTTAAAAAATGTTACTTTATATTCTAGTTTTAAACTTAAAAGTTTTTGAACAACTGCTAACAGTGAAATAATTTATTTAGATAAATGCAGCTCAGAAATTGCACTCGCTGATTGCGACATAAAATATGCATTGAGAAAATCCACAGGATGAAATATGCATGCGGTCGGTCGGTAACTGAAGCGCATAATGATGACGCAACATTTGCACATGAAGAATCCAAACTGAACCAAATTAAAAACCATGCACAACCATTAAGAAAAAGAAGAAAAAGCCAAGCTAAACCGAAAGCGCTTTGCTATGAAAAATACAAACAAACAGATAAACAGACAGACCAGACAAACAGACAAATAAACAGACAGCGAGAAAGGATACCAAAGCAGGATTCAAGGCTGCAGGCAGCAAGTAAGTTGGCTGGCTGGCTGCATTTAGCCAGAATAAAAGCGCGGCGCGCAATTTGTGCGGATTGTCGATGGTAATTGCCAAAGTATTTAGAAAGCAATTAAAATAAACGTTTTTTCTCAGTTGCAGTTGGCAACAACAACAACAACAACGACAACGACATCATCACCCAGTTGTTGACAGTGACATTGCCGTGCAGATACAGTTGGAAACACAGCGACATTATTTGCATCTACCGCCAGCAGGCAGCTAAGTAATAGTAGCTGTTAATTTGCACTTTCAGTCAGTCAGTCAGTCGGCCAGCAGGCAAATGAGCGTTAAAGTGCAAAATGTACTTAAGTCTATTATTTTAAAAACGTTAATCGTCGGTTTGTTTTAATAGTTTAAACAAAATAATAAAATTTAAAATCCTATTAAACTAACGGAACTTACAGAACGAAACTAAATCAAAAAAATAAAATATTTGAGTAGGTTTAAAACAAAAACCCATAAGTCCTATAATGGATAAAATTGGTTTTTATGTAGTAATTAAATTAAGGGTAGCCTCTTCCAGATTCCAAACTCGTAAGTCGTAAAGAAGCTTCGATTAAGTTTTTAAAATGGAAAAATTTCGATTTTTTTGGATGAAGTACAAGAATTTTATTGTATGAAATTAGTTTAAACGCGTTGTTCTTAAAAGCCTTAAAGGCCCTTAATATGAATACAAACTTAGTTTCAATTGAAACTAATTTTAATCGTCCGAAAATTTGAGTTTGAATATTAAAGTCGAATAAATACAAAAACTTGTTTTCAAACATCGACAAACGATTTTTTCAAATCTTATTTCCCAATTTGTGATTTTACTAAAAAATATATTTCCACTTTATCTTTGTCAGTTTATTTGAATTGTTTAGAAGTAAAACAAATTTTTAAACATTATCTATTCAATGACGTAATCATTTTTGTTCGTTTATCTCAGTAACGTTTTTTATTGATTTATCGGTTTATGATTTTAAGCTCCTCATTTGTTTCGTAGATGTTTTCTTTGGTTCTTAAAAATGTTTGAATGTTTTTGCACTGCATCTCATGCTGGCACACTGGCGTGTATTTCAGCTCATGCATATGCAAAACTAACGCCCAAACGAAAATCTCTCGTTGAGTCGAGATTGCACCACGATAAAAGTGAAGCATACATTTTTATGTGCTATAGTATGCGATTTTGTTTTTTAGCATTTCCCCCACATTTTGATATTATTGAACTTGAAATTTGAATTTCAAATGAAACAATTCAATTTTCCGCGGGCACATTCAATTTAGAGTACACACACACGGAGCAACCAGGTGCAGCCAGCAGCGATTTGTCGCAGTTTTGCTGCTGCATGGGAAAGCACTTTTGAAAGCGATTCGGTTTCTGTTTTATTTAAATTGTAGATGTGTGGGTGTTTCGAATTGATTTGTTTGTGGGCGTTTATAAAAAAATTTAAAATTAATTTTCATGGTTGAGTTTTTGACGTGTAGGTAATGCAACACAAAACAAAACAAAACGGAATTAGTAAACAAAGGCTTCTTATTGCCTAAACTCTAGAAGTTACTCTTGATTTCGATCGGTTAACTTAAACTTTTAATATTATATCAATAAAGAAAATAAAAATCCGCGAAAATTTTTCTAATATATTTTAACTGATTTTCCTGTTATATAATTAGCTAACAATACGAGCATACAAAAAATAAATGCCAGTTTATTTGCTTGTTTGTTTGTTTGTTATCTCTATATGGAATTTTATGAAACTAAAGAATTCCCTGTAGGATATGTACCTGTTAAAACACCTGTAATTAAACAAATGGTCACCTGTTATTAGAACAACTGCCTCCTGAACTATTTAAAATTTTTCATCATAACATATTTTCAAAGGTTTCAGGAAAAGAAAAGCCAATTTTTTCTATCTGTTTGAATTTGCATATCTTTCTTTATTATCTCGCTGATATGTTATAGTAATATTAATTGTTATTAGCCCGTAATCTAACCAGCATATTATAAAATTTTCAAATTGTACAGAATAAAAAATGAAATACGTGTAAAAATAAACAACAAAAAATACTCAAATGTGTTAGTGCATAAAAAACTTAAAATAACTACAACAAGAAAATTTTTCAGTTTTTGTTGCAGTTTTCATTCGCCTGTCTTCAGCGATGTGAGTTTTCTTTGAATTCTCGCTTGTTTAGAAACCAAAGAAGCTTATAGACGGATAGGATAACATAAAGCTTCACCAAGCAACCAGACCGCTGATGAGGAATTATACCGTATTCTAAAACGCGCCTTCCGGTCTGCTAAATTGGTCAGTTTTGTTGTTGTTCAAAAATTATAAGACATATTTAACCCATAAAAATTCTTAAAAATATCTTAAACTTATTCTCAAACTACAAATTAACATAGCATCTTCCATGTATATTAAGGTTAGAAAATGATAAAATTTAGTGAAAGAGTTCATAAAAAGTAACCAAAAAGTGGGTGTTATAGAGTATACCACGCCTTTAAATTCTTCAATTACAATAACTTAAGAACGGTTAGTTTGACAATAGTAAAATGTGGTTTATAGTCTTAGGAAGTCGATAGGAACTGTCTTACAAAATAAGTTTAGACTGGACTATATTGGATGGTTGGAATGAATATACTGGAAGCACTTGATGGATTGCATAAACTGGATGAACGGGTAGGACAGATCGAATGAACACGATGGAATTGATGAAATGGTTAAAATGGACGAAATGGTCTATGTTCAAAAAAAACTCCGAGAACTTAGGAACTATAGTTAACTAGTTCAGTGTTGCTCTGCTATTATAAATTACATATCGCTCGTTTGGCACAAGAATGACGTATATTAAAATTTGTAATTTTTTACTTAAAAAGGCAAATATTGACATTTTCCGGTACTATTAGCAGTGTAAACCTGGTTTCTGAGCTCGCAAAATTAATCTCGTCGCAACTTTGTAAATGTTTTAAGAAAAAAATTTTTCAACTCGTTTTCTAAGGAATCAAAATTATTGAAATATACATCGGTCGCAATAGTCTGAATAATTAATGCCCCCATGTAACCGCAGACAATTCAATAATATGCAATCGAATGCATCAACTTTGTACTTTAAACCAAACGAATTAAAACTACAATTGAATTATTTATAAAAATAAAAGAATAATTAAAAATAAACAGCTGATCTGAGCTCAAAAATAAAAAATACAAAGAAATGAAATGGTAAGTGAGTGCACGTGATCTCAGAACAAAGTGTGTGTAGAAATCAAAAGTGTATGTAAATAAAAGAAGAAAAAAAGTGATATTGTAAATAATTGATAACAGCGTCAACAAAACAACAATAACTGACTGGCTGTGTAATACTATAACAATAAAACATGCCAAAGTTTAATAAAACTATTAAAGCGCCTAATAATAAAATAAAAATAAAATGATTAAAAATCGTGTTATCATTTCTCATAGTAACGTTTGAATGTCAACAAATAACCACACAACTGTCAAGCGTGCGTCAAATATGTCAACAACAACAACAACAACAACAACAACAACAACAACAACAAAAACCAAAGTGTGCTATTGTCCAAAGTTAAAGCATTATGCGACATTTTGAGTATAGCAAATTAAAACAAACAACAAATACAACAACTAAAACAACACACGAGTTCTTTGACAACGCACACGTGATCGTAAGCTACTGTCGTTATATACACACATACATATGTATGTATGCTGAACTAGTTTTTCGAGGGGAAAACCTCGCCTCGCCATCTGAGGACCCTTGAGCTTTAAACGTTTTTTGTTTACTGTACAACTTTCGGGTTATATTCTATAGGGCTATATTCTATAGCATTACAAATTTTTTTAAATTATTAATTCCTTTTTTTATTATAAGTTGAATTCGATTAGATTCTCTAAGCTTTATGTCAACTATGACTACTTCAAAATGGAGGTACTTGATGTATTTTTTAAAACATTGATTTATTCATTTTAATAATGCTATAAACAGCCACGAAGCGATTATATAATGAAGGTAGATTTTTAAATCATTCCACTAAATTCCTCAAAAGGCAATTTTACAATTTCAATACTCAGCAGAGGCTACCCCACACAAACAAACTGACAGCCAGCAAGTTCAAATGCTAACCTAGGCTGCAGCGAGATGAGCGCTGTCAGTACGACTGGTCGGCATTGCGCTACATAAACCAACAGACAGACCACAACAACCGCTACATCGACCACTACAGCTAAGTACCAACGTATGTATATGTGTCTGATAACGCACAAAAAAGATACCACCACAACTCGTTGATCGTAGTAAATTGATGCACGGCGGAGGCGGCGGCATGCTGCTTAAACGGCAGCTGATGGATTGATATGAGTGGTCATTCGGTCGGTTGGTTGGTTGGTTGGTTGCATGAATGGATCTGACGATTGTCTGTCCAACAACGAATGGATGTGTGTTTGATTGGTGTGTATGGGTTGGTAGGTTGGTTGATTTTATGGGGTGCAAAAATCGCGCTGACAACGGCGGAGCTTTAGTGCCGTTCTGGCAACGCGACGCAAAAGTCTACAAATCCGGCGACAAACGTTAACTATTTTTTAAATATAATTTCACTAAAGTATCGACATAACTTACACCGAAACTTGCCTTTTTATGGACATTCCATTCCATTCCAATTTTATTTGAAAAAAAAACTCGCGCGCATTTTTCGTCAGCGTAACTAGTGGAGATCCTTATCAAAGTGCAATACCACGGCTGTAAAAAAACGCTTCATTCAAAGAAAAACAATTGTTTTGTTGACAACAATTCGGCTACTGTGCACGCCATAAAGTAGGACTCATAAATCTTATGCTTAAAAAATTCCAGTCAAGTGAAGTGATAAGCTTTAAATAATCGCGATTAGAATTGGCTAATTGAAGCGATTAGAATTGGCCAATTGAGGATATACGAACTACAAGTGATTATAATTAAACGAGCTAAGTGAAAACATCAAAGCAGTCTAATTAAGAACTCCAGAGTAAACACACAAAGCGCGATCAAGTTTGTTGTGCCAAAGGAATCGGCAATATACTGCGGCAGAAAATGCTGTCCTTGAAAACGTTAATCGGTGTCGTCGCGGTGATCAGCATATTGACCAGTCTACCATCAGCGACACAGTGCGATACTTCCTACTATGAGAAATACTACTCCGCGCGTCGCTTTCTGCCTCCGAAGCGTAATTCCTTACTGCAGTTAAACTTCACAGTGACACTTAAGGATCCGCTGGAGTCCTTTGAACAGGTGGCCTTAGTCGGTGATCTCAAGCAGTTGGGTAGTTGGCGCGCCGATAGAGCGATACTTTTAAATAGGACACAAGAGCATAATGTGTGGACGGGCGAGGTGCGTCTGCCTGCCAATACAACGGTAAATTATCGCTACTTTATTGCGGCGCTGGATGATGAAACACGTTCGGTGCAAATACGCCGTTGGGAAGCGCATATCCACGCACGTCAATTTAATATTTCGACCGTTGCATTTAATCGCACCGATACGTTTGGTTGTACGACCGCACAGGGTTGTGAAGTTCAACGTGGCTGGTTGCATTCCGGACGGATTGTGCAGTTTAAGCTCTTTCGCAATCCCATTTCGATCAATGAAAATCGCAGCGCCGGCGAGCAGTTACGCTTAAGACTACAGCCGGTGGAGCCGCACATGCGTACGCCGATTTTGCCGTCGGCGCGTGCCCATGCAGAGTATGTACGCATGTCCTATGGCGATAGTTTTTTGCGCTCACAACCGGAGTTTGGTGTGCCGTATGCAGAGAATGATATACTCATGTTCCATGCAACAGTAAGTGATTTGTCGACGGTTGCGTATTTGTTGAAGATTTATGCTACGCAGGAAGATAATAGTGAGCTGGTGCGTCTCATGGGCTATCAGTATATCTATCCGGATGTGCTACAAGGTACGCAGGGTAACTTCAGCATTAATCTGATTTCGCCCGTGTGGTTGAATGCAATTGGCACCGTGCAGCTGCAGTATTTGGTGATTTCACCAATGCCCAATTCCACGGTAGACTTTCGCACATCCTTTGTGGACTATTGGCGTCAGAATTGGTCGTCGCTAGACGTGGGACACCGCGGCTTAGGCAAAAGCCTGAAGCAGACAACAAATGCGCCTGCGATCATCGAGAATACAATCGCTTCAATGAAGGCTTCTGGCGATCTGGGCACCGATCTTGTCGAGTTCGATGTACAGCTAACGAGTGACTTAATACCGATTATTTATCACGATTACATGATATATGTATGTATGGATCCAAAGACACCCAAGAGCAAGGATGATCTCACCGAGGTGCTTATCAAGGATGTCACCTATGAGCAGTTGAAGAACCTCAAGACCTATCAAGTGATTGGTAAACAGATTGTTGAATATCCTGCGCACAATACCATCGAACATGAAGATCATCGCCTGTTTCCACTCTTTGAGGAATTCTTGACCAAAATAAACAAGTCTGTAGGTTTCGACATTGAAATCAAGTGGCCTCAATTGACTTCCGCGGGCGTCTACGAAAGCATACAAACCATCGATAAAAACGTTTATATTGATCGTATACTTGCGGTCATGCAGAAACACGGTTGTGGACGACTTAGTTTCTTTACAGCATTCGATGCGGATATTTGTACGCTGCTGCGTTTCAAGCAGAACATGTTTCCGGTCATGTTTCTTTCATCTAGCGTACCGGCTCGCTTTGCAGATCCTCGCTCTGATACCATTTACGATTCGGTGAATAATGCACAGGCCTTCGATCTGGCGGGCATTGTACCCAATGCGATTTTCATACAAAACAATACCAATTGGATGCAGGTCGCAGAAAAGCAGAATAAAAAGGTTGTCATCTGGGGAGATGCGCTGAAAGATGCGGCGTCGATTGCGTGGTTTAAGCAGCTCAATCCGACGGCCGTGGTTTATGATCGTTTGGATTTGTGGCTGCCGCTGAATAAGCAAAACGTCTTTGAGCAGGAGTCAGATTTGCCAGAGTTCTTTGAGCAGCAGTGTGCGCCACAATTGGGTGGTGTGGGCAATGCAACAGCTGAAGCTATTCTGAGTAATGTTAATATGCTGAAGTGATAACGTTGTTCTTTTAATAAAATTGTTGTGATTTTTTGTGGTGTTGTTTTAATGTTATAGACAAATTTGATACGATTTAATTTATTTCAACATTCCTGCAGGCTACGCTTAGTAGGTGAACCCATTCCATATTAAAGGAATACTTTTCAATTGAAGAGGAATCCTTTTTGATCAAAGGAAGCATTATGATTATTCTAAATAAATGTTATATAGTAAAATTATTTTCAAAATATCTACGATCATCTTGATCAAGGTTTCAAAATTTGGCAATAAGTAAAAATCTAACGCAAATCTAATATTCTGTTTCCCCACCCCCCTCTACTTTGTCAGGTTAAATAAAATTATTGAAAACATTTCACAAAACTAGTAAACATTTCTTATTAATTCAGTTAACTTTTTTGAAACAACACTTACAAAATTTTGTCAAAATTTCTAAATTCACAAATAAAAAAATCGACAATTTTGCAACCAAAAAAAAAAAATAAAATAAAATGAAAGACGACGCATGTTTCCAAAAGATCACCTTTATTGTCACATTTGGCGAGTGCGACTCCGTTTGTCAGTGCTCGGAAAAAGTCGCTGTGGCCGGTGATACTAAGCGATTAGGTGGCTGGTGTCCACAGCAGGCTATAATGCTGCAACGCACAGCGGAATACAACATTTGGACGGGTATGGTACAACTGCCATCAAATACTGAAGTAAACTATCGCTATTTTATTGCTGCGGTCGACAAGGAAACATGTCAGGTGCATGTTCGTCGCTGGGAGTCGCATATACATGCACGGAACTTTTGCATCGAGACGTGTGCGGTAACGCGTGCCGATCAATTTGGTTATATCTGCCCCGAGCGGCATGAGGTCAGTCGTGGTTGGCTCAACTGCGGCAAAATCGTGCAGTTCAAGTTCTTTCGCAGTCCCTTTCAGATCAGCGAAACACACAGCGAACGCGATCAGGTGCGTGTAAAACTGCAACCGGTCGATGTGTGTAGCCAAATGCCGATTTTACCATCGGGACGTGCTGAAACTGAGTACGTCCTCATGCGCTACAGTAATAGTGTACTTAAGAAGGTGCCAGAATTTGGCGTGCCCTTTAAAGAGGATGATATACTGATTTTCCATACGGTAGTAAGTGAATTACAGAAGGTCGGCTATTTGCTGAAACTTTATGCGACACAAGACGCTGATGACTTTGTGCAACTGATCGGGTATCAGTATTTTTATCCAGACGTAATTGTGGGTTCCCAGGGCAATTTCAAGATTAACCTTATATCACCGCTGACCTTAAAGCCGATGGGTTGCGCATGTATGCAATATCTAGTAATTTCTTCTATGCAGCTTAAAAATATCGGCTTTCGTACTGAGTACATGGATTACTCTTGCACCGATTGGAAGTCACTCGATGTGGGACATCGTGGTTTGGGCAAGAGTCTAGAAGTAGCTTGTAATGCACCGAAATTAACAGAGAATACCTTGGCATCTTTACGCGCTACGGGTGAATTGGGCGCTGACTTTGTAGAGTTGGATGTACAGGTTACGGGTGATTTAGAGCCAGTGCTCTATCACGATTTTGGTTTGTACGTGCGCAAGGATCATGATAAGACACCGACCAGCCGTAAAGATCTGACTCAGGTCTTCATCAAGGATATGCCTTATAGTGAGCTACAATGTACGTATACGTTTCAAGTAGTTGGTAAGAAGGTTATTTCATATCCTGCGCCTAAAACTGTTGAACAAGAGGAAGAGCGTCTATTTCCGCTGTTCGAGGATTGTCTCAAGCGACTCGACGAGCATTTAGGCTTTATCATCGATGTCAAATGGCCACAACAGTTGACGAACGGCTTGTATGAGGGTTGTCAGACCATCGACAAGAATCTCTTTGTGAATCGTCTAATCGAGGTGATGAAGTGTTATGCGTGCTGTCGCCAATGCTACTTCTCAAGCTTCGATGCGGACATTTGCACCATGCTCCGTTACAAACAGAACATATATCCGGTCATGTTAATTGTTGATCAAGTGGGTGCGGTTTTTGCTGATCCACGCTCCGATACTGTCTATCATGCGTTAAATAATGCACAGGCTTTTGATCTGGCCGGCATAAGTCCGTGGGCGGGACACGTTGAAAAGGATGTAAACTTTATAAGGGCCGCACAAAAACAATGCAAGAAAATCTTCATCTGGGGCGATGCGCTGTCCGATGCCATCGCCATTGCCTGGTTCAAACAGTTGGGTGTATCGGGCGTAATATACGATCGTTTGGATTTGTGGTTGTCGCTGAACCGCAAAATTCATCAAATATTTATGAAATATGCAAATTGTCAGCCCCATAGTAAAAAAATGCAAAAATTATGCCAAATTCTGCTAAAGTTAATGAATAAATAAAAATTGAAAAGTTCTTAATGTTTTGTACGCAAGATAGCTACAAATTGGGTTAATTTAGGCATATACTAAATAAATATAAAAAATGTAAATATTTGTAAACTTGACAAATTAATAAATAAATTACACCAATTTTTATAATATAAAAAATGTTAATTTCAAAATGAGAATTTGGAAAAGGCAATTCGGGTGTTAATCGATCTTTGTGATATTTAAAACTAATTCGCAATTGATATCGTTAGCGAATCACTAGTAAATATTCGCTAACGAAACGTTAAAGCGATTTGTTTACCAATCGATTTAAGATTTCTTAACGAGCGTCGAATTTTTCAAACCGCGTGGATTGATGACTTCCATTTTTTAATGAATTCCTTAGAACAGTAGAACGTTCATAGGGGAACTGAAATTAGTCAATTGTTCAAATTTATGAGATTCCAAATCCTAAACAAAAATATTCATTCAACTTATACAAAGTGAAAATCCAACACTAAAGCCTAAAATACATTCAGTTCTTTTGTATTATTATTTAAATTTTGTTTATAAATCAATTTCGTATAAACTGGTGGTTACCTAAATTCAAATTTGATATCAAAATTTACCCTGCAGTTAATTTAATTTTGCGCCCAAAAATATGCCACATTATATATTAATAACAGTAATTTTCACCTGAAACAAAATTGTCGTCGTCATATATTCAAATTTAAACTGACAAATTGGCGGCTAAACTTCAATTAGCGCACAATACAACAAAAGCACAAAATTTGACTAGGGAAAAGGACCACTCACAAAGCCACACACACACACACACACACAAAAATCCTCCAAAATACACATACACACATCTGCGTATGAATTGGCTTGTGTGTGTGTTAATGTTTAAACACATGTTCAAATAACGAACAAAACGAAAAAGGAAAAACGAAAAAAAAGAAGCATTGTATTAGGTCAGCATTATAAGGCAACATAATAAAATTTTCATTTATACACACAATACACATGCATAGGCAAAGTAAAAAAGGGAACAAATACATATACTACAGAAGAGTTCAAAAGGTTGTGTGTGCTGACAGAATATGAATATGCAATAATCTATGTGTACCTGTGTGTGTGTGCTTGTGACTCTGTTGTAAACGTTTGGGGATTATTTGCGGTAAACGCTCAAGTCAAAAATTTCAATAACAACGATTTACAGAAAGCCAAGATTTTAAGTACTCCACAGGTTCTGTTCAAGGCTTTTTTGGCTTTCAAATTTAAAATTTTAGATTATATTTTTTACATTTTTAAGCAGAGGTTTACATGCTTGATAGCATATTTGATTATATTCTTGTGATGATTTGCGTTTAAGCTAAAAGTTAAAAATTAGTTAAGTCCAACTTTGTGTGGGAGTTTTTGCATGAAAAGTATAAAAAATTCAGTATCACTTTTAACTTCTTTAAACAGTTGAAAAACAACGAAAATATTTTAAACAGTGAAGTCAAGCAGCGAAAACGTCAGGATAACAGCTAGTATGTCCAGTAGTAAGTATAAAAATAACTTCAAATTGTACAAGAAATAGAAGTATAAAAATGTTTTTAAAATTAAACAAATTATTTCGAAAAAAGGTTTTTAGCTCAACCTTTGGCCTAATTGACTCTAAAATTGTTTTTCTATTGAAAAAGAAAAAAGAACAAATACAAAGAGCAAAACTGATTAAATTAATTGTTATTTTATAAATTTATTGAAAAGGTTAAAATAGTTTAATTTAGGTTAAAATTAACTTGAAAGTCTTTAAAGTAAAACGTGTGTCATAAACCGCAAAAGTTTAGGTGCTCCTTAAAAATGTGTGAGCTTAAATTTACGGTCGGTTTAACTATCTCAAAAAAAAAGAAAGCGCCTCATATTGAGCCAAATGAGGAATTTCAAAAATTCACACTAAACTTTACACTTAACGCCTCAATTTTACCCCTCAATAAAGTTTGTCTTATTGAAGTTAACTCAAAGGACGAAGCACTAAAAGCAGCATAAAATATTGTGTACGCACATACATACGATTATGTATATAAACAAAAATGACTCAATACAATGACAGACAAGAAGACGGACAAGGTGGTCGGACGCCAAAACGGCGTCGAAACTATCATTTACGGTTATTTAGACGCATTCTCCAAGTGACTGATATCCTGCGGCAGGACATAATAGAATGCGTATTTGTATTTTGGTGTGTTTGTGTGTGTGTGTTAGTCCTATATTGGCGCCCATTTAAGCTACTTCATTAGGCCAACTCGTAAAGCTGTTTTGTCAATGTTTTTCTATAAACTTGTACAATCGAAAAAAAAAAATTGTTTTCCTCTGTTTTGAACAAAATCGTTTCGAAACTGTTTAAATCGGTTTAAACCGATAGGAACCTTTTAGTAACGGTTTTGTGTCTTCTTTAAATTGTTACTAGGTTATTTAATTGTTAATACATATAATTTGTGCCCTATCTATGACATCACAAATTGCTTATACGAGTACATATGCTTAAATTTAGTTTTTATTGTTTGATTTTTATATGTACTCGTATGTAAGCTTTCATCAGTATTCTAGTTAACTTAATTTTTTCAAGTGTGTGCATCGGTGCGTTTAGTCAATGTTAACTAAGAGCCGTCATATACAAACACATTTACACTTTCAGTCGAAGGTTGGCTTAGGTTACACAAAGTTAGTGGGGCCATAAAAGAAAACAAAAAAAAAAAAAACATATACAAAAACAAATTGATTTCGGTTTATGCGTGTGTGATCCTGTAAATATGTAACAAAAGCTGGTAAATGTATTTGTGTGCGACTTTTGTTGTTGTAAATGTGTTTTTTCAACGTGTAAACATGAAAAATTGTAAGGGAAAGCATTTGTTACAAAAAGGATATTGATTTTAAAGAATTTGCTTTTCGAAAAATTTAGTCCGTCACTACGCAAGTTATTGCTCTCTAAAATCGCCTTCCAAATAGAAATTGGACAAGAAGCGATGCAGAAACGGAGCTGACATTTGCTAATCATTTGAAGCATGTTTCTACTCCAAATCTTTGTAATCTTAACTCTGAGCCTTCAACTTAATTTGTAGTTATTCATTTTTAACATTTATGAAACATTATTGTTATTTCTAATTTATTAGAAGATTCAATATTTCTTTAAAAAATATAATATAAAAAGATTTTACTTTGCATACAATTGTACTTTTTTATTGATATGGTAGCATGCTTGCTAACCATTTTAAAATTTGTTATTCTAAAACCTAACTTAGAGGAAAAAAGAACATCTTTCATTTTAAACGTAGACAATTCTGCCGCTTTAATTATTTGGTGCAAATAAGCGTTTGCTCGCATAACCAGCCTCACCCCTAGCACGGAGAAAACAAGTTCTCCGCCCGAACAATATATATATATATAATTTTACAACGAAAATTTTAAATTTACTAGGATTTATTTATTATTCACACTTCGCAATCGGAATGCCCTGGTCAAAACCCTGACCTCAACATCGACTGGCATAACAAATATCAAATTTACCTTTATATTTTTGTATAACAATTTGACAAATTGGAACAAGTCAACGTATACAAAATTTATGTTTATAACCAATTAATTTGTATTTAAATAAGTCAGTGAATCGAATGCCTTTGAACTGATGCTCAGTGCGTTTGGAATGCAGGTTCAGTTCCTATCCGGGGCAAAGTAAAAAGTAAAAATTGAAATTTTTTCTGTTTGACACATCTCGGTAAATTTGGCAACTTCAGTTAAATTGCAAAAACTCTTTTTAATCTGATAAGGCGAATCCATTTAAATATATATAAGTACATATTCGTATACATGAAGTTTTTATGGCTACTTGTATACTTTACTTAAAAGAGTGTTCAATTGTATATTGAAATTATTATAAACAAAATTCTCGCAAAAATCTTAAAAAAAAAGATTTGAGCTTAAATAAAATTTTGTCGATTTATTTGGTTTTGCCAATTATATAAAATCCTGGGTTAAATTATTGCCTGCAACATTTTTGAGATTCAGTTAATAAATAAGGAGTAAATGCACCAAATAATTTTGTCAATAATTTATATCTGGTCAAAAGATGTTTGACCAATTACTATACAAGGTGTTCAAGTGTCACAAAAGAACATTAAAATTCAGAGATAAAATTGATTGTATTTCTATAAAAATAAAATAAATAAAATTGTAATTTCTTTTGTGGAAAAATAGTTTGACCTATTTTCTTGTTATTTTGAGCCGTGTTTTTTATTGCCATAAATATTGTGCTGGCCAATAAAACGAACTTAAAAGCAAAAGCGCAGTGCCCAACATAAAAAGAAGCCATAAATACTAACGAAATCGGCAAATTTCCCCAGAGTAACTCAAAGCATTCATTCGCAAATATAAAGAAAAACGAACGAACTATCTTTGAGTCCGACAATTTTAAGCGCAATTATTAGTTATGACGGCAGTTTTTAGGTTTGGTTGGTTGCTGCTGCTACTACTAAAGAGTAGGTTAGATTATATGGCATGTGGGCTGAGGGGCATGTTTGCTTACTCTGCCAGTACATGTTGTTTGTACATGTTGCCTCGGCGATAAGCATTTTCAGCACAACGAGTTCAAATTTCATTTCATTTGCGGCAAACAATTTTTGAAATTTTTTTTATTTTCATTTTTATTTTATTTCAATGCATTTGCCATGCAGGCAATGCGCTTTGCCAATGGAATACTTAAAAGCATCTTGCGCTATTCATGGGTAAACAGAAGAAAGAGTGCGTCAGTATCCTCCTTTTCACCTCCCCCACCCACCAAATAACACGACACAAAAAAAAAACGGAGTATTGCGCTGCGGAAATTGAAAATCCACAAAGTGCTGCCAATTTAGCTTATCAGCACTTCTTAGTTGTAGTTGTAGTTGTTTTGTTAATGTTATTGCTGTTGTTGTTGTGGCAGCTATCGAATTGAGCGCATCTGTACGTGAAGTGTATTTCAAAGTGTGAAGAATAAGAAGAAGATAAAGAAGAAGAAGAACAAGTGGAATTATAATTCGAAAAGTTTCACATTATGCTGTTAAGTTTCGAAAAGAATTTTGATAAGTCTGTGAAGATGGTCAACTATGATTTAGTGGAAATTTAACATTAAAAATATTAGTTTAACATTAAAACATGTTAATAAGAAAGAAAATGTCTAAAATAAACAATGTTTATTTTATAAACTATCTATAAACTATATTCTGATGAGAAAAAAAGAGGGACAACAGATTCTCTCTAAACGAGTATAAACGTTTCTAGTGCTCATACTTCCGAAAGAGAAATAAAAATAAGAAAATGTTCACAAAAAATAGTCCTTAAAACAAACAAAATACAGTCGTGTCTGGGTATAGTGAACACCCTATAAAGTGAACACCTTGATATAGTGAACAACTTGATATAGTGAGCACCCAAATTTTTACATGAAGTACTCTAAATAGTGAACAGTCGAAATGCTTTTAAAAATTTGTCTCACTATTTGGAGGTTAGTGAATAAAAAGTTGAAAGCAACTTTACGCAGATAGCAATAAAAAACACAAAAAAAACTCTTCTGAGGATGCTGGTATACTAGCACTGCGAAGTCTACGTGAAAAAGCGGTCCAAAAGTCAAATTCTGAACGAAAGAACAACAAATGTCCACCTTGAAAGAGTGAACAACCAGTCCTTGCAATAATTAGTTCCCTTAGCCAGACACGATTGTATATGCAACATTTTTGTGAATTAAGTTAGGCCTAACTTAACGCGCTCCAGCCCTGTTTGTTAAATTTTATTTCAATTTGATACGCATTGTCAATGCACTTATTAACAATATTGATTTAAATAATGAATTACACATTTCATATTTATTTTTTTTTAAATTCCTCTTAATTTAATTACATGCGGCAGGCATTATGAGTTTATTGATAAACAATATTTATTTAAATAATGCAATGCAAATATGATTCTGTAGATTTAAATCATTTAAGGAAATGGAATACGGATTTTGTTTATCATTTAAATAGATGCTCAACGTTAGTTTGCCACGTCACATGATCAAATGTTGATTAAGTTCTACAAATAATTCAAATTTGATTTTAAGACAATGATAAGTATTAATTTAGAAAATGGTTTATATTAAAGCATAATTTATCATCAATTTAAATAGGAACTTAAATTGGTGATAGATTTAAAAGAAAATAAAGTTCAATACATCTGATTATATTGATACATACGATCGCATTTAAATTTCATTCTCACTCAAATGACAGTTACCAATTACGTTCGTTTCTACATCATTAGGTTCCACAGTCATTGTCCACAAGGGGAGTAAAATTACCTGCAAATAAAATAGAAAGAGAACATTTTCATTTAATATTACATAATATTTTTTTATTTTTTTGAGTTAGTATAAAAACAAAGAATAGCTTTGACGGTAAACAAACAAAAGTATAAAAGCAATTTCCCAGGTGTGAACCGAGAACAAATGCATCACTACTGTAAAAGTCAAGGTAATTTCAAATTCAGCATAACAATCGCTCCACCCTTCCTCTTGTTTTCATCATTTTATTGAAAAGCTCTAAGGTCAGACACAAGTTAAATGAGCAAATAACAAAAATATACAAAAAACTACAAGTAAAACTGTGTTCAAGGACTGCAGTCAAACAAAATATAAACAACCGAACGAGAAATTAATTTGAGAATAGAAAGAGGAGAATACATTAGAAACATTCCAACCGTTAAGCTTTACAATTAAACAAATACATACATATATGTATGTATATGTATATTTGAAAGATAAAATCCTAATTATTGTCTTTTTACAAGTGATACCCATTTCCTGTAAGCTTCATTGTAAATTGTTTAATATCATTTAAAAGTATCGCCTGACATGGTATTTTCAATTTAAACTGGGAGTATGTAACTTTTGTAACATACTTTTAGGTGTAAGAACAAAACGCCACTTAAATAAAATCAACACTTTTGACAAGCTGTCCACACTCTCAACTCTTGTAAAGTGTAATTATGAAAAAGTTAATTTGAATTTGTTAAACTGTTTAAAATGTTGTTTTACAAAGCAAAATAAAAACTAAATTTTAGTATATGGTAAAAATGAAATCATGTCTAAAACTATGCAACACTTTATCAAATGTTTGCTTTTGAATATTTATTATTTTCAAATTAATCAGATATTCATTCGCTTAAATGTAGTAGCTTTAAAGCGATAAAGGTTCAATCAACATACTTTGATGTTTAAATAATAAACTTTATATGAAATGTATGATATAAAGAAATTTTAGAAGTTAGTTTAAAAGATGTCCTACATACTTCAAAACATTCTAAAAATTTCTAAATTTTAAGTTTGTTTTTTTAAATTCTCGATATATTTAAATTTTCTAAGAATTTGTTGTACCTTTGTGATAATTTTAAATTAAAAAAAATTTCAACTGTACAGGTGGACAATAATAAAAATTTTGACTTAAAGTAGGCAACAAATTTTAGTAAAAAATTAAAACATTGTTGCATATTTCTAGGCATTATAACATAATTTACAATTAGTTCAATTTAACATTGTTAATTGTTATAAAAAATTATAAACCAATCAAATGGTTAAAGAATTATTGTCGTTTTTATTATATTACACGAACAAATTTGTTGTCATTAAAGGATTGTAGTAATTTTTCTTGAAAGTATGCAATAAATTTATAAAAAAAATGTTTAATTAAAAAGTTTAATAGAATTATTTGTTTAATTTAAATTTATTTTAATTACACTTTTTACAATTTTTATCATAAGTTTTTGTTAATTTTCGTTATATGCCTAAAAGTATGTAACAAAAGGATTACTGTACTTAAGATTTCACAGTACACATAAACTAAAATTCTAAACAATATAAATTTTAGAAATGCTAATTTACGAGTTATTTTGATTGATGTTTGAATAGAAAACAATTCTTATAATTAAGCCTTAAAATATGCAACATTTAAATTAAAGTATAGATAAAGCTTTGATATTTATGAATTTATAAGATAAATAAACTGAAATCTAAATTTTTGCTTCACTATTTGTTATTAGTAAGATAACAATTACAACTTCACTGCAAATGCTGAAGCAATGAGTATGACAGCCGTAAAATATGCAAAATAAATTGACAATTTAATTACCAAAGTTCCTCGCACATAAATCAGAGTTTTGATAGTTTTTTGATATTCTTGAATTAATTTAACAGGTTGGTTTATTATTAGAACATAAAAATATTCATATTAAAATACCATTTTAAGTATTCGCAAATGAAAACTTTGTCTGTCGCTGACATTTATGCCGTACAAAAACCGACACGCACAAACCTACACACACACACATTTACACACTTATGCAGATAATTTTAACAGCACGAACACATTCACACACTCACATGTAGACGCATTTATGCAAAGCGACGGAAAACAGTTCATATTTCCGACGAGTGCAATCGTTGGCAGGCTTTCGTGCCGCCCTGTCTGCTGCACCAACGAGCGGACGACAGACAGTGTTGCCAACTATCAATGTTGCCTGTGCCTGCCTGGCACAAAGGTCAATTCACTTGCTGCATGCTGCTACTAAATGAATGGACTCAAACACATACTCGTACATGTACAAGTAAAAGTGCATACTTACACAAACATAAACACAGGCACAGGCAGAGCCACACACAAAACACACACTCAGGCACCCATTCATATGCCAATCGGCCCAAACATAAACATGAACTCGATGCAGCTCTTTGTACTCGCATGTCTGTTTGCGTGTACGAGTGTGTGTTTGTGTGTGTGTGTGTAGGGATAGCAACTTCTGACAGTTGCTTGCATGCAATGGTGAATGGACTCACGGACAGATATACTCGTAGATAGACAACCGGACGGACCAACAGCGGAAGCAAATGCCTGATAAAACGGAAACGGCAATGCGAAGGAAGTGTTCTCGATAGCGACGCGTTTTAAATATTTATGCAGCGAAATTAAAAAATAAAAATAACACACACAAGAGCCACAGTAAAGAAAACATTTAACTGAGAGTTGCAGTTAAAATAATATCTTAAAAAGTCATTAAAAACTCTTTTTTTTTTTGAACTACTAAAAATGCTAGTAAAATATTAATTTAACAGATAGAGAATTTTAAATTTGACTACATTTTTAGTTAAGTTGAAGTAAGAAATACTTGGAGAGATAACTTTGGGCTTACAGCACAACACGTTTTGAAGTAATTTTAACGTTTGCAGAAATTAATAAAACACTATTGAAAGTGTTGTGCTTTAAAAAGTATTTAAGTGAAAATTTGTATTTAGTTAATATTGTAGTTAAATTTACTGATTTTAAACTAATAACTCTAGTTGAATTGGTTTTGTAAATATTGCAGCACCAATTTTTTTAATTATAATAACTTATATATACAAAAAAGAAGGTTTGTTTGTTGGTTTCTATCTATCTTTATATGTAGCCTTGAGATGACATTTTGGCGAGTTGTTGTGCCACGCCCGGGATAGTTCCTGCTAATATGACCACAATTTGTGAAATTAAGTGAAACAATTCTATTATTTCGCTAATATGACATCAAAAATCTCAAATTTGGAATCTGAGTTTCTATGCTCACTGTCCAAATGGTTGGATCAATATAACGCCTACCGCTGCAGCGCTTCAACGGAGCGTACCAGGAAGTTCCGCTAACAGTTATCTTACACCTATTTATATTTAAAACAAGGCACGGGTAACGCCGGCTACTATAAGTTAATTTATAATTTAACTAAAAGAAATTTAATTTGAAATCAGTATCAATTTGTATTTAACTAAGATTGTAGTTGAAAATGTAGTTAAACTTATTTAACTGATATTATTTTTAACTACAACAGTAATGAAAATTACAGAAATTACTGTTAAAACTCAATTTGAACTAAATAAAATAAAATTAAGTTGAAAATTGGATTTAATTAAATAAAATTGAAATTATAATTAACTAGTGTACATATTATAAGTGCAGTTAAATTTGATAAATTAGTTAAAAGTGTTAGCTGAAAATACCAAAATTGTAGTTAAAGTTACGTTAAAATAATTAAAGTAATATTATATTTAAATTTAAAATAGTATTGAGATTGCTTTGCATATTTTTGTAAATAATTCAAATATTAATAAAGTAAAAAATAGTCAAGTAAACCTTAATTCACTAATATAAACTTCACCAATTGTAACTGCAGTGGAATTTGTAGAACTTATTTAAAAGTATTGTTGAAAAAAAAAAAAACACTTAACTAAATTTAAAAATTTGTACCTCTAATAGTATTTAAACGATTTTTAAATGATGGATTGAAATTTTAAATACAACAAAATTGTAGGCATACTTTTAGGCGTAGAAAGCAATTTTTCTATTTAACTGCATTTGTAATCAAATTAACAAAAGAAGTGTATGTAATAGTAAAAAATATGTTTGTCTGACTTATATTTTTGTTTATTATACTTATACATTTCAGGACAAAGGTCATAAGTGACCCTCAATCAGGGTCAGAGTACTTAAATCTGTGATTGGTTTAATGCGACTCTTCCGATTTTCTTTTGGTCCCGATAGGCAGCATAATTAATAAAATACATTTTGAATATAATTTAAATTAAAAAAAACAATGCAAATAAAAAAGTTATAGACGTTACTTTCACTTTTATAATTCACACACAAAAATTACTAAAACAACAACAAATCACAGCAATAAGCAGTTTAAAATAAAATATTTGTTTGTTTGTTTCTTTGTTCAGGTTTTCTTTGCCTTCAAAGATGCTTGTCAAAGTTTTATCAATAAAATTGTGCACTCGCGTGTATGCGCTTTTCTTTGTGAATGTATTTGTGTGTGCGCCTTTGTGCTGTACGTGTGTGTGCGTGCATGTGCGCTATGCATGTGCACGAGCTGAGTTTTGTTCTGTTCGGATTTTCACGGCTAGGAAATTAAATGCAGCGCTATCAGTTACGTTGAATAGTTTTTGAAATAGACAGGCGCCGCAGCCGCAGACGCAGCCGTAGTGTAGTGTAGTGCAATGTAGCGTAGCGAGTGTCCTTGATGTCCTCATGTTTGGCTGGTTTTGATGTTTTTGAGTTGTTGTTGTTGTTTATATTTTCGTTGTTGCTGCTATTTGTCTGTACGTAATATGTCTGTCTGCAAGCGTAAAAGTCGTGTCATGGTAAACAGTTGCAAACTGTTTGTTGTTGGTGTTGCTGTATTGGACTGCTTTTGGACTTTTTTGTTGTTGTCTGATTTTGTGCGCCTGAGTGCGCCAGCAATGCTGCGCTTGATTTGAGATTTTTGCGCAATCACGCTTACCGATTAAATTAAATTGCATAAAACTTTTGCATGGCATTTTTCCCAGGCTTAATTCGTTTGCATGCCATCGGAGCGTATGAGCGCGATTTAATATGCGCGCAGGCATTTCCTTTTAGACACTTTGACAAAGGAAAATCGTTTGCATAGAGTAGATGCGGGCTTGATGGTATCATTACCCAATTTTATTCACTCCAACTATTTGTCGCAATTAAACGCGTCACCTTATTTTAATATTTACTTGTGTTGTGTAATCAAATAAAAGTTCGTGATGGAACCTCAACTTATTAGAACTTAAATTTTTTTAAAACTATTTTTAACTATAGAATTTAAATAATAAAAAGGTTTTAATTAATGGAGTTTGTAAACTTTTAATTAAGATTGGTTGGATAATTAAAAAAAAAATCCTTTCCATTTGGCCTGAATGCGAACACGCATTATTGCAGCATATCAAAGACGTATCGTGCGATGGCATCTGCACATAAAAGGCGTGGCAATTTCACGCATCATAAACACGTAATGAAAATTTTATTCAAACACACATACACACCTACAAAAACCATAGATACACATATGCATACATAGCATAGTATAAAGTAGAAATGTGCATTGCGAGCACGCACACACGTACATAGAAAGGGGTACGCGCGCTTCCGGTGTGTGGGCGCGCAAACGTGTCAAAAAGAAAAGTTGTGTTGTGTTCATGCTGCATGCTGCAAGCCAACCAACACATGCAACCGAAAAAAAACACCGTGTGCAGCATTTGGCCCGCAGCTTAATCGGAGTTTTACTGCGGCGGGGCATCCCAAATCAACCAACGAACCAACGAACTATTCCAATTTAAAAAGCATTTTCTCTATAATTTATTTAGTTTTTCCATGCAAGATTTTGTGATTTTCATGTTGCTTGCCAAATGTTCGAGATTACTATAAAGCGTTCGGGCGGGCGGTAGTGATGTGCGCATTTTCGTAAACGTCTGAATTTGTGGTGAATTCGTGATTTTGATTTTATGAGTCGATAAAAGTCAATTTTCAGCTATCCTAAACGTGTTTAAACTGTCAATGGTAACGATCAACTGTTTGTTAATATTGAAACATATTTTGTTTAAAAAAATTAATCAACTTTAAAAAAGGAAAGTCTTTTCGACCTAAAAAGTTATATAGTAAAATTTCAAGCTCAATTTCCTTTTCTTATTAAATTCCTATTTCAATTAATAAATACAAGCTTTTATCAGTTGTTTTAATATAATTTGCAGAAACTCCGTTCATAGGTTCGGAACCCATCTGTAGGGTAAACAGTTGCTTCAAAAATAACTTGATACGAGAATGGGAAAAACAAAGTCAACTTGAGCATTGGAGAGCCCAAATAGGCATGCGGCAGTGAAGTAGACTCATTGATCCAGTACATATCAAGGTAGAAGCTATTCTTAAACTAAGCAGGAAGTACATTAAACCACAATACTACTAACCATCTGTCATCTGAAGAAAATAGATGTGGTAGAAAATGAGTCATACCATTTCTGCCAAGAGGAGCAGGAAACGACTGAACATGTTCTTTGCACTTGTCAAGCGGTGGAAAGACGCTGATTAATCCAGATATGGTTTAGTAATATTTGAACGTATTCTTCCAGTTTATTTGAATATTACAAAATAATACTCCCTTATTAAAGCTTTAACTTAATCGTTCACCCGTGGGACTCCTTCTGAATCTCCTCGCACTATTTTCAATATACAAGATATCTTCTGATCTCCTAGGACCACTTCTTCCAGTGTATCAGCCCTCAAGTGGTTTATATTTTAAAACAATTAAAGTTTATATTTAATCACAAGGCTTTATCAGATGTTTTTTAAGCAAATTTGTTTAAGTTTAAACAAAAGTTTTGATACATATTTTGACATTCTGAACATGTGCGAATTTAAAAGCCGCCAGTGAACCGATCTACCTGCGGTTGTTTGGAAAAAATTCCACAATAGGAAAGCTGGTGAAATGTAGTTTCGCAGTGCGTATTTTTCAACGTATCGGCATGTGGTGTTGTTGTTTTTGCTGGTAATTTTTTGTCGGCAACTGTTGCTGTTATCTGCTACATACTCGTATATGCAGATATGCTTTTTGTTGCTGCCTGTTTGATATTAGTGGCAGCTGAAAACTACGCTTCGGGCGGTACTCCTTTTTTTTGTTGTGTTTTGTTTTCGTGCAAGTGTGTAATTTATTCAGCGCTAGTTTTTTCAGTCTCAGGCAAAACCATGTCGACATTTTTTATGACTTGGTTTTACGCAAAAAAAAAAACAAAAAAAATTGCAGCATATATGTTTGACATATTGCAGCAGTGCATGTTGCTGGCAAATCATTGAGAGATGTTGCTGACGATGATGGTTTAACATTTTTTTTAAAGCATGTGCTCTTTTTTCTCTGAGAGTGTTGCGGTACATTACTGCGTATGAATGATTTTAATTCGAAAAGTGCACAGCAATTACCAAAAGCACTTTCGGGAAAAACAAATTTTAAAACCCAACGAATTTTGGGGGAAATTGCATTTAATTGTGCTACTGTGCGTATGAGTAACATATGAAGTTCTGCTTAATATAACCCACAGTGCGGATTTTTGGAAGGAACTGGGGAATTCTAAAATAAATCGGAGCAAAAGCTTGATCACAGGGTTTGAAGTGGTTTTTGAATGCAAAAAGGTCCACCATGAGGAAGCTAAAATGGAAAACTAATTGCTTACAGTCGTAACAAGATTTAATTTTTCTTACAGTGGTAAAAGTATTTATATACACACATTTTTTTTATGTAACTTTAAATTGAATGTTACCTACACCCGTCGTTGGTCATTAATTGAAACTGACAATCAGCAAAGCTATTAAGCATAATTGCAGCTATCCTGCCAAGTCTGCTTACAGCTCATTTGCCAACCTTCAATTCCCGCCTTGATCCATACAAACTTTTATGGCATATCCCGAAGCCAAATTTCAAATTAAAAAAAGAAACAAAAATGGAAAAAGGATAAAGGCAACTGGAAATATGTTTCCTTTTCAACTTTGGCAAATAGCAAAGGAAACTTTTAATGAACTTTTCTTGTCGTGACTCCTTGTCGGGCACCGCATCTCCTGCTCATTTGTCCAACCCTCAAAATGCCAAAATGCAAAACTTATTGAATTGCTTTGAAACGACAACAAAGACAACAACGCCAACGTGGAGGGAGGGAGTATTTTTTGCTCAACGTGTACCAAAAAGAATTAGCAGCAAAAAAGGATGCGCGCATTTGTAAAGCGAAATAAAGGATACACTTACAAAGAAGCAGTAGCAGAAGAAGAAGAAGTATAAGAAGAAAAACGTGAACAAAAGAAATACGAATTGTATGCAGAACAAGTTAGAGACTTGTAGCCAAATGACGTCGTTCCCTCCCGAAACCACAACCGCATCGTATCAACTCGAAAAGAATTTCAAGCGTAGCTCAGTCTACGACTTTTGCTTGTTGTGCGCAACTTTTCTTTTCGGCTTGTTTAAATGAAAAGCGATAAGTTGCGAGTTTTTTTCTTGCGGTTTTGCCGAGAATGTGGCAACTTTTTCAATATCAAGTTTTTTGTATTGCGTTTAAGCAAGTTTTTTGTTTTTTTTTGTTTGTGGTATTAAGACATAAGCGCGTTTTTTTGTTGGTTATTAAAAATCACAAATGGGTTAAAAGTTTCTACACAGCGAAACATATTTTTTTTGTCTGGCTCGATACCGATAAAATATATAATAACTTGTCGAGGCTTTTTTGTAACGTGGCAGTTCAGCAAGTCATTATAGTAAAATAAGTTGGAAAACACTTGGTAAGTCTTAACTTGGTGTCTTGATTCCTGAAAATCCAATATCTCCTTTTGCGATTCTGTTGTATCTGGTAGATGATTAAACAATTTTGAACTGAAAAAAACAAAGAATTGGTTGTGACGAACCTTTCATCGGGGTATAACTCGGCGGTGTCCAGGAATTTATTTAAAGGGGACTAGGCAGGAAAATTATAACACCGTTTAATTTGATTTGTTTTTATGATCGTTATTTTATAACTTCATTGTAAACTTTAATTAATTATTTCATTTGAGGCTTTAAGCGTACGCGTTGACTCGTGTTTGCAAGAGCCCTAGTTGGGTTGACAGAGCAGTAGCAGCATGTAAGCGTCGGCTTGTGTTCGCGGGAGCGAGCGGTACGGTTTGCGGGATCACTGTCAGCGCAGTCGCGGAATATTGGTCCGAAATAGTAAAAGACCAAACTAACCTACCTGTTAGTTTCTTTGCTATTCGCAAGAGGCTTAGCTCTGATGTGAATCAAGCTAAATTTATCGATCTTATTTTTCGAATTAGAACAAGTGGTAATATTAACGTCGCATTAACAGAGTTTAATTTCGAGTTGGCACTTTCCAAACCTTTCTGAGGCGGCGTATGGTTCTGATTAGCTTGATGCTTGATTAAACAAAAATGATTTAAAAACTACAAATAAAATAATTCATGTGAGTCGAAAACGAAGGGATGTGACTTGCGTCCTCACATGGTTTTACAATCCGTAAATCCATTCACCTAACAATCAGAGGTATTTAATAAATAAATACATTATGACATCAGGTAGAGTGGTTCATTGTTTTATTTTTGTATTGCCTATTTATGGCAAAGAGTATTTTAGGTTCGGCATGGCTAAAGCTAATTTTCTTACTAGTTTGCATTAACATGAAAGCAGGTAATATTCAATATCTAAATTTCATGTCTTTTTTATGTGATTTATTTTAAGGATAAATAAAACACTCGGTTTTTCCATCGGTTAGATAGAACTTTTGTATAAAAGGAACATAAGTTTTTAATTTTAATAAGTATTTCGCCAGTATTCAAAGCGTAACCATCAATTGCTCAAGACATTGATTAGAACATTTCAAATACATCTTGTTGCATAAAAACGTTGTCTTCAAAATTCAAACGTTTAACTGAACGGAATATCGGAATTTCTTTGTTTAAGAGGCCATCGAGCTGTATCAGTTAACTCCAGCGTTCAGGAACACAAAAGAACTGAAGCAAATCTAATTCCAATTCCACTTTCTCAACTTTATAAAATAATCGAAGATGTCTCGTTACATGCGCCTTAAGCACGTCCTCAAAGAGATGAAGGAGGACGAATTCACACTGCCCACGAAAGAGCAGCAAATTGTGCGCTTGAAGGCGTGTCGCGGCAACAACCTGCACGAGGTGGAATCTGCCAATTCGGACGTAAACAATTTTCTCGTTACAATGCCTACTAAATTTCGGAATAGTATTTTTGTAAGGCGCGGTGATTTCATACTGGTCGAGCCGATCAAGGAAGGTGTCAAGGTGAAGGCTGAAATTGTTAAAATTCTAACAAATGAACATGTCAAGGAATACACCAAAGCGGGTGTTTGGCCAAAACGGTTCACCAAAGAGCCTGAAGTCGAATCGACGGATGAGGAGGAAGTTGACACCGACGATGGTGATGAGTTTATTGTGCGCAATAAAAATAGACCAGCCGAGAAGCTGCCACTGTATGCAGAGGAAACAGACAGCGATGATGAGAGTGACTACGATGACGATGATGATCTCGATGATGATGACGAAGAAAATGAGTTTGAGAGTTCATCAAGCGCAGAGGAAGAAGATCAAGAACTGTAAAACGATCGCGCCTTGAAACCTTTAGAAATCCTTAAATTATATTTAAGTTTTATTTTTACAAAATATTTTATATAAGTTGCTCAGCATCAAAGCTAAAAATAAATACGATATTTGAAATTATCTATAAATAATTGGTTGTCTTTTATCATTGAATGTTTTGTTATTGTAGATAAATCGATTATTTACTCTATTTGAGACTTACGTCTATTACTATTATTATAATAATTGAAACCGTTTGTTAGCTATACAAATTTTTAAGTCAGAAATCACACAGATTTTGTTTGCATCTTATGGTAAAATATCACTTGTCGAGTCTTTCTTGTGACGTGGCAGTTCAGCAAGTCATGATAGGAAAATTAGTTGGAAAACACTTGGTAATTCTTAGCATTCCGCCCTGAACACTATAAAAATGTCAATCTCTTCTCTTAGTGGTTAGAGTGTCTTAATTCCTGAAAATCCAATATCTCCTTTTGCGATTCCGTTGTTTCTGTTAGATGATTAAACAATTTTGAACTGAAAAAAACAAAGAATTGGTTGTGACGAACCTTTCATCGGGGTATAACTCGGCGGTGTCCAGGAATTTATTTAAAGGGGACTAGGCAGGGAAATTATAACACCGTTTAATTTGATTTATTTTTATGATTGTTATTTTATAACTTCATTGTAAACTTTAATTAATTATTTCATTTGAGGCTTTAAGCGTACGCGTTGACTCGTGTTCGCGAGAGCCCTAGTTGGGTTGACAGAGCAGTCGTTGCGCGGTAGCAGCCCGTTCGCGTTATTTTGTACTGCGGGAGCCCCAGTTGAGTTGGCAGAGCAGTAGCTGCGCTTTAGCAGCATGTAAGTGTCGGCTTGTGTTCACGGGATCGAGCACAGACGGTATAGTAGAGGCAGATGGCTGCTAGCTGCGTTATAGCAGTAAGCAGGTGACTACGTTTACGGTCGCGGAAGCACCGACAATGTCCTTGCGATCCAGATGTTCCTTAGAATATCTACAGCGCCCTTTCTACTGTAGATATTCGCGGGAACCCTGACAGCGCAGTCGCAGCACATGTATTCACGAGTACCGAGTACCGGCAGTGATGTTCTACCGTCGGTTTTCGCGGAAGAACCGGCAGCGGTGCCTTTCGCGGGAGCACTGGCAGCGCAGTCGCGGCGCGAGGTTTCGTAAGTATCGGCAGTGATGTTACTACCGTCGAAACTCTCGGAAGCCCCAGCAGCGGTACGGTATGAAGGGATGTGACTTGCGTCCTCACATGGTTTTACAATCCGTAAATCCATTCACCTAACAATCAGAGGTATTTAATAAATAAATACATAATGACATCAGGTAGAGTGGTTCATTGTTTTATTTTTGTATTGCCTATTTATGGCAATGAGTATTTTAGGTTCGGCATGGCTAAAGGTAATTTTCTTACTAGTTTGCATTAACACGAAAGCAGGTAATATTCAATGTCTAAATTTCATGTCTTTTTTATGTGATTTATTTTAAGGATAAATAAAACACTCGGTTTTTCCATCGGTTAGATAGAACTTTTGTATAAAAGGAACAAAAGTTTTTAATTTTAATAAGTATTTTGCCAGTATTCAAAGCGTAACCACCAATTGCTCAAGAAATTGCTTAGAACATTTCAAATACATCTTGTTCAAAATTCAAACGTTTAACTGAAACGGAATATCGGAATTTCTTTTTGTTTAAGAGGCCATCGAGCTGTATCAGTTAACTCCAGCGTTCAGGAACACAAAAGAACTGAAGCAAATCTAATTCCAATTCCACTTTCTCAACTTTATAAAATAATCGAAGATGTCTCGTTACATGCGCCTCAAACACGTCCTCAAAGAGATGAAGGAGGATGAATTCACACTGCCCACGAAAGAGCAGCAAATTGTGCGCTTGAAGGCGTGTCGCGGCAACAATCTGCACGAGGTGGAATCTGCCAATTCGGACGTAAACAATTTTCTTGTTACAATGCCCACTAAATTTCGGAATAGTATTTTTGTAAGGCGTGGTGATTTCATACTGGTCGAGCCGATCAAGGAAGGTGTCAAGGTGAAGGCTGAAATTGTTAAAATCCTAACAAACGAACATGTCAAGGAATACACTAAAGCGGGTGTTTGGCCAAAACGGTTCACCAAAGAGCCTGAAGTCGAATCGACGGATGAGGAGGAAGATGACACCGACGATGGTGATGAGTTTATTGTGCGCAATAAAAATAGACCAGCCGAGAAGCTGCCACTGTATGCAGAGGAAACAGACAGCGATGATGAGAGTGACTACGATGACGATGATGATCTCGATGATGATGACGAAGAAAATGAGTTTGAGAGTTCATCAAGCGCAGAGGAAGAAGATCAAGAACTGTAAAACGATCGCGCCTTGAAACCTTTAGAAATCCTTAAATTATATTTAGGTTTTATTTTTACAAAATATTTTATATAAGTTGCTCAGCATCAAAGCTAAAAATAAATACGATATTTGAAATTATCTATAAATAATTGGTTGTCTTTTATCATTGAATGTTTTGTTATTGTAGATAAATCGATTATTTACTCTATTTGAGACTTACGTCTATTACTATTATTATAATAATTGAAACCGTTTGTTAGCTATACAAATTTTTAAGTCAGAAATCACACAGATTTTGTTTGCATCTTATGGTAAAATATCACTTGTCGAGTCTTTCTTGTGACGTGGCAGTTCAGCAAGTCATTATAGGAAAATTAGTTGGAAAACACTTGGTAATTCTTAGCATTCCGCCCTGAACACTATAAAAATGTCAATCTCTTCTCTTAGTGGTTAGAGTGTCTTAATTCCTGAAAATCCAATATCTCCTTTTGCGATTCCGTTGTTTCTGTTAGATGATTAAACAATTTTGAACTGAAAAAAACAAAGAATTGGTTGTGACGAACCTTTCATCGGGGTATAACTCGGCGGTGTCCAGGAATTTATTTAAAGGGGACTAGGCAGGGAAATTATAACACCGTTTAATTTGATTTATTTTTATGATTGTTATTTCATAACTTCATTGTAAACTTTAATTAATTATTTCATTTGAGGCTTTAAGCGTACGCGTTGACTCGTGTTCGCGAGAGCCCTAGTTGGGTTGACAGAGCAGTCGTTGCGCGGTAGCAGCCCGTTCGCGTTATTTTGTACTGCGGGAGCCCCAGTTGAGTTGGCAGAGCAGTAGCTGCGCTTTAACAGCATGTAAGTGTCGGCTTGTGTTCACGGGATCGAGCACAGACGGTATAGTAGAGGCAGATGGCTGCAAGCTGCGTTATAGCAGTAAGCAGGTGACTACGTTTACGGTCGCGGAAGCACCGACAATGTCCTTGCGATCCAGATGTTCCTTAGACTATCTACAGTGCCCTTTCTACTGTAGATATTCGCGGGAACCCAGACAGCGCAGTTGCAGCACAGGTATTCACTAGTACCGAGTACCGAGTACCGGCAGTGATGTTCTACCGTCGGTTTTCGCGGAAGAACCGGCAGCGGTGCGTTTCGCGGGAGCACTGGCAGCGCAGTCGCGGCGCGAGGTTTCGTAAGTATCGGCAGTGATGTTACTACCGTCGAAACTCTCGGAAGCCCCAGCAGCGGTACGGTATGAAGGGATGTGACTTGCGTCCTCACATGGTTTTACAATCCGTAAATCCATTCACCTAACAATCAGAGGTATTTAATAAATAAATACATTATGACATCAGGTAGAGTGGTTCATTGTTTTATTTTTGTATTGCCTATTTATGGCAAAGAGTATTTTAGGTTCGGCATGGCTAAAGGTAATTTTCTTACTAGTTTGCATTAACATGAAAGCAGGTAATATTCAATGTCTAAATTTCATGTCTTTTTTATGTGATTTATTTTAAGGATAAATAAAACACTCGGTTTTTCCATCGGTTAGATAGAACTTTTGTATAAAAGGAACATAAGTTTTTAATTTTAATAAGTATTTCGCCAGTATTCAAAGCGTAACCATCAATTGCTCAAGACATTGACTAGAACATTTCAAATACATCTTGTTGCATAAAAACGTTGTATTCAAAATTCAAACGTTTAACTGAAACGGAATATCGGAATTTCTTTGTTTAAGAGGCCATCGAGCTGTATCAGTTAACTCCAGCGTTCAGGAATACAAAAGAACTGAAGCAAATCTAATTCCAATTCCACTTTCTCAACTTTATAAAATAATCGAAGATGTCTCGTTACATGCGCCTTAAACACGTCCTCAAAGAGATGAAGGAGGACGAATTCACACTGCCCACGAAAGAGCAGCAAATTGTGCGCTTGAAGGCGTGTCGCGGCAACAATCTGCACGAGGTGGAATCTGCCAATTCGGACGTAAACAATTTTCTCGTTACAATGCCTACTAAATTTCGGAATAGTATTTTTGTAAGGCGCGGTGATTTCATACTGGTCGAGCCGATCAAGGAAGGTGTCAAGGTGAAGGCTGAAATTGTTAAAATCCTAACAAATGAACATGTCAAGGAATACACCAAAGCGGGTGTTTGGCCAAAACGGTTCACCAAAGAGCCTGAAGTCGAATCGACGGATGAGGAGGAAGATGACACCGACGATGGTGATGAGTTTATTGTGCGCAATAAAAATAGACCAGCCGAGAAGCTGCCACTGTATGCAGAGGAAACAGACAGCGATGATGAGAGTGACTACGATGACGATGATGATCTCGATGATGATGACGAAGAAAATGAGTTTGAGAGTTCATCGAGCGCAGAGGAAGAAGATCAAGAACTGTAAAACGATCGCGCTTTGAAACCCTTAGAAATCCATAAATTATATTTAAGTTTTATTTACTTATACAAAATATTTTATATAAGTTGCTCAGCATCAAAGCTAAAAATAAATACGATATTTTAAATTATCTATAAATAATTGGTTGTCTTTTATCATTGAATGTTTTGTTATTGTAGATAAATCGATTATTTACTCTATTTGAGACTTACGTCTATTACTATTATTATAATAATTGAAACCGTTTGTTAGCTATACAAATTTTTAAGTCAGAAATCACACAGATTTTGTTTGCATCTTATGGTAAAATATCACTTGTCGAGTCTTTCTTGTGACGTGGCAGTTCAGCAAGTCATGATAGGAAAATTAGTTGGAAAACACTTGGTAATTCTTAGCATTCCGCCCTGAACACTATAAAAATGTCAATCTCTTCTCTTAGTGGTTAGAGTGTCTTAATTCCTGAAAATCCAATATCTCCTTTTGCGATTCCGTTGTTTCTGTTAGATGATTAAACAATTTTGAACTGAAAAAAACAAAGAATTGGTTGTGACGAACCTTTCATCGGGGTATAACTCGGCGGTGTCCAGGAATTTATTTAAAGGGGACTAGGCAGGGAAATTATAACACCGTTTAATTTGATTTATTTTTATGATTGTTATTTCATAACTTCATTGTAAACTTTAATTAATTATTTCATTTGAGGCTTTAAGCGTACGCGTTGACTCGTGTTCGCGAGAGCCCTAGTTGGGTTGACAGAGCAGTCGTTGCGCGGTAGCAGCCCGTTCGCGTTATTTTGTACTGCGGGAGCCCCAGTTGAGTTGGCAGAGCAGTAGCTGCGCTTTAGCAGCATGTAAGTGTCGGCTTGTGTTCACGGGATCGAGCACAGACGGTATAGTAGAGGCAGATGGCTGCTAGCTGCGTTATAGCAGTAAGCAGGTGACTACGTTTACGGTCGCGGAAGCACCGACAATGTCCTTGCGATCCAGATGTTCCTTAGAATATCTACAGCGCCCTTTCTACTGTAGATATTCGCGGGAACCCTGACAGCGCAGTCGCAGCACATGTATTCACGAGTACCGAGTACCGGCAGTGATGTTCTACCGTCGGTTTTCGCGGAAGAACCGGCAGCGGTGCCTTTCGCGGGAGCACTGGCAGCGCAGTCGCGGCGCGAGGTTTCGTAAGTATCGGCAGTGATGTTACTACCGTCGAAACTCTCGGAAGCCCCAGCAGCGGTACGGTATGAAGGGATGTGACTTGCGTCCTCACATGGTTTTACAATCCGTAAATCCATTCACCTAACAATCAGAGGTATTTAATAAATAAATACATTATGACATCAGGTAGAGTGGTTCATTGTTTTATTTTTGTATTGCCTATTTATGGCAATGAGTATTTTAGGTTCGGCATGGCTAAAGGTAATTTTCTTACTAGTTTGCATTAACACGAAAGCAGGTAATATTCAATGTCTAAATTTCATGTCTTTTTTATGTGATTTATTTTAAGGATAAATAAAACACTCGGTTTTTCCATCGGTTAGATAGAACTTTTGTATAAAAGGAACAAAAGTTTTTAATTTTAATAAGTATTTTGCCAGTATTCAAAGCGTAACCACCAATTGCTCAAGAAATTGCTTAGAACATTTCAAATACATCTTGTTCAAAATTCAAACGTTTAACTGAAACGGAATATCGGAATTTCTTTTTGTTTAAGAGGCCATCGAGCTGTATCAGTTAACTCCAGCGTTCAGGAACACAAAAGAACTGAAGCAAATCTAATTCCAATTCCACTTTCTCAACTTTATAAAATAATCGAAGATGTCTCGTTACATGCGCCTCAAACACGTCCTCAAAGAGATGAAGGAGGATGAATTCACACTGCCCACGAAAGAGCAGCAAATTGTGCGCTTGAAGGCGTGTCGCGGCAACAATCTGCACGAGGTGGAATCTGCCAATTCGGACGTAAACAATTTTCTTGTTACAATGCCCACTAAATTTCGGAATAGTATTTTTGTAAGGCGTGGTGATTTCATACTGGTCGAGCCGATCAAGGAAGGTGTCAAGGTGAAGGCTGAAATTGTTAAAATCCTAACAAACGAACATGTCAAGGAATACACTAAAGCGGGTGTTTGGCCAAAACGGTTCACCAAAGAGCCTGAAGTCGAATCGACGGATGAGGAGGAAGATGACACCGACGATGGTGATGAGTTTATTGTGCGCAATAAAAATAGACCAGCCGAGAAGCTGCCACTGTATGCAGAGGAAACAGACAGCGATGATGAGAGTGACTACGATGACGATGATGATCTCGATGATGATGACGAAGAAAATGAGTTTGAGAGTTCATCAAGCGCAGAGGAAGAAGATCAAGAACTGTAAAACGATCGCGCCTTGAAACCTTTAGAAATCCTTAAATTATATTTAAGTTTTATTTTTACAAAATATTTTATATAAGTTGCTCAGCATCAAAGCTAAAAATAAATACGATATTTGAAATTATCTATAAATAATTGGTTGTCTTTTATCATTGAATGTTTTGTTATTGTAGATAAATCGATTATTTACTCTATTTGAGACTTACGTCTATTACTATTATTATAATAATTGAAACCGTTTGTTAGCTATACAAATTTTTAAGTCAGAAATCACACAGATTTTGTTTGCATCTTATGGTAAAATATCACTTGTCGAGTCTTTCTTGTGACGTGGCAGTTCAGCAAGTCATTATAGGAAAATTAGTTGGAAAACACTTGGTAATTCTTAGCATTCCGCCCTGAACACTATAAAAATGTCAATCTCTTCTCTTAGTGGTTAGAGTGTCTTAATTCCTGAAAATCCAATATCTCCTTTTGCGATTCCGTTGTTTCTGTTAGATGATTAAACAATTTTGAACTGAAAAAAACAAAGAATTGGTTGTGACGAACCTTTCATCGGGGTATAACTCGGCGGTGTCCAGGAATTTATTTAAAGGGGACTAGGCAGGGAAATTATAACACCGTTTAATTTGATTTATTTTTATGATTGTTATTTCATAACTTCATTGTAAACTTTAATTAATTATTTCATTTGAGGCTTTAAGCGTACGCGTTGACTCGTGTTCGCGAGAGCCCTAGTTGGGTTGACAGAGCAGTCGTTGCGCGGTAGCAGCCCGTTCGCGTTATTTTGTACTGCGGGAGCCCCAGTTGAGTTGGCAGAGCAGTAGCTGCGCTTTAACAGCATGTAAGTGTCGGCTTGTGTTCACGGGATCGAGCACAGACGGTATAGTAGAGGCAGATGGCTGCAAGCTGCGTTATAGCAGTAAGCAGGTGACTACGTTTACGGTCGCGGAAGCACCGACAATGTCCTTGCGATCCAGATGTTCCTTAGACTATCTACAGTGCCCTTTCTACTGTAGATATTCGCGGGAACCCAGACAGCGCAGTTGCAGCACAGGTATTCACTAGTACCGAGTACCGAGTACCGGCAGTGATGTTCTACCGTCGGTTTTCGCGGAAGAACCGGCAGCGGTGCGTTTCGCGGGAGCACTGGCAGCGCAGTCGCGGCGCGAGGTTTCGTAAGTATCGGCAGTGATGTTACTACCGTCGAAACTCTCGGAAGCCCCAGCAGCGGTACGGTATGAAGGGATGTGACTTGCGTCCTCACATGGTTTTACAATCCGTAAATCCATTCACCTAACAATCAGAGGTATTTAATAAATAAATACATTATGACATCAGGTAGAGTGGTTCATTGTTTTATTTTTGTATTGCCTATTTATGGCAAAGAGTATTTTAGGTTCGGCATGGCTAAAGGTAATTTTCTTACTAGTTTGCATTAACACGAAAGCAGGTAATATTCAATGTCTAAATTTCATGTCTTTTTTATGTGATTTATTTTAAGGATAAATAAAACACTCGGTTTTTCCATCGGTTAGATAGAACTTTTGTATAAAAGGAACATAAGTTTTTAATTTTAATAAGTATTTCGCCAGTATTCAAAGCGTAACCATCAATTGCTCAAGACATTGACTAGAACATTTCAAATACATCTTGTTGCATAAAAACGTTGTATTCAAAATTCAAACGTTTAACTGAAACGGAATATCGGAATTTCTTTGTTTAAGAGGCCATCGAGCTGTATCAGTTAACTCCAGCGTTCAGGAATACAAAAGAACTGAAGCAAATCTAATTCCAATTCCACTTTCTCAACTTTATAAAATAATCGAAGATGTCTCGTTACATGCGCCTTAAACACGTCCTCAAAGAGATGAAGGAGGACGAATTCACACTGCCCACGAAAGAGCAGCAAATTGTGCGCTTGAAGGCGTGTCGCGGCAACAACCTGCACGAGGTGGAATCTGCCAATTCGGACGTAAACAATTTTCTCGTTACAATGCCTACTAAATTTCGGAATAGTATTTTTGTAAGGCGCGGTGATTTCATACTGGTCGAGCCGATCAAGGAAGGTGTCAAGGTGAAGGCTGAAATTGTTAAAATCCTAACAAATGAACATGTCAAGGAATACACCAAAGCGGGTGTTTGGCCAAAACGGTTCACCAAAGAGCCTGAAGTCGAATCGACGGATGAGGAGGAAGATGACACCGACGATGGTGATGAGTTTATTGTGCGCAATAAAAATAGACCAGCCGAGAAGCTGCCACTGTATGCAGAGGAAACAGACAGCGATGATGAGAGTGACTACGATGACGATGATGATCTCGATGATGATGACGAAGAAAATGAGTTTGAGAGTTCATCGAGCGCAGAGGAAGAAGATCAAGAACTGTAAAACGATCGCGCTTTGAAACCCTTAGAAATCCATAAATTATATTTAAGTTTTATTTACTTATACAAAATATTTTATATAAGTTGCTCAGCATCAAAGCTAAAAATAAATAGGATATTTTAAATTATCTATTAATAATTGGTTGTCTTTTATCATTGAATGTTTTGTTATTGTAGATAAATCGATTATTTACTCTATTTGAGACTTACGTCTATTACTATTATTATAATAATTGAAACCGTTTGTTAGCTATACAAATTTTTAAGTCAGAAATCACACAGATTTTGTTTGCATCTTATGGTAAAATATCACTTGTCGAGTCTTTCTTGTGACGTGGCAGTTCAGCAAGTCATGATAGGAAAATTAGTTGGAAAACACTTGGTAATTCTTAGCATTCCGCCCTGAACACTATAAAAATGTCAATCTCTTCTCTTACTGGTTAGAGTGTCTTAATTCCTGAAAATCCAATATCTCCTTTTGCGATTCCGTTGTTTCTGTTAGATGATTAAACAATTTTGAACTGAAAAAAACAAAGAATTGGTTGTGACGAACCTTTCATCGGGGTATAACTCGGCGGTATCCAGGAATTTATTTAAAAGGGACTAGGCAGGAAAATTATAACACCGTTTAATTTGATATCTTTTTATGATTGTTATTTTATAACTTCATTGTAAACTTTAATTAATTATTTCATTTGAGGCTTTAAGCGTACGCGTTGACTCGTGTTCGCGAGAGCCCTAGTTGGGTTGACAGAGCAGTCGTTGCGCGGTAGCAGCCCGTTCGCGTTATTTTGTACTGCGGGAGCCCCAGTTGAGTTGGCAGAGCAGAAGCTGCGCTTTAGCAGCATGTAAGTGTCGGCTTGTGTTCACGGGAGTGAGACAGACGGTATAGTAGAGGCAGATGGCTGCTAGCTGCGTTATAGCAGTAAGCAGGTGACTACGTTTACGGTCGCGGAAGCACCGACAATGTCCTTGCGATCCAGATGTTCCTTAGAATATCTACAGCGCCCTTTCTACTGTAGATATTCGCGGGAACCCTGACAGCGCAGTCGCAGCACAGGTATTCACGAGTACCGGCAGTGATGTTCTACCGTCGGTTTTCGCGGAAGAACCGGCAGCGGTGCCTTTCGCGGGAGCACTGGCAGCGGTGCCTTTCGCGGGAGCACTGGCAGCGCAGTCGCGGCGCGAGGTTTCGTAAGTATCGGCAGTGATGTTACTACCGTCGAAACTCTCGGAAGCCCCGGCAGCGGTACGGTATGAAGGGATGTGACTTGCGTCCTCACATGGTTTTACAATCCGTAAATCCATTCACCTAACAATCAGAGGTATTTAATAAATAAATACATAATGACATCAGGTAGAGTGGTTCATTGTTTTTTTTTTTTTTTTTGCCTATTTATGGCAAAGAGTATTTTAGGTTCGGCATGGCTAAAGCTAATTTTCTTACTAGTTTGCATTAACATGAAAGCAGGTCATATTCAATGTCTAAATTTCATGTCTTTTTTATGTGATTTATTTTAAGGATAAATAAAACACTCGGTTTTTCCATCGGTTAGATAGAACTTTTGTATAAAAGGAACATAAGTTTTTAATTTCAATAAGTATTTCGCCAGTATTCAAAGCGTAACCATCAATTGCTCAAGACATTGATTAGAACATTTCAAATATATCTTGTTGCATAAAAACGTTGTCTTCAAAATTCAAACGTTTAACTGAAACGGAATATCGGAATTTCTTTGTTTAAGAGGCCATCGAGCTGTATCAGTTAACTCCAGCGTTCAGGAACACAAAAGAACTGAAGCAAATCTAATTCCAATTCCACTTTCTCAACTTTATAAAATAATCGAAGATGTCTCGTTACATGCGCCTTAAACACGTCCTCAAAGAGATGAAGGAGGACGAATTCACACTGCCCACGAAAGAGCAGCAAATTGTGCGCTTGAAGGCGTGTCGCGGCAACAACCTGCACGAGGTGGAATCTGCCAATTCGGACGTAAACAATTTTCTCGTTACGATGCCTACTAAATTTCGGAATAGTATTTTTGTAAGGCGCGGTGATTTCATACTGGTCGAGCCGATCAAGGAAGGTGTCAAGGTGAAGGCTGAAATTGTTAAAATCCTAACAAACGAACATGTCAAGGAATACACTAAAGCGGGTGTTTGGCCAAAACGGTTCACCAACGAGCCTGAAGTCGAATCGACGGATGAGGAGGAAGATGACACCGACGATGGTGATGAGTTTATTGTGCGCAATAAAAATAGACCAGCCGAGAAGCTGCCACTGTATGCAGAGGAAACAGACAGCGATGATGAGAGTGACTACGATGACGATGATGATCTCGATGATGATGACGAAGAAAATGAGTTTGAGAGTTCATCGAGCGCAGAGGAAGAAGATCAAGAACTGTAAAACGATCGCGCTTTGAAACCCTTAGAAATCCATAAATTATATTTAAGTTTTATTTACTTATACAAAATATTTTATATAAGTTGCTCAGCATCAAAGCTAAAAATAAATAGGATATTTTAAATTATCTATTAATAATTGGTTGTCTTTTATCATTGAATGTTTTGTTATTGTAGATAAATCGATTATTTACTCTATTTGAGACTTACGTCTATTACTATTATTATAATAATTGAAACCGTTTGTTAGCTATACAAATTTTTAAGTCAGAAATCACATAGATTTTGTTTGCATCTTATGGTAAAATATCACTTGTCGAGTCTTTCTTGTGACGTGGCAGTTCAGCAAGTCATGATAGGAAAATTAGTTGGAAAACACTTGGTAATTCTTAGCATTCCGCCCTGAACACTTTAAATATGTCAATCTCTTCTCTTACTGGTTAGAGTGTCTTAATTCCTGAAAATCCAATATCTCCTTTTGCGATTCCGTTGTTTCTGTTAGATGATTAAACAATTTTGAACTGAAAAAAACAAAGAATTGGTTGTGACAAAACTTTCATCGGGGTATAACTGGGCGGTGTCCAGGAATTTATTTAAAGGGGACTAGGCAGGAAAATTATAACACCGTTTAATTTGATATCCTTTTATGATTGTTATTTTATAACTTCATTGTAAACTTTAATTAATTATTTCATTTGAGGCTTTAAGCGTACGCGTTGACTCGTGTTCGCGAGAGCCCTAGTTGGGTTGACAGAGAAGTCGCTGCGCGGTAGCAGCCGGTTCGCGTTATTTTGTACTGCGGGAGCCCCAGTTGAGTTGGCAGAGCAGTAGCTGCGCTTTAGCAGCATGTAAACGTCGGCTTGTGTTCGCGGGAGCGAGTACCGAATACCGGCAGTGATGTTCTACAGTCGGTTTTCGCGGAAGAACCGGCAGCGGTGCGTTTCGCGGGAGCACTGGCAGCGCAGTCGCGGCGCGAAGTTTCGTAAGAATCGGCAGTGATGTTACTACCGTCGAAACTCTCGGAAGCCCCGGCAGCGGTACGGTATGAAGGGATGTGACTTGCGTCCTCACATTGTTTTACAATCCGTATATCTATTCACCTAACAATCAGAAGTATTTAATAATTTTTTTTTTTTTTAACGATATTTGATTTATTGTATATTCTAAATTAGATTGACAATATTATTTCAGAGATTATTACTAGCATTTTGGTAATAACTCACACCAGTGTGTGGGTTATTTATTACTTAATCAAAGAGCAGGTTTGTAACTATAACTTAGCTTTAATTTTTAATATTAGTAGGATGGAAGATCTGCTCTTCTCAGTCGACTTATGTTGATGATGCGCAGAAGGTTCTTAGCCAGTGGGTTTGGATGCGCTTGTAGTTTTTCCTCGTACATACTTCTTATTCTCGCAATTTCATCTTTGACCATCCGAATTTGTAAGTCTTCGTGTATGTTCTGGTTTTTTATGTACCATGGTGCATTTGTAATGTTCCGAAGATTGTGACCGCTGGATTACTTCGATGTTAGATGAGCTCGCTTTACCCCATAATTGTGATCCGTAAGTCCAAATAGGTTTGATAACGGTATTATACAAAAGAACTTTGTGTTCTAAGCGTAGTTTCGATTTCTTGTGCAACAACCAGTTTAATTTGAGCGTTTTCAATTTAATTTGTGTTTTTTTACATTCAATATGTCTACGCCACGTGAGCCGCCGATCTAGATGAATTCCTAAATATGTCACTTCGCTTGCTTGCTTTATCACAACATTGTTTAGTTTTATGTTCTGAGATGTACCTTTCCGTAAGGCAAAAATAACGTGGGTACTTTTACCTTCATTTACTCGTATACGCCAATCTTCGAGCCATTTTTGAATATTTTTCAGATGATCGTTAAGTCGGCGAGTTGCGACATCTACGTTTGTGTGCATGCATAAAATTGCGGTGTCGTCAGCAAATGTTGACGTAACAACACTGTCACTCGTGGGTAAATCAGACGTGTAGAGAACATAGAGAACTGGCCCAAGAACGCTACCTTGAGGAACTCCTGCGTCAACGTTATAGACGGATGTGGTGCTTTCGTTGAATTTAACACAATTTGTATATAAGGCCACTATGCCAGACCCTATCAAATGCTTGCGCAATGTCTAAGAATATCGCAGAACAATATTTTTTGTCCTCAAACGCTTTCCGTATCTCGTTTGTGATTCTATGCACCTGTTCCACTGTTCCATGCTGCTTACGGAAACCGAATTGGTGATTCGGAATGCTATCATTTTGGTGTATGTATGGTAAAATTTTTGTTAGAAGTATTTTTTCAAAAAGTTTTGATACTACCGACAACATACTGATCGGCCAGTAGGACGACGCGATTGTAGGATCTTTGCCTGGCTTACAAATCATCTTTATTTCAGAGACTTTCCATAGTCTTGGAAAGTGACCAGTTCTGAGTACCGCATTATATATATATAAAGGAGGACTTTTATGGCAATTTCTGGCAGCTCTTGGATCATTTTGGGAGAAATCATATCAAATCCGGGTGCTTTTTTTAGGTTAAGCTTTTTAATAATGTTTATTATTTGTTTTACCTTAATTTTTAATGGACGAAAAAACGTTGGTATGTTATTTTCGGGTAAATTGAAGTCATTAGTAGGCAAGTTTGGTTGGAACACTCGCGAAAGATGCTCTGCAAATACAAGTGCCTTTTCAGTGTCACTTCTGGCCCATTTACCGTTTTACTTTCTAAGTGGAAGATTACATTCCTTTGGTGTTTTTATGCCCTTACATGCCCTCCAGAGTGAGTAGTTTGACTCTTCGGTTGGGGTTAATTTTAAAGTGTATTTCTCTAAATTGCGCTCCATTTCATTGCTAAGCGCTTCTTTGAGCCGCTTTTGTGCTGTTATAAGCTTTAGCTTTGCAGAAGGAGATCTGAGCAGCTGCCAGTCTTTTTTCAGCCGTCTTTTTTCTTTGACTAGTTCGTCCATCTCTCTGGATGAAGTTAATACCCTAGCAGCAGCAGGTTTATTGAAAGCAGTGGGAGTAGCATGCACGGCTGCCGATACAAGAGTGTCATTAAAATTTTGTACGGTGCGATCAATATCGGCCGCATCTAGAAGTAGTGGACTCGTCAATAGATGGCTACTTATAAACTTTCGGTATTTGAGCCAGTTTGTTTTAAAGTTTGTTAGCCTTATTGGTTCCTTACTAGATAGGGGCTTTTTGTAGAGGTTTATTAAAACAGGCGAGTGATCCGAAGAGAGATCGTAGCAATTTTCAGCTGAGACATGTTGCCGACTAATGTTTTTGCAAATGCCAAAATCAATAAGATCAGGCAATTTTTTTGGATCAGAGGGCCAGTATGTTGGCTGACCTGATGATATAATATCTAAATTGTTTTGGCGATTCATCAACACAGAAAAAAGTTGTCTACCTTTGGGGTTTATCAGACGAGAACCCCAAAAGGGGTTCTTCGCATTGTAATCTCCAGCTGCTAAAAATTTTGAGCCGAGGTTTTTGAAAAAGTCTGTGAATTGTAAATCTTGAACACTATATCTAGGAGGACAGTATATAGCACATAGTGTAATATTTTCTCCCCAGCACTGCAAAGTGATCGATGTTGCTTGTAAGTATTCTTTTGAAAATTCTTCTTGTGCGTAATGTTTGATGTTATTTTTTATTAGTATACCTGTGCCTCCATGTGCTTTCCCATCGGGATGATTTGTTCCATAAAACTGATATCCAGGTATTTTAAAATTGTTTTTTCCAGTTAAATGTGTTTCAGACAATAGCAAAACGTCTATTTCTTTTGATTCCATAAAGTTTTGAATTTCTAATTTATGGTTACTTACTCCGTTCGCATTCCAGTGACATAATTTAACAAAATTCATTTATTGGCTAGAAGGACTTGCATAAATTGGTTTTGTGAGCGTATCATCTCTTGGAGCATATTGTGCATTACAGACATAAACTGCGTCATACAGCTCGTTAGAGTAGATATCATTGTCTCCAAAGATACATTCGTAGACTGCATACTCTGTTTTGAGGATGTTTGCGTATGACATTGCGTTGTTTGGTGAAGTCGAGTTGACAGGAGCATTTGAAACATGAGGCATAACAAAATTTTGTACAGGTATCTCCCTCCGACTTGGTCTATTTTTTACTTCCATATAAACTGGACAACCTCTGTAGTTCGCCGTGTGATTACCTGAGCAATTACTACATTTTTTTGCGTTAGTGTTTGTCTTATCTAATTTGCAATCCGTAGTGCGATGTAAATCCCCGCAAATAACACAAACGGGTGGTAAAGTGCAGTACGATTTCGTATGCCCATACTCCTGGCAGTTTAAACATTGAACTGGGCCATCTCTTTTATGAGGTTCTTCAACGGTTATTCTGCGGTGAAGCAAAAAACGGAGGTTGTATATGGGATGAACCTCATTTTTCTTTAATTTTGTAGACTCTGGATTTAGTTCGATTTTAAACAATGGTTGTGGTATATTGCTTTTATTTTTAATGTTAAATACATTCTTCACAGAGAATCCAGAGTCTATAAGGGCATTTTGTATTTCAATGGTTTCGACGTAAGATTCGATACCCTTGATAACTACTATTTGGCCTTTACCACTTTTTAGTTGATAAGTATAATATTTTTTGTTGTTATTGTTAAGGTAGCTAATAATTGCTCTAAAGCTGTCTTCATTGGACGTTTGAATTTTGGTTTCTTTTATGTTTCCCTTTGAGACCGTTTAGGTTGAATATTTATGTAGCGGTCTAATCCTGTCTGTACTACCGAAATATTTTTCTTTTTTGTTTGTGCAGCGCTAGATGTTGTAGATTTATTTATTTTGTTTTGACCGAAGATAATGAGCGGCGAGGTCGATTGCGTCGGTGGTGGAGGTGCAGAAGAGTGTGAGGGAAGCAGTATAGATGAAAGAGAATGTGAGCGCTGTTCGAGTGCGCTGGTTAAATGAGTGATCTTGCTGGAAGTGGTAGCTGTGTTTGCATAAATGGATGCAGCGATAGTTGTTGTTGTTGTGTTTGTAATAGCTGTTGTTACGATTGGATTAGGAGAGGGACACTGCTCGCTCCAAGTGCGATGCTCGTAAACAGAAATCGTTGGAGTTGATTTTGCGATCAAAGGTGAGTGATTTAGTTCGTTTCCACCGAGATGCGAATGCGCGGGGGGTAAGCGCGGGAGAAGCAGCTGACGATATCATGCTGACATTATTTTGCGCGGGAGTTTGTTGGAGAGTAAACAAAGGTGAGCGCAGCACCGATAGTGTTGTTGGTGGAGAACTAATCATTGCCGATTGTTTTTACTTGTTTAATTTGTTTTTAGCTTTTGTAGTCCTGCTAAGACTTTGCGACCGCACTAAAACTTTGCGATATTATCGTCTAATAGTCACGTAGCGATCGCGCACAGAATCTGTAACACTATCTGGCAAAAGATCAATTAAGAAATAGTTAAATTGATATTAAAAAAAAGTTCGATCGAAATCGAAACCACATCACGATGCGGAACTGTCGGAATTTTAATAAATAAATACATAATGACATCAGGTAGAGTGGTTCATTGTTTTATTTTTTTATTGCCTATTTATGGCAAAGAGTATTTTAGGTTCGGCATGGCTAAAGGTAATTTTCTTAATAGTTTGCATTAACATGAAAGCAGGTAATATTCAATGTCTAAATTTCATGTCTTTTTTATGTGATTTATTTTAAGGATAAATAAAACACTCGGTTTTTTCCATCGGTTAGATAGAACTTTTGTATAAAAGGAACAAAAGTTTTTAATTTTAATAAGTATTTTGCCAGTATTCAAAGCGTAACCATCAATTGCTCAAGAAATTGCTTAGAACATTTCAAATACATCTTGTTGCATAAAAACGTTGTCTTCAAAATTCAAACGTTTAACTAAAACGGAATATCGGAATTTCTTTGTTTAAGAGGCCATCGAGCTGTATCAGTTAACTCCAGCGTTCAGGAACACAAAAGAACTGAAGCAATTCCAATTCCACTTTCTCAACTTTATAAAATAATCGAAGATGTCTCGTTACATGCGCCTCAAACACGTCCTCAAAGAGATGAAGGAGGATGAATTCACACTGCCCACGAAAGAGCAGCAAATTGTCCGCTTGAAGGCGTGTCGCGGCAACAATCTGCACGAGGTGGAATCTGCCAATTCGGACGTAAACAATTTTCTTGTTACAATGCCCACTAAATTTCGGAATAGTATTTTTGTAAGGCGCGGTGATTTCATACTGGTCGAGCCGATCAAGGAAGGTGTCAAGGTGAAGGCTGAAATTGTTAAAATCCTAACAAACGAACATGTCAAGGAATACACTAAAGCGGGTGTTTGGCCAAAACGGTTCACCAAAGAGCCTGAAGTCGAATCGACGGATGAGGAGGAAGATGACACCGACGATGGTGATGAGTTTATTGTGCGCAATAAAAATAGACCAGCCGAGAAGCTGTCACTGTATGCAGAGGAAACAGACAGTGATGATGAGAGTGACTACGATGACGATGATGATCTCGATGATGATGACGAAGAAAATGAGTTTGAGAGTTCATCGAGCGCAGAGGAAAAAGATCAAGAACTGTAAAACGATCGCGCTTTGAAACCCTTAGAAATCCATAAATTATATTTAAGTTTTATTTACTTATACAAAATATTTTATATAAGTTGCTCAGCATCAAAGCTAAAAATAAATACGATATTTTAAATTATCTATAAATAATTGGTTGTCTTTTATCATTGATTGTTTTGTTATTGTAGATAAATCGATTATTTACTCTATTTGAGACTTACGTCTATTACTATTATTAATTGAAACGGTTTGCGCGGTAGCAGCATGTAAGCGTCGGCTTGTGTTCGCGGGAGCGAGCAGGTATTCGCAGGTATTCGCCAGTACCGAGTACCGGCAGTGACGTTCTTGATATAGTGCTGAAATTGGTTGTTCAAACTGATTCGATTTTGGAGCCAATCCGCCCATGACCATGCCCACTTATCAAAAATATATATAAAATAAGGGTGGTTTAAGATTTAAAAATTTCGAATATTAACTTTTTGTCAATAAAATATTATGTTGCAAAAATGTAAAATACAATTTTTCATATCTTGAACCACCCTTATTTGATTGTGAAATTTAACAATGTGGTGCAGATGTACATAGTAGTGGTTAGGACCGGCTATAAATTCTTACTTGTTTTTATTAAAAAAGGTTTATAAAAATGAAGTTGGGACTTACATTTCAGATTATGTTCAAAAGTAATTAATTCAAACAAAAGTATTTATTAATACAATCAAATTGACAAATTTTAGTTTTGAAAGACAAGTAAACTTTAAAAAAAATTTTATTAACAAATAAAATAATACCATTTTTATTTTCAGTTAACGCTGTTAACGAAGTTCCAGTTAAAAATTAATTGTAATAAACTTAAAATTAACAGAATTGTTTCTTTTCAGAATGTTTCTTTCGTTCTGTGTAAACGTATTTTTGACTTCAATAAAATATGAAATAAGCTTTTAATTAAAGTTGAGCTTTTCATGGAAAGTTTGTTAAAAACTTTTCATATCAAAATTTCGCGTCTTAAAGCAAAACTCAAGGTAAGACTAAATAACTTTAGACTATGATAAACGTGGCTTGATTTAAATAAAATTCTGAGTTAAGCAAAAATTTTAATAATGGATAAAAACTTAAATATAATATATTTAATGTTGCACAAAAAATGAAACAATCCAAGACGCCCAAAAATAAAGCACACCATTGACAGCCGTTAAGAATTTCGTTTTGGGCCAAAATGAAGTGCTTAACTTTCATTGACTTTAGCTATTACTGTCGTTTGGCGAAAATTCAGCGCACGATTTCGCACCTAAACGACTGTTGTTGTTCCTGCTATTTTTGTTGTTGTTGTAGTATTGCTGTTTAAAATTTATGACCACATAAAAAAAGGTGCAGAAAATTTCAAGCGAAATTCCGTTTCGCAGCCATTTCTATAAATTTATTGTTTAAGGTATTTCTGTTAAAATGTTGCCCGCAATTTTTCGGGGGAAAATAATTTCCTGTTGCCAAGTTGCCATGTTGCCTGATTATGCTGATTATGGCGACGACTTAAAAACTTGTATGTAAAACTCAAAATAACAAAAAACCAAAAACATAAACACAATCAAAATCCATGACAATAGCCGAGTTGAAACGTGTTAAGTGTTATTTCCGGCCGTTCCATTAACTGTCCGACCATAACCTAACCTAACCCAACCGGTCATAGCCTTGGCAACTACTTAACTAAACCATGTACGCCTTGGGGCGTGGCGCCCCGTTGAAGATTAGTCTTGAAGTCATTCTGTGTTTCTCTTGCTGGCCGCACAAGATTTGCTACTTTCGGTGAATTTGGGGAAAATAAAATTCGTTGAATAAAAGAAAAGAAAAACCTCAGGCTTGTTGAATGTTGTTTGTGTAAAGGACGGAACGAGCAGTTTGTTGACCGTTTTTTGCTAATTGTTTAAAACGTTGCGAGTAATCTGGATAAACTCATTTCAGTTGAATCGACCACGATTTGGTATTAAATCATTTAAAATATGAGAGAAGACTTCTTTGAAGGTTTGCAAATTATTGATATGTTAAATTAAATATTGATCATATGCTCTGTTGTCTGAATACTAGAATTTAATATCAATCTGTTGAATTTTATCAAACGGACTGAAGTCTTAAAAATTTTATAAAATGTATTAAAATATTACCAAGTTTAAACCTCTCCTTAATGCACTTAGACAAAAAAAGAAGAAAAATGGTTTCTTATGTGAATCTTCTCTTCTGAGAATCACAACTCGCTTTTTAAAAGCATCTAATAAAGAAAACGCTCGACCTTGTGTTTGCTGGGGTGGTTGCGTAAAATTTGTATATAATTGTTAGTTAAACATTTCGTAATTGTTACTTGGAATTAGTCAATTTGTAATTACTCATATACGTTGTCTTTGACACTTGGACACTTACTAATTGTAAAAATGCTCAAAAGTTTTAAAACAAATTAGTACATTAATTTGTTTGCAATTATAGCACAAGAATGCTTAATTTAGCACATTTCAATGCAAAACTTTACGCGTCGAATACAAAAGCAACATTGAAATGGACTTAAGCAACTTTATTAATTTAATTTGTATTGAGTTTGATTTTAATTTAAAACCGAAATCGAATAAAGTTGGATTTTATTTGCAGAAATATTCAATCAATGATTTATTTTTAAAAGAATAGAAATAGAAATTATCAAATAATTTTTTTTTAACAATGTTAAAAATTATATTAGGTGTACAAATAAGTTTCCGCCGTTTTTTGTTAATAAAATAATATTTAAACGATTTTAAACGATGTGAGACTGCTTGCTAAGTGACTTCTAAACTAAGTGCAAGTTCCTTTTGTGTTTGAGACGAATCTTCACCCAATAATTTCTCCAAATCTGCATCCTCGTAAATTTTCGGCCTTCCACTGCGATCTTTGTCTTTTATGTCAAAATCACCTTTTTTAAATTTTTGAAACCACTCACGACATGTTCTCTCACTCAAAGCTTCTTCATTATATGCTTCTACGAGCAATCGATGCGACTCAGCAGCAGATTTTTTTAAATTAAAAAAATAAATTAAAAGTTCCCGCAAATGACACTAAGTTGGCTTAAATTGAGACATTTTTAGATGAAGAAAAATATATGATGCTAATGCGAACTTAATAACATGATAAGTTTATGTTGTTCTGGAATAAACAAACTAATTTTCAAGTAGGTTACCATCTGCAAATTCCAACGTAAACCTCGTGCCACGCCATCTTTCTCAAAACGGCGGAAACTTATTTGTACACCTAATATAATATTTTAGTATCGAAGGATGGGGCTTTCACTGGATGGTGGCATTATTAGCCAGCTGCCTTTTCACTGAGCCAGTTCATATTAAAAACAAGTTAATCACCACATTATCACCTAGTGTAAGCAAATGACTGATTTGTGTCGAAAGGCAAACAAATCGGTGCTCATCAATCAGTGAAATAAAAAAATGAAATTAGATGAGAAGTTAAAACATTTGCCATATTTCTGTGCAAGATAGAGTTCTAAAAAATGAATGCTAGGGACTCATAGAGACGATGTTAAAATTATCTTGGCATTACCAAAATCACACATAACAAAGACAATTTCAAAAAATCCTGGCACTATTCAATAAAATCTTAAACATATTATTTCAATTAAATTTAGCAAATTTAATTAAAAATTTGCTTGAGTTTCAAAACTTTTTCCATTAAACAATTATGTCTCAAATTTTAAGTTTTGAAAAAAAAAACACTTCATGGAAACTACCTATATACATACATACTCGTATACACAAGCATACATATCACGCACGCGGAGTATACACTCAAATGTATTAATTTCCGAAAACTGCATAAGCAGGCACAAAAGTTTATTTTTGACAACAACAAAACAACGAAATTACTCACAAAATACATCAGACGAGTGTGGCTGTGTGCGGCAATAGTGTTGCAACATGTTGTTGTCAAAAATTTAAAATATATTTTAAAATTTTTTCCATTTTTTAATATATTTCTGTTGCAATACTTTTTATGCGCGATACAAAGACAAGAACAATCTCTTTAACAATAACGAAAACAACAAAAACCGTTTTTATATACTAAAGCCATGCACACACACGCATTTCCTCAAGCGCAACGCAGTGCAAAGAAAATTTACGAGTGGTATGAAGGAGGCGGCGCGTCGGCGGCTTTAGAAAAGTTTAACAAAACTTGAGAGCAACACTTGCCGCCATAAAATGCTGCTTGTGGGCGCGAAAAGTGCATATTTTTTTTACTGCTTTGCAACATGTGGTAACAAAGGGTGGGGGTGGGGGTGTTGGTTTCGCCAATGCTGCAGTAAAAATCGGTTAAAGCGTGTCGTCTTTGTTGTCGTCTCGTTTTGCAAAAAGGCTTGCCATAAATTTGCGCGAGGCATCCTAAAAGTGGCAATTTCGCTGGAAATTAAAAGTTGAGTTCTTATTTTTATGCTGCATCCGGCGGTGCGGAACTCGGTGTGTGTTTCGCTTCTTTTTTTATATTTTGGCTGATATAGCTGTCGGAAAGTTTTTGCGGTAATTGGTGTGGACAACAAGCTGCATTTTCCGAAACGTACGAGTAGAAGCAAAAAACAAAAACAAACAAAAAATGTAATAATAATTTGTCAAAAAGTTTTCACTTGTTTAAATTTTGGAGTTAAAAAATGAAATGAAATAAAATCAAAAGTTGTGCTACAGCGAAAACATTTAATTGCACATTTTTCGGATTGTCATTATTTTAGTTGATATGTGCTTCCTGTCAAATGGTTATGTCAACTATTTAATTAGAAATTCCTGGCAATGGTTTGGTAATACTTTTAGAGCAAAAATTTTATTTAAATTTCAAACAATTTTGCTAATTTTAAACGTACTAAAAACTTTCGAAAAAAGTTTGAAATATTTTACAAAATGAAAAAAAAAAAAACGTTTTTGCCTTATAGCCATTTTAATGAAACGCATAAATTAAATGTTACTCATACGCCATAGCATATATAAATAAATAACGGCGCGTATACGTAACATTTATTTGGTAATATTTTAGTTAAATATTTTACAGTTGATATGCATTTATAGTCAAATATCAATGGAAACCATTTAATTAGAAATTCCGGGAAATAGTCAAGTGATACATTTTAGTAGCAATTTGTTTATCATATATCATATATACGCAAATGGTTGGCATGTATAATATTTCATACAACTTTATAATTTCACATATAGAAAGTTGAAAATTTAATCAATGTACTAACTATCGCGCTCAACTTATTTACATTTTTCAAAATCGACAAATTCACATTAAGAGCAATTATTTTAATAAAATCAATTGCTTCCATTCTCAGTCTTATGAATGTGTTTAACTATGAAAGAAAAAATCATGTTTTACTTTTCCGTTGAATTTATATAAGTATGCAGAATGTTCTTTTGATTTTCTTGTATATTTTAAACACATTGAAAATAGTTTTACATTCGTCATATTAGACGAAATCAATTCACTTTAATTAATTCTATTCAATTCCATTTGCAATTTTTCATATTATTTTGAAATCAAGATGATTCATCCGCCATGCGAAACAAACTTTTTCAAAAAAAAACGGTCAGAGAAATTAAAATGACTTTAGTTTACTTCTTGATTATTACAAAGAAACTCTTTATCTTCACGTCAAACGATTAAAAATCAATTTACAAAATACGGTTAGAAAACTAAAAACAACAACAATAAAAGGAATTTAATCAATAAATTCCATGAAAAATACGAAAACTTAACTGAAAACAATTTCAAAACAACAAAGGCCAAAACTAGAAACAATTTCGCCACGATTGTCCTTAACACACATAAATCTACATACCTAAAACATGAGTAGAGGCTAAAAAACAACAACAACGAAATGCTAAAACCAAGGCGAAACTTTGATACGATAAACATCGTACTTTCCGATAAATTATAAACGCCACGCCGGACCTTCAACTCATAAATTGACATTCATCAATAAAGTTTTTGCTGTTGTTTATGTGTTGTCGTCGTCGTCGTCGTACATAACACATATGAGTGTGTGTGTATATATAAGAATATCCTTCTTATTCTCCACAAATACACATACACATTCGTTAGTGTAGCATTAAAAAAACGTTAGCACTGTTTAGCTGTTGTATTGACGGCAGTTGGCAGCAGTCAAAGCAGCTGTTGGTACTGCTTCTCGTACTGTTGTTGTTGTTATTGTTGTGTCAATAGCAATACACGTCAGGTTCATTAAGCAAAGAGGATACACATGCCAGTACCTGTACGAGTATAAGTGAGCAAACTACATAAATGTAAGTTATAAATACTCGTACTACAAAACAACAACAGAAAATCGAAATGCTTTGTGAATGGAAAATATTGTGGTGGGTTAATACTTTTTTTTCTAGTAATTTTCAAAAATAGTTTGCGGCTTTGTATATTTACTCATCGCACAATTCTCATATCGAAAATTACTTAGTGTAGCAGTGTGCGTGGGCATATACATAGTTTAACCGGTGGAAATATCGATCGGTGAAGTTTTCTTTTTATATATTTACTATATATGAAAATAGTTAACAATCAAGTTGGAAAACGTCAGCAGTAATGCTATTAAGAAATCAATTTAATTACAGAAGCAACTAAAGTGGCACAAGTAGGCGTATGAGTGATTTTATTCATTTTGAGTTAGCGTTGCAGAAGCGTATTGATTCGAAACATTCGATAAGGATCTTAATGGAATTGTGATTTTAAATAGACAGTTTTAATTACAAAACTTTTATACGGCGTAGATTTTCTATTTTATAACTGAGACTTATTAGAATTACTCATAAGTCCGGAAGAAATGTTAAAAAAACATAAAGAGGTTAAAAAATGTGCAAAGTAAAGCAATTATTGAAAATTGATATTCTGAAGACGCAACGGAAACTCTTTAGACTAAGGTTAATACTGAAAAAAAGTAACTTAAAAGTAGAGAAAGGAATTTTATGCACTAAATGTTTGGAATTAAACAAAACTATGCGGAAAAGAGTAATTTTCATTTATAGCATTAAAATACTTATTTATAATCAATATTTATTGTCCTGTTGGTCTTATTTTTCAAATACGTATTCAAATTCGATTTTTTGCAAAGACAATTATCTTTCTACTTCAGTAAACGTCATAGAAAACATAACAAGTAATAATCATCAAGTTTAAAAATAAAAATCATAATAAGAAATTATAAAGTGCAGTTAAAAATGTTAACAAAAATATGTGAAAAATATGCATTTATTGTAAAATATGCAAAGTTTTTAAAAAAAATATGCAAAATCATGCATTTACAATATACAACAATATGCACAGTTGTTCACAAATATGCAAAACTATTCATTTACTGGAAAATATGCCAAAATATGCACAGCTTTCCAAAAATATGAAAAACCATACATTTATTGATATGTAAAATATGCAAAACATGCATCAACGGTTGAATGCAATTCATGATTCATAATTTAACCGCTTCACTTTTGAGATGCCCAGTAAAAACATGGATTTGCATGGAATTCCTTTCCCTACTTAATGTATGTACATACATATAAGCAATACAGAATAATTATTTTAAACTCATAATTCGGAGCTGCAGTTAATTATTTCTGAAAAGCTACTTACTCGTACATTTATAGCACTCTTTGCTGCTTTTATGCTTTAGCCACTGGCAAAGCAGCCGCAGCGTTTTTAAGTATGTCACATTTCGTATTAATTAAAAGTAAATTTCAGCTTAAGTGCAAGAGTAAAGCACTAAAGCGAATAAGATATTACGAAAATAATTTATTGACGCTTTAAAGTAATGCCAACAACAAATTTTTATATCAATAATTAAAATATTTTCTTTTACAATTCTTTTGCGGAATTTTGCGGTTTTTATTGAGTGTTCTGAATGACTTCCGCTGGAAATATTGTCGCGCATTAAATTTTTATATACTTTTGAATTTAAGGCACACTCAAGCAGAAAACTACGATTTAAATAAAAAAAGCATATTAAATAACAATCATACGTCGCGTTGTGCGCATATAAAAAATGCGCGTAAAAGTTATGCAGTCAAGTCCATAAGACTACGAATGCCATCAATCACATAAAAATAGCAAATTCTTATAGCGAAAACAAAAAAAAAAACTATAACAATAACGATAGGATATACATATATACACATACGTATACATACGTAGTAACATATGACGTCTTCACACATGCTTAAACTGACGTTAAAGTAGCAGATTATGGTCTGGCATAAACAGCATAAAAAGAAGAAGAAAAAAACGCATTAAATTCATATATGCAGATTCACGCGAATTGTCAGAAGGTAAACGTAAAAGGATGTTATTGTCACAAGCAAACACGCGCGCAGACTAACACACACTCACACAAAAGGCTTATTTTTTAGTACAGAAAAAAAAGAAAAGAAAAAGAAAAATTATAACTCATGCAGGCAGTTTCGCAATATAACATAAGAGTGTCATAAATTCGCTTTAGTGAAAAATTAGAATTTCAATTTGCCTGACATGCTTATCATGGTTAAGCGAGAAGGCGCGTTATGAAAAAAAAATTCAAATAGATATAACAGAATAGAAAGACAAATAGCAAAGAATGCTAAAAAAATAGCACGACACACATAGAAATGCTCTGCCGGCTTTCTGGCTTGTTTCTTAGACTTGTAAGACACATTGTTAGGCGCAGCTGGTTTTGCCATTGTTAAGACTAGGCGCCATGCTCGCGAATGCATACAAATGAAGTGATTTGCTGGAATTAATTGACACGAGGCAGCGGACTTTTATTATACTGTCCGACTGGACGTATGAGTGACATTTCACTAGAGGCAATTTAAGATTATGCTAATTTATGTTGAAATAAGCAAGAAGCTTATTGGATTGTAGGTAGAAGTAATGTTAATTAGCAAACCAGTTAGTATGTAAATTGTTGCTTAGTGAAAAAGTGTTATAAAAATGGTTAATAAAAATGATTACTTGTCCAAAAAATTAATTGCAGTTTTATTAAAAGTTAATATAAAAAGCATTTTATATTTGAATTAAGCGAGAACAGCTTTTGTTTGTTTGAAACGAAAGGACGAAGGCACGTAAACGTAATTACAAGCTAATTAAATGTTCATCATATGTCTGGGTGCACTATTAAAAAGCTTCTATTAAACCTCAGCAAAAAAAGAGACGCCATGTAAACGTTAATTACGGCAGCCATTATTGAATTACTAACAAACAAACAAGCTACAAGTAGAGCGTAATACAAATCAACATAGAGCGTACAAAACGTATAAAGGGTAAATTTTAAAATGAAGTTTAAATGAAAACTGGCAAATTTATGGAAAGTGTAAACTGTTTAAAAGTCGGGCTTAAATTCTATTTATTTCACAATTAAGCTTAAGCAAAAATGACAAAGTTTACGAAAGATTTAGTTGCTCTTCAACCGAAATTTGTATAGCAAACAATTGAATTGTTTTCGTGAAATGTTTTCGCAAATTTCATGAATTTCAGAATTTCAAGAAATTTTGCGCACTCAAAAATTATCAGAAATATATAAAAAGGCCAAAAGTTTAAATAAACATGAAACCAACAAAAGAAACAGGAGAAAAACAAAAGCACAGTATAGCTGTATTTGCTAAAATAATGTTATTTAAGTATATGTGTTGGTAATTATATTTAATTACGCACATACACATATACTCGTATATAAATGCAAACATTACGCGCTAACAGTGCTTGAATTTTTGGGCTAATATCATTTTAGGCACACAAAAAAGTGCGAAATGGCAAATAATTTAATGACAGCTCAGAGTTTGTACGCATGTTGTGTATGTGTGCGTGTGTGTGGTTATGAGTAAGTGTTGCTTTGAATCGTGTTAATCTGTGTGTGCTTAAAACTTCACGTGTCAAAAAGGCGTAAATGTAATTTTGCAGAAAAAAAATACAAAATAAATGTTGCTGAAACGCAGCGGCGGCCTATTAAATTTAATTAGCTAATAAAATTAAAAATAATCATCGCAATGCGATTTAATGGTGCCTAAACGAAAGAACGAGATTTGTTTGTCAAGTTTAATTAGCTTAACTTATTTAAAACCCAAGAATTGCTACTAAAAATAGTTGCTTTTAATATTAGGCAAGCAGGGCCTATGAGGAATTTAAATTAAATCTAGATTAAAACCACTTCAAATTGAGTTTTCTCTTGACAACACCGAAAAAGGAAACCCTGCATTAAATAAGTCTGCCTCGAAAGCGACATAGCAACCCAGCCCAACCCAGCCAAGCCGACCATAAATAAAAATCAACAACAGCAGCAGTTGCTGACAGCAAATTTTTTTCTGCTCGCTCAAGCATTATTTATGCTGCCAGCGAATGTATAACACAACCAATTTTGATATACTGGCTGAGCGGCAAGCAGAGGCTGGTTGGCTGGCTGGTAGTTAGTCAGTCCGTCAGTCCGAAGCTGGCTTGTGTTAACAACATAACAACAAAATCAGAGCGGCCGACGTCAACATCAACGGGCAACAGTTGTTGTTATAGTATCGCTGTAGTTATCGTCACGTTGTTGTTGTCGTCATTTTGTTGCTATAGTGTTTGCTGTTGTCGTTTGTTGGTGATGTGCGCGTCCAGGCAGGCTGCCTGAACACGCAAACAAAAAGGAAGAAAAATGTGACGCTAAAAAACAGAAGAAGAAAAATGAGTAGATCTCCATAAAATAGCAATATATTTCCTTGCCGTCTTTTAGGCGCTTACGCACACTTAGAAACAATTTTTTACTAAACATGTTTTTTTTATTTAATCTTCTGTTTTTTTAATATCAAATAAGAAATAATTTTTGAAACTCCACCTAAATATATGCAACACTTTTGAAACTTAAATTTTTTCGGTAAACTGTTAAGCTCAACATTTTCGAAGTATTATTGTTACACATGTACAGCGGGTTTCTGGAAGTGTAAATATGGAACCACACACACAAAGAAACATAAACAAGCAAGCAAGCGTTTTTCTGTCTCTTGGCACTACGCTGTTCAATTTATAATTTTGTCGCATGTCAGCAGGGACGAACAAATGATTTTCGGCGCTTGAAAGCCGCCAACCATTCCGCAGGGATTTATGCGCGCGCAAAATCCAATGTACATATATCGCGGATACATCGTCGTGTATTTTCGCGTTATTTTTTCAGCTTTAACGCGCTTGTAAATTTGGTAATTGTAACAGCTGATGCCGACTGTTGTGGGTTCTTTTGCGTAGCATAGTTACGGGCGCTTACGATTTGCATAATGAGAAATTACATTTTAATGCGTTGACGCGTTCGTTCCGCTGACGAATATTGGACAAATGCGACAAGCAGCAAAATGATGTTGAAATTGAATTTGGCAGGTAAACATTTACAGTTTCTTTTTTGTTTGTTGAAATTTGTTGGTTCATTTATTTATTTTAAATAAATGTTGGCCTTAAAGTATGCTGCGGTTTGCGGAAATTCGTTTTACATTAATTTGTTGTGTTAATTGAGTTTGAAAATTTTATTAATTTGCAGTCTTTGCCAAATACGCAACGCAACAGTTTGCTAAAAATTCGCCTAAAAGCATGCTTTAAATTTTTATAAACTGTATTTACATATATAAATAATTAATAATTCCTCGTTTATTCACTCGGCAGTAGAAAAGCATGCTTTGAATTTTAAATTGGAATCGATTATGATATTCTTAACATAGCATAGCAACTGTTGCGAATCTTTGCCTGTCGACTTTTGTGTATACATAACATTGGCTTAAGTATGCTTTAAATTTTGATAGTTCAAATTCTCACATAATTTAACAAAACATAAATTAATTATAAACAACATTAATGGATATTTACGTAAACATTTTAAAATATTCAAACCTAAGTTGTTGTTTATATCAAATGTCTTCTTAATGCAAGTTTTGATAATTTTTCAACAATAAATCACAACAGAACTAAAATTTACTTAACCTTTTTTTTACCTATACTTAATACAATGTCTTAAAAAAAATACACGTTAAATACTTTAATTTAATTTTCTTATTAAATTCAGCCCTAAGGTATGCAGTATTTTGCATTTCAAAAAATTTGTTGATTCAGCCGAATCTTAAAAAGAATTCGTGGAATTAAAGTCAATAAACGATGTAAATTCTTTTGAAGAGAAATGTGCATATACATATAACATTATAACATTTCACTTTGAAATGTCGCCTAAAGCTATGCAATAATTGTAAAATATCTACTGTCTTTGGACGTTTTAACACTTATTATTGTCTTTAATAAAGCTTTACTTACTTATATATATATATATATATATACATTTTCTTTAATAAGAACTAAAAAATTTCATAATATTTTTAATTCTTACTTTCTTTACTGCCTCCTAAAAGTGCGCTATAAATTGAGAAATGTACAAGTATAATTTTCGCGGCAACCATCTTAATTACATCTCGGGTCTGTGCAGACTGTGTACGTTTTTGTTCAACATAACTGCCGACGCTGCTACCGATGTTGTTGGTGTTTTTGTGTTTCGTTGTCTTCTTTGCGGCGGCGAGAGGCCACTACTAATTGCGGTTAACCGCAGAATTGCGTACAATATGCGGCAGCCTAAAATTATGCTATTGTTTGCGCTTAAAATATGCTAATTGAGCTGTTGCTTGTTTGGGCTTTGTGTCACCCTCGCTTTGTGTGTGCGTACATGCTTATAAAGTAGTAGTGTGCGGGAAAAAAAGAAGGCGTGCCATAAACTGTGCGGTAATTAAAATTTGTAGCCTGTTGCTGCGCACGTTCTCAAACAAATTTAATTGCTGTGATTTTGTATTTAAAATCGAAAATTTGCCATCGAAGCAACGGATTCGGCTGCATTTAATTGCTGTTGGCAAACAAATGACGTTAATTTAATTTAATGCGCTATAATTGAGTGGGCTTTTAGCCGCACACTCGCATACTCGTACATATTAGTTAAATGCCATGTTTAATTTAGTGAGTGGTTTATGCTGAATTAATAGCGAGAAGTTTGTGAAATTACCGGAAAGTGCGTTAAATATTGATAGAGCATAAAAAGCAATTAAAAGTTACGCATACGTCAGGTATGGGAAACGTTTTTAAAAGCCTCGGGTTAAGTAATTTCCAACGAATTTCGATAATATTTTAAACTTTTTCATTGGAAAAGAAGAGTTATGTGCGCCTGCCTACTCACTTCAAATTATAAAACCACTTCGTTAGCATATTTTGCAAACCACAACAAATTGAATACGTGTGCGTATGTGTGCGTTCAACAGCTTAATTAGCAAATTACATTAAAAAATTATTTGAATTTGAAAGCTTGTATTTATCTCACATTAAAACATTCGATATCTGCAAATAATTGCAATTTTCAATGGAAATTGAATCGAATTGAATCCGTGGTTATTCGTTAGCACATCCGATAGTGTAAATTATCTAATTATGTACATTTGGATTTTGCATAAAATTCACATTTTGACATTTGCAAGTGTATGTTTCATTTTGTTTTCTTTTTTTTTGTGTGTCTGTGTAGGTGTGTTTGTGTTCAATATACATTCAAATGCAATTTTGATTTATGCCTTTGCATTGCGAATAATTAATGTACAATTGCCAGAAGAGTTAATTGGCAATAGTGGCCGGGATGACTAATGTTATTTCTGTAATTAATATAGCGAAACGGATTGTTGTGTGATTGTAATTAAATTTGCCATTAATTGTAGTAGGGAAAATGGAAAACTTTGAGTTAGGTGATAAATGGCGAATGCGAAATGTTTATTTTGAAATTCGAATTTAATTAGTTTATATTTGTATTTTATTAATGAAATATAAATAATGTAGTAAAAGAAGGTAAGAAGATAAAAATGATATATTTAAATAGTGCATAGCATACAAATTAATTTATTAAAGTAAATACTTTCTATTTTAATATGTATTAAATAAATTATTAAACAAATTAGGTTATAAAATACTACAAATGAGCATATTTAAATAAATAAGTAAAAATGAGTAATATTTAATACACATTCCATTTAAAAGACGAACCAGGAAGATGTTGGGTGTATATATTGAAAACCGGTATTTTACAACAGATGGCGAAACGAACACATGCGCTGACCCACTCCAATGACAAATACATATGTCATTTTGAAATACCATCGATCAGCTGTCAAAGCCACAAAGAAAATTTGCTAACATCGTGTGCGCATAAGTTTTTTACCATCAGGAAAAACTTCGAAAATTGGCGAAAAAAAACAGCATTCACGGGCAGTTTTGTTAGGATACTTTTTTGCCAAGAAAACTTGTGCCGTAAGTCATCGTTTGCTGGTGGATGTTTAGGGCGACGATGCTTTGTCTAGAGCAGGATAAATGGCGCCCTGGTCAAGAATCAGAAGGAACAGAAAAACAGCCGGAATATGCGACCAGACAAAATGTTCCATCATGACAATGTTTGATCACACGTTGCTACACCGGTCAAAAATTACCAAACGAATAGTGGCTGGGAAGTTTTACTTAACCCGCAACCAGACTTGGTGCCATCCGACTACCATTTATTTAGTTCGATGCGAAAAATCCTCACTGGAATACGCTTCACTTCGGAGCAAGATACCAAAAATTGGCTTGATTCGTACTTGGCCTTTAAAGATGAAGCCTTTTACAGACGCGGAGTTCATTTTCTACCAGAAAGGTGGGAAAAAGTGATCGCAAGCGATGGACAATATCTTTCATAGCATGTTAATTCATTAAGTAATTAAAATGGGGCATTATTTTCATCCAAAAAATCCGGTTTTCAATGTATACCCAATACTAGACAGTAAAGTAAAATCATGTAACGAAAACATTTTTTTTTAAATAAACTACTAAAAAACCGACTCCTAGAGAACCAAGCACATTTTAAATAATTTAAGTTTTGTTGTTATTAGCAACGTTTCTAATGATTAAAAATACTTGTGTGCTCAACCAAACTCAAGTGCTGACATTAAGTTTGCATTTGCTATAAAAAAACTAACGATCGCCCTCGCCTTTGACGTACTCGTAAAAAGGCAAACTTTGCGCTTAAAAATGCAGCCGTGCGTATGAGTGACATTAATTCAAATAATTTTCTAATGCTGCTCATTAAAATCTTAGAACAAACTCAAAGAACACTTTACTTGTGCAGAGGATATAGCTTTGCTTTTTTGTTGTTGTTGTATACAGCTTTAGGGTTTTAAGTATTTTCTATTGCTTTTGCCTCTTTGCATTTTTGCCTTAGCTGTCCCCCATTTCCTATTTCTCCTGGATAGATTTGATGTACACGTACAGGCGGAAATGGCAACAGTTTATCAAGCTTTTTAATTACATCCGTTGTCGTTTTTGCATGCCACAATTGTAAAAATGTGTGTGCGTGTGTGTGTGTTTGTATAAGTCTATGTTTATCCGACTGTCAATGACGGAAATTCAATACGCATTTGGAAAATGTCAAATGTGGCGACGAGATCGAAATTGATTTTAGAGTTTTTCGTTTATTATTTTACCACAGAAAGTTTGACAATTTAAGTCAGGAAATAGTTTTGAATATTTATTAAAAAATAAGCTAAAAATTTCAACGTCTTTTTTATATCAATATCAATTTACAAATTAAAATAATAAAGACACAAAATTCTTTTCTATTTCAAAATAATTTTTATAAAAATTTTAAAACTGTTTTTATTAAAATATTCCAAGAAAAACTAATCACAAAGGAGTATATTGAATTTTCCGAGAGATTCCAATCAACTTGTTTGGACAAAAACAAATTTCCAGCAATGTGTAGCGTCACATTCACTAAATACGCAATGAGCGTTGCTTATGCGTATGTATATGTATGCATGTGCATGTTTGTGTGATTGTGTGACATTAGCAAACATTAATTCACAGAATTGTTATATTTTGCTTTTCTCATGGCGAAACTTTTAACGCAAGTTTTTCCTTTTTTCATGCGCAAATAAACTCGGTTCCGGGAAAGATCAACTTAAGAAATCAGCTCGCAAACGCATGATGTCGACTCGCTTGTTGATTCATGTGCGCGAGCGTATTGAATATTTAGGAGAGTGTGTGTGTGTGTTTTTGTATGGCATACGCACATACTCGTACAATTTGATACACAGTGGCGGTTTGTGCTCCAAAATTTAAAGCACAATTGAGGAGCTTTAAAATAAAACCGATAAATCCATAAGAAACATTATTGAGAACAACACAAAAAACTGATTACATTCTTGGTATCGAATAAGTTCAGAAATTGCGGAGAAGATTTGGATACATCGAATTTTGATTTGAAAGTTTTGGATTTGTCGGTGTTTGCAAAGAAGTTTTTGTAGTTAATTTTTGACGTTTTCTAAAGGAAGCGAAATTTTTTCACTATAAAAACGAATCTTTTATAGAATTTTAATGATAGGCTTTGGTGTAAACTATCCTCAACTTAAAAAATAATTTTTCTCCAAAATTGGATTTGCATGTTTTTGATTTAAAGCTCTTTAATTATTTTATTAATTTTTTTAAAGTTAAATAAATTATTTTTTTTACAACAAACATTTTCGAATAAATAAAATTTTATTATTTTAAAACATTCTGAAAAGGCTAAATTCTAAATTTGAAATATTAAGACAATCCTCCATTGCGTACGTACACATATACATACGCACACACTGCAATTAGTCTTTGAATGTCTTCAGTCAGTGGCAAAAGTGTCTTTGGATTAATTTGTCCATTCTGCTGAAATACGGTCAGCAATGCGTGAAATGCCGAAAAAAAAACTTTGTGATTAATTTAGTGATACGAGAATTTTACCACGTTGTGCTGTTAAATTTATTAGCAAGATGGTGGATTTATTTTTATAAAGATTAGTAAATTTATTTAGTACATAAGAAGAAGAAGTATGAACTACAAAGTCTGAAATATTTAACATTTCAACGAAAAATATAAAAAATGAAAAATTTGCTCATTTTCAACGAATTTGATGTTTTCATTTGAGACAAAATACTGAAATTTTTAAGTAGAAAACCACAGTATTTTAACTTAAAATCGTTTATGACCACTACAACTATTATATTATATACTCAATTATTTTAAATGATGTACAAAATGATTTAAACCATTCGTAGTAATTTTAAATATCCTTTACCCTCGAAAAAGAAATGTTTAACACTGTATGAAACATAGTTTTCGAGTGACTCGAAAATTTTCTCGTATGTTGCAATGTAGCTTGTATGTATAACTAATACAATTGCCATTAAAAAAGTCCAGTTTTTTACTTTTAGTTATAAAATAGTAAAATAATAAAAAAATTTAAAGTTTTTTATGTTAAAATGAAAAGCTTTTAAAAAAGTTGTTTTGAAATAAGTAATTCACAGCTTACATACTTGCTATAATCAAAACTTAAGCCAGGTAGTACTTATTCGAAATAGGAAGCACTAATATAAAAATTAAAAAAGGAAACACGAATTAATAACAGCTTTCAGTTGAAATCAGCTAATTTAAGAAAAATTGCTGAATTTAACAAATATTTTCAAGGTCGCGAAAAAGTGTGCTCACGAAAAGATGCTCGAATCTTTTCAAGTTTTCGCCAAGTTTCAGGAAATCCTCTTGATGTTTTCCTTTAAAAAACTTGTTTTCTTTAATAAAATATAAAATTTGTTTATGCACAAGTTGATTTTTGCCAAGGCAGATACACATTTGCCACATCTTCCTCAGCAGTCTTTTGCAAATTTGCAAAGTAAAGTTAACACTTTACGACCTTTTCATTGCAAGCCAGATGAGAATTTTTTAAGACGGGAAAGAAAAATCAAAAGCTCAAAAGAAAGTAATAGTTTGATAAACGTTGCCATTTATTTATCTGATTTATCAGCACTGTATGCAATTAAATTCAACATTTCCCATAACAGAATAAAGCATGACGACGTAATCATTTGATTTTAATTTAATTATTTCAACCCTTCTAAAAAGTTTCAATTTTTATTACATTAAATGCGTACTTAAATAATGCAAACTTTACGACACTGCGACATTTCGCATTAAGTTCAACATTTGCGCCACTTTTTCGCTCATTTTCCTGGCGGCGGCGGCTGCTGCAGCTATCTTGAAAATTAACCTGATTTCAGTGGAGCGATTATTCGTCACTTAAGCACAAAAAACTAACTTTTACTACACTTTTTTATTTGATGCTACTATTTTTTAGTGTCACCCACAAAAAAAAAACGAGAAAAATAAAGAAAAAGTTTGAATTGTCGGAAAAGTACGAAAAAATTGTATAACTAAAAAGTGCGCAAAACAAAAAAAGTATGAAATAAAGTACTTTCGAGCGGAACAATTGCACTACGCAGTCGACAAAGAGTGCTCAAGTACTTTTCAAAAGTGAAGAAGCGCCACGCTGTGCACTGTGTGGGCGTGGTCGGTCGCACGGACATTGCAAAGTTTTAGTGTTTTTGCGAGGGAAAAGTGGGAAGAGAGAGGTCGGATCTAGTACAACTGGGATGCATAAATTAATTGCAACTTTAATTGAAATGTCGCACACCCCGGCGACAAAACTTTTGCGGCTGACACTGAATTTGCGCTCGCTGAACGCACGTTCGAGCATCGTTGTTCTGGGAGCGGAGGCGGGTCAGTGTTGCCATTATGAAAATTAACCGCTCTTGTGTGTTGTTCCACATTTGCATACTATTTTATATATGGTATTTTCCTACTATTTTCGGTTTTTGTGTTTACGCTTTTTTGCATAAAACCAGGCCTACTACATTTTTGCATAAATCCCCAAATTACTGCTACTATTACGGTGGGATTTAGGCAAACGAATTTGTGTTTGTGCTTATGTGTTTTTGTGTAAGTATTTGAAAGTCTGTTTGTTTGTTCGTCTGTCTGTCTGTCTGTCTGTCTGTCTGTCTGTCTGTCTGTCTGTCTGTCTGTCTGTCTGTCTGTCTGTCTGTCTGCCTGCCTGTAGTGGTAGTGAGGTACATTACCCCATGGGCTCGTTTGCAGTTTTCGATTTGGGCTAATAAAATGCAGAAGTTGTATTTGTATGTTTGTTTGTTTATGTTTTAGTCGACTTTTTTCTGGGTCTAGGATTAGCCAAAAATTTGTTGCCACATTTGGCAACATTTCTTGGCCAGGATTTGAAATGTTTTTCTACGAATTGCATAGTTAATATGAAAAGAAATTGCTTTTTAAGCCTAATGCCGAAATGAGCATTTTTGAATATAAATTTAAGTTCTTTTGGTTTATCTTAACAACAAAAATTTGGCATTTGTTTAAACAAGAAAATACAATTTGACATAAATTGTTAGTTTGAAAAAAGAATATATACATAATTCACAATTTTTGTGTTTCTCTCTTGCACCGCGCAATTCATACACGCAAATATTTGCGTTGGCAACTTGTTTTGTGTGCTTTGCGCTTAAAATTAAAAAAAGCAACAAAATAAAGAGAAACTGAAGATCCTCCTAAAGTAGGCATAAAAACCGAAAAGTGTAGATTTTGCGTTTCTTTTGTGTTTCAGCGTGCGTATTGTTTTTTACACATTTGTGCACTATTACAATAGAGCTTGCATATAATGTTGCGCTACATTTTACACTATTGTGTTTACTTTTGCTAATTCACATTTATACATTGTTTTCTTGGTGTGAATACTTAAATCTATTTGTATGTATAAAAATTAATGCATATTTTTTTCATTCCATTCATCCGATTGCGATGAAACTTTGGAGAGTTGCCGTACTCACGCCGAGGATGGTTTTGGGCAACTTATTACGCCCACAATTTGTTTAGTTAAGTGGAAAAAGTCGATTATTTCGCTTATATTGTTTCAGAACATCTGAACATTAGTATCTGAGTTTGTATGGGTACTGTCGACAACTTCCCTAAAAATAGGCGTGGTTGGATTATTTTTAAAAAAAGTTCGTATCAATTTTACGCCTACCACTATTGCTCAGGAACTTAATGCGCTTTATAGAAAAAATACATAATTTGGAGTATTTTCTTTTACTGTTGCAGTTTTTTTTTATTTTTTACATATACATATTATTTAGGAAAAGTAGTTTTACTATTCTGTAAAATTTAAAAATACAAATACTGTGGAATTTGTGTACATGTAAATAAACAGTCAAAGTTTGTATAGTAGAACAATTCAATGGTTTTTACCGCACAGTTTTAATATTTGAAAAAATTATGGATTTAATGACTTATTATACACTGCATTAATATGCAATATTCACTGTTAAAAATAACTGCACGTTTTGCTGTGCACTTTTATACATGCTAAAATCTACGGAGCTTTTCACTGTACACTGTTATTTGCATGTTACAAAATATTTAAAATACAATATTTCTGAGTTAAAGCATTATTCACAATGTTCAGCATTGTTAAACTTAACGACAAACAAATTTAAAAATCTGGTTTAAAACTTTTCTCACAACCTAATAAATATATTCGCAACTTGATAAAATTTCACTGTTTGCAGTCAATATGATTTCAGAGAACAAAAACAAATCGTATTTTAAAATACCAAAAAATATTAGAATACAAATTTATTTATAATTATTATTTTCTCGGAAGAAAAGAAAGTAATATTGCACATTTATTGGTTTCATTTGTAATTTTATGAGGAGTTAGTAGGAAATATAAAAGTCAGTCAGCAGGAATTATCAGGAAATATAACAGAAGTCAAGAGCACAACAATTTTGTAGTAAAATGCAATATCAAATTGTTGTATATTGGCTTATTCGCATGAAGCGGATTGTAATTATTGTCGAATACGATGAACTCAAAAAACTGCAAGCAATGCGGAAATAGCAATTTTTTGTAAACAAATAAATTGTAAACAAATAAATCGTACAATCAGCTGAATATGCATAAGTAAATATGAAGAAATAGGTCAACCAATACAGAAGCCGCGATCGATTCTCGGTCAAGCTTTTGGTTTTTATTGGCCTAGGTTAGGAGCGGGTTACGAAGAGTAAAACGTAACCACTGGGCGTTGCCAAAGATAAGTAGATTTCTTTAGATTTTGGTTTGGATAGGAATTGCAGTCTTCAGTAGTTCGTTTAAAGCTTTAGACATTAAACATTCATTTAACAATATAGTGTACGATTTTTTTTTTTATAAATAAACAAAGTTAAACTAAAATAAAAATAAAACTGGAGTCCGTTATTGTCACCATTGAAAAACGAGGTTATAGGAAGAAACAAAGTAAAAACTAAATAAGTCCACGAAGAATCTTAATTTTTACAACAAAATACTGCATGGCAAATTTAAACTTTAATGTAAGAAATTTGAACAAATTTAAAAGCTTAATTTAAATATTTTTAATTAACAGTTATCTGTAATATATTCAAGTTTATTAAAAAACTCGAACGTGAATTATCATATAATTAGTTGAATAAATAGTTTAATATATGAATTCATTTTTCACCTATTGTTATAAAAGTCACTTTCTTAAGGTAAAAGTCAACACGAATTCTGTATTTGGGAAAAGAAATGGATTCTTCATCGTCTCTTTTCTGATTGATCAATAACTACCCTATTGTACCAGGCGCTGTCCGGGTTTTGTTTTTAATAAATTGTTCATCCTTATTCCCTGTGTAATTAAAGTCATCATGGTGAATTTCATGTTTTTCACTAACGACGGTGAACGTTATCCAGCCACTTCCACTTCTGGTGAAGCTGTCGACAGTGCCTATACCAACTGAGATACCAAATTTCAGATTTTTAGGCGCAATATTAGCGTTATGATAAAATATTTGTTTCTAAAATTATAGGCGTAATCGGTGGGCGTGGAATTATTTCTTACAGACGCATTCCTATTTTGTATTTTTTATCTATCATATGATTTAAGGTTTAGTTTTTGTTCTTGCTTTCTTCTTAGTTATATTCTTAGTTCTTTTGTTTTTATTGTTTTAATTATGGTTCTAGTTGTTATTGTTATTTATTTATTTAGGTTTTTTTTAAGATTTTGTATTAATTTTTACGGTTTTTAATTCATTTTTCTATTTCTAGTTATTTTTCAAGATATTTTTCAAGTTACTTTTCCTATTAATATATTTTAATGTAGTTTATTTGCTCAGTTATTTATTTATTTATTTGACTTTGTATTTAATAGTTTTATTTATATTTTAATACTTATAGTTTTGTTTTTGATATAAGCTTATTTTTTAATTTCTTTTACAGTTATTTTAAATTATATACATATAAGCAATAAATAAACCTTTGACTAGCATTTATCAACCAATTTAGTTGAGTGTTTTTTTTTTAATTTTTAATTATTAATTTTAACTGTTATTAAAACTACTAAAGTGTTATACATCATATTCTATTCTTTAGCAAAAAACAACGGAAATGATTTTTTTTCAAAGTTTTACTGAAAAAATTAAAATACACTTTTACATACAAAAGCACAGCGGAATGTTAAATTGCGGGTTTCGGTTTGAAAGCTTTTGCACACAAACCAAAAATTCCGTTAAAATAAAAAGTTGCAAAAAATAATTCAATCAAGTAAGAAAATTTAGTCAGTCTTGCCGACTGTTATACATGCATCACATTGTTAAATATCACAACCAGATTCGTTATCAGCCATGCCTAAAATTTTGTACAGCTGAAATTTTGTACACTGTTTGCTCTTATACCCTAGATGAACGGATTAGATCTTGGAGCCAATGACCACGCGCCCTAATGCCAAAAAATATTTTTTCTTTAACGATACCTTGAGAAACGTTTCCGATATTGGGTTGATCTATATATTGTATATTCTTGTCTATATCTATCTTGAGTATTTTTCTATGTTACAAACATTTGCCCAAACACAATATACCCCACAGAGTGGTGCATACAAATTATGACCATCGAAAAGTAACATACCTTAAAACCACAAAAAGTTATTAAAAAAGATAACAACAAATTTAAATACTTTTCAACATAGTAAAGCCTTTAACCGCGTTAAAAAAAGAGTAAAATAAAAATGTAATAGTTGGCGGCAAAGTTAATTTGAAATTCGCCTGTAAACGCATGTCAACTGCGTAACGTACGTAATCACATTTCCAGAGAGCCCTAAAGCCAAGATTGTCCGTCGTTGTGCTGCCACTGTCTGACAGCTTCCGCTGCTGACGACGTGGCTACAGGAAAACAACAACAACAAAAAAACGACAGGAAAAACCGCAGGAAAAGTCAAGCAACCAACCAGCCAAAAAAAAAAAATCGAGTAAAGTGTAAAATTGCTAACAAAATATTGTATTGCTAAAGGTTCGCTTATTCCGTCGTCCTGCGTTCGTTCCGGCGCATTAGTTTCGAGCGTGTAAAAATACAAAAAAATCCGAAATTTAATTTTCCATGAAAATTACTTTTTGCGTAGAGCATTCGCTGTACTATGAGAGCCGAACACCGCGAATAGAGAAATGCTAAATTTCAATTTAAAGCGGGAAATTGTGGCAATTTAAAATAAGCGTCTAACCGTCTTTTTTGCTTTCGCGGTAAGTACTTAGGGCATTGCTCATTGAAAGTGTGTCTAGCTGAAAACAGACAAATAAATATTTACGTTTCGCTGAGGTAGGACATTTGTTGGAAAGCTCTTCGGAGTGGTGATTTTTTTGTTAAAATTTTTTAAGCATACCGAAAATGTTGCAGTATTTGAATACATATTTTACATTCAATATTATTAAACAAATGGGAAAGCAACAAGACTTTATAATGACTTCACAAATGCGCCGTTGAGATGTCCCAGTAGCTTTATATTAAGTAAATGACATTTCAATTATAATTAACAGTGGCTAGACAGAAACATATTTTTTAATCCACATAAAACAATAATTTTTAGCGGTCTAATTTAAGCTATTCAGTTGGTAGGTTAGGTTAGTGTGGCGGCATAAATGCCTCACATAGGCCAACCTAGGCGATAAAATTTTCATTCACTAAATAGAAAAAAGTGTTGACCTCGATTTGCGATTTTGTACCATTATGAATATCTCAGTCTTAGCAAAATTTATGAGTTTTGAAAAATTTATTTTATTTTATATCATTTAGAAATCTGAAAGTAGCCATAGCCCAAGTAAAGCCATTCTACATCTGGCTAAAGCCTGCCAGTGACAAAGTAGATGTCCAAGTGTTTCTACTACCTCTGGTTTACAGCAATTTCTACACCAAAGTGAGATAAAACTTTAAATTATAATGACAACATTGATTTAACAGATTGTTTTCTTTAACCATTATTTAATATTTTATTTCTCAAACATAAGCAAACAAAAAAGTTCTTCGAAAAAATTACGTCCTTAAACCTGATAAATAGCAAGCTGAATTTAATAGACTCGCATTTCCCTGGCGCCATTTTAATAGAGGTGAATTTTTCTTTCGTTTTTTTCGTTACTCCAAAATTACTTTATTTAGCTAAATCCCGCGTTGACAATCGCTAAATGTCAACAGCAGCCAAGGCAAGTACTGTCAAAAGCTGTACTCATCTCGACTTTTGAGCGCAAACGCTGCGCCCGTTACAAAGAATATTTCATTAAACGCACGACACCAACTCACTTTCCCAAAAAATAAGCAAAAGAAAATTTCGCGCTTATTCAATCCGCGCGAAAAAAAATCGCATCATGCGAGATATTGCGCAAAAGAGTCAGAGTGCGTGGGAGGAGGTATGTGAGTGAGTGAGCGAATAAGCACTATTTGCATTTGCCCGTTTTTTGGCAAACAATTTGAAATTCACGTCAAGTGATGGCAAAGGCGTTGGTAAAAAACAACACCAACAACAACAACAACAACAAAAAAGCGAACAAGTGTCAACGAAAGAGGAACATTTAAAGGCGACATAATCACGTCTTGTTAGGGTAGGATCAGCAGAAAATTACTTAACGAGCGCGGCATATAAAAACTAAAGGACAAATACGAGTACAAATGAAAAGGAAGAGACAATGAATTGGCATGATACGTATGTAGTCGCGTTGCCACTATGCCACGTTGCCACATTTCATTTTTTTTATTCTATTTAATACAAAAACTGTTTATTTGTTTTTTTCCCCGTTTCGTTTTAAAACGATTGACAGTTAAATAAATTAAATGTTTTATGCAAAAAGTTAAATAACTGCCAAAAGGAAACGGAAGTGACAACATTTAATGAAGTACTTTTAATTCGTTTTTTCTTGAAACAGGAAGCAGGCACATACACACACACAGAGAAATTATTTACGCGTAGTTTACTGTTAATCAACGCTAATGGCGCGCGCTTAATTATGGCGGCCACAGTTGACAGTTGCTCGTGCACAATGTTGCCATATTTAATGAAATGTAAACTTTTTGTATTGTTTGTTTACTTGTTTTTTTTTTGTCTTCGCAATGGTCATTATGTCGGGTATTTTATGCTGAACGCTTGTGTCGCGATTCAATTAAAAATCGCATAAATAATGGCTTTAAATAAACAATTTATATTTTTGTATATACAATTTTCAGTCGGATTTTGTGTGAATGTTGTTGTTGCGTTAATGAGCGCTTTAAACGGTCACAGTGAACTCGGTTAGTGGACTCAAGGAGAATTTTGTTTAATAAGAGTAAAAGAAGATATTATTTTCAATTACTTTAGAGAACATTTAATAAAAATGACAGTAGTGGACAGTAAATGTGCACGGTAGTTTTAAATTGAAACAGTAACTTTTACTGTTTAGCAGTTTAGTTATTTTTTTTCTTATATATTTGCAGCAGTTAAAATTAAATAAAAACTAAATAATTATATAAATAATATTTGACCTAACCGACCTAGAAGAGTGCAGCCTGAAACTTTTTTCTTTTTATGCAAACTCAGAGGTAAGAGAGAATAGAGAAAAACTCAAGATAGATAAAGACGTATATGTATATATATATATTCTTGATCAGAACCAAAAATCGAGTCGATTTACCCATGACCTTCTGTCCGTATGTCTGTCATCATTTTTTGTTATCACGATAGCGAGAGAACCGTTAGAGATATTGAGCTGAAATTTTATACACTAGTTGCTCTTATGCCCAAATAGTTGTAACCACGCCCACTATTATAAGTAATACTGATATCTTGTTAACACGATATCTTGATAACCGTTGGATATATTGAGTTAGAACAATTGTATGGTATTCTTGGGATCAACTGATTAAATTTTGGAACCGATTAAGGTGGTCCATGTTTGTTATATTTTTATTACATGGTTAAATAAAGCCCTTAAAACTTTAACAGATTTTTGTTATACGCAAACGATTGAAATAAGTAGAGTAAACAAATTAGGGTTCCAGATTTAATTTGTTTTTTAAATATCATCATAAACCACCCTAATTTGATTGTAAAATGTAACAATGTGGTGCATTTGAAATAGTCGGTATGCCCGCCTATAATTTCTTACTTGTTTTAATAGATTAATAACTGTTTAGATTTGTTGCGTTTAATGAGAACCGAACCTAGGACGTTCTGCGTCGAAGGCTAACTATCGCGCTACGCCGTAACAACTTTAAATTTTTATTTTTTTGCTGTGCTTATAAAAATAAATTTTCTTTCTCTAATGCTAAAAATATACTGTGCTTTCTTTTTTTACTGTGTTGTCGAAACCAAAGTAAATGCAAATTAATTTCACAAAAAAAATTAACAAATCATTTTTAACCTTTGCATGCTTAATTGTAAATCATTTTGTTTGTCAACTACGGCACACAAATATACACAAACCAAAAAAATGTCTTTACATGTCAAAATGTTATATACCCAGAAAATTGGTCATTACGAAAAAATAACAACAAAACACAATTTCTATCAAAAAAAAAAACAAAATAATTGAGGTCAGTTAACTCTCAGTACAGGTAAAAGAAGCAAAAGCTTTGGAGAACAACAGAAACCACAGAAAACCAACCAACTTCAAAAAACCCAACTTAAAATATGCCACAAAGACCAATAACCAAAATCAACTTCAACTTCCACCGACTGTGCACTGGAAAAGGTGTCGCAAACCCGCAAGCACCAACGAAAGTGTGCACCAAAGTTACCACGCTATGCTACACCTCATACCAAACCAAAGAACATTGCCAGCTCAAAAAAGAAAAAAAAAAAGAAAATTATCGGCCAAATAAAAAAATTCGAACTGACGCGCGGGTTTTTTCACAGGTCGCGCGACGTTTTGTGCGCTGACCCCAAAAAAACGGAAACCCGCAAATGGAACGTAGCATATGGCATATGTATGTACATTTTCCGGTTTCGGGTTACGGTTGCCGTACACACATACTTACATACAAATGCTTTGAGCGTCACACGAGTGTGAGATTAGTTTTCTTTTACATTTTAGCTGGCGTATTGAATTTACACTGTGGTTAAATTTTCCATAGATAAAATTTAAACTTTTTTGATTTGAAAATGTTCAAAGGATTTCTTAGAATTTTTGTGGTTATTCTTGGAAATAGGTTTTTTGGTTAGTTAAAGCTATTGTTATATTAAATTCGACTTTTCTTCTATTAAAACTATCTCAGTTATTGACAGTAGTAGTGAGATTATTTGAAAAAAAAATTTTAAGTTATAAAATTAAATAGAAATATCCTTAGCTATGCTGAAAATCAAATACCCTTAACCATTTTAGAGACTCAAATTAATGAAATTATTAAGGTTTGCATTGGTATGTACATTGGTATGTAAAATTTTAGCAAAAATTATAAATAATCCAAACACTTGACCATTCAAATTAAATGTAAGCTAAGTGACAATCGAGAAGCTTCAAATCAAAAACCGATAAATGTAATTTTAAATAAAATTGTTTTTTGTTATATGTATGTGCTAATTGAGATAAAGATAGTCTTCAATAGATTTTATACTGAGATACAGTACTAATAAAGTTGAATCCAAACTTAAATTTTTTGCAAACTTCTTCAATCGCTTAAAAATTAAGAGAGCCGAGAGACAACAATTTTTAAACAAAGTAAAATACAAAACTTTCGAATTCAAAAACTAATATATCCAAATAAGCTTTCGCAATTTCTGCACCTTTACAAAATATGTTTTCGTACAGTCTTCGCCAGTTAATTTCACATTTTGTGAACTTATTTTTGAAGTAAAAGAAAGTATTTCTGAAGTTATAGTCGTGGGCGTAATCAGTTTTTTGTGTCTCTCTTTAAAACGTTTTTTAATGATCTGTGTGTGATTTAACGCTTCTCAATGCTAACCATTTCAGCCTGGAGGAAAATTTTCTATTTAATTCAACATGATATACTGAAAGCCGCCCTAGGAAGTTTGTTAATTCGATTGACTGCGTTTCAGTGTTGCCGTGGTCACTTGTTCTTATACTAAGTACAAAAAGTCGTTGAAATTTTTTTTTTTCAAATGTTGTGGCTTTGCTTTAATTTGTACCACCACGTTTAGAGCACATTTTCAAAGGACTTGGGTGTGGATCGTGGGAGGTACAAGCTTGAAGCAAAATTAATGAAATACTAATGCGTTTTGTTCGAATAATAATGCCAGACATTTTGTAAGTTTGTATTTGATTTGACAATTTATTTATTAGTATACATTCCGCTGGCATGTTGGCGTGTTCTTAGAGGACAGAGTAACCGGGAGTAATTAGTTCGAATCGGCAGTTTGTGCGTTTTGGAACTATGGCATTTCATTGCTGGACGAAAGCTTTTGAGTATGCTTGAACTTTGCTATTTGTTCATCACTAATAAACGGCAGTGAAAATATATATATACATATATGTACATACATACACGTACACATGTTAACATGACTTCCCGTTTCGATTGCATTGCATTTGGGAAGTTGTTCAGTGTTGTATTTAATCGGATTAAAGTGTTGAGAGTGCATTTGTAGCATTTGCAGCATTTCTATTTGTCTCTGGTATCTATCAATGAGTTATGACCAATTTCAATCGATATTCGAGCAGAATTTATTTAGACGGGGGCGAAGGGGAGGGTACATAAATAAATGCCAGCAGCGAATTGATATTCTAAGAACACTTTTGTAGAGGACGGGAATTAGATAATAAATTTAAAATGGCAATTGCAAATAAAATTTTATTAAAGCAATTTAAGTTTTTCGCAAACGTGCGTAGTTTTAATTTATTGAGTTAATAAATGTGGTTTATTTAAATAGTCAAATTAAGTTTGAACTTCTGCAATAGATTTGTTCTAGGTGAGTATATAAAAGTGGCATAAAATCAATTGTATATATGTATGTTTATAAATCTGAATATAATGAAGTCAACCATAATATGATTTTATTGGTTTAACGTTGGATTAATCAAATATAAGTGTACAATTTCTCTAACAATTTAGAGAGTGGCTAAGTTGCTTTTGTTTTTGATTGTCAACTAAGCAATTAAAGGTTCGAATTCTGGGTTAAGAAAAGTCGATTTTTTTTATTTTAATGTTGAAAATTTATAATTAGCAAACATCACAAGCTTTATCATAATTTATTAACAACGTTTTAAATTAACTGTCAAGAATTTCTTATTTAAATGAATCCTTGTTAAATTTACATTTTTGCCATGTTAAAATAATATACATGTACTGTCATGTTTTTAGAAAACTTTGAAATTTTGACACTTTTGAAGTCAGTGAAAAATTCTTTTTCAAGTTGAAAAAAGTCATTCAAGTGAAGTTCATATCAAATCATTAACATCTTATAAAAAATTATTTAAAATGTATACAGAAGTCATAAATGCAAATCGTCTTTGAGGACGGGTTAATAATAAAAAAAATCTCCTAAATTAGTTATTCCAGGAAGTCATGTAACCACATCGCAACGAATTATATCCAATTAAACCTAAGCACAACGAAGGTAAATTGTAAATCGAACAAACCAATTTGGTTGATGACTTGGCAACCAATGACAAGAGCAACAACAACAACAACGACAGAGACAAAGACAACAACGATGTCGTCGACTACAATTGACAGAACATGCCAGAAGATTGTTATTTTGAAAATAAACACAACAACAATAACAAGAACAACAATTGTTATAACTACAAAAGAAAGGCGTATTTGTCCACTGCATAGTATACAAGCAGCAAAACAACCTCAATCTAACCAAAAACCTTAAGTAAAATAAACACAATTACAAAACGAATATTTCGATTTATTTTGTGAACTAAATACATACATACGAGTACATACATACTGCCAAAGTAAGTTACCTTGGCAGCAGACTTTAAATACAAAAAGCCACTTGAAGAGCCAAATGAAAATAAACCCACCTCAGGACATAAAAGGCAGCTTTCAATATTTGTCTGTCATTTAAATGGTTAAAGGAAATAACAACAACTCAAACTATTTTTAATTAAATTGCTGCAAGGAGTACAATTACCAGCTTTTCAACTAAGCGTTAAACTTTCTAAATAACATTACCATTTTCTTTAATTTGATATATAATTTCTTAAATTATTCATTTCATTTATTAATCAGACATTTTATGTTATCAACCATTCGAATATGACATTATATTGTTTGTTTTTTTACATTACAAATCGTTAAACTGCTTTAAATGACTTAAGAACCAAGCAGGAAATGGTTATTGCTAACAAACTAGAACTAACCGCTGAAAAAGTCGGAAATTTTAATGCAAGTGTCCGCCAGTACTCTTTGTATAGCTTCAATGATTTTAGGCCTGAAAATCGATTTATATAAATACATATAATAAATTACTTATATACATAAGTATTTCAGGTCTGAAACCTCATATGAAGGTGAATCATAACAGAATTCAGTGTTAAAAAAATAAGTGAGGCATACATTCCTATATAGAATCCAGCGCTTAAACTTCCAGCCTAAATATATTTTTCCAGTTAGAATTTTCTTGATATTTCATAAAGTTAATATAAGATTATGTTTTAAAATCAATTGAGAATTATGTCATCTAGCATGAAAATGACAAATTCTTTTAAAAATTAAAGCAAATAATCAGGAATTATTTTTTCCGAATTGAGGTCAGTTCAGAAATTTAAATCTGAAATCAGAAAAAAATGCTGAAATATTCAGCTTGGAATTTTAAAGGCGTTTATAGTAAAGTTCTAAACAGTTAAAAAAAAATTCAATGATGAATTGTTCAGGTCTAATTTCCCAGTGGTGAATTCGAACCTCAGCAGGCAACTGGTAAACAAATCTCTGCTGGGTGGTATCAAAGCACCTATACAAGCCAATGCAGTTTGTATAAGTATAATGGATTTTTAACAATACCATAATACCATCATAAAGCTTACAAAAACAAATATAAAAAATACTTTGTACAGTTAAATGCAGCTGTTTTGGTTGTTAAATATGCATTATAATAAAAGATAATATTTTTTGGGTTGTCGTAAGTGTATCCAAAAAATATCAACACTCAAAAAATTCCGTCGGCAAAAATTTTGTAATTATACGAGTAACTATTTTAACAGTTTTTCTGTTATTTGTCTATGTAACAAAATAAAATAACTGCAATAAACGTTATTTTATTTAAATCGAAATGTCGTATGCAACTAAATGTCTCGAATATATATGATATATGTCGTCTGATTCAAATTATTCCTTTGTTAAAAAAAATGTAGTTAAAATAACTACAGTAACACTTAAGTTTTGCTTAACAACAAATGTCGTACAAACAACAGGAAATTTTTTTTGTTTTACTGAATTGTTTTTTTTTTTGTTTGTTTCAACAATTCAACTTTTGGACAACTCAAAGTTGATATGTCTTCGATTGTTGTGACAAGTGCGCCTAACTGCATAAGTCGTTAAGCTTGATATTGTATTTACGTTCGAAAAACCCAAAATGGCTATAAACCGACAATTTCAACATGAGAACAAGTGTTATTTATTTAGCTAGGAAAATACGAGTAGTTGCTCATGTAGTTGTATGTCTGATTGTTTGTCGACGTTCCAAAATGGTCTTCTAATAATTGGCCACCTGCAAAGCTCGTCCACTACACTAACGCCTTTAACAAATACGTCGTCTTTAATGAACTTAGCCAAGGAGCTGTAATCAAAATCTGATGTTATTGTGGTTGTCGTTCGACCTCAAAGCACGTTGACAGACAATGTGAGCCAAATGGGTGTGTCTGTCAACACAACACAACACAGTACTGGGACAAGGACTATCAAAGGCACTTGAGCACTGTACAATGCACGTGTAAATATTTGTACATCGGTGTGTGAGTGTGTATTTAAAATGAACATATGTTTGTGTGTATATGTGTGTGTTTTAACGTTTAATGTCATGGCAACATGATTTGGTAATCAATTTAAACTTTAAGCAGAGCAATCAAAATGTTTTTAAGTTTTTTGATTGAGTGTTCGTTTCGGGTACTTTGCGAGTTTCATTAGTTCTAAAGAAAATCGACTTGAAATTGCCGATTTTCTTGTTGCTTTATTTATTTATTGGGATCATAAATAAACGAGCAAATTGCTTTGTCATTTTGACAGCCAGCACTTGTAGTAGTCGTTGTTGTTGTAGTGGTTTTTGTAGTTGTTTTGTAGTAAGCCAAACTGTCATTTGCAGCGGTAATTTCAACTTTTGAACAAATGCGCAATTAGTTTTTTTTATTTGAAAGTTTTCCTCTTCGCTTCTTATTTCATGTATTTAATTGTTTGTCAGTGGTCATTTGCTTTGTTTAAGTGACAATCTTTTTTCTAACAGTTTCCAAAATACTTTCTCGTGCTGCAAAGTTTTTGTTAAGATCATGTTTTAAATTGTAATTTACTTGGCAGGATACGGATACGGATACGGCAACTGAAACTTTTTACTTCTTACTTGTGACTTCTGTTCTGCTCCGGTTGTTCTAACTGCGGGTGGTTATTTAAGTACTGACTTTATGTACTATTGTAATATATTTTCGGCTCTTAATAATTGTTTAAATATTGATGATTTTTCTTTTCACTAAATAATTAAAATTGCAAATAGTTAAAACATAATATTGATATGTCATTTATGTATAAATTAGGAGCTTATAGAATCCGGATAAGCTCGGGTTTAGACTTGAATGTAAATATGTTTAAAGATAATTATTTAGCGGAACTTTCCGTTACTCTCAGTTGTAGTGTTTCTGAGTTACTGCAGTGGGCATAACATTGATCCAACCACTCCCATTTTTTTGGTCTAGTTGTCGACAGTGTCTATACAAACTCAGTTAACAAATTTTAGATTATTAGGTGGGCGTGGCAGCCCTTTTAGTTCAAAACCTTTCTTCACAAAATTCATCCAAATCGGATGGACGGTTTAGAAGCATTTTGAAAACTTTTTAACAAATTATGAGTGAAACAATCACGGCTGTACAGTGGAAATTAGGGACAAATCCCGAATGAAGTTAAAATCCAATTTTGTTCAAGTCCCTTTCCAAAAGGGAATTTAACCTCAAATTATCATTGTACTATTATATAAAACGTCATTTGACATATATCCATGGTGGTTAGGCCACGGCACCAAATACGAACAAAATCAGTATAGTCTTAAAATTTTTTATTCATAAAGCAATAAGTACAATTTGTATTTGCAAAAAACTGAGAAGAGGAAATGGAGGAAAAAGATAAATTTTTTGTCAAGTTTATTTAATACGTGCCTCCCTTATTGGAAAGAATTTATCGGTTTTTGAGTTGTTCTTATCAAATAACAATTTAATTTTCTATTGATTATCTTATCATCTATTAAGTATTTGATCAAATGTTGCGTTTGTCGGCGGATTTTAATCAACCACGCCCCATTTTTGTAAGGTAGTAGATTTCATTACCTTACACCTCCAAATTTTATCATTTTCCTGAGTTACGACGGTGGGCGTTAAATTAATTCAACCACGTTCACTTTTAGTGAGGAAAATTTGATCACCGTACAATCACCACTAAATCACTATCACCTTTGATCATCGCATTGTGAAGTTATGACGATGGGAGTTTGTTTAATTCAACCACGCCCACTTTTGGTAAAGTTGTCACACCAACTAAAATATCGAATTTAAGATTTCTACATATATGCAATATGATCAAGAAAATCGAATTTTTCACTTCAATTAAATAATAATAGGCTCTATAGGTGGGTGTGACATATTTTATATAGCCAATGAAATCTTTCAGCCCCAATCAAATATGTGTTCCAAGTTTTTCATAATAATAATTCGTGTATTGACGCCTTGAAATATTTCAAGCAAAATTTTGTAAATGAAAATTATTTTGGAATTTTATATTTTTACCTAGTTATAAATTCAAAAGCCAAACTATTTTGGCTAAACTAATTGAGCCACATTGATAAGGGATAGATATGACATACATATGACATAAAATGAAAATTAATTAATACAGTTATATTCTAATGGGATCTAAATTATGTCATAAAATGTTTTTTTTCGGAGAAATTAACCCGTTAAGTAAAATAATGCACTAAATTTTGCCCAACATATTTTTTACACGAGAGCCAAACTTTAATGAATATTTACCAACAAAATTTCTTGTTTTGATTTTTTTTTTTAAAACGCCAATTACTGTTATTTGGCAAAAGGTGTTAAAAAAACCAAAACAATAAAAAATAAAAGGTACAAACCTGTTGTTCCATTTTTTGATTGCGGCTGCTAATTGCAGACATTTTGGCGGCGTTGTAGTTTGCTCTGTTGTTGTAGCTGCCGGTGATGTTGGTGATTTATTTGCTGATGCTGCTGTCGTTATTAATGCTGCTGCTAATGACGATTAATGCAGTGTTGCAGAAAAAATTGCATCAGCAGCAAAACAAAAATTTAATTGCACTTTTACTTTTATTTTTTGTTTTGTGTGTGCACAAAGAGAAATTTCAAAACTGTCGAACAAAAACCAAAAATTCTAAACTTTATTTTTTGGTGAGTGACGAGAGATAAAAATATAAATAAACAAACAACAACACGAAACAATGTGCGATGGGCAGCTGTTGCCGTTTTTTTTTTTTCTTTCGTTTACAAAACAAAGAGCACACTGCGCGAGTAGCACATTTTTGTGAATTTAAAGGAGAAGCACGGCACTTAATAAAACATCTGGCAGCGCGAGCGACTTAAAATGCACAAACACAAGAAAAAAATTGTTCTCACTAAAACACACACACGCGGCCGGACGGTTATGTTGCAAACGCGAAATTGAAATTGAAATTGTTTTTGTATTTTTTGTTAGCAACAACACCAAATTGCTGCAATTTTTAACAAATTTGTGTGAATTGCAATTTGAGTGCAATTGACGAAAACAAAAAAGAAGAAGGCAAAAGCGATTTTAAAAGGTTCAAATATGATTTATTTTTAGTTTTAATAAATATGGCGCGTTTGTTTTTTTTTTGCGGTTGCTAGGCTGACGTCACTTTGCTGTAGTTTAGATTTTTTGTTTGTTAAATTTTTTAAATACAATTAATTTTACGCCTCACAATTTAACTTTGATTAAACTTTAAAATTTTACTTGCTTTTTGTTTAGTAAATTTGAAATCACATTCAAATTCGCTTTGAAATTCAATTTAGAATTTATTTCGCACAACACATTAGAAATAACTAAAAATTGTATGTTCTCCCGCTTGCACAACCTCGCAGTCTGATTTCAACACAACAACTGAAGCGCTTCTTGCTAAATTCAAATTGAACCAACCGAAAATGTGACTTCAACGTATTATTTCGGTCGTTTGCCTAGTAAAATACAAATACAAAATAACAACCCTCCCGTTGTGACACACACAGGAGAAGCCAATAACAAATATCAAAAAAAGAAATCCAGCAATCGTATCCTTTCTCGTACGCAATCGTGCGCTCATTTCCAAGTGTTACTCACATGAGCGCACTGCTTTAGTCAAATACTAGGATACTCTCGCTCTTGCGCGAGCACGCTGTGGCAGCTGTGAGTCAAATGCAGCGAATTGCATTTTGTGTTGTTTTTGTATTATTACTACTGCCTGTTGTTGTAAAATGGCATGTGGCATGTGCTTGTGTGCTAACTTGCTCGCGTGTTCAACAAAAGGAAGTTCTCATATTACAAACGAAAATGCTCTCAGTGAAGGAAAACAAAAAACAAAACCTAGCAACAACTATAACAACAAATCGTAAGCCAGAAAGCGGAGAGCACTTTTTTATAACGACATTCTCTCAGTTACTGTGAGTTTTATAGTTAGGTTAAGAGCCGCTCTTTTGTATTTTATGCATTACTTTGTTGTTGTCGTTTTGTGCTGTTTGTGTGTGCGTTTTGTTTACATTTTGAATTTTAGTCTGCCCGTGTGTGCATGTGTTTGGTTGTTTGAGCGTTGAAAGATTTTGAATTGAAATTTTTATTGCACCTTGGGCCTAATTAGTTGAACTAATATTTGTTGCATAGTTTCAGGCGACAGTTTAGTATTTGCAACTTTTGAAGGACAATTCAGGGCTGCAAATAATATTTTTTTTATTATTTGTTTGAATAACCTTTTAAATAAAATTGCATTTGTTTTTTTAATCTCTGGATAAAAGTTTGTCTTTTAAACTTCTTTAATAAAAATAAAAAAATACCTGATATGTAAAATTACTAACCTTCGAGTTTTAGCTCCATTCTGTTTCGCTTGTGGTACATTATGAAGATAAAAACCGGATTTTTATATATTTTTTTGTATCTATTATTTTTGAGTAACTATTTATAAGACAAAACCAATTTCCACAGCAGGGATCTATTTTATATTTTGTTAATTATCCGGTTCTGAAGATCGGATTTAGAACTCCTTAAATTTCTGGCTTAACTACAAATTAAAAAAAAAAAATATTAATTAAAAAAACAATATTTTTTTTAATAAAAGGCTATAGAAGCACTGCGACCTGAAAGATCCATTATGTGGCATCGTTGGCCTACAGACACAATTCCAGAGTATTTATAAATCTTGTAATCGTCGTGGGCTTAAGTTTTACCAAGTGATTTGGAATTATAATCCCATTGCCTAGGTAAAATAGTTATGTCTTCGTCTTCCTGCCACTGGACTAAGAACATCTTCAGCCCTTTCCTGCTCCTCTTGGCAGAGTCGGCATGAATCATTTTCTACCACTCCAATTTTTATCAGATGGTAATTAAGTTTATAGTGTACTGTTAAGAATTCACTCTAGAGTTTAATGTCTTTGCTGCTAAGGTTAAAAAAAACTTCTACCTTAATATACCCTGGGTCAATGAGTCTTCTTCACTGTCGCATGCCTGTTTGGTCTCTACAACGCCCTTTGCTAGAAGTCTTCTTTACCATGTACTTGCATATCTATCGCAATGCGCGTATAGGGGGTGGGTAGGCAGTATTGAAATGAAGACTGCATTTCCCCTGGAATCGAATTTTGAGTTGGCATTGACAAAAAAAAAAGTTTTATATATGTTTTTTTTTTTTTTTTTTTTTTTTTTAATTTTAACGTTATTTTGATTTATTTCGTATTTTAAAGAAAAGCTTAATTTAAAAAACAAAAAGTACATAATATATAAATAAATAAATATATAAGTGTATATAACAATAACAATTAATTATTTAATTTTAGAAAATTATTGAAAAAAAATATACATACATATGTATATATGTAATTCGTTGATCACTTTGTTAACAAAATATTCTTTACGTATAATAATTAAATAAAAGCTTATATTTTGCTAAATATCAAAAAACTTCAAATTGTTTAATTGTTTAATGTCATAAATTAAGGTCTTTCTAACTTACAAAATGTTAAACTTACACGCAAAAGCTGTTTTGCGTTGGGCAAAACCGATAAGAAAAAAGCTTTTCAAACTTTGTTGCAAGCTTACGACTAGTTGTGACTTAAAGCTACGTGCGCAACGGCTGTAAAATTTAAAAAATAAATAAAGATGACGACGTGAGTTAACAATAATTCGAAAAAAAAACAGACGATGGTTCGTGTCTCTCATAGGAAAAACCGCGCTGAGTGTATCCCGATTAAGCACGGACTCCGACTATTTGAAGAATCGTCGTTTTTTCTTCTTTTCCGGTTCGGGCGGCGGCGGCTCAACAATTTGTCGCCGTGGCAGAAGTGGCGGCGCCGTCATCACCGGCAACTCAAGGCTATCCATGCTCTTCGCCGATGGCGAAACGGGCCGTGGTGGACGCAATATCGATTGTAGTTGCGGCACCGACGATGACAATTCGCTGCCATCTTCGGCGATCTTATTCAAACGTGATCCATGTATCGATGCCAAATCGGAGCAGGGTGTCTTTAGCTGAGAGCCATCGCTATTGATGTCGCCATCGCCAGCAGCATCGCCCTCGCCCATCTCGCTAGCAAGACCCATGCCAATGGTGGCGCCTATCTTAGCGCTGGCATCCTTAAACGTATCGCTGAGCTTGATCTGCACCACATTGATGAACATGGAGGTCAACGCCAGTCCAAACATCAGATAGACAATGCTGATAATGCGAAAGATGGGCGACTGCGGTACCAAATCGCCAAAACCAATGGTCGACATCGAAATAAAGACAAAGTAGAAGGACTCAAAGTACTCCCAACCCTCGGCCACGGCGTACATTACGACGCCCAAAAGCATATAGGATATGAGCAAGATGGTAGCGACCGTTATGGGTAAATTGAATTCATCGTTAATCTCAAAGGTTTCCGGATAGGGTGATGTCGGTGTTTCCGGATGTGAACCGGCCGCGCCCATCGAACGTTCCGCTTCGGAGGCATGCGATTCAATGTCAGGTGTTGCTTCGCCACTCATGCCAAAGAAATGGCTCGGTCTTCGTGTCATGTCGACGGTCATGTCGTAGACGGTGTTAAAGCCGCTCATGGCATCGCGGATTTGTTGCTGTTTGCGCAACTTGCGACAAGTGCCCGTATAGTAAAGACGGCGCACAAAGGCCCAGATAAATTTGACGGCTCGCGTAAACAATTTACCGAAATCGGCGAGCACTATCAAAAACATCGGTATGCCGATAATGGCGTAGACAATGGACAGACCTTGACCAAGCGTTGTTTTTGGCGCCAGATGGCCATAACCTATAAAAGAAAACAAGAAGTACAGAAGATTAGAATACTTGTAATTTATTTGTAGAATTTTATTAGACTTATATGAGGATACCCTAAACCCAAATTAAGTTTATACGATATAAGGACATCGAGATCGTAAGTATAATCGATTTGAAAAATAGATCAAATTAGGAACCGGTTATTGATTGACTTATTATGTGATATTACTGGTTTCGTGCGAGCATTGTGATATCTGGATAAGCAGTAGTTGATTAAAATGAATATTTAGGAAACAGTCTGTAGACATTAGAGCTTTCATTTTACCCACCGCCTAAAGAAAGTTTTCAACATGTGATAATACCAAGCAATATCTCTGCTTTCGATCTTGTGATAATTTTGGAATCCGACCTACAAAGATCATAATAAGAACCAGATAGGTTATGCTAGGTAAGATTGGCTTATCTAAAAGATATTTCACATGGACAAGTACTCCTTTCTAAGAAGAAGATAAGGTTCCATAAAAAACAGTTCGAGATCACAACTTAGAAAAAAAATGTTTATAGACATCACCGCTTTCATATAACCCGCTGCCTAAAGGCTGTTCAGAGCAGGCGGTAATACCGAGTAATAGTTCAGCTCCCAAAAGATAAAATAATCGTCATTAACTTTCTTCTATATGAACTATCGCACCTATGGTTGATATCACGGTCCAGCAGTACATAATGCAATTCATAAAGCTCCACGATTTTTCGCCGGGTCGTCGACGCACGCCCAACTCCTGTATCTCATGCAGCTCTTCTTCGAATTTGCGCAATTTCTGGCGTGCCAATGACTTCCAATCATCCTCTCTATGATAATAAAACAAATTTATACATTTAATTCAAAATCGACACGAGAAATAATCGATTTCCAACCTCATGTTATGGCTGGACGTCCACAGGATATCGATAAAGTCGCGCTTAACCTTGCGCACCTCACACTTGTAAATGTTTTCCGAGGTGCCCTCGGTATAGCGAAACATTAAGCCACCGAAACCCACCAACATGCTAAGCAAAATCATGTGGCTAATACATGTGTTGCGCTGTCGCCGGAACTCTAACACCTCCTGTGGATAGTCGAGCTTTAGGCGACGCCATTCATAGCGCGCCTGCGCCACGAATAGACGCAGAAAAGCAAAGGAGATTACTTTGATCGGTGCATCGGTGGTTGGCGGTGGTTGAAGCGGTGGTTCCTTTTCGGTAGCTTCTTTCGTTGGCTTGGGCTTGGCGGCACGTCTACTCTGTATGTATCGCACTAATCTGGCTATTAACGAAAGTTTGGGCGAGGCTTTCGCAGGAGAAAGTTGCTCGGAAATTAACTCAAACTCTCTAGAGAAATCCTGTTTGATTTCTGTGGTTTCTTCCACTTCTTGGCGCGCAATGCGTTCCAGACTTTGCTTGCGGCGCTGTTCAATTTGCCGTTTCGATTCTTCGTGTCGCAAGCTGCGACGCCGTCGTAGAGCTTCACGTTCAGAATCCACTTCAGTGCTTGTGGCCTCAAGTCGACGCTCGGGTAATTTAAGTGTCTCCGCGATTGAAGATGCTGTCGGTGGCGATGGCTTTCGTACCTCGGCTTCATCTTGCCGCACCAGCTTCTCTAACATTTCAGCGCGTTGCTCTGGTGTTTTTGAACGTCGTTGCGGTCTAATAGGCGACAATGAATTATTGCGACTGACCGTGCGTCGTTCGGGTATGGTTGCTGGCGGCGGTGGTGGTGGTCCACGTACTATTGCTACATGTGTACCACTAGCAGCAGAAGCAGCTGCCGCTGCGGCGCTGGCATGACGGCGCACTGGACTCAGTTGTTTGGCTAAACGTTTGGCTTTCGCCTCTTCGGCAGCAGTATCGGCATCCGATGACGAAAACTGAGTCGAAGACTCCTCGTAACCACTGTGACGTGTGCGTACCCGTACGACAGGTGCGTCGGCGCGCTGCAGCCGCAAACTGTGTACCATGCGTCGACGCTCTTCTGCGTCGGCGGGCAGTGCAATGCGATCGCTAAGTTTGCGATAGCTTTGTAGCAAAAGACGTTTGCGTTCCTCATTGTCGTGCGCCTGTTTGTGACGCAGTTTGTGTTCGCGTTTCTCTCGCTCAAAGTGACGCTTTTCCGCTTCGAAACGTTTGCGTTCCTCCTCAAAACGAAGCAAATTCTTGTCAAGTCGGCTGAGATTCTCATCAGCTGTTGCTGCAGCAGTAATCGGAATTTCTGCTGCTGCGGTACGCACTGGCGGCGAGAGTTGTCGTCCTGTGGCGGTCAGTTCACTGCCGCTGGACTCGTCTTTCGGTTGGCGCGGCGAGGACAGACTACGTTTGACGGTGGAGTGCATTAGTTGGTAAGCCTCAGGGTTCGACAGTCTCTCTGCCTCGCGTGGCTGTGAATGGCTACGCGCAGCCGCAGTGGCGAAAGTTTTGTCGCGTCGTCGAAGAATTTTACTCTCGTGCGCGGACATTGTGCCGGGCGGCCGTATTTGCATGCGTACGGTTTGTGCGGCCTCCTCGGAGGCGGTTGTACGTCCGTCAAGCTGACTGCTCTCATCCTCTTCTTCGGAGTAGAGTCGCCGACCATTCGATGCAAACTTTCGATCTGGCGTTTGTTCACGCGTAGGGCGTCCGACTTTGCGGCGACGTCGGATTGTTTCGTGTGCCTCGTGATCCATAGTTTTAGCCGAACTTTGACAATTTCAAAGTTTCGTTGGGTTTTTAAAGTTGATTCGTTAAGTTGCTGATTGTTTATAAATTGTATAATAATCAATTAATATATGAAAACTTTTATTCGATAAGTTTTTTAGTTAGTTTCGTTGAGTTAATATTTGTGAATAAAATTATTCTTGAAGCAAACTAAATGTTCTCCAGCTTCAAAGTAATTTTATTGATTTCGTTAAGTTTTTAAGTCTACTGCTTCAAAATTGTCAAATTGCTCAAAAGCATTTATAAATAATAAAGTATAAATTTAGTGAAATTTCTGAGGTTCGTTTGGTTTTACTTTTGTCTTCTGTGGTGTGAAACAGTTTCGTTCAGTTGCTGTTTTATTTTATTTAATTTTTTAAAATTTCGTTTAGTCAGTTTCTAGAGCTGCAAGACGTTAGTCTCTAGTTTTTATAAAAGCTTCGTTATGTCATTAAAGTGGTTTCGTTAAGTTACTTATTGGTGCTATGAGTTAAGTAAATTTTGTTTTTGCAAATTTCGGTTAATTTTTATGTATACAGTTCTTCGTTAAATTTTCACTAGTTCAGTTGCAGTTGAGTTGCAGTCAATTCCATTCAAATTTTGTTGTTTCTTAACTGTACCAAGTTTAAAGAAAAGTTTCGTTAAGTTTTTTGCCATACAAAAGACGAACCAATTTGTTTAGTCTTTGCCTTTTAGTTATTCAGAAGCTTACAAATGTTCGTCAAGTTTTTGAATTATTTTCGTTAAGCTGTCGTTAGATTGAGGTTAAGTCGCCCAAAATGTTAATATGTCCTCCGGCCAGTTTCTTGTTTTTTTTCTTTTTCTCGTTAAATATTTAAATATTCCTTCTTAATTTTCAATTGTTTTATGCTTTGTTTGTTTTTTCCAATTGTTTCTTTTTTGATTGCTAATTTCGTATCGTCGCGTTTTCTGTGCGCCGCTCTGCTCGTTCTTCGGTTGAAAAAATGTTCCTCTCACTTTTGGGCGACTATTTTTAAAATACCCACATTCGTTGTTGTTGTTGTTTCAAAATGCCATAATTTCGTTTTTCAATTTCTATGCAGCGAGTGGCAAAAAAATTCAAAATCCACAAACAAGCGAATGTTTGTAATTATATCATATTTGGGTCGAATATTGCTATTTCGAAATTTCGTTTTCGCAAATTGCAATTCTCAAATTTCCGAAAACGCGTATTGAAACAATTCGATTTTATTTTACACTTGATTCCTGCAGTTTCTACGCGAATGAATCACATTTTAAATATATGTATTGAATTTATTTAATTATATTTTTTACATATTTTTCTATATGTAAAAAGGAAATGTTCACAAACGCGTTTTTTGGTCGACCGCGCAGCGATCATAATTTTCGTTTCGTCGCGTTCGTTGGCCGAAAATAAACTGTCGCCCTCAAATCGTTCGCGTTTTAAAATTTGAGAGAATTTGAATTTCCGATTTTTTTTAAAGATTTTTTTGTAGCTTTAAGAACGCGATCAGCTGTTCACTCACTGTTCTTTTGAAATTGTTCGCTCTCTGTAGACATATTTTTTGGTTTTAGAAATTATTTAATTTTTTTGTTGCATATTTTTGGTATTTTATAAACGGAATTAATGAACTGTTACGACAACTAATTGACGTTACCTTGAAATAAAGCATTTTGCTCAACTGTAGAAATGTTACTGGGCCTGTTCTCGTTTTTATGCAAAACAATAACAAAAATTTTAAACGAATTTCAAATACGAGAACGGCCCTGGGTAAAATCCCTGCAAGAACAATTGGTTTCCAATATTCTGATGCACTGGAATTTGTAGTTCGATTATAATTGAAATATATGGTAACATTCTTTAACCTTTCTCAAGCAAATTTTTACGAAATGTGAAATTCAAAACCTTAAAACTTTCGATACAAAACGCATGAGAGCAATCGAATCGGTTATATAAGAGGGTGGTCCGATAAGTCCTTAGCCTACAAAAGATAAACACAAAAAGTGTTTATTTATTTCTCAACATAGTCTCCTTTTAGCTCGATACACTTGACCCAGCTGTGCTCCAACTTCTTTAACCCGTCGGAAAAATAAATTTTCTAGAGGTCTGCAAAGTTGGACTCTATCCGACGGTGAGGCTTAGTTGGACCAAGTAAAAAAAGATTCGTTCACTTAATTTTTAGTTATCATGTAAATCAGCTATAACGCTATCTCATCTAAAAAAAAAAATGTTTGGAACAGATTGAAGAAAGTTATCTCCTTTACATGCTAACTTTCGACAGCCAAAAAATAGTTGAAGAAATTGAGCATGTAAAAGAGAATGCTCAAATTGTTTTAAGAATAAAATTTGTGAAGTTGTGTCCACGGTTGCCACGGTTGCCACTCTACCAACATTTTTCCTATCAAAATTTGAAAGAAAACTTACCAAAATGTTACTAAAATATTTTTTAAATAAATCATAAAAATCAAAAACAAATTAAAAATCAAAACCAATATCATACTTAGTGTTATACTTTTATGTATACATATATAATCCAACGTCTGTCTGTCTGTCGGGCTATTTGTTTGTCAGTTGTTTCGTGTAAACTCGAGAACCGCTTCACCAATTTCATTGAAATGTGGTACATATAGCCTTTATAAATTGGATCTTAGGCTACATACAATTTGCCACGCCTACAATTAGTGAAATTAATCAAGTCCGAGGAAACTTTCGATTGGAAAATTGTTTCTTTGAGAAAAAAATGTGTGATTTTATGGTAAATAGACTCATCATCGGTTTAAAATAATTCGAGTAATGTCAAAAATCGATCATCTATTGCCCTGAAACTTGATTGAAATACGAGTACCTTACAACGAGCTCCAACAATTTTTTATTTGTCAAATCGGTGGTTTCATCGACAATTAGGAACAGTTTTTGTTTTATCATATGTTTTTTAACTTATACTCGTGAATAAATAATTGAAAATTTTGTTTATTTGACGAACTGGCAGCGTTGATAGCTTTCATCGCGTGGTTCTGATATCGGATAAAGCTTAAGTTCAGCAGTTGGCAAAAGTGGTTGAAATATGCGCTCGAGGGTAGCGCCCAATGGCAATGCCAGATGCAATTATTCGGGTGCTGAATTGAATATTCAAAGTTAAAATGTTTCAGTGGCACTTTTAAAACAATTGCAATTGTCTTCGGCCTTGCCAACACCTCGCGATGATATAGCTACAGTTTTTAATTTAAAGAATTTATTTTTGTTCTCTTATATTTGGATGAATAACTTGAAATATTTTTCTTACAGTTATATAATTACATTAAACCATAATATTGTATCAAAAAGTGATTGCAATGTTTTAAAATACAGTTTTTTTTTTCAAAAATATAAAATTATGGCAACACTGTCCACACAGTATGCGATTTTCATTTTCTCCCATCACTGTTACGTACAACAATTTCCTCATTTTAGCACCAGGGCTGAATCGATACAAGTAAATAAGCGGCTTTGTCGAAGCTTAAATACCCTCCGATATTTTCGAGAAACTTGTTTTGTTATTATTTTATGTTATTGCTTGTGCATTCAAAAGATTTTCTTATTTGCTTACATCCTTGGAATAAAAGAAAAACTAATTAATATTAAATGAAAATGTGCTTCTTGCAGCACATATGGGCTACATGCCTCTGTTATAGGTGGGCGTTGTTAATTTAGGGGTGTTTGTATGAGAAGGGGGAGTAGGCTTGGGCCGATCATCTTAGAACTTAATTTCCACTTGGAGAATGGCTCCAATCGCTCGGACGGACTGAATGACATCGTTAAATTTACTCAGAATTCGACTGATTATTTCAGTATATATATATATATATATATATATATATATATATATATATATATATATATATATATATATATATATATATATATATATATATATAGATATACCTACCACGCCTACTTATGAGCGTTAGAAGCTCAATATCAAATTTTCTTGAAAATGTTTTCTTGCTTATTTCTCTTTTTGCAATTCAATGTCGGAAAAATAATATTCAATTCGATTTATCCCTAGTGGCAATTGTCGCACAGCAAATTATCGCCCGCTTAATTGTCGCATGAACTAAGGAATTGACCACCTGGACTCAACCAAAGTTAAAAAGAAAAAAAATTTTTTTTAATTTTTATAAAATCATAAATTTTTGAGTAAAAAAAGAAAATGTTCTCCGCTGGTACTTCCTTATTTTCGCAAATTTGCCAATACGAAATTTTAATTTTCTATCGTTAAAAACTGATTTATTTAATTGCGTCAATAAACTTAAACATTTAAATTCGCAAATTCATTTCAATCGTAAAAAACGGAATGGCGCGAATAATTTCGCAAATCACTGCACTTCCGTCAAAGCGCGCCGCAATAAAATCGGCAAATTTATGCGTACAAATAAAGGAACAACAACAACAACAACATCAACAACAACAACAGAAAAAACACGAAGCGATTTTATGAAGAAAATTTTAAATAAACAAAAATTCTGAATAATTAAAAAGTCGAGGGAAATGTGTGAAAGCCACACGCCATGACGCAACGAAAATTGATAGGGTCTTGTGACGTAGCCAGCTTGTCTGCCTACAGCTTAATTAATGTAAATGTAAGCTCAACGCTGAGGGTGAATCGAAGGTTCGGATTTAAGAAAGGGCTTTAAAATTTCGAATTTTTAAATTTTACAATACATTGAAAATTTTTTTCAGTTTTCAAAAATGTTTCGTTACAAATTTCTAAATTTCAAAAAATAACTGTAAATGCAAGACAATTTATGAAAAAAATACTGTGAAAGTACTGAAAAAATACAGTTTTTATCAGTAAAAATGTTGTGAACACTTTTATACATTATTGAGATGGTTTATTTTCTTGTATTTTAGATAGAATTTTTTTTTTTGAAGAGAAAATTTGCTTTTGTTTAATCTTTTATTCAATATAACATATAACACACAAAATTATACAAAGAAAATAAATACGAAAAATAAAAAATATAAAACATACAACAAAAAAGTAAACACGAAACAACAAGCGAATATGTTGTTCGAAAACGTTCGCTCCGATGTTTATTTGTGTTTAAATTCCGGCAAATCGATTTTTCAACTTTTCGCCAAGTTTTTAAAATTCAATATAAAATATTATACAATATAAAAAAAAGTTTCTTTGTCGCTGTGACGTCATTGATGAAAATGCCCCTCAGCTGCTGACTGACCTAATGAATCATATGGATAAAAATTGATTTTTTTCGCATCAATTTCGAAATTTTCCTCCTCAAAATCTCAACAACATTTCGAATGCGCCGCGGCCGTTCCGTTGCGCATTGATGACGGATTTGCGTTTTTTATTGAATTTTTTTCACGTTTTGAAGTTTATTGAAAATTGAAAAAAAAAAAAAAAACAACAACAATTTTGTTGGTGTTAATTTCTGTTACCACTCGAATTTTCGGCACTTCGTTAGTTTTTTTTTAATTTTTATGTTAACACGATTATTGAGATTTTAATTGGAAATATTTACGACCTTCTTATTTTTTTGTGTGTGTTTATTTTTGAAATATAATTTTGAATTATTTAAAATTAGATTTACAAAGTTTGCTATTTTTAACACTTTTGTTGTGTTATTTTATGTAATTTTAAAATACATAAAAAAGTTTTGATATAATTTCAACAAAACTATTTGATTTGTTTGACGGCATAAGTTGGTTTTATGAAAGCGTAGTTCGAAAACATTTTACAATTCTAAAACACTTGTTTAAATGGATTTTAGTTGTTTTCTAAAATTTTAAAATTTATGCAAATCCGTGGTTTGAACCGAACCCTCAATTTTTTACTAGAAGTGGGTAAGCTTTGAGGCCTTTCTAAACCATTTTAAGACGGTCTTCTTATATCATTTCTTAAAAATATAAAATGTATTAAATTAAAAATTCATTGCTTTATCCATGGTGTAATAAATATAAGGTGAGTAAAGTTGAAAAATACTCTGTCCACCTCGATTTGTTTATTTCTTTAAAAATTTAGTTTTTGTGTAGTTGCCATGGTTGATACAAAGGTATTAAGTAGCTAAAAACAACAACAAGTAGTATGTTGTCAATAATACAAAAACAAACTTGAAAATAAGGCAAAAAATAAGGCATCGAGGTGAGTTCGCTCAATTTCCGTTCTCATTTCAACTTAACTTTATTATTCAACTATTTTGCTTAAGAATCCTTTCGAAACTATTCCTTCTAACAGATTTACTCAAGAAGGTCGGTTCTATGAGCTCAAAGTTTTTTTTTAAAGCTTTTAAATCGGTCTGTCTTTTTTAGTTCTTTTTATACAAATAATAAAAATAGTATGGGAAGATTAAGGCTAACTGTAATCGCATGTAGAGCGTCTGTGAAGTTATTTTACTTTTTCTTTTGTCGATAAACTATAAAATGTGGTAAGGTTTTAATTTTTCAATATTAATATTCGAGTTATTTTTATTCGTTTTATCATTATCGAGTATACTTCATATTCTTTACAAATTTATACCTCGTATATCAGCTGTTTGTATTCTCTATAGAAAAAAGTTAACGAGATGTTCGCAAGCGTATTAGGCAATTTTAGTGCGTAAACCTAGTAAAGAAACATACATATTTACAGTTTGTTCATCATATAGAAACAAATTTAAGAATTAGCAATAAAAGTTTGTGTTAAATGTTCATGGTGAAATATATAAAAATGTCCCGCTCCACCTCGATATTTTCTCTCTATTTGATAATTTAATTTTTATGCAATTGTCATTATTGTTGCAATAACAACAAGTTAATAAAAACAACAAATTAGTTTGTTGTCAAAAATTACATTAAACTTTAAAATAAGGCAGAAATTGAGGTGAGTTCGCTCATTAACTTGTTAAATGTTGTGGTTGATTTTTTTTCAAGTCAAGTCTCTCTTTAAAATTGAGCTCTTTGAAAAACAGCTGATATACCCGTACATTCACAACCTGCAAAGTGCGTTCATGAAATGGTGTTTACAAAATTACTGGGATACAAATACACGATGGTTGTGAGTTTATATGAGTATACTATGTATATGTCTATGTATTTATATTAAAAAAAAAAAACAAACACATTATAATAATATGTGAACATCTTTGATAATACAATATTGTTCTCATAATCCTAAATCACAAAAATAGTGAAAGCGAAAAACAAAAACAAATAAGTTGTGAATTTATTAATACTTTCAGCATTTAAAAATTTAACGCATAAATTTGTTGTTAATATATTTTGCAAATATTTATATGTATATATATACTCGTATATATCACATTTTGAAATTGTGAAAAATTCAAAAATGTTTTTGTTTTCGAAATTAATTTTTCCAAAACCGAAACAAATATTTGAGGACGAAAACGAAATCGAAAGCGTCATCGAAATAAATTTGAGAAATTTAATTTTCGAAAATATTTCGGAATTGAGGGTGAAAATTTCGTCATTGTTAAAATTAATTTTTGTTATTCATCGTAATCAAAAGTGGAATTTAAGTCAGACACAAAAAGTATATATAAAAGAAATGTCATCTTTTTACAATGTGATTCATACATTTAGCGGAATAGTTTTTGAATTGGATTTTTAAACGAAAAATGCAAAGAAAATTGGTCAAAATGAGTTATTATCGTAAATTTAGGTTTATTCGTAGAAAGTATGTACGGAAACTACTGTCTAAGCTTTGCTGGAGAAACCAGTGCTTTTCAAAGTGTACGCTTTTAAGAGAGGCTTGTCAGTGCGCAGTGCTGCCATATTTGTTACGAGCAATATTTTGTATAATTTGGGAATTATTTTACGAAAATTGAATTTTATTGCATATTTATACCCTTCGCCAAGTGCATGTACCGAAGGGTATATTGAGTTTGTTCTTTCATTTGACAAATAAATGATCAGCATAGGATTCTGAGTCGATTTTTCGATGTCCGTCCGTCTGTCTGTCCCAGCGCTTACAGCCGTAGTTTAAAAGCTGCCGAGCTGAAATTTGGAATGTGAGCTTCAATTATCCAAGAGGAGGCTAAGTTCGGACTAAAACTACTACTCTCTCCCATACAAACCACCCATTTCTAAGCGTAAAAAAAAGATAAATTAAATTCATTGGATAAGAACCACGCCCACCCCTCATACAAACCACCTTTTTCCATGCGGAAAAAAATGAATGAAAATAGTTCCACAGCAGATATCCAGTTCAAATGAAATATTTGACATTTTAATTGTAACTACTGATAAAATATGAGTGTAATCTGATAAGATCCACGCCCACTTCCAATACAAACTAAACTTTTTAGCGGCATTTTTTTTTAAATAGTTACAGTGTAAATAACTTGTTTGAATTCATTAATTAATAAATTGGTAGTAACATAAAACTACTAACCAAAAAGGGACGTGATCCGATGGGAACAACGGTAATATTTTCAATTATTATACACCCTGTAGTGAAACCATGAAAAATTTGTGTATTTTTATTACATTCATAAAAACGTTTAAAATTTTTGCTGTGACAATTTTCCGAAAAATTAAATTTATATAACAAAAACAACAAAAAAAATGTTCACAAAAAAAATTCTCACTCGGCTGCATTTTCGAAATCAATTAACGCGCGTGCAGTATTGCATGTTAACAATAACAACAACAACAACAAAATAGCATTGCCGCCTCCGCCAAGTGACACAAATAATATCACTTTCGAAATAAACCAAAAGGAAGAAGAAAAACGAAAAAAAACAAACACTGCAAAAATGTCATAATTTTAATGTATGTGTACCCTACACTTCGAACGAAATAAGTACTTTTTAAAAATAGCCAAAAACACTCAGAATTGGTGGATTTTGAAAAAAAAAATATTCAAAAATAAAAACGTGCACAGAAAATTATTTACGTTTGTTCCAGATTTATGACAGCGCGTCGTCAAAACCGACAGACAGCAAAAGTATGTGCAAATTAAAAAGAACTAGAAAGAAAATTATATTCGGCTATGCCGAAGCTCAAATATGCTCCACCATTTCAGTGACACCAAAAAATATGCTAAAAGTCTCTATTATAAGTGGGCGTTATTCTTATTAGATCACGCCTCTTTTTGGTTAGTAGTTTTATTTTACTACCAAAGTATTAAATATTGAATTGAAACTAGTTATTTGCACTGTAACTATTTTTAATAATTTTTTATCTGCAAAAGAGGAGGTGGGCGTGGATCTTATCTGATCACGCTCATTTTTGTCAGTAGTTTTGTGTTACTATATCGATGTTAAATATTGAATTTGAACTAGATATCTGCACTATTTAAATTTTCTTCGCATGGAAATGGGTAGTTTGTATGGGTGGGTGTAGAAGTTTTGGTCCGATCTTGCCCATCTTAGAACTTAGTCTCCGCTTGAAGAATAGGAGCACACATACCAAAGCTCGATAGCTCAAAAAACTTCGATAAATCGACTCAGAATTTGACTATGATTATTTATATATACTTGTATACTTTGTCTTACTTACCACGCCCCCTTCTGGGCGTTACAAATGGTAGAACAAACTTAATATACCCTTCCGTAAGTGCACTTACACTTGGCGAAGGGTATAAAAATACACAACAACATGATATTAAAATAAAATTCTAATTTTTAATAAAACAAAAATTTCACTAAGTTTGTAATTAAAAGAGAACTTTTGACGATTTTGTGGTCTTGTTTAAAATAAAAGTTTATGGCAACGCCGCACAACTCAAACGATTTTATGGAGCAACTCTCTTCGCACAATGAAAAACTTATTCCAATTCATTTCGAAAGCATCAATTTTAAACTTTTACCGCAGAATGTGTCTAATTAAAATGCTAAAACGATTTTATTCGAAACACTTTTAATTTCGTTTTATGAGCGCAATAAAAACGCTTTTTGGCACGCCAACTTCTGACTTGAGATTCTCAAATATTTCTGCAATAATTGTGCAAAGGTAATTTAAAATTAGATTTTTCGATAAACAAAAAATATGAAATTTATGTCTTAATTTTTATAGTAATTTGTATAATTGGAAATATATTTGTAAAATCTTGCTCCTATTAAAGATGTCGAACCGAACAGCTGGCAGCACTATAAAATACGATCGAGAGCGCGATTTATTGCCAGCCGCCGCAGACATTGAGTGACACATTTTTTTTTTAAGCAAATAAAGCTGTACCCAAGCTCATAGTCGAATGCCTAAAATGCAAAATTGTGAACTTTAAAAACTTAAAACAACATTTTGGACAGTCGTAGTAAATACTTAGCGGAACACTTTCAAATTTAAAACGAAAAAGTTTGACAGTCATAGTAAACATTTGTTAAGACGGCGCCACAGTGAGAAAAATATTTCTAAAAATATTTTGAATTTTTATGTTCGACTGAAAATTTAGTCACTTAATGAGGCACACGCCAAAATTCAAAAGAAATCGACTAGATTTTGGATTTAATATAGCGACATCTATCAGACATCAAACTTAGCTTATATTTTAAACATCTTATTGATCGGTAGATGGCGCTCGACACATTTTCTTTGTTATAAGTTGAAGTGCGATTTTTTTTTTATATAGAAGATGATCGTTATCAATGGCTATGATATTAAATCAATCAGAAAATATTATGATACCATATTTTTTTAGTGAGGAGCGTTTTTGGAAAATTGTATATCCTTTCAGAATTAGTAGAAATGATAATGACTAAGGCTTCAGATTTTTTGTAAGAAAATATCGAATAAAAAAAAACGATTTGTTTTTATTTGTCTATATCTATAATACCCAGTAAGATATTGTTAATATTTTTGATATCTGTGATTTTTTGATATATCCTTAATAAGCTAAACAACATATTGATTGTTTTTGTTATTTAAGAATATTGGAGTTAAGTAACCTATTTTCAAAAACATCCAAGTCCACTGGGAATTAATCTATTTTATTAAAATTTTCTTATAGTAGCCGAGTTGCCAGATTTTGTTTTGGGCGTTAAATTGATTCAACCACACCCATTTTTGGTTCAGAAATTAAATTTCATATAAGTAGGTGCAATTTAAACAATTTAATCGAATACTTTCACTTAACGAAACAAATCGTTGGCGTAATAAGTGGGCGTGGCAGATTATGTACATATACTCTATTATTCTTCCCGGTGTATTCTTATAATTGTTTTCTATATACCGCAACAAGTTCCTGAGCAATGATGGTAGGCGTAAATTTGATCCAACCTTTTTTTAAAGTGGGCGTAGAATTGAACCGAAATTTTATTAAAAGTGGATGTTAAATTGATCCAACCACGCCCATTTTTCGTGATGTTGCCGACAGTGCCAATACAAACTCAGATACCAACGATTTTCATGATCAATATTAGCGAATTAGTCAAATATTTTTACATAGTTTCAAAAATTGTGGACGTAATGAGTGGGCGTGGAAATTTTAATGAGTACAAAATTATTCGTGGTCACAATTACTTCCCAAAATTTCATTGTAATCGGATTAATGGTTTAGACGCCTATATGGTACAAAGTAAGGATCAGGTCATACTTTTGTATGAAGTCAAAGCTTACTTATATGAACAAATTTTATTAAATTTGACCTTAACAGATTGTAAACACTTTGGATTATAAATCTTTCATATATAAAAAATCTTATATTGTATTAATTTAAAATTATTATATTTATATGTCACGCAACTCGACCCTCACAAAGCACTTCTCCTTATTAAGCGTCCCTTTTGATCAGTGTACTACTTTGTAATATATGCACAAATATATGTGATAAACTACAATCAAAATATTTAAAACAAATCGATTTATTCACAATTCCGTATTAGCTGTAATGGGAAGTTCATGTCTCATTTCGAAGAATTTTGACCTTCTCAGTACATGCGCTCCGCGACGAAAGAAATTTCATGAAAATAATTAAAATGCGACACGTTAACTTAATTCGAAAAGCGGACACAAAGAAAATATTTTAATGAAAGAAAAACATACACACACACACACAAACATAGATTTGGCGTTAATTAAGAATGATGTGAAAATGTTCGTGATTTCAAAGATTCACGAAATTCGGAAAATTTCGCAGGAAAACCAAATAACAAGAAAAAATAAAGAAAAAAGAACATGAAAACCTTTTGGAAAATAGAAAATAGTGTGAAAATTCAAAATAAAAATAAACCACCAAGTCAATATTTTGTGAACTGTCACCAGACGGTGTTGCTTGACATTGTTGTTGTTTGTTTTTTTTGTTTTTTTTTTCTATAAAATAGAAAAATTTGTGTGAAATTAGAAAAAAAAATTCAACATTTCATTAGAACAAAAAAATTTCTATACGAGCGCGTGGGAGTTCTTGCACCGGAATCGCCCCTGATCGCTCTTGGCTAAAGTTAATTTGACAAACAATGAAAAACTTATAAACTTTAAGAATTTAAATAATTAAAATGAAAAAAAAAATTAATGAAATTTATAAATTTTAAAATTCAAAACTTTTAAGAATTTTAAAATAAAAAAAAATCATAATTGAAACATTAAGAAACTTAAAAATTTAAAAATTTTCAATAATTCAAAACAAAAAAATTTGTGAATTCAATATTCCTCGCTTACGTAGCTCCCCTCTTAAGTGCACATCCCGCTTAAATACCCAATTTCCTTTTTTTTATATTTTATATAAAAATTTCCCCTCTTAAGAGCGTTTCCGCTTAAGTGCCTTTTCTGCTTTCCTACCCAATATTCTTAAATAACAAATTTACCCTGAGTTTTCCCCTTTTTAATGCACATTCGAAATCGAAAAACTTTAATATGGCAACCTTAGTAAAACCGCAAAATTCTATACATTTCCATAACTAAGATAGGTATAATTGGCATTACTAACGTCAATCGCTAGTTTTACTTAAGTAATTTTAAAAAGTAATTGTTTACTTGTGTAACTACGTGCACTTAAGCGGGTGTTATATACCTGCATTGAGGCACTTAAGCGGGTTTAAATAACTGCCTTGAGTTTATTAAGCGCTGGTTTAAATAACTACGTAAGGGTACTTAAACAGAATTTATATAAGTGCCTAACCCGCTTAAGTTCCCACAAACCCGTGCATTTTAGATAGAGTCACTTAAGCGGGGAATACTGTATACAAATTTCAAAAATTTGCTAGTGCTGACTTTAATTTACTTAAAAATTTTATTTTTACTACTAAATTGTTTCTTTTGAAGCTACTTAAAGATTTGAGCTGTGTTTGGTATCATTTGAGAGGTCCTAAACATATTTTAATATATAAAAGATGAAGCTACTTACCAATTGTTGTATAAATTGTGCCGCAGAAAAAAACTGAAGCCTTAAAATTCCACGGATTTTTAAAGTCATTCAATTGTTCCTTCGTTAGATTTGAGGGTATTAGGGACTGGACGACTGACGAATAATTTCGTAGTAACTTGATAATTTGGCCATCGAACAGAGCGGGTGACTAGATAAACAAAATTTAAAGTTATTAAATGGAATGTTCATTAAACAAGACCTTAGAAAATTTTAGACTTTTTATATATTATACATTTTAAAGTTGTTATGGAGTTTGTAAATTTTGGACTTTATATCACTTACCGATACAACAAAGTCATCTTTGGCAAGTGCTCGGATTTCATTGAAGAATTTATTCCGTTCGAGGGTGTCGTTATCGTGCATCGATTTGGCACCTCTCGCTAAATAGAAAAAAGCGAAAATGGACAAAATTACAAATAATACAAATTTTTAAATTAAAAAGAAAAGATAACCATGATTCAAATTGTCCTGCAAGAAATATACCTGTTATACTACCTGTTATTTAACCAGTTGCTATACTGAACTTTCAGTTAAAGTTATGTATACTGGAAAATGTAATTCGTTACTAAGTACTAAGAAAGATGAAGTCATATATAATGCCAAACATGGGCATGTATTAAGCTATGTATTGGTGTATCAGTTGGCCATTTTTTTCCAGGATTTATTAAGCTTGTTCACTTGCATTACAATAATTTTGTTACCGGAGACAGTGGCGATTCCTGCTTAAACCTCAAGGGAAGCAAATAGTTGTTCAATATTCGGAATATTATTTGTGACATTGCAACTTTCTCTGTTAATTTTGTGTTATTTATAAGAATTTAAAGCAGTGGTGGGTGGTCTTGGTTTGTGACCTCTGTACATACATAAACCGAACTATACACAAGTGCCCCACCACTTGTGTTAAACTTATTTATGTATATATTTGTTTTAATTTAATTTTGAAAATAATTTTGAAATGATGCCAAAAATGATTTTCAGAATTTATTTTTATCGGTTTTCGGGAAATGGTAGAATTCCTATCTACCCTTACTGCAACACTTTTTTGGTGTTAAGTAAAATTATTTGTTTTCAGTTTTAGATTTGAAAAGATAAACATAACACACAGACAGACAGACATACAGACAGATGTAAAGAAAAACCAAATTTTTGATTAATAAAAACTTTTAAAAATCGAAAATGTCTTTAAAGATTTTTTTCCTCAAATATTTGGCTATTCCTTTAAAAAAACCGCCACTGTCTAAAGAAGTCCTTTAGTACTTTAACCTTGACTTAGAAATTTTTCAACATGACATCATGCAAAAAAAAGCAACTTTTGTCTTCACCCTTAAACCAAGTGGGGAGCAAAATAAATCTTCAGCAACAAATAAAAAAAAGATATACTAAATACTGAGTACACAAAATTAAACGCTGCCAAGTTCGCTTCCAACTGATTTGAACTTTCAACTTGTTTGGTCATAAATTTTAATTTTTAATGGATTTTTAAATGTTTTCCATGTTTTTCGCAGTTTTTTCCTTTAATTTTTTGCGTTACAGGCTTTTCCAGAGCGTAGTAGGGAAGTTTTGCTTTTAAGTGGCAATTTGCAATAATTTGACCCAATTTTAGGAGCTTTAAAATAAAAATTTACGGTGTAGTTATTTAAAGCATTAATTTTTTGCCGATGTTGGAATTGAGATGCATTTAAATTTTGGTATTTATTTTTCACAGCATCTTTTTGGCGATGACTTGGGAAAGTTATTTTATGGACTAACAGAATCGAATATATGCGCTAATAACAGGCACTTAAAATCCAAAAAATTGCAACTTAAACCGAAATATACAATATTTTAGTACATAAAATATGCACTTAAAAAAATTGGCTATTAATTCTCTGTTAACTTATAACAAAAATTAACTGTATATATGTAATGAAACATATTCAAGATATAATTCAACAAAAAAGTGTATATTAAAAATGTTTTCGAAAGATATACAAACAAGATAAACTTATTGTAAAATATTCAAAAATAAGCACAGTTTTCCGAAAATATGCAAAAAAGGCATATATAAGATATAAGCTAAAGTATTTTTTAATAAAAAAATATGCAACAATATGCACTAACAATTGAATGTCATTTAAAATGAAATGACTTGATTTGTAGAGATAACTTAATCACTTGTCACTTTTGCATATTTTAAAACAGTTTTCCAAAAATATGCAAAAACATGCATAGATAAAAATAATATGCAAAAATATGCACTATCATTTGAATGCCATTTAGAATGAAATTTCATGCTTTGTAAAGATAACTTAATCACTTGTCACTTATGTAAAATATGCAAAAATAATCATTGCTTTCCAAAAATATGCATTTATTGAAATGTATGCAAAAATATGCACTAACAATTGCATGTAATTGAAAACGAAATTTCCATACTCTGTACAGATAACTTAATCGCTTTACTTTTGAAGCGCCCCGTCAAATCATACAATTGCATGGAATTCCTTCTCCTAGTGATGACTAAATTCAATTCGGGTATTTTTTTCGGTTCGTTCTGGGCTCGCAGATGTTTTCTACTCTTTGGCGATGGTTTACATCTGCAATTTCTTTTGTTTTTCTTTGAGATTTTGTTTTGTTTTTCTTTCATTGTTATGGTCGTTTGTGTGCGTTAGCTTTGTGTATTTTAACAAGGAAAAACTTTTCGGTTTATTTTGGTTTTTAATTTTGGATAAACTAACCGAATCGGTTTCAAGTTTTTTTTTCGCGAAGAGCGTGTTTCGTTGTATTGTACAATATTTTACTTTATTTATTTAGAAATCAATCGTTTTAGTGTGTTTTCGTTGATTTTAAGTGTTGTTTTTGGCGTTCTCCAGTCAAACAAACAATCCAAACAATCCAAACAAAAAAGTTGCAATTTTATGAATGAGGAAGTTTAGACAGCGCAACTATCCGGTTATTTCGAAATAATAAATACACTTGAAAAAACTGAGCGCTTGTGAAAAGCAATTATATTAAAATATATTGAGAAATATATGTTTTCGTAATATAATATAAATAATTTTTTAAGTTTAATAATTTGCTTCCAAAAGATTAAACTATACAAAATTTTGTTATATTGGAAGAAGTAAAACGTGCTCCGTTGATTCCGATTTCAATGTACACTGAGAGCAGAATGTAGTAATATGCAGCTATAAATTTCCTTTAACAATCAATTGTAATTCAAGGTATCTTTTAACAGTCGAACAAATTTCTGATAGATTGTGTCAACTATGCCGTAAATATTTTCGACTATTTATTTGCCAAAAATATGAAATACTTTGGCGTAGTTAATTTCAACGACTTTTGTCACAATAACTTATTATATATAAAGAATATTAATTATTTATTTATTTTTTACTGATCAGTAACAATTAAAGCAAAGTTTCATAATTTCCATTTACAAAAATTTGCAGCTTAATTTCTAAAGTCAAAATTATATCAAATTCTTTTTGGTTTTGATATTTTTGACACTTTCTCGAACGACTATAGCGTAGTCAATTTGGAAAATGTAGTCATATTCGTAAATATATAATTTGCCACTAAAAAATTAAATTAGTTACTATATTTTGCTTTCAGTGTAAGTAGACTTGAGAGCTGAATTATTTAGTTTAAAAAAGTTTTCGGACGGCCGTGGTTGGGGAGTGGTGAATCTCTGAGTTTTAATTGGATTAGTAAGAGTGAGGTGTCAAATGAATGTTATTAAAGAATTCTATACGATTTTTTGTGATATCTTAAAACCTTGTTGAGATATAAGCATGTTTTGCTTCAAAATTTTTGATTTCAAGGGTTACTTTCTTGAAATAATGCATTATAATGACCAGATTTTAACATAAAAATAAAATTTTCGAATTTTTAATATACAAATTTTTGCTTTTCAACGGCTTTCAACGGATTAACTTTCAAAATTAAACACTTTTTCAATTGCCAACTGCTCGTGTACTAATTTCATTTATTTTTTTTAATCAAGACACTTTAAATTAACAATTAATCCTGTAAACAAAACATTTTTGAACCGAACAAAAAAAAAATTCAAACAAAACCGCAACTAATTGTTTGTAATATTTCATAATTAAAAAAATAAAAAACTCCGAGCCGACTTACTTTCGATCGCCTGAAACATAAGTGCGCCGCCGACGGTATACAGTACCACAACAATCATAAGAAACAAATGCGTAAACCACTTCTTCGACCACTTGCTAAACTTATTGTACAGTCCGTAGGTGAATTTCTCGCCGAAACTCATGCCTGATTTGGTGAAATCGACAAAATCCTCAAAGCCTTTGACCATAAAATTGCCGGCAGCAAAAGGATTCGCATACTGCGGCCAGTACGGTTGACCCGCAGCGGCTGCGTTTGAGCCGCCGCCAAGTGTGTTCATCGTTTGGGCGGTGTATGGCGGTTGAGCGGTGGGCGGCATCGAGCCCAGCGCTGAGCCATTATTGCTATGCAGATTTTTGATATTGATGCGCGGCGGCCGTTGAGATCGCCGGCTGGGCGGCGGCGTCGATTGTGACATTGTGTGTAGCAGGAGCCGCCAAAGTAGTTGTAAAAAGTTTGCGTGTGTTTTTTTGTAAGTTTACTTTAGGAACGGTTTAGAGTAAGTTTTAAGTTATATCTTAACTTTCATTGTTATTTTCAATATTTTATCGAACTTTTTGTTATGTAGTTCTTTTTTTTTATTATTTCAATTTAGGCCTTTTTGCTTCTGAACATTTTACTCGTTTATGCCAAACTAGTAGAAAATTGCTTTTTTTATTAGAATGTTGTTTTCGGACGGTTTTTAAAAATTCTTCGGAAAACAAATTTTTGTTGTTTATATTTTGGAACAATTTTAAAATAACCGTTTTCGATTTTATAACTTTTGGTAACTCTGTAACTTTATTTGAATACAGTTTTTGAACGGCTTAAAGAATTTCGGTTATTTCATATCAACGCTTCCTTCCATATAGTTTTATATAACTAAATTTTATTTCATAATTTTAACATTTTTAATTTTTAAAATATCTTTTTGTTGTTGCTTTTTTTCTGATATTTTTCACAATTTGCGTTTTTCCGTTCGCGACGAACGTTTTGCCGGCGGTTGCTGTTATCGACGACTTCTTCCGTCCGTTTCGCTCTCAAATAAAAATCAAACTGAAATGAGATGTTGTCGTCTTCGCGGTCGTATCTCATGGATGCCCCACAGTCGCATAAGTGACGCTGTTGCTTAATTGTTGTTATTGTTGTTGTTATATTGGCTACTTGTGCTAGCAGCTCCTGCCTGCCTGGCCTGGCGCTGGCGTCAGCTGTTTCCTCTGTTTCGCTCAATATCGTCTCGTCAATTGCTTTTTCGTTTTATTTCGGGGCATATTTTGTATTTTGACTAAGTACGAAACGATTCGGATACGATTCGGATACGCACAGCGTAGCGTATATAGCATTTGAGTTTATCTTGTGTCGTTCGTGCCGTTCCAGCATTTGGCACGGATGTCGTCTACAGAAATAATCCAAATCGTACTCCAAATAGTATTTTTGACCTTCCGCCATGAAAATCGTTCGGATTTGTTTATTAATTTAGATAATTTTTGTGCTCTGATTTGAATGTGCCGTGCCCACTGTGGATTTTAAGGTTCAAATCAGGTTTAAATGGAATTTGTTAATTTATCAATTTGAGCATTTTTATAGTTATACATAAATTATACAAAATATGTAAAATTAACATGGTATATATTTTATAACTAATATATATAATGGATAGGACCATGGTTAAATAATAAGGTTAGGAAAGTAGAATTGAGAGCTCAAATTGAGCGAACTCACCTTGATTTCTGACTTATTTTAAAGTTTGGTTTTCTTGATTTCTGACAACAAAGAAAGTTATTGTTTTTATTTACTTAATAATTTTGTAGAAACGATGGCAATATTACAAAAATTTAAATTTCAAATAGAAAAACAATATTGAGGTGGAGATGGAAATTTGTCTACTCTACTCACCTCATATTTATGACAACATCGATTCGAATGGAACTTTCGATAAGGAACTTTATCATATGGTGAATAAAAAATTTATTTGTTCTAAATAAAAGAAATATATTTGGAATATATGTACATTATTTGCATGAAATAAACATTTTATTTAGGTCAAACATAGCCTAGAATAATGTTGGTAAAAGTGGTGAATCTTATAAAGTAATCAAACTTGCGCCTGTGCTCCTTTTTGTTATAGTATAATGTTCTTATGCCAAATAAATAAACATAATTATTAAATAAATACTTGTTTGCGTCAAATATATTAATTCTGTATACTATATTTTAAACATTGCCTATAGAGTACATTGATTGGTCGTAATGTTATTGAAGTCTACTTGTCCAAAATAAAATATTTATTACTAAGAAACATATTTTATTAACACCTTATAAAATATTATTATCGCAATTAAATATATTTTGATCACAAAGGTATTTTTAATAAAAATTAAATAATAAACAAATATATGTACTTGTCTCAAATAAACTGTTGTGCGATCTAAGTAAAATAGTTTTCGTACGAATTATAATTTTTTTTGACTGAAATACAATTTATTTATGACAGAAATATTTTTTTTCAGTGCAGAGAACGAAAAATTTCAATAAAGTTCAAAAGTATTTTATTTCAAAATCCTAAATTCATGTTCGTGTTTTAGTTTGTCTGTTTATTTATTTATTGTTTTATTTGTTCGTGGTCTCACAACTTCTAAACCATAGAACAATATTTCATAAAACTTGGTGTTGAAAACTCTCAGAGCTGTATAAAATCAACCATACTCATCAACTATGCTCAAAGTTCTCAATGGTGTATAAGTATATTGTATTTGGTCCAATGTCGATCTAGCCAAGTCCGTCTGCCTGTCTGTCATCATTTCTTGTTAACGATTAGAGAAATTGAGTTGAAACTTTGTATACAATTTTCTGTTATTTGGGATCGTTATTGTTATTTTTTATTATATGTTAAAAGAAGCCCTTACAACTTTAATTGGTTATTTTGCCACACAAATGATTAAATATGAGTATATTAATCTTATTAGGGTGGTTCATGAGATATCATATTAGGGTGGTTCGAGATATACAAATATTTATAATATATTTTTTTTTATGAAATTTGATTTAAAATAAAGTATAATAATTTTTTGAGAACATGAACCACCCTAATATAATTGTAATAGATGAAGGTAGGTAGGTAGGTAGAGTGGTTGTCTAAAGACACACCTAGGCCTGTTGAAGGCCCATTGTGATACCACCGGAATTAAACTGCACCTTACTCCTCCTCTGGATTCTCTTTAAACCACCCTGTGGCCTTAATAAAACTAACTACTTTCGACAGTTTAATATCTGCTACTACAGTTAAGTTGTCGATAAAGCCGGAACCAAGAATTTGTAACCTCCTTCTACACAGAGCCATGTACCTGCATAGAAGGTGTTCAACATTTTCTTCCTCTTCTACATCTTGACAACTCCTACAATAGTCGTAAAAACGAGCCCCTATTCGACTGGCATTTATACCTAGGATACAGTGCCCTGATAATAGATGATAGTATGGTGCATATGTAATAATCCATAGGATCGACTATAAATTTTAGCTTGTTGTTCTTTTATTTTTTTTCTGTCTAAGTCCAAATTACCGTTCGATACTATGTATGCTACTTCTTTTGTTTTTAATTTAATTACTTTATTGAGTATATTTGTGTATTTTTGAGTACTCAAATTACCACTGTGTATAATCAAGTACTGTCGATTCTTTTGCAAATCAAGAACTTAAACATAAAAATTACTATATGGCGCAGCCAACCATACTAGGAATTAAACCAGTAACATCCAGCGTCGAAGGCTAATGCACTAAGCATCGCGCTGTGCCGCCGCCTTAAACGGTAGTTTATAGTAAACATTTAAATATAAATTTTACTCAACGCTTAAATAATTATTAAAATTTTAACATTTAAACTAAAATTTCAATTTCTTATTTAACTATTTCAGGGATACATTTTTATGAAAAAAAACCTGAATATATCTTCGTTTTTTTTTAAGTGTATTTGACTTTAAAAAATTTTAGATTATTTTCTTGCCCTCAGACAAATTTTACAAAATTAAAATTTCGACGTTTTCCAACACTTTGCTCAGTAGAGAAAGTAGAGAAAGATTTTGGGACATATTCTCGCAATTCTCACCGAAAAGTGTTCACTAAAATCTAAAATCCAAAAATATCAAAATTTCAGCTTAGCTTCCGCTGAAAACTGTCGACGAGGGCTTCTTAAATTTATGCCTTAAGCGCTTCCGAGAACAGTTGACAGGTAATCAAAAATGAATCGAAATTTGAAATTGTCTTTTGAATTTTATTTCATACAATGTCAAAAATAAAATTTGCGTAATGAACTTCGTTTGAAATTTAAATGATGGACTTAAAATTACAAAACTGATAAAAATACTAAAAAATAAGATTTTTCACAAGAAAAACAACAATTTTAAATTATAAATTTTCTTTCCAAAAATCACATTCAAAAACGAATTTTGAATGAAAAACGCTTTCGAAAATAGAAACTGTTAATACGCTTATGAATTGAAAAAGTTTTGCACATAATTTAGCTAAAGTATTTATTCATTTATTTATTTATTTATCTATTTATCTTTCTGACTATTTATTTCTTGTGTGCCTTCATAAATAAATGATTTTACGTTTATGTCTGAAATAATTTAAATTACGAATATTTTGAAATTTTTTGAAATTTCTTTGTTTTTTTTATAAGTTTGCGTAAAATTATGAATTTTCCAAACGAAAAAACTTGCCTCAAGTTTTCCGAACAATAAACGCGCTTCTGAATATTTCACGCTGTCCGTCTGTTATGATTTATATTTTAAGTACTATAAGTAAATAAATAAATAAATTATGAAAGCCCACTTACCGCATTTATATACCCAGTTACTCTGATACGCAAGCGATCATAAATTTTGTGGGCTTACTTCTGCGCGATTTGAGTATTTTGACAAGTGTTTTTTTTTCGGTTTGTTTGCTTGTTTTAATTTAAAATACACAATTTTTTTAAATTCTGGTGTTTCAATTTGTTAAATTTCTCAGTCCAGCGAAAATTGTTAGTACAGTTGGCTTAATGGCAAACCGTTTAAATTTAACGTTAATTTTTTGAAATATCGGCTTGGCATTAATTACTCTTTTAAGGCACCACCAACCGAACAACCGATTTCTTTTAATTGCACCAATTATCTTCGCTTACATCATCTAATCTTTGTTTGTTTGTTTATAATAAGAGCAACCAAATTATATTTATAAATGGCATCACCGTATTCGATAGAGACTGTTTAAAATGTTAGTAGTAGTAGCCAAATACATTTGTTTGACAGATTAAGTCTCGGTCAGCTTAAAAGTCGACAGCTCACAGCTCATACAACCGATTAAAATAAATACTACAAAGATAATCGTTGGCTATGCTGAATTATAAATACCCTACGATATATTCGAGACACCAAAAGCTGCACTTGAAGATTAGGTGCTCACATACCAGCTTGAAATATCTAACACTAAGACTGTAATCGCTGGGACAGACACAAAGAAAAACAAATATAGTTAAATCGATTCCGCATTCCACGATAATCGTTTATTTATATATATTGTCATATCTATTATGTCTCCTTGTGATAGTTACAAATGGAATAACAAACTGAATATACTCTACGATAGTTGCTTTCGCGTGTTCGTAGGGTATAACAAGTTAAAACTTATAGTCGGTCCCATGGGCGTCACTAGGATGAAAAATATGTCTAGCTAGAGTGGTGCAGGCCAATATAAATACAACAAATGAGGAGCTTTATATCAAAAACCGATTAATCCACAAAAAACGTTAATGAGAAAATTACGAAAAACTTATTAAATATTTCCTCGAATTTATATTTCAAAATAGTAATTATTAGCAACACTGCAACTAATAAAATAAAGTTTTGCGCCGATCACGCCCATTTTATGTGCAGTTCCGTGATACTACTGAAATGTTAAATTCCGAATTTGAATACAGGAACTATTTTAATTCATTTAAAGTTTTGGTCTTAGAACTTTATCTCTGCTTGGAGATAGAACCTTACATACCAAACTTCGATATCTCTTACACTATAGCTGTAATCGCTGGTACAGACAGACATACGGATATGATTTAATGAAGTTAAAATGCTACACCATTTATATTTATATAAATGATTAAGTATATAATAGAATTCTTTATACAAAATTCCAACTCAATATCTTTAATGGTTCAAAATATCATGTTAACACAATGTGAGTAATTTCATCAATAGTGGACCGATTGATTTCAAAATTAGTTCATCTAGGAGATATGCAAATTTTTGGCTATATTTCTCTAACGACTCTCACATCTCGTATCAATAAGAAATGATGATAGATAGACAGACAGACAGACAGACAGACACTTTTTAATGCTGATCAAGAAAATATATAGGTTTACATGTATCGTAAGATTTTTTTAATTGGTACATTCAACAGATTTATGAATAAGTATGTTTATATTTTTAAAGCCCAGAACCCCTCAACATATTTTTAAGAGAAAATGTCACTTTGATGGGTTTATTTAGTTTAGTGTTAGTTAGTGGTAAAGCATTAACAAGGTTCTTTTGAAAGTATTATTTAGAAAGCTTGAAAGCTTCTTAATATAAATACAAACTTAATTTTTATGGACACTTTCCAAATGCTCATAAACCTTTTTTCATCAAAAATCTATATGTACATCTAAACTTTATTTGTTATTTTTTTAAATTATAAGAAAACATTTATTTTTATTGTCTTCGACATTTTATTTAACTATAACTGAAGTATTTTTTGCGGTTGTTAGATTTATCGGATTTTGGATTAAAGCTCATCGGTTCCAAAAAATATGACAAACATATTTTTTTAAAGTGCTTTAAAAATTTTAATTCTTTAGGTTGAATAATGAAAAACAAACCCAAAACTATTAACTTCGAAACTTTCAAAATGTTTTCAATACCGAATTGTATAATGCAATCTTCTGAACCGATCTCTTATCAATGTTATAACCATATTTACAGAAATTCTGCTTAACAAATTCAAAATTAAAATCATTTCAGTATAAGTAAAAATGAATTAAGATTTTAATATTGAAAGAAAAAAGAAGATATAACCCATGTAATATAGAATTTCATAAATCAGACTAATGAACCAATCCAACATTTAAAAAATTTGTTTATGTAAATGTATACAAACATTATTTCTCGTGTGTATTCTAACAAGTCTAAATTCTAACTTCAAGTTAGTCAAAGGTTGAGGTCATATCTATTTCGGCTTTTGTTTTTGGTTTTTCTGGGAAATCGCTTCCGGACTGAAACTCAGCTCAAATTATGTCAAAACTTGTTTTTCAGTTGGCACGACAGATTTTAATTAATGATGTTCCAAACAACACTTTTACATCGTTTTGGCAGTTCTTTTCGGCTGAAATACGCAGCAACTCTTCAATAGCCAAAATATATGCCCGCACACTGGGTGATTCATATGAAAATAGTGTGTAGATGAACTATGCTAAAACTTGAAAACCATGGAAGCAAGCGGATATTTGAAACTTGCTATGGAAATAAAATGAACTGTTGGAAAGTCGAAAAAGTCTATTTTGAAAAATTAAAATTATGTTTGAGTGCGTTTATCTGCAAAGTTTCCTTAAGAATTTATTTGACAAATGATGCAGTTTTGTGCCTCAATCAATGCCTCATAAAAAACTCTTATCAAGTTTTAAGCTCAGTTGCATACTTAGTCCGCTAAGCTTCAAAGCACCCTGCAACTGTGCGACTTCCACGCACCTCCAAATATTTACGCATTCAAAACAATTCGCAAGTGTATTGGTTGCAAAAGAAGAAGAAGAAGAAGAAAAAGAAGAAGAAGAAGAAGAAGAAGAAGAAGAGAGAAAAAAAACGCTGAATTAAAATGAAAATTTTCGAACATTCGGTTTCTTGTTTTTTGAGTTTAGTCGACACGCTAAAAATAAACGCGCTTAAAAATTGTGACAATGCCGCGAACGCATGTAAACAAATGCGCGCAGCGTGCTTGACGCCCCCACCCACTTGTGGCGGGCGCGGGCGGCGCGACAAATCTTGTTGGTGCCATTTTGACAGGTTGTCATTTTTCTTCATTAATGTTATTTATGTTTTGTTTTAATTTTTTATTGTTTGCCACTTCTTCGCCCAGTCAGACAAATTCACTCAACGCGTGTAATTTGCGCTGGTGTCCGGGAGAGGGGGGTGGGTGGCGTGCAAGTGGGAAAATCCGTGTTCTGCGAATTTTCGCACTTGAGAAATGAGTAAGTTTTGGCATAATTTCGCTGACATGATTTTTCCGCGCAGAAAATTGATTTTCACTGTTCGTGTGCGGAAAAGTAGCCTGGCCGCGATTTATTGGAATAAGATTGATTTTTGGCGTTTATTTTGGACGTGAAGTTCATAAAGCTACACTGAAAAAAATATGTGAATTATAGTTCATAACCGAAATAAAAAATAAATGCAAATTATTGTAATTAAAATTGATTTTTCTTACATTTTTTTAATTTGACCTTTAATTTAAGTTTAAGTATGTAAATTTTTTTCGATTTTGATAAGAATTTTTTGGATTTATGGTATTATATAATTTTTATTAACAGTTTGGTCGTTTTTAACTAGTTCGTACTCACCGAACAAACCGTATGACAAGGGCTTATTCGTAAGCGATTGGTAAAGTCCGATATCGTTAGCGATAATAACATTCACAAACGTATCGTAAAAGTGAGTTTTCTATGAATTGTCGAAGCGATAAATTTGGTATGCGATTTTAAGGGAAATTCGCAAATGATATGGTAAATGAATCGCCAGTGAGCATTCATTAACGAATCGCTTTAACTATATATGAATGGATCAGTTCGCAAATGAATTGTTAAATTAATTACACACTGTGACAAAATTGAAAAATTTAAATAAACTTTTTTCGAGGATTGCTCGTGTGTAGGTTTAGTCAAGCAGAAAAAAACTATGTACTAAGAATTTTGAATAGAGGCTCAAAATCTGGACTTAGGATCCAAAAGTCAATTTGTGATAGGTACTGTTGTATATAGTCAAATTATATTATCCTACCGGCTGCGCCAATGTTGTATTTTCAAGAATCCTAACTGTTTAAAAACATGCGAACTTAAAACACCTTTTAAATTTTAATTACTTTACTTTTATTAATCAAAGGAAAATAGTCAAATTGAGTTTACTCGCTCAAACGATCTTATTCTTAAAACGAACTACTGAAGACTGCGATTCATATCCAAACCAAAATCTAAAGAAACCTACTTATCTTTGGCAACGCCCAGCGGTTACGTTTTACTCTTCGTAACCCGCTCCTAACCTAAGCCAATAAAAACCAAATGCTTAACCGAGAATCGATCGCGGCTTCTGCATTGGTTGACCTAATTCTTCATATTTACTTATGCATATTCAGCTGATTGTATTCATAAGTCGGTTTCGATTTATTTGTTTACAAAAAATTGCTAATTCCGCATTGCTTGCAATTTTTTTGAGTTCATTGAATTCGACAATAATTATTATACAATCCGCTTCATGCGAATAAGTCAATATACAACAGTACATACAACGACATATACATTTTTATGAGTATATTTAGAAGTGTTGGAGTTATTATTAAGGATAATTTGATATTTTTTAATTTTTTAATTTTGAATGGCGTTTTCAGAGACGATCTCGTTTTCCAGTGTATAAAGTATATATATGTAAGTATCTAAGAATAAACTGTATTCAATTAAGTTTTTATTTCAAAACCCATTGAGGTTTGGCAGACCTTTTTAACTGCTTTATTCGAATAGATAAAATAGAATACAATAAATATATATATATATATATATATATATATATATATATATATATATATATATATATATATATATATATATATATATATATATATATATATATATATATATATATATATATATATATATATATATATATATATATATATATATATATATATATATATATATATATATATATATATATATATATATATATATATATATATATATATATATATATATATCAAAATTTTGAGCGTAAATTCAAAATTCTGAGTATGCAGTTTTTTCTACTTAACTGGACCTACAACTTGAGTTATGCCTTGTCTTGTCTTGTCTTGTCGAAAGCATATTTCAAGGTCACAGATTCTTTTTAAAGAAATCGCTTTTACAATTCGTTAACGAGCGTCGATATTATTATCGATTCATTTGCGAGTGTCGTTTTCGATTAAAATGCGACTCGTTAATGATATCACTTTCGAATCGGTTGGTGTCTCGGGAAGTTTATAAAAAATAATTAAATTATATTCAAGGGAGATGCAATGTTTTTAATTTATATTAGTAAAAATTACAAAACATTTAAATAAGTTAATCTACATAAAATATATATAAAATGAATGTCTTTCTATCTGTGTACCCCATGCGCGTCTAAGAAATTTAAAAGAGTTACTGTGCTCACGCCGATTATGGTTGTTGGGCAAAAAAAAAGACATGCCCACCCGTTACATCCACAGTTTGTAAAACTAGGTCAAAATATTCGATTAATATTGCTCTTAAAAACCTAAAATTTGGTATATGAGTTGATATGGATATTGTGGACAACTACACCAAATAATGGGCGTGGTTGGATCAATTTAAAACCCACGATTAATTTGGTAATATTGTTCGTAAAAATTTTAAATTTTGTTTCTGAGTTTGTATGGTTACTATCGAAATCTTCACCAAAAGTGGGCGTAGTTAGAACAATTTAACACCCATTGCCGTAACTCAGAATTGTTACAACGGAGAGTACCGGGAAGTTCCGCAAACTAATTATCTTACATATTTATATTCAAAACTACGCTCGGGCAACGCCGGGCATTAGAAGCTAGTTTGTAATAAAAGTCAAACGATTTTATAGAATTTTTTTGTATTTACTTTTTATTGATTTGATGTATGCTTGTGTGTATATATTTCTGTTAATTAATAGGTAAATTATATGTTTGTTTTTTTTTTTTCAATTAGTTCTGATAATATCCTCAATTTAAATAAACTATATATCGATATATATATATATATCATTTGTCAACATGTTGTCATACATAAATTTGTTTGTTTATCTTTTCAAGTGTTTGGATTAAATACACTTTCATTGTTTTTGTTTTTTCATTTTGACGTGGCTATAACCTACACATAGAAATGCTTTTATATATTGTAGTATATATGTATGTATGTTGAAAATTTGTTAATAAATTCATAAATTACAACTATAAGCAATGTTTTTAAAACACAAAAAAAAGTTTTCATGTTGTTGTTTTATTGATTTTTTATTAGTTAAATTTATTCAATTTCTTATTTAAACTAAATTTTCATAAGTATAAAATTTTCAAATATATACTCGTATGTATATATGTATATATATGTATGTATGTGTGTATGTATGTATGTATAAAAGTATCTGTGTTCGATTAACATAAATCCATGCAATTTTGTGTTGTTGTTGTTGTTGTTGAATTGTTTAATTTTAAAAATAATAATAGTGCTTAAAGCCATTTTGTTAAAGTAATGTGAATAAGTTTGTTAACAACAAATTTTAACGCTAAACTAAGAATTTTCTCTTAAAGCAAATAATAATTTTTTGTTTTTGTTGTTTTTTCTTTAATTCATTTTGTCATAATTTATACACAACTTTCAGTTTTAATGTTTAATTTTATAATAATCGATTTGCTCGCAGCAGACACATCAAAATTTCTTTGCTTAAATATAGTTTATAATTTTGTTGTTGTTTGCTATAATTTCGACTTGTTTGTAAATTTTGTATTTAGTTAAGTTTAATTTAGTATCTCGTTTGTTAATTGTTTAGTTTAGTAAATATCAACTTGATTACTCACAGTCATGCTATCAGTTTCCTACTGGCGCTAATTCTTTCGACTAACAATTTCGATGAATTCTAGCAAATTTCTAATCGAAATCAACTCTAATGGAAAATCGGATGAGTTAAGGCTTTGGAGTATAATATTAATATATATTTATAAGATAATGGTTCTAGAAGAAAAAAAGTGCAGTAGGTTATGAAAAATAATAGGCAAGGAATTATATAGGAAAAACCATCAAGAAAATGGAGAAAATAGATAATATAAAAGCTGGCTTGTAAATAGCTCACATCTGATTCGATCGCTCAGCTTATTCAACTTGTTGAGCTTAGCGAGCGAGAGCGTCGTATGTGAGCTTTTTAGCAGATATATAAATAGTGAAAATCATTTAAAATCTTGACTCTATAGAGAAAAAGTGCCGGTCACTAATCGCTTTCTTAAACAGTTTAAACATTATTTTACCAGTTTATTTTTTTAATAGTTTTAACATTTAAATATTTGTTCTACAAATTACATTAAAACAATTAATCAATTTGTTAAAAAAAATTAAAACATTTGCGATTAAGAAAAACCGGCTCATTTACCGGGCTTTGGGACGTAAATTGTTTGTAAAGCTGACAAATACATAAGCATACGACAAAAGAGCTTTTAAAAATTTCCATTTGAAATGTACAAAACTTAAAAGCTCTTTTATCCGCAAGCCTGCTTTTCAATATTATCCAAAAAAAAGGAAAATCTGTTCAAGTCCTCTCGTTTTCATATCAGCAATGAATTTTCTTCAAAGCTTTTGTCCATGCTATAAGAAGAGCTTTTAAAAATGTGCATTTGAAATGTACCGAACTTAAAAGCTCTTTTATCTACAACCACGCTTCTAAATATTATCTAAGAAAAAGGAAAATTTGTTCAAGTTCTCACGTTTTCATATAAATGACTTTTCTTCAAAGCTTTAAGCACATTTACCTCGACTGATTTTATTTTTCTCTAGTTTATAATTTTTAACTACACTTTCTCTCTTTAGAGCCGTTTTTTCCGGCGCATTTTTCTAATACTCTAATCAGGGGGCGGAGGGAGTTAGCTTACAATTGGGCCCACTCAACTCTAAAGCATCTAGAAAAGCACTTTAATAGCAGCTAATACATTTTCTCTAGCTCGTCATGCATTTAAGTTTATATGTTAATGTGGATTTCTTGTTTATTTATTTGCTCATTGAGTTTTTCAGTTTTTTTTTCAATAGCTTTTTTATTATTTGCTTTAGTAGTAAAAAGAGTTTCCTTAAAAATTTACAACTTTATGCGCGTAATTTACGAAAGCTTAAGCGAAAAGTAGTCGAAGTTCTGATAAATCAAAATTAATTAATCGTTAGGCCTCCCCTCAAAGCTTTGCAGCTTTTCGCACTTTTACTCTCTAAATTTATGTGTTCTACTTAAGCGCCTCCTTCGCTCGCTGCTCCCATTCGGCACGACGCTGATGTATGCCCTTAAATTCACCAACTGTTGCCGAACGCTCGATGGTCTTATTCTGGCCAAAGGACGACGCACTCTCCGACGTTTTGATATTCAACGACTGACGCTCCAATGGCGCTGGTTTCGACATGACGTTATTATTCAGTGCATTGTTGTTATTGTTTTCGGTGCTATGGAGTCCAGCGTTGGCTGAGCTTCCGAATAGTTTGTTGACACTGCCATTGCGCTCGATGGGTATGGTACGAAAACCGCCAACACGTATGGGCGGCAAGAAGCTCTTGCTACCATTACTCACTGCAGTTGTTGTGCTTGTGGTAATATTCATGTTGTTGTTGTTATTGCTGTTGTTGTTGCTTACCGCCAGTCCATTGGAAAAACTGCCGCCACCGTTCTTTACCACACGAAAATCTGCCACAGAATTACGATTGCTGCTGTTCGTATTCGCTGTCGAAATCACCGCTGAAGTGCTTGAGTTGGAGACTTTGCTGATCGAGCTGAGCTGTTCAATGGCCACCTCGAATTTGGGCAATTTGTCTAACTTCTCGTCGCTGGCGGATTGATTTTCTTTGTCGCTATCGACATTCTGCTGCGATTGCGCTGAAATTGTCGTAAACTTCTTTGCCGAATTCGTGCTGGTGCTTGAACTTGATGAAGAGGCGGATGTGGAGGAGCTATTGTTTGGCAGACTCGTTATGCTTAGTTTTTCCTGGAACGCATTGAGATCCTCATCCTTGATCTTGAGTGAACGACGCGCAAAGACTTTCATTAGCTCCGGCGTGGGGTCATTACTGCGACCGCTATTGGTAATACTAGCGACAGCGTTGCCATTCAGCGAGCTAGTTTGCGAAGTGGCGCCAAAAGATTTCTTTCTTAATACTACTGCCGGACTCTCAATAACCTCTGCTGGTGATGCACTGCTGCTATCAAGTTTTTCCTCTGATTTTGCACTGGATTTGCGATAAACTTCTTCGCTTATCGACTTTTTGCGCTCGTTGCGCAGATCTTCCACTTTCTTTTCGGTCTTGGAACGATCTTCGCTCAAGAACAGTCGTTTCCGCTCTTGCAGCGACAGTTTGTTGTTACTCAAAGCCAACACAGTCGCTGGTTGTTCCATTATTTTCGGTCGCAATACCGAGACTTCTTCGCTGCTAATGGGCGAGAATAAAGCCGACGCTGCGGGTAGTTTCTTAACCGGACTGCGTGGCGGTAAATGATCGTTGGTATTATTGTTGTTGATGTTGTGGTTGTTCTGTTGTATGCTGCTGGTGCTCACTGATTTTGCCTGCTTGTTGATAGCCTCGAAAACGCCAGAAATACGTCGTTCCACATCGGGAGTTTCTTTTTCTGTAATATCGACACTTTCGTTGCTGTAGCGTCGCAAACTGAGATCGTCTATGCTGGCACTCTTCTCTGTGTCTTTGGGTGACATTGGCTGTTGTTGTTCCTTGATGTTCTTGGCCAGTACCACTGTGGCCTTCGCGGCGCGCACGGGATCCACACGATTCAGTTGTATTTTCATGAACTCGGGCACTGCTGTAGTTGTGTCGTCATTGGTGGCACTATCAATGACGCTTGAACTGCGGCGCGTGGATTTATTGCTGCTCGTTTTGCTTATGGAGCTGGGGACAGGCGCTGACTTGCGTTCCTGTTCTTTGGATGCCGATGGTTCCAGCAGTTCAACTGAACTGCGGACGGCACTCAAGACTTTAGAATTCTCTTGCAGCGGCACTGCTGCCGAGGTGGGTGTTAGTTTCTCCTCACTAACCGTAAGGCGTTCCTTTAAATTCAGTACTTTAGGACGTAGTTTGTCAGGAATTGGCTTCACTTCTTGTTCCGGTGGCTTTTCACTGTTCTTGATGTTAATCAGTGCTATAGTGGGAATCTTGACCGCAATATCATCGCTGATATTGGCCGATTTGCGGAGAACACTCACGTAGGGCGACTTTACAATCAAGTCGATATTTTGCTCAATCTCGGAAATGTTCTTGTTACAGCTTGTGGTAGGTGATAGACTGGGCATAACCGCCGCCGAGGGTGTCAGTAGTTTTGTGCTGGATGTCTTACTATTTCCCGAAGTGGTGAGTATGACATTCTTGGCATAGCTACTCTGACTGCCGAGCAGATGACTGGCCGATTCGGCACGCAGCGCGGGACGCACGAGATTATTATCATTAATTTCAAAGCCCAATGAGACGCTCTTATCATGCGCATCTGGTTCGGGCGGTGAAGGCGATGAGTACTCCTTCTCGTTGAGTATAAATTCACCAAAGCAGGGAACGCGCAAGTTCAGCGAGAGGTCGGGTAAACTGGGCATGTTGCTGTGCACTGCACTGTATGGTGCATCACGTGTTTCTTCGTTATAAGTGCGGAAACTACGCGATTTTTCTACGGATCGGCGTTGTTTCTGTTCGTACGATGTAAAGATCGTGTCATTGCCAACAGTTTCCATTGAATTAGAAGAGGTATTAGTGCTGGAAGTGCGCGCAAACGAATCGTTCGACCGCGAGATCTTCTGCTGGAACGCACTAAGTCCGACAATTTTCGGTTTCTTCTCGAAATGGTGATCCGACTTGGACGAAGCCATCGATGTGGCAGACAACTGCTGTGAGGCAGTTATTTCGCGTATAATAGAGGTGGACTGGAATGTCTCGTGAGCGAGTGTGTTCTGAGACAGTACACTGGTATTGGATAAAGATTCCTTGCTAGGCGATACGAGCTTCTTCTCGAGTGTATTACTCGCGGCGATTTCTTGCGGCAGATAACGTTGTCGAGCTGCTGGTCCGGACTTGGGTTTCTGCAGTGCCGAATCTTTAGCACCAGCTTGTGATTTCTCTGCCGACATAAAATTGTTTAACATAGCGCTGAGGCCCGATTTACCCTCGTGCATGATTTCACGCTTGATTTCTTTGCGTGTCTCTTCGATATTCTGTTCATAGGTCATTTCGCTGCGACATTTGTCAAGCACTGGTAAGTTAAATGTGTATGGCTGCGACTTGACCTCATACGCTGAGCTAGATACCTGCAGCTTCTTTGGTTCACTTTGGTTTGTGTCCGGTTCATCTTTTTCGCCCTCACGTGACTTGGCAATCGAGCGTTTAGAATTGCGCTGCATCAAACGTCGCAGAAAACCACTTTCCGTAGTTTCCAAGTTGTTTGTGCTTGAAGATTCCTCCGGTTTTTTAGGTTTTTCCGAGTCATTGGCGGTGGGGGCGGCTGTTTCTTTAGACTCAAACATGGCCGCAGCCTTAGAGGAGAGAGTTCGCAAGCCGAAAAGGTTAGTGGTCGATGACCCCGAGGAAGTGGTCGTCGAAATAGTTGTGTTGCTAGTTGATATTTTTGAATTATTGGCGCTCGTAGTGACGACTACAGTTGGTCCGGTGCGTTCATGTTTGGAACGTTTGATTGCAAGATCGCCACTAACTGCCGGAGCAGTAGTTGATGTTGTTGTGATATCTGATGTGCCTGTGATAGCTATTTTGGCAGTGTTGATGTTAGTTTTGTTGGTGGTGGTGGTTGTGTTGTTCTTCTTTGTCTCGGCGACATGTTGCTCCAACACTTTAGCATTGACGCCCGGTGGGAGAGAACGTGTTTTAGATTTGGCGTTGTGATCTGGAATTTTTTTGCCGGTTATTAGAAGTACGTCTGAGTAAAGTTTTTGTGAAAAACTTACCGACAACATCCAACAAATGATTGGAGGTGCCAAGTTTCAAACTTTCCTCATTGGCCTCGGGTATGGAAGTCTGTAATGATTATTCAAAAAAAAAATTTATCTCTATTCGGGTACTTTTGTGAATTTCCAGTCTTACCTCTAACGTCCGACGATGCTGGCGACTGGGCACCTTCTTCTTGGCGGGCCGCACCGCCATCTTATGCTTGGCCGCTGCATGTGAGAGTCGCTGCCAATCGGAGCTGAAGAGATCGACCTCATCCTTAGTATCATTAAAACTAACGCTCGACGAGGAATGTCGCAGTATATCCGAGTTGACGGAAATGCTCGACATCGTCGATGAACGAGCATATCTAGTCGAGTTGAGGGTACGTTCCTGTACCGCATCTGTGGTGCTATTGACATTCGACGCTGCCGCTTCCTCACCATCGGTGCTGTTCATGCTGAGCAAACTCAAAGAGGAGACCTCACTTTGATTGCCACCGCCGCCAATAGTTGTGGAAGCGGAAGTGTTCTGATGTGTGCCATTACTGTGGGACGTGGCGGAATGTTCGGCGCGTCGCTGTGGTGATGCAGGACTGCGAGGCAGACCCAGATCCTCGTCCGAGGCATCGGGACGATTGCGACGCTTGCGCAGTACATCGGCGAGTTCGGCCTTTAGGGGAGAAACGAAAGAAAACAAATCATGAGTTTTTTTAAGTTGGAGAAAGCTAAAATTTCGGAATATTTAAGCTTGTTCTTTATATACCCAAGTCTTCCAGCGAAAAACCAGACGCGCGCGCAGACAACTTCGTCCTATGCGATTATCACCGGTCATAGGATTTATTTTCATTTTAAAAGGATTTTGTTTAAAGTCTATCATATTCATTTATTTTATATTTATTTGTATTATTATAATTTTTATAATTAGAGCTTATTTAAGCTAATTTATTTAGTTACAATTTAAATCAAGAAATCATAAATATTTTAATATTATTAATTAATAAATATTAACAAATAAAATCACGTATCGATCGGGCAATGACTAACAACTTCAGTGAGAAGATTAAAAAAAAAACACTTACCGCAAATAAACCTTTCAATTGATTATTAGATACCATATTTCCTGCTTGAAGCATAACTCTCTAAGATAATCTGTGCTGTCTAGTCTTTAAACTAAAACTAAGACAACGACTTAAAATTATATCACACTTGGGTTTTTGTTTTTGTTTTTTTAAGTTAACAATTCCAGAAGATGCGTTCTATGCTGCGTCCAAAATATAACTGAATGAAGTGTAGAGCTATTACAACACACGAAATGTGCTCACAAATACACTCAATCCATTGAGCTGCAAGTGTGTTTGTACCGCAAGTGTGTGAGTACTTACTTAGCTACCTAAATGCACGCACGCACGCATCAAATGAAATGAGAAGTTTGGAAATCTGTTTATTGTCAAAGAAATTCAAGGGTACCTAACTCGGAAGGAATTCCAAAACAACAACAACAACAACAACAACAACAACAACAACAACAACAACAACAACAACAACAAAAACAACACTAACAATAACAACAACAACAACAACACTAACAATAACAGAGCTACAACAAATGTTGCAACAACTGCAGTAAATGCGATAGCGCCCTTCCTGGCTACCTATGCCTGCCCGTGCTAAGGAAAGGCATTGTTGTCGGTTTGCCTGCTTCTATTTTGGGAGCGTGGCGGAATACACTTAGAAAATTTAATTGTTTTCAATTTTAAAACTTTTATTTATTAAAAACAAAAGAATTGTTTTCGGCTATGCCGAAGCCTAAATACCCTTTAGACCTTCTTAGGGACATAAAAAATGTCTGGAGGAGTTTGTATGACAGCAAGGATTAGATTTATGCTCAAACTTGCTCTTCTACGAATTTAACCTTCGCTTGGAAAATAGGAGCTCACGTTCCAAATTGCAGGTCGATATATGAACGAAAATATAAAATACCGCGAAATATTGACATTAAGAAATGTAATATTTACATTAATTTTTCAAGCTTGTTTCTCGCTGTGAACAAGTAAGAGTAAATGCATATGTCAGCACATGATCCGTGCGTCGGCTTATCATTTCTACCATATGCTATAGTAAACTAGACTATTTTAGGCATAAACTCATCCATCTTAGTGTGGAAAATGGAAAATGCTATAAGAATTAACGAAATTTCGAATTTTCCATTTGTTTGAATAGGATTCTTCTTATGGTTGGCAACATGGTGTGCCAATTAATGTCATGCTTAAAGATTTTGTGAAACATTGTTTGACACATTTTATGTATAAAGTTTTTTTTTGTAATTTTCAGAAGCGTCTAAATTTAGTTTCGTCGGAACGTGCTTACTTACAGCTTCATTGAAATGATCTTCGAAAATCTTGTTAGAAGTATTTAAATGGTTTGAAGTAAACATTTCGTCTTACCTCGGCGCATTGAACTCAAAATCAAGGAAGTCAGTGTGGAAGGTTTCTGGGGAAGGGATGCTGTGTTTGCAAAGGTTAATTAATTATTTTTGTGGGAAGCTTATGAAATGTCGACAAATGTTTTTGTAGTTGTAGAGACGATATGTGTTCTACTCTGTATTGAGATTGTTCTCTCATTTGTAACGCCCACGGCAGGTTTGGCATTTTACATATATATAATTAATCAGCGTCGAATTTTAAATAGATTCGATTCCGTCTGTTTGTTTGTCCCAGCGATTACAGCCGTAGTTTAAGAGATATCGACCAAAACTACTCCCACCTACCATACAAACTCCACATTTTTATAAGGGAAAAAAATTAATTAATACGAATATAGTTCTAGTATAGACAATTTGTTTAAATTCGGTATTTAACATTAAATTAGTATCGGGAAACTGTCCACAAAATGGGCGTGATCGATTTAAATCTATAATCTCATACAACTTCCCCTTTCTTTAAGAAGAAAATTAATTAAAATAGTTTCAGTATAGATAATCGGTTCAAATTAGATATTTAATATTTAAGTAGTATCGAAACTGCCTACAAAATGGGCGTGATCGGCGCAAATCTTTTTTTAAATTAGTTGCATTATAGATAATCAGTTCAAAATCTGAATTCAACGTTGAAGTAGCTACTAAAAATAGGCGTGATCGGATAAGAACAACGCCCACTTTTAATAGAGACATATCGCACATATGTGCTACAAGAAGAACATGATGAAGGTATTTGAGCTTCGGCTTAGCCGGTGATATTATTTTTAATATTTTATTGGTGTTATAAACACGACCTTCTGAATTTTGGGTTTTACTGGATATTCTCAGTCAGGTAGAGACGGGTACAGAACTGCAACGCCCTCATAAAATGTGATAAACTAAAAATACCATTAATCAGGTTCAGGTTAGATTGTGCAATACCTGCTTCGATTGGGTAATTTTACAAATCGTTTTATTCTGTCAATATAGCAACAGCAAAGAGTAAATTTTTCGCTATTTGTGGATTTTGGTAGTTTCTCGGAATCACTGGCACTATTTATAATTACCTTTTCTAGACAAATTTTTGAATTCACGTCTTTTGTTACTTTCTCTATAATTCGTTTTCCAAAGAAATCGAAATTTTTCCATTCCTTCGATAGAGTTTTGAGTAGTATGTAGGCAGGTGTGGACTATACTCGACTTAATTTATATTTAAAAACAATCCATTTATACAAAAATTGGATTTATTGGTTTTTGATTTAAAGCTGTGAGTTGTTTTCAAAATCAAAGATTATATTGAAGTGTTTAGGAAAATATGGACAACCAGCTTTGCCCACTTTTGTTATAAATATAAATATGTGCAAGATAATAAGTTAGCGGAACTACCCAGTACTCCCCCGCGTTTGTAGCGTTTCTCAGGTACGGCGTTATATCAATTTAACGCCCACTTTTAGAAATAAGTTGAATCAATTTTAAGCCCACTACCATTGCTCAGGATCTTAATGCGCTATAAAGGAAACATGTTTAGAAATGCAAAGAGAGAAATAATGACTATACAAAATTTGACACGCCCACTTAATATACCCACAATTTTAAAAAAACTTTCAATTAGTTTGCAAATATGTTTAAAAATTAGGCGTGGTTGGATGAATTTGAAGCATATCACCGTAACTCAGAAACACTACAACTAAATTTTGTATACATATTTGTATTCAAAACAAATCCCCGGCGACGCCGGGTACTATCAACTATAAATATATAAAATAACATTAAATTTTGTAATGTTTAATAGGAACTCTGTTTGATAACTGGCTTAATTAAAAAAAATATTTGTGGATACTTTGGAATATACATAGTAGAGTCATAATAGGACAATGATATGGAAAAAGTTGAGGCATCGGATAATAGCATGTTAATAGAAGGGTCATAGTACGGTCATTGCATTTTTATTTTATGGTTATTGTCGAGATGAGGAGAAGGAAGAAACTATAATACATCTTCTTTGTACATTTCCCGTTTTGGATAATAAACGATATATACATCTGGGGAAGCACTTCTTTGTAGGCCTAGTTGATATATCTAAATCGAATATAAAAAATATTCTTTATTTCATTTCATAAACAGTACAGGATGGTTCAGTTAGCGGTATAACTCGTATACCGCATGGCATCACAAAGGGTTCCAAGCCTAAGTGGGTCTCTTATCAAGATACTAACTACGTCGTCTTCTATATTAGTGTAACATAAAATTGTATTGCTTTATTTTGTAGTCAAAGTAGAGTTAAAGGAGGCATAGTAGGGTAGTTAGTAGTTTTAGTAGATCATAGTGAGGCCATAAGATCAAGATTTTCGACTCATTGTAAGGTTATAGCAGATTCATATCAAAGTATAGTGTGGAATCGAGGTCAACACTTTTGTCTATTTAGTGAGAGAAAATGGTATCGATATGGGCCTGGAATGACCTATGTGAGTCATTTATGTCGCCACACCAACCTAACCTAACAGAACATAACCTATAGTTTGGTAAGAGTAGAATGATAGCAGCGTATATGAAATGGATCTTATAGTCATAGTCATAGTTAGGTCCAAACATGAAGAAGTAGGGAAAGGGTTAACTCGGTATAGTCATAAACAAACACATAACGAACTTTTCGAGCGTTATTAAAATTTGAATATAAACCAAAACCTAAAGCAAATAAATATTCCCAGCTTTAGCACTGACTAACTACAACACTCTTTTAAGTAATATTAGTTTAATGCATACTTAATGTATACTTATAATTTGGTGTCCTAAACCTCTTCTCAAAAGCGTCGCAATGGTCGTTACTATGAAAACCTGAACTAAAGAAAAAACCAAATTTTTGTTTAACAAATTGTTTAAACTTTTTTTTAGTTAGTAAAAGCAAATTTTAATTCGACAAACTTAAAAACTAAAAAGTAAAAGTGATGCCATATTGTCGCGTAGTTTTGCACCTCGAAGACATCAAAGCGAATTTTTGTAATTTGTCGCTACATAAGCACCAAATTAAAAATTATGTCATACCAAACGGGTTAACTGCAATTTTTGTTGTTTTGTTTTAGCAAACGAACAATCAAACGAACAAACAACCGTCAATTATTCGCATGCTGAGCATTAGTGAGCAGCTGTGATTGTTGCGATTGCATTTGGCAAATGTTGGCAACTGTCACAGTGACAGCTTTAACTGTTAACACCGAAGCGAAAAGGAAAAGTCATTAAATGCAGCGACTCAAATTAAAACGTGACGCTGCAAACGGGTTAAAACGTGACGATAACAACAACAAAAACAGCAATAACAACAACATCTTCAGCAACATCTACAATAACAACGAATCTGACTAAAGTCAATCAACAAGGGCTAAGTACAACTTTTGGTAGTTATTTATAAAAACTAACTACTGACCCAGTCAAATGACAGTTGACAGCTGACAGATGAAAAAAATTGATTAAACAGTCAAAAGGTTGAAAACTTCAAATTTATTGATTTTATTAATTAATTAATTAACAAAAAAGTAACAGACATTGGCCACGTTCACAAAATTTGTATTTGTACAAACTTTGGCTTAAAGTCTGGGCCAAAAATAATTTCATTTGGCAATACCTGTGCGTGACTTGTTGCACTATTTCGTAGAGTATTCGGCATGTGCGCGGGGGGCTAATGTCTTAGCGATATTTGCAACTTGTTGGCTAACAAAAACAACAACAACTACAACATCGATTGCCGGTGGTTCCAACATTGTAGTTTTGATTTTATTTTTTTGCGAAGTGCTTTTTTTATTGCTACAACATTTTACAACTGCCAACAACACAAAAACAACAACTGCCAACAACAACAACAATAACAACAACAACAAACAACAACATGAATAGCGGTAGCAACTAGTTTTTGACTTTTGGCCGCACTCGAATGTGGGCCACAAGCCGCTACAACAACAACAACAATAATAATAAATCATGACAGCAGCGGGCGTTTGTGCTACTAACCACGATAAACAACAACAAACATGAATTGCGTAATATTGATTTTGAGCGACAACTTTAAATGTCAACTTAAATTTTTCGAATCTTTAAATTAATTAAAGAACAGTTTTAGATATTAATTGTTGTGTCAAAATGTTCGCAACTTTTTTATAAACTTATTTTTAAAGAAATGTCCAATTTCATAACTGTTAAAAAATGCCTTAAAAACGAATGGTAACTTTATTCTAAAGTTAATTAAACTTTTTTGTGGTTTTGAAGAAAAAGAAAAAGTTAAAAGAAATACGTTTGTGATATGATAATATAAATTTTACTAAAGTTCTTAATTTTAACTGAACATTTAACTGAAATTGTTGTAGAAAAACTAAACTCAACTTCATGCAAGCAACAAAAACTTTAGTGAACTTAACTAAAAGTGCATTAAACTTAACTACAATAGTAAAAAACAATTAAAATTAACTGTTCAGTTAAACTAACTGAATTTGTAGTAAGCCCAGCAGTTAAATAACTAAAATTGCAGTCAATGTAACTGAACTCGACTTGAAATTTAACTAAACAAGAACTTAAGTTAACTGAGAGTATAGCTAACTTAACTTTAATTTGTATAAAAACAAAGTCAAATTAACTTAAATTGCAGTAAGCACAACTAAAATTTGTAGTTGAATAGACGCAATTGCAGTCAATTGCAATATCTATACTCAACTTAACGCAAACTTGACAAAAAAAATTAAGTAAAATTAACTGAAAGTAAAGTCTACTTAACTGAAAGTAAAGTCTACCTAACTAAACTTAGAAGCATTTAAATTGATTTAACTAAAAATTTTAGTAAATCGAACAATTATATTTTGTAAGAAAGTCTTAAAAATGTTAAGTAAACTTTACCAATATTAATTAAATAACTAAAATTGTTCTAAACCTTACTTAGCCTTGTAGTAAACCTTACTACAACCTTGGTAAACTTTACAGAAATGTTAGTTAACTTAATTATAAAATAACAGAAAACGCCACTAAATGTAAATCTTGCATTAAGTACTACAATGACTGTTACTCAAAACGCTTTAACTAACCAGCGCCAATTTTAATTACAAGAGAGATAAACGCGTACTTGACACCTCTCAAACCAAATTAAGCAGAGTTGCCATTGCACTTGCCAAACCAACACAAACACAAGCAAAACAACTTGATTCGGTTTTTTTGTTTGCAATATATTTTTTAAATCGCATCTCCTGGTCTAAACTCATTTTCCAGTTACGCTGGATTAGAAGAAACCAAACGAAACAAGAAAACACATACACACACGCACACACACATCACTCAGCCAAATTAAAAGCTCGCACACACAAGTAGCAGCAGCAGCAGTTGCAATTAATGCGCTGCAGCAAATGCGGCAAACAGCAAATTGCATGACAAACCATTGCCAACGGCTGTGCGAAGGGGCGGTGGGGGGAGGAGGGCGTTAGGCGAAAAAGCACGCTTCGAGTGGAGTAACACGGTAACACTGTTTCGACGCTGGTCAAGCGCTACGTTCCGCATGCAATATTTTTTTTTAATTGCGTCTGATGTGGCGCGGTGCGGTGTGGTGCAGCTCAAGTGCAACAAGTGCTTGTGAGGCGGCCACAAGACGGGCGAGCAGGCCGCTTTCCTGTTTTTTTTCTTTCTTCTTTAATTGCTCTACTTTGTGGCAGGCTGTGTTGGTCTGGTCTGCGCGTAGGAATGCCCGTCCGATAAAATGATTATTTGTTTTTTTTTTTTGTTGGATTTTTCATATGTTTTGCTCTAATTAACGCAAAAGGTTTTTTCGTTCTTTGAAGCTTACATCAAAAGCTTGTTCATTTTTTGGACAAGTTAGCTGCACTTTATTTTTTCTGAATAGTGATTAATTTACTTTAGATTAATGAGTAGATTTGATTAGATTCTGCTAGAATAAAAAAAAAAAACAATTTTAATTTGTTTGAGAAGTCACCAGTGACAAATGGTCAAAGCAATTCTAGCTTTACAAACTGTCGCTAGCCACTAACCTCAGTCAGCGCTGACTTAAATGACAGTTTAAATGTCGCTCAACCAGTTCAGTTGATTATATTTACTGCTTAAATTCTTTTCCAATTGCAATTGGGTCATTAGCTTTTTTCTCAGTTGATTGTTTAGTTTTTGCTTCAACTGGTGCTGCTGCAGTTATTTGTTAGCTCAGTTGAAAGAAAAACATCCTGTTTCTGCGCTGAACCAAGCTACGAGTATTACTTTAATGTTGAACTTACATTCTTGTGGAAGAACGAGGTTTCTTCAGGGTACTTAACTGAAAGTGCAGTCAACTTGACTGAACTTTTATTAAACTCAACCAACAAAATCTAACTTATAATAAAGTTGACTTAAATTTGTAGTGAAAATAAACACTGCAGAAGTGAACTGATAATTTTAAATTACAATCAACTGTGACTAAAATGCTGTCAATTTAAAAAATTGTTTTCAAAAGTTGTGGAAAACTTTATAAAGTTTAATAAAATACTTAAACTAGCAAGTAGCAAATTTAACTACAATATAAATAAACTTAACGGTAGTAAAAAATGTTTTAGTTCAATTAACTGACATTTTAGTCAACTCCACCAAACGTTTGTTTACAAAAAAAATAAATAAAGCTATTCTAAAATGTTTAATCTTTAAAAAAGTAAAATTTTTATAAAGTTTAAGGCATGTCATGTCGCTTTTAATTAAAGGCGTGTCACACAGAGCTGCCATTACGATTTTGCCCGCTTTAACAATACCGTTTGTTTGTAGTTCTTAAACGATGTAACAAATATCTTTAGTTTTATATAAAGTGGGCGTGCCAATTGATTAATTTTGCGAATTTATCTTAGCTTATCTTTAGCACATTGGAAAATGTAAACATTTGAGACATGCTTTGCCGAAAATTGTCACACTTTTAAAGGCTTTACTGTCTTCAAACATACAATGGGGTAAGAATTGTTTATAAGTATTTAATTCAAACGAGTACATTCAAATGCGAAATTTATTTAAAAGTTTTTAAATTTAAACTTTCGGTCGGGAAAAAAGAAAAAATGGAGAAAAACTCTTGAAGAAGAGTTTAGTCGAATTATTCGATCGTTCATTTAAGCGAGTGAAATCCGATGGAAATTTACGCAACTTGACTTCAATAATTTATCCATCAAAGTTATAGAACAAATATTTATGATTTCTTTAATTTTTTATATACATTTATATATATTGTATATATATTTTTTTTCTATATACTTATATAAATGTATGTAGGTCACTTTGTATATTGGATATAACGAGTAGCTTTTAGTTCACACTTTTGTTAAACTTTTCAAAATTTCCAATTGTCGTTTTTAAATATATTTTTGTTGTTTTTTTTTTGTTGCAATATAAAAATTATTAATTAAAATTTATAAATTTAAAAAAACTTTTTAAATTTCGATATTCAAGCAACCGTCTGACTGACTGACAGATTCGCTAAGCCAAAAGACAACGTTTTCGAACGCTTTCGAGCGTTTGTTGCACGCTTTCAAAAGCCACGATACGAACTGATTTAGCGGAAAACTTCGCTGGAGTTCAATAGCATAAAACAACTGACTGACTAACTAACTAACAGACTGACTGAACGAACAAACGAACGGAGTGAGCGAGCGAGTGAGTGAAGTAAACGATTTGCGATTTATTTGCCAACCAGGTTGGAAGCGCAGCACAAGAAGCACCAGTGCCCGCCAATTCCCCCCTCTTCTTCTTCTTCTTCTTTATGTGAGCCACACTTTCCGCAACTCGTTTGGAAAGGAATAGAAGCCGCAGCCATGCGAAACGCTGACTGCTGGCTCACTTCTGGTTTGGATTTCGGGTTTCGCGTGCATCTTTGCCGCTTTTCTGTGCTCACTCTTCAGCCCCTTCCAGCGCATGGGTACACTCAAAAAAACATATTCGTATATAAGATAATTACATATTTAATGTCAATCTCATATATTAATTATTTAATATCTTTAAAAGAAACCGGTTAGAAACGGTTTAGATCGGTTTGAACCTATTCGAAACGGTTCAAAACGGTCTTAACCGGTTTGCACCGTTTCACAGCAGCTTAATTTCATTGCCTTATACAATTAACATTTATTACTATTTTAAAATTTTGATATTGAAATGCAATGTAAAATTAACGTGCTTTAATGTTAAATAATTTAACAACTTCAACAAAATAGTTATATTGTATTTTTTTGAGTGTACATCGATGCTACTTCTATTTTGCACATGTATTTCTTATGTCTATTTGTACTTATGTTTGTATGTATGTATATCCACTTGCAGAGGGTATCTTCGACTTGGCTGGGCTCTGCTTCTTCTAGTAAGACTTTTTCTGGTTTTCTTTCTTATGCGCCGCGCCACTTAAGCTGTTGGCTGCGTCCGCGGCTGCGACAGGGAAAACCTGCTTCTTCTTCTAATTTCGCCTCAATGCGCTGCCAACTTCGACGGCGCGGCACCGAGCGGCGTGTCTGAATGAAGAAATCGGCTTTTGTTAGGTAATTCCTTTGCAATTGAATTTTGAATGATTGTGTTTTTTTTTCTTTCATTTGTTCATTTGTGCATTATGAAAATTTGTTAGCATTTTTTGTTTGTTTTTGGGTTATTACTTCAAATACAACAAAAAAGCAACAGAAAAATCATGTTGCAATTCTTTTTTCGGTTTTGGTAATCGTCGAGTTGAATAAACACTTTTTTCAAGCGGAATTTCAGCGGAATTTCGTTTGCATTTGTTTGCAAAATGTTTGAATAAACAATGAAATAATTTGCAAATTGTTTAAATTTCCATTACTGTAAATTGTTGTACAATAATGAGGTAAACTTTGTTGCGTTTAGAATTGATGTTCAAATATTTAGATAAAAGTGATGCAACAAATTAATGTTGTAGTAGTAAAGTACAAAGAGTCGAGTTAACATATCAAAGCTTTCCGAGCTTAAAGATCTTTGAATATGTAAAATGTCTGTTGCAATTTTTTTTGCCATTTGGAGCATGTTGTTCTTTTCGTGCTTAAAGCTTTTAAAGTTCTTTTACCATCAAGCTATTAAACTTTTAACTTTCACTTGCTTTGAACTTTTGTTTTCGAATTAATATGAAAGCTTTATTTAAAAAGAATCATTACTGCAGCTAGCCGAACTTAAAGTTATTTTCATTTTCAAACTTTTGTTTCTTTAAAGCTTTTTTTTTAAGGAAATGTTAAACTGTTCATGAAAGCATATTTTTTTAAATATTTTTAATAAAGCTAAATGGTATTAAGCTTTATCAATATTTTTCCATATTAAAGTGTTTAAAATTTAAGATTATTCATTAGATATTACTAACAATAAGCTTTAAAAAGCTTTTAAGATTAAGAAACTTTCTTTGTTTTATGTTTTAATATTGAAATTATTATTAAACGTCCTTTGTTGTCAATGTTTTAAGCATAAAAGCTTTTAAGCTTTAAAAAGCTTTTAAGCTTTAAAAAGCTTTTAAGCTTTAAATAGCTTTTAAGCTTTAAAAAGATTTAAGCTTTAAAAATCTTTTAAGCTTTAAAATTTTTTTTAGCTTTTTGATTCAATTATAAAGTTATTATGATAAAAATGTTGATTGCGTAAATATTTGATTTGTGCTTTCCCAATAATGCAATAAAACAATGTTTGACATACGACAACGCAATCAATTTGCATATTTACACGAGTTATCCAATTTCCCAAGTATTGCGCAAAATCAAATTCGTAAATTTGCATAAACCCAAATGTCAACAACAAAATTAAACTTGAAAATGTTCAACAACAACAACAGCAAACAAAGCAAAAAAACGTGTTGAATTGAAATCGGAGGCGACCAGCTCAATGATTTAATGCCGCGTTAGACGTCCCTCAAATTTACAACAACAATAACAACGACAACAACAACGAAAACAACACGACTATTTAAATACAATTTATTTAAACTAATTTAGCGCTCGCGCTGTTCGGCATCATCAAAATGCATCGAGCGTCTAAAATGACATTTACCAAATTGCGACATTTGTGAGTGTCAAAAAATGACAGTGAAACAAAAGCGCACAATAAATTTAATTTGGTTAATTTTCATGGAAATCTTCGCACATTTATTTACGAAATTATATTGAGTCATTGTTGCCAACACGCAACGTTTGTCATCGTCGTTGTTGTTGTCGTTTGTGGGGCGCCCACCTCTTCATCTCTCGTATATGCCAAACGAAAGGAATGTTCATAAATTGATTTTGATTAAAATCAATTTAAATTGATTGCAACAGCAACAGCAACAACAATAGCAATTACAACAACAACAATGACGATAACGTTAATCTTGCTGCAACACTTTCGCTTACGCGCAGCAATTTATTTGCTGTCGCTGCGCGTCTTTCAATTGAAATTTAAAATAAGGGAGCCCCGCCTTTCGTTTGTGGGGCTCATTTTGGGCGCCGCGCTGTGCGGTTGAGGCATGTCGCCGCGATTACTGCTGTTGCTGCTGATTCTTGACGCACGATAACGCACGAAGTGATGACCTTTGACATTTTCTGCGGTGTATGACATTCGAAATTCAAAAGTGCCGAATGTGAGTCATTTCGGTTGACATTTTTGTTTTTCGTTTTAAATTGAGGTTTGGTTTTTGGTGAGCGGAGGGAGGGTAGGGGAGGGTTTTAGGTTAATGGTAATCAGAATGCGTGGAAAACTGCTGAAAATGTATTTTCATTAAACAATTTTAATTGGACACGTAAATGCGCGGTTGAACTCGAGGATTTAATATTAATTTGATATGTAAAAATTTAACGAGTTTAACATTAAAAATCGACGAATCCGTTTTTGGAGTAAATTTATTCTTTGAGACGATAATTGACCTCATACTCAGAAGTTTTTAAAAAACAAAAATGTTGATTTCTTTGGTAAACTTAAATAATTTGAATTTGCAAACAATTTTTTGAAAGGGTTGTTCTTAAATCTTAAAAGGTCCTCAATATGAGAGCTAGCTTAATTTGTATGCAAACATCCTGAACTTCTTTGGGTTAAGTTACTTTTCCTCTTTAAAGGACATTTCCAACCAAAAAGCAACTAACTGGCTCAAACTCGCTAAATTGTTTACCACAAATCCCTTTTGAACTTTGAAGACCTCTGTAGAATCTTGGTAACACTAGGGACCACTAAAGGTTTATGTGTGATCTCTCTTTCTTGTTAGATCTGTAATGTAACCTAACCTAGCCTATCCTCAAACATTATGGTTTTAATATCATAAACCAATATATACAATTTTTTTTCAAACTCTGGCAAAATAAAATTTTTAAAATAAAAAAAATCGATTTAATCATGGTTGAAAGTTAATTGAGGTTAGAAAAGTCGAATTGAGAACGCAAATTGAGCGAACTCACCTCGATTTCGGTCTTCTTTTGAAGTTTGTTTTTTTGGTTTTTTCATTTTTTACAACAAACTAAGTTGTTGTTTTTATTTACTTAACAGTTTTGTAGCAATCATGGCAACTACACAGAAATTAAATTTTCAAAGAGAGAAACAATATCAAGGTGAAGAGCGACATTTTTGTATATTATTCACCTGATATTTATTTCACCATGAATACAAAATCTTGTTTTGGTATCTATGAGCTTAAACAAAAATATTTTGGTATTGTGTCCACCAGTTTTCTTAATTTTTTTGGATTTATCAGGTGTTTGATATAAAGCTTTTTAATTATATGAAACCTCACATTGAGAGCAATAGAAAATCACTTGAGCGACACCCACTTTAAATATGATTTGTTGTATTTTTGATCTCAAAATGCTTGAGTACGTTAATCTGCCTGTTAAAAAGCTTAAACTAGAATTCTAGTAAAAGTTCTATTTTTTCCTTATGATAAAAGTTGTATTTCAATCCTAATTTTAATGCTTCGACACGATTTTAAGTTTTCAATCGTTATGCGAAAGTTTCATTTAAAGCTTATGAGAATTATAAGAACATTGGCAAAACAAGCTACGAGAAACCACAAATTTTGCAATTAAAACGAGCTTGCGTTGAATGAAAACACTGCTGCCTAAAATTCCACTACACTGTTTCAACTCAGCCACGTATCGATTCAATTTGTAATGGCGCTCGCAAGTCGAAATTGCGCTCTGCTCTCTTTTATCTTTTCATAAGTATATTTAAATTTTATTCTTAGTAGAATAGAGTTAATTTTTTGTGGATGTAATTTTTGATTATAAACTTCTTCACATTACAAAAAAGTTTGAATTACGTTTGACTTACCTTGAGTACTATGGACAAACTGCTCGCGGTCGCCGATTCGGAGAAAACGCTATCATGTGATTGCGAAAGCTGATCGCGCGTGTAATCACTGAAATATGAAGAGAAATGTTGATAAAATTTTAAATTCAGATTTAAGTTCTTTAATGAAATAGTTTGTCTAAAAGTTATAAAAGAATGAACTTTATTTAAAACTAGATTTACTTTAAACTTAAAATGATTTGTAACTCAAAATGCAATTTAAATAATTTTCGCATAAATGCTGACAAACATTTCCCGGGCGGAATTTTTTTCGAGTTGGCAGCACTCAAAATTATATCAAAATTTTCATAATTAAATCGAGTTGAAAATTTCAAATGCAAAATTCACTTGTCGAGCCAAGTTAAGTGCGCGTCTCAAATTTTATGTAAAGTCATCTTCGCCGTTTGTCAACAGTCGGTAACACTAACCGTCGTCAAATGATGACAACAAACACAACAACAACAACAAATACAACAACAATAAAGACAACAACAACAACGTGATGATTGACAACACTATCACGCCGCCGACACCGTCGCCGGAAGTACACTTGTGCGACTTCCGAAATTACATCTCTTTTGCTGTTGTTGTAGTTGTTGTTGTTGTTGTTGTTGTTGTTATTTTGTAGTCTTTGTTCGCAAAAAGTGGTAAACAAAAAAACGCAAAACGAAAAATAAAAAAACAACAACATTTGCATTTGTGAATTGAAAATTTTAAAATCGTAATACATAAAAAAAAATTTAGTATTGAAATATTAAAAACGTTCAACAAAGATAAACTATAATGAAAATACAAAAACAAAACTAAAATTAAGTAAATAAATAGATTTAAAAACAATTAAACTGTAGTCAAATATTTAGTAAAAAACTAGTAAGAGAAATATCTTTGGCTATGCCGTAGCTCATATACCCTCCGCCCTTAACAGTGGTTTTATGGGAGGGGGTAAAAGTTTTGATCCGATCTTACCCATCTTGGAGAATAGGAGCTCACATATCAAATTTTAGCGGACGGACATCGTTAAATCAACTCAGAATCCTGATCATTTATATATATACTTTTTCAAACCTACCACGCTCCCTTCTGGGCGTTACACACGGAAGAACAAACTCAATATACCCTTCTGTAAGTCCACTTGCACGTGGCGAAGGGCATGAAAAACAGAAAACACTTAACAATTTCTTACAGTATTCCCCGCTTAAGTGACTCTTTCTAAAATGCACGAGTTTGTGGGTACATAAGCGGGTTAGGCACTTATACAAATCCTGCTTGAGTAACTTAATTTAGTTATTTAAACCAGCGCTTAATTAATTAGTATCTGAATGTAGTCATATAAACCCGCTTAAGTGCACGTAGGTACATACACAAGTACAAAAATATTTTTAATTTTAAATTCTTTAAGTAAAATTAACGATTGACGTTAAGATGAAGTTATTATTATTATTATTATTATTATTATTATTATTATTATTATTATTATTATTATTATTATTATTATTATTATGTTTGGGGAAAATGCACCGCGTCCTATAAAACTATTGTACCCCCTTCAAGATAGTAGTGTTCTTACAGGCCCTATAGTTCTAAAAGATTTATAGTATTTCTGTAAGTCCTATTACTGAAATAAATTTTAGTATAGAGCCTATATCCAGTAGTTTCAACATGTCGTCAGGTACCTGGTATTGTCCCAAGTGCTTTTTCCGACTTTGCAATAGTGCTGGACATTCTCCCAAAATAATGAAGTTAGTGATGACAATGATGCATGCCTTAGGCATGGAAAATTATCGATTTTCATTGAGATTGATATTAAAATTGTTCGATTTCAAATGTGCAAATTAATAAGTTAAAATAATAATTGGAGTAGAAAATGTGAAATAGATTTAAAAAAATATTTAATGACTTTAACAATTGTTAATGAATTAATGATATAATCATTATTTTCTAAATTTCATTTTAATGTTAATGAATTATTCTTAACTTCAATGAATATTCGTTAATTTAAACGGATATTTATTTTCTAATTGTTGATTTTTCCAAAAAAATGAAATTTTAATGAATTTTTTCAATTACCTAACATTTTTTTTTAATTTTATACGTAATTTTCATCAATTCAATGAAAATTTCATATCAAACTCTTTGAAATTCAAAGGAATATTTCATGTATTTGTTGCTTTAATTTCATTATTTTAGTATTCCTTTTAATCAAATAATTAATGAATATTTCATTGTTTTCCAAATTAATTTTAAATTTTTAAAAATATTTCATCAATATATTATAAATGAATCTTTGTAATTAATTAATATTTCATTACTTCCAAATTCGAATCATCAATTCATTAAAAATTGTTTGTAATGAATGTGATTATGCATTAATTCAACGTTTTTTGTACATTTTTCAAAATTATATGTTTCATTTTTCTTCAAAAAAACTCAAATATTTCATAACTTTAATGAATTTTCAGAATTTTAATGAATTTTTTAAAATTTTTTTTAATACTTAAATTTTGTTTAAAGTTCATTCAATATTTTCGGTTTAATGAATATTTCACAATTCGAATGAACAATTGTTAATGAATAATTCATAACTTCAATGAATATTTCGTAATTTAATTATTCTACCAAAATTTATGAAACATATTGAAAAAAAAAAACAAGCCACACTCACCTATCGACCAGACGTCCCTCGCTCAAGCTGCGCTGACTGTCGGACATTTCGCCGCCACTGCCGCCGCCATTGGTGCGTGTCCCGCCACCTGACGTGACGCCCGAGGCGTTGTTCGTGTTGTTGCTGCGGCCCGTGTGACTGCCGCTATCGTTGCCGCTGCTATCCAAGTCCAGCGACGAATCGCCGACACTGCGCAGCTTTTGGCGCTCGGCGAAGAAGCTGCGATTCATGGCAGCCGGAAAAACGGCGACGCCCAACGACTGACGCTGCGACGCGCCACTTCCACTGCCAAGACCTTCGACGCCCGACATATAAGCGAAACGCTGGCTGTGAGCGTGATAGGCGGCAGCACTCGATGTGCTCGTTGTTGTTGTGGTCGCGTACATTTCCGTCTCGCCGTTGTCGTCCGCTCCGTTATCGGCCAAGGGCGACTTTTCTCTTCGCTGTTGCTGTAGTTTTTTGTTGTTCTTGCCTAACAACGCATCGCCGCCGTTGCGATGTGCGCGATGTTCATGCGCCGCAGCGTTGCTGTACGACTTCGATTTGGGCAGCGACTGTGACGAGTAGGCGTCCTGAAGCTGGGCGTGCGTCAGCGGCGACGATGGCGACGATGCCGACGCAACGGAAACGATCGAGGAGAGCGTTGCGCTGCGCAGATTCTTTTCGCTGTTGCTACTGCCGGCAGGTGTGGCCGTCGTCAACTGCAGCGATGTGTTGGAAGGCGTATCTGCGACGCTGGTGATCGTGCGACGACGAAAGATGCGACGTAAGTTGCGCAGCGGATGGAAGCGACGACGTTTTTGTTCTAAAATGGAGAGCAGAACCAGTTTTAGGGCGTTTAGAATTTGGAACATGTCCATACCGGAAATCCGGCGGAAGCGATTTGGCGGTTGGCCGTTTCAGGATTTTTTCTTGCTGAATTTGATTTTGTTGGTAATTTTTGGGATTATTTAAAATTTTTTGTTTTTTTTAACGCAGAATTTTGAATACAAATTTTTCTCAACATTTTTTTTGCTATTGACAGTTGAGCAAATTAAATGAAAATTTCAGACTTCAAATTATAAATAATGGGAAAATTTCAGTTATAAAAAAAAAATTACAGGGTGTTGCGAATACTTCAAAATGTGCTTTAAGAATAAATTATTTAACAGACAAAATTTTCAAAATAAAATTTTTAAACAAATTTAGTCCTCTTTTACACTAGGCAAACTTATATTTTGGCCGAAAACAAAAACTCAAAATACTTAATTTCACTTAACAGAAAGGAATTCAGTCTGCTAATCGGGTTTTTAATCGGTCACTGCCTCATCGGACACCATGCCTTTAGGATGGGATTAATCTCTAACAACTGGTGTAGAAACTGCAATGAACCGGGCGAAGAAGGAACTCTTGGACACCTACTTTGTCATTTCCCAGAGGCAGCCAAATGCAGAATGAGGATTCTTGGACAAGCTGGACAAGGAATAAATATCTCCATACTCAAACACTTCGCATTACGGACCGAATCTTTCGTGATGGACGCTTTTCGCCATTTAAAGCCAGCATGGACCAAGTGTGGTTTATGTGAGGCATTTGCCGCCACTCTAACCTTACCTAATCTACAATATGCAAATCGAGTCAGGTGCACTTTTCGATGCTCTTCCTCTCGGTCCAGTCCTTCCTTCTCTACTTTTCATGCAAACTCATTAGTTGGGCAAGTTTAGTTGCCTAGTGTAAAAGGGGATTTTGTTTATATATTTATTAGTAAAAAAATTTCTTTTTCTGTTTTTCAATACCAGAATTAAATTCTTCCCCTTTAAAAAAAGATTCCAAAGCGTCGCTGACTTCATGCGAAAGCTGACAACTTCATAAATACCGCAACACAACCACTGACATAATTCCAGTGTGGCTCGCAGCACATGTCAAACTCAAACCATGTTATACAAAAAAGAAAAACAAATAAAGAAATGACAAAAGCAACCAACAACAAATTCAATATAGTATAATTTTATTAGCGACAAATTCAAAAAACGTGCAAAAATTTCATGTTTGAATAACATTAAAACGAAAAGAAAACAGAAGAGAAGAGAAGCAATATGGAGAAAGATATCATGTCGCGTTGGAGAAAGGGAATACAAATACAACACAAATGGGGGATCGCGTGTGTCTTTTGTGTTTGGTGGGTGCTTTATTAAAATGTCTGCATAAGTGTGTGTGTGTGTGTGTGTGTTAAGGACATACATAAGCATTTTTAATCACATAAGAACATATTTAAAATAAAGTAAAGGAAAAACTGAAATTGCTAGAAGATTAATGAACTTCTATTTCAATTTTGAACTTAAGTTACGTCTTTTGTTAATTAATATACATACATACATACATACATACATACATACATACATACATACATACATACATACATACATACATATATGTAATGAAAAGATATGATTTTTTTTTTTAGAATTAGTTTAGGCACGTTACACAAAGACAGACGGACATACAACGTTGAACTGATTCCCGATAGTGGATGATAGAGGGTTGGAGAGAGGAAGGAGGAGTCATGGCAAATCATCAACCAGTTCACGACATTTACCAGCGTTTATACAAAAAATGTTGTCTTCAAGTGATTTCAATAGCTCAAAATATTAAAAAAACATTTTAAGATTTCAATTTTGTATAAAACCGTTTAACTACAAGGTGGCGCAAAAGAAGTCATCCGATGTTGTTTGGCTCTTATTTTTTTTCTAAATAAAAAACTTCGATTCTGTTTTTTGATTATGTTTATTTAGACCTTTAGAATTAATTGTGTTAAGTCGAGAAGATGATATCGGATAAATGGGCGCCGTCACAATTGATTGCCATACGGGCTCGTTTTATGGCATTTTCCATCACTTCGGCGAGAGTTTCGGGCGATAAATTCTTGCATTCGTGTCGGATATTTTCCTTGAGGGCTTCCAAGGTCTCAGGCTTGTTGATGTAAACACGAGACTTCAAAAAACCCCATAAAAAGAAGTCCGAGACCGTTAAATCGGGCGATCTGGCGGGCCAGTGCAAATCGCCAAAACGCGAAATTAAGCGACCCGGAAACGCGGCCTTCAGAATGTCGGTTGTGGCTCGTGCAGTGTGTGCTGTTGCTCCGTCCTGTTGGAACCACATGTCCACCAGTCCTAATTCGTCCAGTTCGGGCAGAAAAAACTCGGTCAACATTGCCCTATAGCGCGCACCGTCCACTGTTGTCGTTTGACCCGCGGCGTTCGGCCCGATGACTCCTCCAGCGTGAACAGCGCACCACGCAGTCACTTTGAGCGGGTGTAATGGTTTCTCGTGCATCACTCGCGGATTTTCGGTTCCCCAGAAGCGATAATTTTGCTTGTTCACGTACCCGCTGAGGTGAAAATGAGCCTCATCGCTCATTATGATTTTTGCCAACACCACAGACGAATTGTTACGCAAAAAAATAGACACAATTATTCCGCGTTCTTGGGGAGTGTATCGCTCCATGGCTTATTCACTTGTATTCTGTATCTGTCTAGTCCACAAATGTCAAAACAGATTTGACATTGGAGGCCATTTGCAAAAATGAGAACATCTTCCAATAGGGTGATTAATTTTGCGCCACCCTGTATAATACTATATTATACAATATATTGCATATTGAAATGAATGTTCTTTCTATCTTCTTTTTTTGTACTCTATGGGAGTCTTTCATTCTTTCGATTGCTATGACAATTTGTGGAGTTTCTGTGTTCACGCCAAGAACGATTTTGGAGTAAAAAAAATTACCACGCCCACCTTATACGCCCACAATTTGTGAAACTAAGTAAATTATATTCGATTATGTCGCTAATATTGCTCCTTAGAAAATTGGTATCTGAGTTTGTATGGACAGTGTCGACAACCTCAACCAAAATGGGCATGGTGGGATTAATTTAACGCCCACTTTTGAAAAATGGTCGAATAAGTTTTACGTTTTACCATTGCTCAGGAACTTGATGCGCTTTATACGAAACATATATAGCGATGCACCGAAAATAATAATAGGGTATACAAAATCTGCCATGCCCACAATTTGTTTAATTATGTGAAAATATTCCATTACAAATTATTGTAACTTTTAAAAATTCCAAATTTTTATATGAGTTTTCATGGTCACTGTCTATAATGGCCTTGGTTGGATCAACACAACAGCGTTTCATAACCGGTTCGCTTAATATTAGAATCTTATTTAGAATCTCATAAAAATCAATTTACTTTAAGATTTTAAACCAAGTGTCCAAGTGCCAACGGACGGACAATAATTCTGCGACACTTACACCCTTTAAAAGCTTTGACTATGGTCGTTGTTGTTGTCCTCTCGAGTGGCATAAATTAAGTTAATACTTCCTGGTTTTTGGGCGGCAGCTTTTGTTTGTTTTTTGTTGCTGTTGCTCTTGTTGTTGTTGTTGTTGTTGTCGCTAGCGAATTGAGGTCAATTGATGTGGTCAGTCGCACGGTCGCTTGTATTAGCAAATTAATAATATTTGCTTGTCAATGCAGTAGCACAAAAGTGGCCAGGTTAAAGGCTTGTACGCAGGAATCAATGAACTGTGTGTTGTTGTCCAAGTTTTTGTTCGTGTTGTTGTTTTTGTTATTATTGTTGGTATGCTTTCTACATAAGTTGCGTATGATAGCAGCAGCGACGGCTTATTAAGGCGTGCTGCATTTATTCATTAGAAACTTGTGAGCAATTTATATTGATTAGTGTGCGTGCGAATAAACATACACAAACACACGCACACACACAAACACATACATTCATCGACTAATTTGTGGTATTTGCAAATGTTTTTTGTTTTCTGAATTCCGAAGATTTTCACTTGATTGCTAATAGATTTGTAATTGTTAAAAATATATCTTAAAAATAAACGATCTTCTTGAATTCTAGGCTTTAAAAAAATTTCAGTTAAAATAATTAAAAATTGCGTAACCTTTGAATTTAATATTTATTTAAAAAAATGATTCCTTCGAATTTTTCAGAGACATATTCCGAAAAGGACCTCCAGCTCAAGATTTGTTGCCTAAAATCTTGCTTTATTAAATAAAATAGATTTAACTCTTGACTATAAGCCAAATAAGAATTCAACAGAACAAACATAAAAAATCAGTTTTCAAAAACGTTTCTTAAAAATAATTTATTATATTTGTTATATTACTAATCGCACAATTACCTTTGGCCATATCTCGAGTATTGCAATAAACATGTCAATTGGCAAGAAACGCAATTGACAACTTCCGATAATATTGGCTAAAACGCAAAAATGCACAGCCCGCAAAAAGGTCAATAAAACGATTGCAACTTATATAAAAAAAAATTAAAAATGTTACCAAAAGTTATCAACATAAAAACAACAAAAAAAGTATGTCAAAATGAGACTAATTTGGCAGGTGGTAGAAAAAGCAAAAACAAATCCCAACTTGTGGGTGCCAAAAATGAATGAAGTCATTGTTTATTTGCAAAAGAGAAAACTTAAAAAAGTAACAAAATTTAAAAAAAAAATATGCATTGAAATAAAAAAAAAACCAAGCAACAGTGTTGCCCAACTAATCGCAATCCAATAGATAACAAAAACAACACAGAGTACAACCACGCGTTGCGATTAGTTCAACTGCGAACAATCAACGAGCGTTGTTAAATTGATTATTTTTTTCGTTTATGGTTCTCTGAAATTCTTTTTTTGTTTACAGCTATTTCGACACCAAATCCAAATCCGCCCGCCCGCTCGTTCGCTCCACAAAAACAACAACAAAACGCGTTCAAAGTTGTTAATCGGTAATTTTCGGCGGCGCACGAACACGCAACGTTCATTCGAAGTCTTGGCGGTAGTAATGTGTAATGTAATCTCTAAGTATGGACAAATGAATGTAGAGACGGACGAACTGTTGGACTGACAGACAGACAGACAGACAAGAAGTCATTCGCTCGTTTGTCGTAGATTAGATACGGCCTTGTTGAACGTAGCCAGTAGCGCACTTCTTTCGCTTTGTTCTTGCTTTAAGTTCAAGCGCTACACGAATTTTGTAAGCTATATCGACTTTGTGAGATACTTAAATAATCTTGTGTGAATATTGAATTTTAAAAGATAAACAGATAACAGATTGTAGTGGTCAATAGAACTAGGAGCTTACTACAAAATATTTTACACTGACTTAAAGTAAACAACGAAAAAATTTTATATATTGTTAAATTTCGATCAGACCCTAATATCTTTTTTTTTTGTATTAACAACTTAACAAAATCGTAAAAATATTAAATATTTAATTTTTTCAGATTCATCTCTCTAAATAGTCTCTTCTCCCAATAATATGCCACAAGTCCCTTTTATTTCCACACTCTTCTATAACCCACTTCCGGGAAAAAGTTCAACATTCTGTCTGTCTCTTCGTATTGTGTTGTTAAGGAGGTAGTTCAAAAAAAAAAAACACAAACAATTTAAAAATCCATAACCAAAATCATTTTTCAAACATTCACGATAGTTTTAAGTATGGTGTAATAAATATTGTTTTAGGTGAGTAGAGTAAAAAAATGTCCCTATCTACCTCGATATTGTTTCTCTCTTTGAAGTCTAACTTTTGTACTGTTGCACTTGTTGTTACAAAAACATTAAGTTAATAAAAACAACAATATAGTTTGGTGTCGAAAAAAAAAACAAACTTGAAAATAAGGCAAATCGTGGTGAGTTCGCTCATTTGTCTTATTTTGTCTACTTTCCTATCCCTATTATTTAACCATGGTTTCAGGTTTTTTTGAATTGAAGAACCTATTTGCAACCCTTAATTTATAGAAGTAAATATTTGAAAAGGTTGTGTAAAAGTATTGCGGCCTAAAGATCCATTGTACATCATCTGCTAGTATTGGATATCCCTACAAAACCTCATCTAGTCCAGTTGACTTCAGATATTCGAGAAAGTTATAATATTATAATATACACGATTCCAAGTATCTTTGTTTAAAGTGCATCAATGCTCTATAGTTACCTAAAATGCGCTCTGGCGATTCTATGTCTTCGTCACAAAATCAGCACATTAGACTTGACACTTTACCCATTCTGCACAGATGCTTCTTGAGCTTATAGTGTCCAGCCAAAAGTCCGGCTAGTATTCTCAATCTGGACAAGCCAAAGCAAAACAAATCGTTTGCGTTTATAGTTGCCTAGTAGTAATTTTAATTGTGTTAGACCTGGATGATCTGTCTTTTTTTTTCATTCCCAAAGAACTTTCCCCTGTACATGTGTTTTTATACCACAGGAAGGTTTAGGTCATGTCAGTGTCATTAAGACTATTTTTCTGGTAAGTTCGTTACATTGTTTTACTCTCGGGATCGATGAAGTTCCAGACACCTAGAAAAGGTTTACTTTATTGTTTAACCTAGCTGATTTAGTTTCTCTAGACAGTTTCATACTAGCTCGGAGTCAACTTCTTATGGGCTAAGTGCTCGCAAATATTTAACTTCTTTTGTGGAATTTTTAATATAATACGAGCATCTGAGTTTAGGTTCTACAATTTATTCTCAAAAAAAAAGGTTTATTAAAGTTATTTAAATGGTATCTCAGGATACCATTTAAATAACTTCAAGGCCTTTCATAATCAGCTTATTAATGCTTTTGTATAATATTAATTATGTTTATTTTCTCCATTTTCTTTCTATATTTTGTATATGCAATATTTTTACTGAAATTTATTTAAGCCAAAGCGTGCCAATTGTTGTTGTAGCGTTTCCGAACCGTTTTTGTTTTTGTTATTCATTAATTTCTTTTATTTCTGGTTGGCTGTTATTAGCCAAAGTATCGTATCGCATCGCATCGTATCGGCGGCCGTTAAACGTCAGTTTTGGCTGTAGCCGTGGCTCCTACAACGCGTTTATGCCTATTTATGGTAATGTTTTCATTTTAGCCATGGCTAAAATGCGACAGCGACGGCGCCGTTGGTGCGATGTGTCGTATTGCCATTTTTATCGGGCATGGGTAATCACGGTTCTTATCGATTACTTGCTATTTTCTATACTTTTGTTTGTTTATTTTCGTTTCGTTTCTTTTCAATTTGCTGATAGGGCGGGCTGGTTTTACTCTCAACTGACGTTCGACTTATATGGGCAATCTTTAATTTTTTAATAGGATTTTGCCTGATAGTGGAAAAGTTGTTTCTGCTAATTTGATTAAGTAGATACTTGAGAAAACGTGCAACTCGAGGGATTTTCCGCAAAGTTGTTGAGTAACCAAAAATTTTCGAAATAAAATACGCGTAACCAAGTTTTCATAATAAAAATACAAAAACAAAAAACAGTTGACAATATAATGACGTACTAAAGACAATATCAAAAAGACGTTAAAACTTTATAAACCGTTTTACCATATACACAAAATTTTAGCTTACCAAAAATAAAGCGACATTTTCTCTTTCATTAAATTTCATTCATACACCTTTATCGTTTTTGTTTTGATTATAGTTTTTTGTATTACAAAAAACAAAAAAGAAGAAAAAAAAAACACACACACAACGTGTGACAATAAATTAAAATACAAACAAAACCTGTGATAAAATACTCGCGAACAATAAAAGTCGCTCATAATTCGAAACGAAATTTCAAAATTTCATGTTAATTTGAAATTTCGCTTGTGCATGCATATCAAGTAGCGGAGACATGCATTGATGTGTTGAAAAAAGAAAAACAACAACAACAACAAAAAACTATGTCACTGGTTCAAGTTTGAAATTCGGGTTTGGTTTCTGCAGTCTTTTGTTTTTGTAGTTCTTTGTCTGGGTTTCTTTTGTCACTTGACAATGAAAGCAGATATTAAAAATTCGATTTTTATGCTAATCGAGAAGGTGTTGCTTTTTGACGGGTATTCAAATATTAATTTTTTTCTAACAGCTAAAAATGTATTTAATAATTTAAAGATGCAAGTTATTCATGCTTGATTATGTATTCGGTGCAGGTAACGATTTAAGAAATTTTGATTTTTGTTACTCAGTTATTCTTGGATAATTTATGAGTAACCACTTTTATAACTATTCAGTAGATTTGTTTTATGAATAGTTTTATATATTAAAACATCAGTAAGATACTCAGTAAGATAATCGGTTTTTATACGCGGTTAATCAATTTTCTTCAATTACAATAAAAAATATGAGTTGACTTATAATCGGTTATCGAATAAACGGTACCTGTAACTAATTGAACAGAGTTGTTATCTTTATATTCAAGTAATATCAAGTAACTTTGCAAAACTCTTGATGGGTTTTCTTCCTCTGAGGGTCTACTTTCATTCCACGTTGGAATCATTTCAGCTCCAAGCGATGATCCAAAATGTGTGGCACAGTGTCATTTTATAAAAAAGAAAAGGCAACACTGCTAGTGTCCACACCCTTAAACCGTTTGGTGTGCTATAAAATATTTATTAAAATTATCCACAACCAAAAAAAAAGGAAAAGTCGAAGAACTTCATCATTTTGGTAAACTCATAAGTATAGGCAAGTAAATGAATGTACGAGTATACTAAAAATAAAAAATTAATTACCAATGAAAGTCACGTTTTTGCTGGGAACCAAACATTGATATACCCCACCATTAAAATCCACACTTTTACCTGCTGCTGCTTCTTTTGCCTCGACTTCTACGTTAAGCTGCGTTAATAGTGTTATACGATTTTAATGAATAATTAAATTATGTACGAACGAACAACAGTGATTACTTTTGTTTTGTTGTTGTTGTTTTTGTTGTTTTGTTTTACGTTTTTGTTAACATACCAGCGCAGTGTGTTGCGACAACGTGCCCGTGGAACACTGGTCGGATCGTTTTGATGAAAGACAAATGCGAACATGTGCCACCAAAAATAAAATGAAATAAAACACAACATAAAAGCGTTTACATACTTATTAAAAGCGTTAAAACGAAAAAAAAACAACAACAAAAACCGCTTGTTGGCCTAATTACAATTCAATGGAAAATACGTTAGTCACACGTGGTCAATCTGCGTAAAGTGCGGGTGGGTCGTATGGTGAGAGTGAAGGAAATGTTTAGTTGTAAGTTAAGTTGAATTACAGTTTAGTGACTTAACTAAGTAAATTTTACTAACAAAAATTAAATTTTATACATTTATTTTCAAAAAATGCATTTTTGGACTTAATACTTTATGTGTCATAACAACTGAATAACGAAATCTAGAGCCAGTCTAATACACAATTTTAAAAGTTAACTTAACCGCCAACAGTTTTGGTAATTATAAACAATCAATAATGAAAAGTTTATTTTGGTTTTTGTGTTGAAACTTTAGAGAACATTTTGAAAAATTTTGTTTTTGGTCAGTTCACTTTTTTCATTATAACCTTGAAAATATTGGAGCAAAAACCAGTCGAAGTAGTGCTTTAGAAAGCTGAAATTTATGCCAACATGCTGATATCAAATTGAAAGGAAAAGTGTTAAAGCAGCTCAAAGTTATAGACAGCCAAAGTTGGGCAAGTTGATTTTCCCATACATTTTATAATTTTCAATATAATTTTCAAAATTTTTTTTCGAAATTTACTCTCAGTGATTAATTTGGCTGCAAAACTTATTTTTCATAATTAATTTATGCTTAAAAACTAATTTAACGATAAATACAACAACAACAACAAAATATGATTTCCATTGAAAAAAATCACAACAATAGAACTAATCCCACTTGTGCAGACGAAATTGTGCAATTTGCTGATTTAATTACCCAACTTAAGAGCCGGATAAGCGCATGTATTATGGCCTACGCAACCAAGCTAAAGAAACGTTCACTTGACCTTCTGCTAAAGCCGCACACAAACAAAACCCAACAGAATATAACAACTTTTCAAGAACTCGAATTAAACGAAAAATAAAAAAACGTATTCGACAAATGCGCTTACAACGTACAAATAAACAAACAAACAAACACGAACCTACTTCGATACCACGCCAACAGTTACAAAACCTAAAAAGTTGGTAACCCTGATTGCAGCAGTTGCTTAGGAGTACTTAAAAGTATGAAACAGAAAAAAAATGTACATTTGGCGCAAAAAGATTCTAATTAATTAATTCAAAAAGAAAAAAAACCAACCAGCGCCTACAAACAGCTCACGAAATATTATAATACAGACTGTAAGAAAAAAAAGCGCAACGCCTGTCAGCTGTCAAAACGCGACAATCCATACCCATATGTCTTACGCAAAATTGGTGTCAAAGTGTTGCGCCCACAGTCAAAGTCGTCGTCGCCGTAGTCGTCGCAAATATTACTCAGTCAAGTGGGCATGAACAATTTTTTACAATCACAATTTCGAAGCGTTTAATTGTTGCAAGCGCAATTTCGCAAATAAACAATTTACTTTGTTTACATTCGGAGTGCTGCCATATTTGCATAAACAATTAAAAAATTATTGAAATTCAAATTCTTATTGCAAATATTTTGCAATAGTCACGTTCTTCCTGTCCACTGAATTATGTCATTTTGGCACACAGTATGCAAGCTTGTGTGTAAGGTGGTAAATCTCGTCTAAGGCTGCCATATTGTTTATCAATATTTGCTCGTTTGACAGCGGCATTACATCACCCGCACTTGTCATACTTTCATCTGGCACATATGGCGAATCAAATTAAATTGTTTTGATATTGAACAGGAAGCCGCGCGGCGTCCGCCGACAGCCGAAAGCCGATGTGTTCATCAGTTTAATTGCCACTTCCTTGCATGCCGCACTCTCGCTCGCCAACTTGAATGTTATCCTATGTACGAGTATTTTGCTACATCACGGCATGCCATCACTGACATTATGGCAGCATGTCGACGGCGCAATTTGTATCCCCCCATTCCAGTTTTGGTCTTAGTCATAAGCTCGCGCGTTTTTGTTTATGTCGATTGGGATTTAGTGAGATTTACTGCTCACGACAGACATTAATCGATTGCGTTTGGAGGTAATTGTATTTTAAATTTGTTAATTGTTTCGTATTTGAAAAAATTACAATAACAATGAGGAACATTTTTGGAACCATTAATATTTACGCTTTAACTTTGAAAGTATTGAAAATAGAAACAGTTTAATTTTGGTATTGAAAAGTTGATTTCAAAGCCAACATTTTAATTCCAATAGTTTAGAATAATGTTGCTTAAGCTTAAAGATATGATGGCTGAAAGTTCGAGAAAGCGATTCTCCCATACATTCGGAAGTTGTGTAAAAAGCTTTAATGGCATAAAGTTTTCTTTGAAAACCAAAATTTTATATTTTTTTTTTTCAATTCTGTTAGTTGAGATTTGAGTTATTTAGATACTAATTTTATTTGTTTTTGTATTTCAGCAATTTTTCATGATATTTAATTGAATTTCATAGAAAAACGTGTGCGGAGAATTTTGGAACCTCTATTTTTCACGCGATAACTTCGAAAGTTTAGAAGATATCAATAGCCTTGGTAGTGTTTTGAATGATGACTTCCTCTCCAATATTTTACAGTAAAACTTCTACAAGGCAAGTCTCTTTAAACTTAATTTATAGCAGCTCAAAGTTCAGGAAGTCGATTTTTTCATACATTTCGCAGTTTCGAATTTAAGTTAAAAATATCTATTTTTTTAATTCGAAACTGTTCTTTAGTTTTTAAATTATTTTAATAAAAATAAAGTATATATCAAAGACAACTTTATATACTTTGAAGACACCTTTCTTTTTGATTTTCTTTATGTTTATTTAAGTGAAATATATATTATATATACAACTATAAACGAGGATGGTCTGATGAGTACTTAGCCTCACCGTCCGATGGAGGCCTACTTTGCAGACCTCGCGAAAACGTATTTTTCAGACGGGTTAAAGAAGTTGGAGCATCGCTGGCCAAGTGTATCGAGCTAAAAGGAGACTATGTTGGGAAATAAATAGCCACTTTTCCAAAATTTTCATTTTTCTTTTATAGGCAAAGTACTTATTGAACCACCCACTTATATAAACTTTTAAATAACTGCGTTTAAAATAAGACTTTTTTCAAATATATATGTAAAAAACCTAATTTAATTTGTTTAAATCAATCGATCTCAAGAATAAACTTAATTTGTTTAAAGCTGAATCGCAAAATATTCAAAATAAATCCACGTGCTCAAAGTTAATACCCAAAGCCAATTAAGAGATAAGCAGAAGATAAATTCGATTATAATTTATTTTTAGTATTTACTTAATATTAAAACGAACTTATCAACTTTATTTGCTACTACTAAATAGGTTGATATGAAATGCAGCGCTAAGTACATTCTAAAGCCGAAATAATCAATAAAAACTTATTTAAAGAGTCTGCTGGCAAATAACGCGTAAAAAGTAAAGAAAAACTCTGACAATACTCTTAATAACAGCAACTGCTGATAACTGCCGAATACAAGAAAGACGCTAAGAGTAAAGTACGAGTACGAGTACCCTATGCACTACTTTTTTGAGTACTCTTTTGTTGTTGTATTTTTTCAATACTATAACAATATTGATTACACAGTTGTTATCGCAACCAGTAAAAGCGAAAAACAGCCAACAACAAAAGAAAAAGGATTTCCGCAGTCAAATAAAACGCTTTGCAAAAGCTTAACTGGGCTCAGGGTAGACAAACAAAAAAAAGTAAAATAAAATTAAAAAAACTCGGAAAGAAGGCAGCAAAGCGGCAGCGAAAAAGCAGCGTTGCGCAATTTTGATTGATTTTTAAGACCTTTTTGAAATAAATTTTTTACATTTCTTTCTACATTTAATTTATAATTTAATTTTGCTCGTTTTCGTTGAACAACAAACACCGCAGCTGAAAATAAGTGTTTTGTGCTTAATATCGTCAGTTGGATACAAATTGTTACACTTACAATTTCACGCTTTGACAAATTGTAACAAGGCATTAAACACAATGACAAAAAAAATGAGAGAAAGAAGGAAAAAAAGAAGCGGCATAACAAAAGCCGCACGGCGTCAAAAAGTAGTAAGCCCTCGTTGGCGTTGGTACCGCTGCTTTTTAGCACTTTCTGCCAGTTTTGTTGTTGTTGTTATTCGTTTTTTTTATATACTATAGTATAATGCTGAAGTTAGTACTTTTGTTGTACAATGGTTTTTTTTTTTTTGTAAATTGCGTTGAAATCAAAAGTAAGTGAACCAGAAAACAAACAAACATTTCACCCAATTTATGTCGGCAGTATTTACAACAAAAACAACAAACAACAACAAAAATAAACACACAAAAAAGAGGTTGACTACCTTTTGAAGTTGCATAAGTTGTGCATTTTGCATGTTGAATGATTTTAGCATAGTTTTGTTTTTGGCGGAAGTGATTTGCGAAAACTTTTCATTTTTTTAACGAAAATAATGAAAGCCTTAAAATTGCAAACACTTCTGGGAAAATTGGAGTTTTGAAGTTTTTGTTGTAGTCAAACGTTTTACTTCTTTTTTTTTAGAGCCAACATCTGGTGCTCAGGTGCTGGCTAAAAATCAATACCAATTAATATGCGGCCCCTGGGGTAATCTTTTGTTTATAGAGATATATAAAAAATATATAGCAATGACTAGTAGCTAGGAGTGACATCACTTTGTATGCGTTACATGCAGTTTGAAATAGGTTACTTAAATTTTATTAATATTTTTGAATTAAAAAAAAAATGTTCTGTAAATTTGTTGGAACTATCACTTTCAGCGCTCTAACATAAAAATTAAGCAGAATAGAAACAAGCTAATCAGTATCTTGGAAAGCTGAATTAATGTCCAACATTTTGACATCAAACTCTTCAGAAGCCCAATCTTTAAACTTAAAGTTATGATAGCGCAAAGTTTGGAGTGTTGATTTTCCCATACATTTCGACGTTTCGAATTGCAATATGCAACAAATTGCTTTAAATTTATTAACAGTGAGACAATTTTTGTTGCAATAATGATAATTTTTTAATATTTGTTTGTAAAATTGCTTTTGGTTTTGCAAAAGTTTAATTAAACTGTTTTTATGAGCTTTTTAGCTTTTGGTTAACTTTGCATGTGATGTCTATGGATGAAGGCTTAAATTTGGGCAAGCATTTGTTAAAGTCATTGAAACACGGTGAAAGTATCTTTTACGCTAAAGTCTTTTGATTAAAAGAGGTGGGACCAACTTTGGGAATGTTGTTTAGGTAATTTTTAATTAATTATTGTTTTATTATTAAGTACTTTTAATTAATTCATAGAAATTGATGGTTTCTTCTATTGATTTTTATTATTTAACAAAGTAGAGTAACTTGTTCTTTCTATTTTCATACTCTATTTGAAATTTAAATTTATTATATACCATATTACTTATATATGTATAAACTTGGTACATACAAATATTTCAATAAATTGTTGTTTTTTCTAAAAAAAATCTGATTTCAAATATTTACCTTGTACAATACAACAAAATGCTTTAATCCAGCTTTTAAACAGTTTCGTTTAAATTTCAGACTCCGATCGAAAAGTCCTTTAAACACATAAAATAAATTTGAGCTTCACTAAAATTTTGGAAACGTTTCCTTCGATTACAACTACAATTTACATTATATCCAAATGCCACAAATAATTTTTTTAAATTCAATTTTGAGTGCTTTTCGACTTAAGCTTTTTTACAAATCAACATCGAACATTTTCGCAAGGACTCTTTTTGCCTTTAAATTTCCGAACGATTTAACACTTTACCGCATAAAAGTTGCGCGAATTTTTTCGGGCCAAACAATTTGCGATAGTCCACTTTTGCGGTTAATTGAATTCAAACTGAAATTCGATTTGAAATTGAAATTTGGAATCGCGTTGACAGCGCCAGGCGAGACACAAGGCAAGGCAAGGCGAAACACTGCGCACGGCGTTCTGTTGTGTTGTGTTGTGTTTGGGCCGGATTCGGTTCGGTTCGGTGTGATATTCGATGTGACTGTGCGGTGCGGTTCACTGCGGCGCGCGGTCTTTTGCGACTCACCTTTTCAGGTGAAGTAATTTCTACTGAATGAAATACGCTCGCTCGTTCGCTGGTTCGTTCATTCGCTCAATCGTCGCTGCTGCTTCGAAAAATCAAAAGCGAACACATTTTTGTGTGTGTTTTGTTGTGCGAAGCGTCGTCTCCCTCCACACACATTCAGCGTTGAGCTTTGTACGCGGCGGCGTCCGGCATACCGCACCGTCGCCGCATCGCGCCGCTTGCTATTGACGTACGTACTCGTATGTACGCAAAGTCAAGCGAGCAAAGCTTCGAGAGCACAGCGCACCGCGCGCTCCTATCTTCAAATGTGCACCTTTACCTCTTTTTGTTGTTGTTGGTGTTGTATTTTACTACTACTTTGGCTACGTTTGTACTTTAGTATTTATGTATTTTAATACCGCCGCGACGCGACGCGCCCCGCCCCGCGACGCTGTGAACCCGAGTGCGAGTCGAGTGAGTTTATTCGTTACGTTGCTTTGGTGCACTTTGATTTGTTTTGATTTGTTTTTGTTGGGTTTTGTTTTATGCTCTTTTCTGTTTTATGTCTTCAGTGTGTTGTTGTTGTTGTTATTGTTGTTGTTTTTGTTTTTTTCTTCTTCTATTATTATTTATGTATTTTTTTTGTTTTGTTTTGTTTTGTTTTGCCGTTGTCATGGTAAATTTATTAGATTCATTTTGCATTGGTCTGGCAACACGGTTCATGGGGTTTCTGCATTAACTGCTGTGAAGTTGGATTTTTCTGATGTATTAATAAAAATTAATTAACTGTTGTTTGACTGTTTATTGACTTTTTCAAAGTAACTACTTTAATTTTACAAATTTTTTATTAACTATTGTTTGACTGTTTCACTGTTCCTGATTTTTTCAATATTACTACTGCAATTTTACTACATTTCTCAGTCGTTTATACTAATATGACAGTTACTTTGACTACATTGTTAGTTAAAAATTTATGATTTGATTACATTAAATTTCAATACGGGATATTTGCATAAACAATTTAAATTTGTTAAATGTTTTTAACTGTTTACTGACTTTTTCAATGTAACTTCTATAATTTTTATAATTTTTTAATTATTTGTTGTTTGACTGTTTCACTTTATGAATATTACTATTGTAGTTTTACTACTTTTCTCAGTCGTTTATACTAATATGACAGTTACTTTGACTACACTGTTAGTTAAAAGTATTAATTGATTCATTTAACTGGCAATACGGTATATTTGGATTATGAAATTTATACAAATTAATGATCTGTGATTTGCGCACTTTTTAAAATTTACTACTTATGTCAGTGATTTTTACCAATTCGACAGTCACTTTAACTGACTTGTTAGTATAACAAACGATTGTTTAATTTGACAATTTGTACTATTTTTTTAATAAAAAACCTTAAAAAATTACAATCTTATTCAAACGTGACCACCAGTTTAGTATATGCCAATGGTCATATTAAAACTGACCACCGTTTTTGTTAATGCCAACTTTTTCCTTAATTTCACTTATTTAATTAATTTCACTGACATAAAAACCTTTTTAATTTGTGATCAAGATTGAATACTTTTAATGTTGATATTTGCAAATTTTGTTATTAAATTACTCAAAAATATTCACTCATAAAGTGGCTGAGTATTTAACGATTTTTGTGAATGATGATTTCCTTTTTGCGAATTCGTCATAACGGTGTTATTCGAAATTTTGTATTTGTTATTGTCATAAGTTGGAAATAAGGTTTGCCTACATATTGTAAAAATATTTCTGACATTGCATGTCGTCGTCGATGTTGTTGTTGTCATTGTTGTCGTTGTATTTATTGTTTATTGTCTCTTGTTCGTGTTGTTAGCTGGGTGACTGTGTTACGCGGGCCGAACAAATAATAAACATACTGTAGTGCACAGTGGCGCACAAAACTCAATAAACACTAAAATTTTGTTAAATAAAAATATTCTACAAAATATAGCGAAATAATGTGAATTAAATGAAGTAATTTTTTGAATGTTTCTTTTCAAGCCAGATGGCAACTCTAAACTGATTTTCAAATATAAATCAAAAGTAATAAAAACTGCAGTTTTAAATAGAAAAAAAAAACTGTTGGATCTTATCTAAGAAGAAAAAATGATAGGAAAAAATTGTTTTTTTTAATTAAAAAATTTTTGTTCAAACTCAGCCAACAAAGTCAGCGACATAACCCCACAATAACCTTACGCCACAAATCCGACCCAACATGATTTCGTTGTAATTTTTTCTATTTTGAATTTTTTCCACTTTTTTCTTTAATTTTCAAGTAGACGAGAGCGAACAAAAAAAAATTGTATTAGTCGTTTCGCAGACACGTCTCAGATTAAAATCAGCATTAATCAGAAGAAGAAGAAGAAAAGAAGCAGAAATGAAGAAGAAGAAGAAAAAGCTTAAAAGAAAAGACGAAAAGAAGAAATCAGTCTGAAGCTAATAAAGTGCATTCATGCATTTTCCAATAAGAAGAAACAGACAAACGTACAGCCAGTCGGACGGACGGACGCACGGACGGACGGACAGACAATGGCACTGTGCAGCATAATTTATGTGATTAGCAGCGGCAAAGAGGCGCTAATTATGCGCGAATGATAAATTTAGTTTTTGTTGTTGTTGTTGTTTTATAGGGAAAAAGCTAATCTGAAGTTGGAAAATCAAATATAAAAAAAATGATATATACGATAGAAAGCAAAAAACAATGGCAACACTGGCAGCGGCGGCCTAAGGCTGAACTCAGCGGTAATTGGATTTTTACTGTGTATGAACGTAGAAAAATAACAGCGTTAAGATGTGCGTGTGCGTGTTCGTGTGTGTGTGTGCGCACGGGCGTCGCAGAGAACTTTTTAATTATTTATTGATTTATTATTTAATTTATTATTAATTATTATTACAAAAATTTAAATTAATATTAAAAAAATGTTAAAAAGATTAGAAAATTGTCATTTGTTCTTTCGAAAGTTAAAAGTTTCATTAAGAAATGTTTTCATTAAAGAAAAAAGGATTCAAAAAATTTTAATATATTAGTGATTAATGATTAACTTTTAATTTTGATTGAATATAAAAATTCAATTATATAATAAAAAAATTTAATAGTGATTAAAAAATAATCGAAATTTGGATTAAAAACTAAAATTTACAATATTTAAATCTTTATAATTGATTAAATTTAGTCTGATTTAATATATTCAATTTCGATTAGAAATTAAATTTTATGTATGATTAATAATAAAATGTCAATAAGAAATAAAATTTTAATTTGATCAGCAAATTTGTTTTTGTATCAAATAGATTAAATTTATTCTAATTTAAAATAATATTTTTATTATAAAATTTTACCTATTTAAAATTTTGATTAAAAATTAAATTTTAATTGTGATTAAGAATTTTAATATCGATTAAAAAGGTCATTTCAATTTTGATTAAAAACTGAATAACAATTTTTATTCAATGTAAATTGTAATGTTAAATAATTAAACAAATTTAGCCTTGATTAAAAATTAATTTTTTATTTTGATTAAAAACTATAATAAATTATATATTTTTTCAAAATTAGATTTTACCGAAAATAGATTCCTGCACAATTTCAATTGAAAAATAATTGATATTAAAAAATATGTTTTTATTTTAATATTATTAAATTAAAGTTCATTTGTATGTATATAAATTTAAAAACAACAAAATTCTATGAGCGCCATTCGCTGATATAAAATGTACATTGAAAAACTACAAAAACAACACAGAAAACTTATTTAAAATAATTTCCACATTAAAAAGCACGCCATCTGGCAGCACTGCGACTCTGCTCTGCTGGCCGCGTTTCAAATGCAATTTTCAATTTACATTTTCTTTTCCGCATTTGCAGCGATTTGAATTCTTCGGCCTTTTTTTCGCCGCCGTCTTCTTCTTCTTTTTTTTCGGTGCAATTTTTTGTTTTTTACTTTTCATTTTCATTTTGCGCACATTTTCCGCTCGCACATTTCACTTTGTGCTTTGCTGTGCGCGGCGGCGGCGGCAATTCGTTCGCATTTCCTTTTTTTATTTGAATTGTTTGCACACACACACACACATACAGACAATTTAATGCACTTAGTTGGCAGCACTGCCAGCGGCAACAGCGCAGCGGACAAATGTCGCGGGCAGCGGCGGCAACGGCGACAGCGGCTATTAACGTGACGCGTTGACTGCGCTGGGCGGCATCGGGCATCACGTGATGAGTTTACGTGCGCAGAGCAGACAATCAGACGGACGGACAGACAGACGGACGTACGGAAAAGTGCCTATTTGAAGGCTTTTCTTTAATTGTTGTTCATTCGTCGTTGCACTTTTCGCATTTAGCCGCCGCATTGCATAAAAGTGAAGCGTGCCGGGAAAAGGGAAAGCGTTCGAAAAAGGAAAAGGGCGAAAGAAAAGTGTGCGGTGTGTGAAATGAAGCTTTTATAACGATGGCAGGGTTGCCAAACGGATTTTGTGCAAATATTACTCGTAAGTCAAACTTTTACGATATTAAGAATTTATTAAAATTAATAATTTTTAGAATATAATTATTTTCATTAAACCTTGCCACATGTTTTTCCAAAAACTGACATCTGCACTTATTTAAACTGCCTGAAAATGTTGGCCACATTTAATATCTCCACTGAATTTAAATTATTTCCAGTACAAAACATTTTTGTACCGCCCAAAAGCAGGTCGCACAAGCGTTGCCATATCCATTTCAATTACATGCGGCTGCGGCACAGACAAATCCGAAGCCGACCCTTTTTCCACGAAAACCACAACATTTGTAAGCCCCAACCACAGACGCGAATGCCTTCAGTTGCCTTCTTCTTCTTCTTGCCTTTGCCCAGCATCGGGTTTATTGACTTTGATAAGCCAAAGTGATATGCAATTATTTTCCATTTTCCTTCTTTTGTTTCTGTTTTTTTTTTAGATGCTCTGGCATTATGAAAATAGTGTTCGGCTCTTCCTTGCGCATCTTAATATTTGCAGCCTCCAAGGAATCTAATAATCAATATCCGGCTATGCGTAAGAACAATATAAAAGGATGTGTCGCCTCGTGGGCATGTGGCACAAACAAAATATCGTATAAAAATAATAAAAATCCGGCACATGCCGAAAATGCTTGGGTGGCGCTGGAGTGACCCTTCTCAGTGGCGACCAGCTCTGCGGCAGCATGTCCAAACAAGTCTTGTCGAAATTGCGACAAATTCCCTGCGGACGTTTGAGTCGGAGCCCATCATTAGTTCTGTTAAATAAATTACAATTTCAGCTTTTTTCTTCGTGTTTTAATCCTTCAGATGACATTTGTGAAATTTCGATTTGCATTGAAAATAAATTTTACTTTCCAAACAAGTCATTTAGCATAATAAAAAAAAACATTACTTCGCATTGGGCATTGATCATTGATCAACAGTAAAAAAGAAAAGAGTAATGCCAACACTTATTTTTCCACTACATAAATGAGAGTAAACTTAATCCCAACGAATGTTTTGCGGTAATTTTCTAATATTGTATAATAGTTTTAAATATTTTCTGTAGTTTGTTTACTTCGGTGTAACCTTGTAAGAGTTAATTTTACTCTTTTCTGTTTTTAATCAGTTAAGAGATATTTTACATGAGTAAATTCAACTCTTATTAATTATTTTCTTAGAATAGCAGAACTTTGAAGAGTTAACTTTGGCTATATTTTTTAAGAGTTAATTTTACTCTTTTCTGTATTTTAGTTAAGCGGAAATTTTTTCTAGTAAATTTAACTCTTATCAATACTCTATTGAGATGAGTAGAACTTGAAAAGAGTTTACTTTGTCCATAGCTTGAAAGAGTTAATTTAACTCTTTTATGATTTTTAATCAGTCAAGTGATATTTTCAATATGTAAATTTAACTCTTACTAATTAAAAAAGAAGAGAAACATTTTGAAAGAGTTTACTTTGGCCATATCTGATAAGAGTTAATATTATTCTTTTCTGTTTTTTAGTTAAGTGGAAATTTTTCCTTAAAAGAGTTTACTTTGGCCATAGTATGAGTTAATTTTACTCTTCGGATTTTTAATCAGTTGGGTGATATTTTTCATGAGTAATATCAACTCTTATTAAGTATTTTTTGAGATGGACAGAATTTTGAAGTATTGGCTTTTATCGATATCTTCTAAGAGTTAATGTTACTCTTTTCTGTGTTTTAGTTAAGTGAAATTTTTTCAAGTGAATTTAAGTATTATTAACATTTTTTTAAGATGAGTAGAACTTTAAAAGAGTTAACTTTGTTCATATATTGTAATAGTTAATAAAACTCTTTTTTGCATTTTAGTGAAGTGAAAATGTTTCTAGTAAACTGAACTCTTTTTTGAGATAAATAGAAATTTAAAGAGTTTACTTTGGCGACATCTTCTAAGAGTTTATATTTTAGTTATGTGAAACTTTTCGAGTCAATTTATCTTTTATTAATACTGGTTCGAGATGAGTAAAACTTTAAAAGAGAACATTTAACGATTTTGTTGTTTACTCTTCTCTGTTTTTCTTAAAAAAATTTCAAGAAAAGTAGCTTAACTCAATTATAATTACTTGAATTACTTAAGGTTAGATTAACGATTTTAAGTTAAAAATAATAGGAAGTTATTTCACTTGCATTATTTAACTTAAAGGATCCAAAAACTTCAATAATTTTTAAGCTTTCATTTTGAATAGCTCAAGGTAATTTCTACCCAAAAATATTCCCGCAACAGTGTTGTCAACTTCAAAGTGTTTCCGTTCTTTTTGGCGTTCAAGATGCCACTCTACACGGCTGGCTGCCGTGTCACTGACTTTTGACACATGACAAGTGACACAAGACATTGGCATAAGCCGCCTCAGCCGCCGCCGCCATTCCAGAAAAAGCCTTCACTCAATACCGAAGTGAGTGAAGGAACGCTCTTGTGAAGCATACGAGCAAAAAAAAAGTGTCATATGCACTTAAGTTGCGAGCCAAGAAACAATTGACGACGTGGAGGGAAAGGGACAGCGCCAGTTTAATGAAAATTAAATAGAGTTCAGCTAAGAGCACGTCAAGTGAGATGACAACAGTGTTGCCTTATGACAAAATTAGAAACCACTATAAAAAAAATTCGATTATCTGGCAACAAAATCAAATTTAAATTGCAAGAACGAAAAGGAGAATGGAAAAAATCACTTCAAACGACTTACCCGCATTGGGTGCTGCTCCGTCTGTCGATGTCGATGCTGTCATCATCGACGTCACAGGCGTTGATGTGTTACCCATCATGTGCGACGAAACGCCGCTGCTGTGCGTTTCCGGCAGTGACAGTGGCCCCGATGCACTGGCGGCATCGAGTTCCAGCGGTGGGGAGTTCTCCCGCACGCAGGACATTAGACCGGAAGACATGCTGAAATGGCAAGAAGAAAACGAATAAAATATTAAAGTTTTGTTATTTAACTCAGCGAAAAGGTATCAAAGGGAATAACTTAAGGATAAAAGAGAAATGAGAAGAGTATAAATGAACTGAAAAAAAGAATAATGAAAGTCATTTAACGCTCCTAATTCAAAAATCTGACAACCGGAAGCACTTTATGCGCCATTTTGATAAAAATTTAAAAATAAACTTTGTTGGGCACAATTTGCTGTGTTTCAAAATGCAACACTAACGAGAAGTGTTGTCAACTTTAATTTCCATTTGTTTAAAATAAGAATACATATTTAAAACAACAACATTTGCAAATAGCTCACAATCGACTAGCTCGCTCAGCTCTTTCGATTCGTTGAGCTAAGCGAGCGAGTCGTACGAGTATGTGAGCTTTTCTACGACACTAAATAAAATATTTATGCACCACTCAGTGGTGTATATTGGAATTGTATTCACTGATTTTTCTTATGCCCTCGAGGAACTGATCCGCCCATGAACACGCCCACTATTATAAGAGATACTGATTTCATGTTAACACGATATCTTGAGAACCATATGAGATATTGGGTTGAAACTTGGTACAAAATTTTCTGTCACACTTGGGAACAACTGATTTTGGAAACGATTAGGGTGGTCTATATTTGTTATTTTTTTATTTTATGGTTAAATAAAGCTCTTATTTTAGTACACAAACGATCTTAAATAAGTAAAGTAAACAAATTAGGGTGGTTCAAGACTTATTATTTTTTAAATATCATCATGAACCAACCTAATTTGATTGTGATATCTAACAATGCATTTGTAATAGTCAGTATGACCGAATATAATTTCTTACTTGTTCTTTGATATGTTCACTTAAATGTTCCTTAAAAATTCAAATACTGTATGCAAGACTTAGCGCGCAGAGTTGCCAATTTGTACTTAAAAAAAACTGAATATGCAATATTTTCCAATTCGCCTCGAAAAATTAGAGCAACAATTCCGCTTTACGCTAATTTCGCTATTTATGGCCAAAAAATTATTTCGATCTAATAACCTTAAAAAAAATCAATTTAAAAAGCCATAAAATAATTCGCATGCACTTAGCAACAGCGAAGAGTGTTGCCAAGGCGCCAAAAAAATTAATATATATAAGTATATATTACACACAAGCGCCGCACAAATAGTGCAGAACTGAAATGTTTGCAAAAATTTGACAGCTAAGGCGGATTGGATTGGATTGGCACTGGCAGACACGGCAGCAGAAACTGCAATGACGGCGAATATATATCACAACATCAGCTCATGGCAACCAGAAAAGTGGACAGACAGACAGGCAGGCAGGGCAAAAGCGAATCCAGTGTTGTATGTGTGTGTACCGGAAATTGCAGTTTAGGGCAATGTGAAATTTTTATAAATTAAATTAGTTGCGATGAAATTGTGCAGCATTTAATATTTCCATCAGCGACTGACTAAAGGGAATTTAAAATAAGCGATTAAATAATTAAAACGACTTAAGTTGAAGTTTTTAAATCGAACTTTTTCACACGCTCTCAAATATTTACGAACGCTTTCAATCAATTTGGCATTACAGTAAATAAGAGCGTGTGTCTGTATTGGCTTTATTTGTGGCATTTATGACGCATAAATCGCCATGGCCAAATGGATTTATGTGTGGGTATGTTTGATTTAAGTGCGTGTGTATTGAATTGAAGTATCGTGCCAATTGATTTATATGGATGAGCGGTGATTTATTCGTTGATTTTTCGCTGATCAGTTTGGTTGGTTTTTAATTGAAAAATTCGAATATGTCAGATTTTAATTTTAATTTGAATGGTTTTAATTGAAAACGCACAAAGCCCTTTTAATAAACATCAGACAGAGCGAAAGAAATTATACCCTTGCCAAAAGAGAAGACTGGAATCTGTCAGATGCGGCGCACTTAAGAATTTACTAAATTTATGTTGACCTTTGAAAATTTAAATTTTCTCGTTATTTAAATCGACTGAAAACGATTTTCATGCAGAAAACCTTCGACATTAGTCGGTTAGTTGCCGCCGAAAATTCAAGTCAACAAAAATTAACGTAGTTGTTTGTAGTAGTTGTTTTTTTTTATATCTTACCTTTCTATAGTTTTTATAACTTTATTTAAATGAAATAAATTCTCAACAAAAAATTTTATTCTTTGACTTTTAAAATAAATTTCAATCGAATTTTCACGATTTTAAGCCGCCGATGCAAAAAAAATCTGCTTTTCCAAAATGAACAAAGTAATTTATTGATGTTTTTTTTTCCAAATCAAATTGAAAATGAAATTTGGATTAATTTTTAGTTTAAATTAATTTTTAATTGTTTTTAATAAAGTAGTCAAAATAGACCCTGAAACTAAGTAGTTACAGGGTTAATATGTTGTAGGAAAATATAACCCATTAAATTTTATTATAGGACACTGAATATATCTCTGGTTCCAGATGCACCCACTCTTCGATGGACTTGGAGACGTTAATAATCTTTTAAATTTCCTAAATCAAACAAAATGGATTTAGTCAACTTGCTTTAGCGATTTTCTGGACAACCGTGGTATACTACCGGACAGACCCCTTCCATATTCTTTACAGTGTGAGGAAGCCGAACACGTTTGTTCATTATAGGATATGACGACGGCGGGAGAGAATCGGGTTGTCTTAGGCGGTTACCGTGTTATGTTTAGTCCGGCGGTCTCACAACAATCATATTTAGACTTACTGAGGATGTGGTAGTAGAACGGCTCATTAGCGCTAATTAGCCTCGGGCCACTCCTTTTTTTTTTATTATATTGGGAAACATAATAACCAACTTCAAGAGAACATAACAAACAAATAAAAAATAAAAGCTATCCAAAAGTCCGTTTGGTTTTATTTTCGTCAGAGGATATACTTTCATTATACGTTGGAAGCATTGAGGATCATTTTTTTGTGCTGCACAGTGTAATAGACAACAATTTTTGTATATTAATTTTAAAAATGTAAAATAAGTTTTCGAAATTCTGTTTGTCCATAAAAATATAAAATCAATAATAAATCGAACGAGTTGATCTTTAATCAAGTAATCAATCAAAATCAAGACGATTTATTCATTTTTCTTTTCTCGTTTTTATGACTTTTCAATTTGAAAACTCATTCTCGATTTTATTTTGGATTTCTTTAACAGTCGCAGTAAAAGTTCGGAAAATTAAACATTTAAAGAGGGTAATTCAGAACTGCCTAAATTTCCAAACACAAAAAAACAATAAAAACAAAAACAATCAACTGCAAATCAACACAATCACATAAAAGCCGAAGCGATTCAAATAAAACGGTCATTAAAAGTACAAATCCATCGTATATAAATAAAAAATAAAATAAAAAGTAGACGCGGGCAACACTGGCGCATTCGCTGGCTCCCTTTTAGAATGCACTTTGGACTTGGGCGCGCAACATGTGCAAAGTGAAACCAAATAAACAGCAGCAATTGCCGCTGAAGATTATCTCGAATTTATTTCGTTCGTTTGTCTTGACATTCTTTGAAATTTCGAACTTTGTACTTTTTAGGGCGGCTGCCGGCGCTGGCGGCGCCAACACGTTCGCGTCCCGGCAGCCGTTTTAATGAACAGTGTTGCAGCAAACACATGGCGCACATAGCACACACGGAGTTCAATGTTGCCTCTTTGAGAGAGGGAGGGTGAGGAGGGGCTGAAATTGCTCTGCTTGTTCCTGTGATGCTGCAATTGCAATTGCGGATGTCTTTAGGCTGCCGCACTGTGCTCCGGATTCAAGCAAAAGTTAAATAAAAATTGAAGACAATTTATGAAACTTTTTTTCTTAAAATTTCTCTTGTAACGATTATTATTTTTGTAATAGTAACCGGTAACTATTTTTTGAAAGTAACCGGTAACTATTTTTTGAAAGTAACCGTTAACTATTTTATAAAGTAACTGGTAACTATTTTTTGAAAGTAACCGTTAACTATTTTATAAAGTAACTGGTAACTATTTTTTAAAAAGTAACCGTAACTAGTTTTTAAAAGTAACCGGTAACTATTTTTTAAAAGTAACTGGTTACTATATTTTTAAAGTAACCGTTAACTGTTTTTTAAAAATAACCGGCAACTATTTTTTAAAAGAAACCGGTAACTATTTTTTAAAGTATCGGTAACTATATTTTGAAAGTAGCCGGTAACTATTTTTTAAAAGTAACTGGTAACTATTTTTTAAAAGCAACTGGTAATTTGTTTTTAAAGTAACCGGTAACTATTTTTCAAATGTGACCGTTAACTAACTCTTAAGAGTAACCGGTTTCCCATCGCTTTTCGATTGTTTGTTTTCTTCAATGAAACATATTTTTTAAAGGATAACAATATGAAGGTTTCAAAATAATCGGTTATCTAGAACCGATTACAATTTAGTTCATAAACCGGTTTTGCTTACGGTTTCTTTGGAAATTTGGTATTTTTAAGAAGAAGCTCAAAGCTGTAAATATTAACAAAATAATAATAGAGAAAAATTGCTGGAAAATGTCGTGTACTTTCCACCCATGGAGCACTGTCTGCCGCGCGCCATCAATTCAACTGCGCTTGAGTTCATTTTCTCTATTGAAGTTAATTTCTTGAAGTCACAATTACAGCAACTCGAGTCGATTTGTGTTGATTCAAGCCGATTCAAGTCGATTCAGGCGGAAGTGGACAAAACGATTGCGAAGTTTGAGTCTTCGTCTTCGTTTTCGTCTTTTTGTAAATAAGAATTTCGAATTGTTGTTGTTTCAAATATTAATCGCATGCACAGAACGTCTTGCACACACACAATTCGCCATTAGTAAATATAAATAAACGAAATTCGCTTCAATTGAAAGCGGCCGTAAAAGGTTTTTACGTTTGCCATTTCCGTTTCCGGGCATTTTTTGTTGTTGTTTGTTTTCAGATCCTGCATGCCGCTGGGATTTTGCGAAGCGAATTATTTAAATGTTTGTATAAGTGCTCGACCTTCAATTGGCATTTCCGCATCGAGGAAACTCTTAACCTTTGTTTACCCGAGCTTTTCCGCTTAACCTACTCACACCCTTCACTCCTCCTTTAACCCTCGTTTAACCGAAGTGCACAGTTTGAAAATAATTTCCCTTTTTGTTTGCTCTTTTATTTTCAGACTCAAACGAATTTAATTTCCGCTTTGCCACACCTACTCAGCAGCCGCCTACATTTGACAAACACATGCGAAGGCACACATACACACTCACACACACACTCAGAAAGAGAAGCTTCAATTAAAAACGAAGAATATGAGTTAATTAGCAGAAGTGAATTAATTCTCGCGTCTAAAATGCGAGCGGGATGAAATTCGTCGTCGTCCGTCCTCTGCCCTCTGCTCCCTCTGTCAAATGAATAACAGCGCAGCAGCAAATATTTACACAAAACTGGAAATTGCAGCGCTTATATGTGTGTGAATGAGTGTGTGTGCTCGTGTGTGTTTTGTGGGAGTGCAAATTGACACTTGTGCGACTAAAACGAAAAACGAATAACGCTGACAGACGCGAGATGAACCAAACTGAACGAGGAGTGACTGACACATTTGCGCGCATTTGATTAATTAATTAATTCGTGCGAGTGTGTGTATGTGTGTGTGTTGGCATCACTGTGCGCGGTGCAGTGTCATGGCCAAACTAATCAAAGTGACAGTTGGCACAAATACATTTTGAAATGTTCGCGCGCAATCAAGAGTTTTTAATTTTTTTTTATTATAACAACAAATTAAGCTTATAAAAAAATAATAATTTTAAAATTTTAAAATAATTAAAAACTTTAATATTAAAAAAAAAAAAAAAAATTTATTTTAATTTTCAAATTAAAAATTTTAATATAAAAAAACTATTTTAGAGTAATAAAATTTTAAGAGTTGCAAAATAATAAATTTCAGAATTAAAAAAGCAAAATATTAATTTAAAAAATTTTAAAAATTTTAAAATAAAAAAACTCAAATTTAAAAATTATTATATATATAAAAATTAAAAAAAAAATAAATAAAAAGTTTGCAACTTTATAAATAAAAAAATATATAAAAAAATTTACCATTCAAAAATAATAAAACAAAAAAATTTAAAAAAAAAATTATTAGAAATAAAAAAATAATTTAAATTTAAAAATTAAAAATTGTTTAATTAAAAATTTTAATTATATATATATTATTAATTTGGTCATAAACAAATTTTATTATACAATTAAAGATTTATAGGCTTAAAACATTGTTAAAAAAAAATAATTCCTAACTGAAATTCAAGTTTTACGATAAAAAAAAGAATTCTCAAAATTTTAAATAAAAATATAATTATTAATTTGAATTTAAGCGTGTATTTAAGTATTAAAACTCTTCAGTCTGCCTCCCTTGTGCATTTGCAGCGCAAGCCCTAAAAGTATGCAATACTTTTCCGCGCATGATCACGGCTGATCACCGCGAGAGAGAGCACAAGAAGCGCGCTTAGTGGACTGAGTAATCGTGCTCTGCGTTAATTAAACTCTTTCGGTTAGTTAACTTCATTTTTTATGCGCAAACAACAAAACAAAACAAAAACAATAAACAAAAAGAAACAACAACACGAAGAAAAAAAAAACAAATTCAAACAAAAGATCGCACGCTTTGTTGTTGCACACAGGCGCAAACACTCACACCGACACGAATGAGCGCGAGGCCCTCTTCGCCTGCATTCGAACAAATTAAAATTAACTTTCTTTAATGCAACTCTTTGTTGTTGTGTTGGTTGTTGTTTTCCAAGTGTTTCGGGCGGCAATTTTTTGTACAGCGCCATGATAAGAGTATAACTATTACAGGTAACTGCCAGAATGACAGCGATCTCTTGTCAAGCTTGGTGCATATGTCAAAACCTGTGGTTCAGGAAACAAGAGAACAAAAGCAACTAAGAAAACAAACAAAAAACAAACATATGAACAAAGAGATTAAGGAGCTTTCAAGCAAAATCCGATAAATCAATTTTAGAGAAACTTAACTTTTTGATGTGTAAATTAACTTCAGAATAGTCTACAGCTGAACCAATACTCAGAACTCTAAACAAAACTCCGCTATAATAAATGATATGACGTCAGACCCATTCGTTATACCGAATATTTCGTCACATCGCAAAGTTTTTTTTAATGTATTTTATAAACAACAAATATTTTTTATGTTTAGTAGGTAAGGATTTTTTGCTTTCATATTAACACAACTTGAAAACTTTTTTTAAACAGATTTTTCTCAAAGTTCTCTCAATATCAATTCCATTGAAAAGTCAATATTGTTTTGTTAACTCCATTACCAAAAACGATTTATGTCGAATTCCATGGAAACATTTATTATGGAAGTTTATACCACAGATTATTGATTGCTTTTAAATTAAAAAAAAAAATTACGAATCGTTCGTTATTTTAAGTATCAAGTTCTTCGATTGTTCGTTATATAAGATAGTCCATAGGTGGGCATCGTTAATTTAACTTCGTTAATCCCAGAAATTTCAATCAAAAACTTAACTTTGTTAAATAGAAATTTTAAATATCGTTAAATTTGCGATTGAGTTAGTTTTTATCTAATTTAATTTAATTTATTCGTATCCAAGAAGGCAAATCTGCCAGTAAATCATTCGATTCGCCCTAATTTTTCCTTTTTTTATTGATTTAACTTTTTCAATTTTTCCTTTTGTGGTTAACTTACTTGAATTAACTGAAGAAATTTAACGAGAGTTAATTAAGTTTTCAGTGGTTTTCGAAATGAACGGACAAATTAAAAATAAGCAAAAAATGTATCTTCGTTAATTAACTTTAACTTTTTAACTAGTTCGTGCCCAGCTCTGGTTATATCGCTTTTTCGTTAATGAGTATTCGTTATACCGAGCTTCGACTGTATTTTTTGTTTTTAAAACGGAAAAATTTTGACTCAATTGGAAAACGAATGGATTCAGCATTGTCAAATATCGATTCAAAACTATTATGCCTAAAACTTAAAAAGTCCTTGAATATACTAACTACTTTTAATCGCTAAAAAAATTTGGGTTTAATAACAAAAACATTCGATTTTGTTGAGCTTTTTAAAGAAGATATTTCGTATTACTTTAACTGAAGTTTTTTTAAAAGCAAAAAACTTTTTTTGTTTAAGTTATATTCGAGAATTCAATTATTTTTGTTTATGTTTTGCTCAGTAAAGATCTTTTCTGGATTTAATGGTTTTTGATTTAAAGATTCGCAAATAGGTGTACAAATAAGTTTCCGCCGTTTTTTGTTAATAATTTTAAACGATGTGAGACTGCTTGCTGAGTGACTTCTAAACTAAGTGCAAGTTCCTTTTGTGTTTGAGACGAATCTTCACCCAATAATTTCTCCAAATCTGCATCCTCGTAAATTTTCGGCCTTCCACTGGATCTTTGTCTTTTATGTCAAAATCACCTTTTTTAAATTTTTGAAACCACTCACGACAAAGCATCCTCATTATATGCTTCTACGAGCAATCGATGCGACTCAGCAGCAGATTTTTTTAAATTAAAAAAATAAATTAAAAGTTCCCGCAAATGACACTTAGTTGGCTCAAATTGAGACATTGTTAGATGAAGAAAAATATATTTTTTTTTTTTTTTTTTTTTCATAAAATTCTTTATTTATTGTATCTCTTTATCAACTTAAAAGACTAACAATAAGTTTACAAATCTTAAAACTAAACAATATACTGTACTACAAGCCAATGCTTGAGTAACTGTAGTTAAAATTTTGAATTATTTTGGATAGTAAAAAAAAAGAAATAAATTAAAGTAAAAAAAATAGCGAAATTTACATCGAAGCGCTCAAAGGGGCTGTATCATCACGACGATCTAGCACAACTTGGGACAGGTTGAGGTGATTAAGTCCTCGACTCAGGACAGTGCGACCGAGCGCAACTGAGGATCTGTTGATGTGATCAGCGTCATAGACCGCAAAAATAGGCCAATACCTGTGCATCATAGAGCCTGTGACCTCGGATATCGTGGAGTCTGTATTTAACACATCTTGGGATCTCTTGGAGTGATCAAATTCGGATGTCTCTTGGATCAAATTCATCAGTTTAGTTTAAGCCAATGTGAACTAGCACATCTTGGGGCTGGATGGCGCTATTAAGTCGTAGTTTCATGCCGATCAATGTGAACTAGCACATCTTGGGACCGGATGGCTCTTGGATCTCTTGGAGTGATCAAATTCATCAGTTTAGTTTAAGCCAATGTGAACTAGCACATCTTGGGGCTGGATGGCGTTATTAAGTCGTAGTTTCATGCCGATCCGGCCAAGCGCAACTTAAGACCTATAGGTATGATTACCGTCATGGACCACAACTTTGGCCAATACCTCCTGGGACATCATAGAACCTGTGATCTGGATTCAGGTGTGCGAGATTGACTATTAAGAGAAACAAATTATAATGTAATATATTCAAGTCTTTTTAAGCGCACGGTGGATCTTGTATTTAAAAGATTTCTTGCTAGATGGTTAGGATGAATTTTTAGTTTCTCTGTATAAGTTTTTTTTAGTCTAGCTATTTCATCACTAACAAGGGGAATATCTAGATCTTTGTGGATGTTAGCATTTCTTATAAACCATGGTGCGCCTGAAATGGTCCTTAGAACTTTTGATTGTGCCCTTTGTATAAGTTCAATGTTTGAATTACTGGCGCTGCCCCATAACTGTATACCATATGTCCAAATAGGCTTAAGCAAGGCTTTGTAAAGTAAAACTTTAAGATCAAGCTTAAGCTTAGATCTCTTGTGAATAAGCCAGTAGATGTTATTAGTTTTTAGCTTCATGTGTGTTCGTTTAGCCTCTATATGCTTTCTCCAAGTGAGTCTTCTGTCGAGATGCATACCTAGATATTTAGCTTCGTTTGCTTGCGGGATGAGCACACCATTTAGATTTACAGCCGGACATGTTTCTTTTTTGAGGGTGAAAGTTACGTGTATACTTTTTATCTCATTAACTTTGATGCGCCAGTCAATCAGCCATTTTTCGATAGATTTAAGGTGCAATTGCAGAAGATTCGAAGCAGTTTGTGGATTTGAGTGAGTGCTAAGAATCGCTGTATCATCGGCAAATGTGGAAGTGACTAAGTGATCGCTAGTGGGAAGGTCAGCTGAGTAAATCAAATACAATACAGGGCCAAGCACACTACCTTGAGGAACACCAGCCTCAATCGGGAAGTCTTGTGAGTAGAAGGAGTTAAATTTTACTCTAAACTTTCGATTTAGCAAATAAGACTGCAAAATTTTATGTAGGTTTTCTGGGAGAAGACTTTTAATTTTGTAGATAAGACCTTCATGCCACACTTTGTCGAAGGCCTGAGCTACATCTAGGAATATTGCTGAGCAGTATTTTTTTTCCTCAAAAGCTTTAGAAATTTCACTAGTAATTCTATGCACCTGCTCTATCGTTCCATGTTTTTCACGAAAACCAAATTGATGGTGTGGAATTATATTGTTGCTATTAAGGTGAGGCAGGATTTTTGCAAGCAGAAGTCTTTCAAAGATTTTAGATATAGTTGGCAATAAACTAATTGGTCTATATCCTGTTACCTGAGTAGGATCTTTTCCAGGTTTGGAGATCATTATGACTTGAGAGATTTTCCAAACTTTCGGGAAGTAACCAAAACGGAGCATGGCATTAATTATAAAAGTTAATTGATAAATAGCTACATTTGGGATTTCTATTAACATTTTTGCCGAGATCAAGTCATATCCAGACGCTTTCTTGGGATCTAAACTTGACAATATTACCTTTTTTATTTCTTGCGGCTTTATTTTAAGCGGGTTTTCTGTAGGAATAGGTGGCAATACGGGAAGCTCAAAGTCATTGAGAGCTGGATATGGCTTGAAAACATCTTTTAGATGTAAAGCAAAAGCGAGACCCTTCTCCTCGTCGCTTCTAGCCCAATTTCCATCTGATAGTCGCACAGGCGACACTAGGTCTGTTGGGTGCTTCATGTTCTTTGTTGCTTTCCACAATGAGTAGTTTGAAGTTTCTAAAGCGGACAAATTACTTATATAAACTTCAAGGTTCGATTCTTTTTGTTCATGTAAGATTATTTTAAGTTTTTTACATGCTATCGATAGTTTTTTCTTAAGCAATGGAGACCTGTATTGTTGCCATTGACGTCTTAAACGTCTTTTTTCAGCTAACAGATGATTAATTTCCGCAAAGGTTTTAGGGCGCTTTACTGAAGTTATTGAGCCATTTTTTAGAGGAGTGGCGTGAGAAGCTGCTGACAGTAAAATCTCATTAAATGACTGCAGAGCCATTTCAGTTTCATTATCGCTTTTAAGGCTAACGTCAGCTGGAATATGACTACTTATGTATTTCTTATATTTATGCCAGTCGGTGTTTTTACTTGTAGGACCAGCAGACAGATCCAAAATTTGAAAATGATGGTAAAGAGATATAATAACCGGTGAATGATCGGAAGACAAGTCATAACAAGGAGCAGCCTTTATTTGCTCTCTTTTGAGATTTTTTGTGATACCAAAATCAATTAGGTCTGGAATTTTATTTCGATCAGTTGGCCAATAGGTCGGAAGACCAGACGAAACGAAATCAAGATCTCTTTGAGATAGAAGTGCTGATCGCAATTGATTGCCTTTTGGGTTAGATAAGCGAGAGCCCCAATGAGTATGTTTAGCGTTATAATCTCCTGCTGCAAGAAATTTGTTGCCAAGAGTTTTGAAGAAATTTAAAAATTGAGTAGAGGTTGTCGAAAACCGTGGAGGACAGTAAACTGATGAAAAAATAATTTTCTCACCAGAACACTCTAAGCAGATGGAAGTTGCTTGGAGATAATCTTTACAATATTCTTCAAGAAGATAATGCTTAATTCGCTGTTTTATTAGTATTCCTGTACCACCATGGGCTTTTCCACTAGAAAAATATATGATGCTAATGCGATGTTATGTTGTTCTGGTATATACAAACTAATTTTCAAGTAGGTTACCATCTGCGAGTTCCAACGTAAACCTCGTGCCACGCCATCTTTCTCAAAACGGCGCAAACTTATTTGTACACCTATAGTTTTGACAAGTTTGAGGTTTCTGCGTTCTATCTCTGATTCTCAGTCTTCATGACAATTCAACTAAGCTAAGCAAGTACTGCAGGTACCTGCAAAAGTTTTCATTAGCATTTGAAATAAAAAATGCAAAAATTGAGCAATTTCTCTGCATACGGATTTTTCTTCTTCCAGTTTTATTTACATTTGCAAATTTTCTTGATGCGAAACAAAAAAGAGTTAATTATGCGTAGTTGGCAACACTCGATGTGCACAATTGCCAGGAAGCTTAGCTAACCGCGCGCGGTGGGATTACAACATTTCGACAACAACAATAAAAAACACATTTAAACAACAACAACAATAACAAAACGCAGCAGTTCTGCACTTTTTTCGGCGCTTGTGTCTTGAGGGTGTGCATTGTTTGTTGTTTTTATTTATTTTATTGTTGTTGCTGCCAGTTTCGTTCCCATGCATTGTTTTTGCTGTGGGCCAGTGTTGCACTTGCATTTTGCATTGTTTTACGTACTTTTTTCCACTTTTTTGTTGTTTTTGTTTTGTTGTTGTATATTTGTACATTTTTGCTGCGAAGTGAATTCAAAATTTACTGCGGGGGCGGGGTGGACGACTGTTGGCGCTCTTATGCGCCTTTTGTGCATATTTCTGCTTGACACCAAAACCAACAACAAAAAAAACAAAAACGTTTTAAATTTGAGCATTAACAAAAACAACAACAGCAACAACAAACAACAACAAAAATGCAGGTTAACACTACTTGAAATTAATTTTGGCACAGAAATCGTTCGCTGCCTTGAGAAGCGACGCGGTAAGGTGATGTGTAAACAAAACAACAACAATAACAACAACCACAGTGAATTTTACGATCTTTATAACTCTTTTACATTTGACATTAAAATTTAACATTCGTCGATATTCGATTTTCGATTTTAATAGATTTTTTAGACTTTAACGATTTTTATTTGGACATTTTCGTTTGATTTATTTATGTGCTGCCAGGTGTTAAATCAAAAACCAATAAATCAACTTAAATGCACTTTAAAGAAATTGAAAAAGAAAAATCTCCCGTGATGATTATTTCGATTTTGACCGAACTTTATGCAAAAGCTTAAAGCTGCTTTAACTTTCTCACTTACTTTGTGAAGGATTTGTTTGTATGTAAAAAAAGTTAAAATATGTTCAAAGGTTTTCGCAACACAATAATATTTATTTATTCATTTGTTCATTCATTTATTCATTCATTCATTCACTCACTCATTCATTCATTCATTCATTCATTCATTCATTCATTCATTCATTTATTCATTCATTCATTCATAAATTCATTCATTCATTCATTCATTCACTCATTCATTTATATGTGCATTTATTCATGTGTGCATTAATTAATTAATTTATTCATTTGTTCATTCATATATTTTTTTATAAATTTAATTATTCATTTATGCATTTATTCTTTTATTTATTTATTAATTTATTTGGTTATTTAATCATTCATTTATTCATGTATGCATTAATTCATTTGTTCACTTATTTATTCATTCATTTATTCAATTATTCATTCATTTAGGCATTTATTAATTAATTCGTTGATTTATTCATTTATTTGTTTATTTATTCATTTCTTTATTTAATAATTCATTTATTTATTCAATTATTCACTTATTTATTTATTCATTTGTTTATTATTCATTTAATTATATATTCATTTATTGATTTATTTATTTATTTATTGATTTGTTTATTTATTCATTTATTCAATTAATAATTTTTTTATTTATTCATTCATTCTTTAATTAATTTATTCCAATTATGTCATTTATTCATTTGTTCAATCCTTCATTAATTAAACCATTGATTTCTCTAATCGGAAAGAAATCTACTCTTTTTAATGAATCGTAAAAGCGATTCGTAAAAATCTCATATATTTATCGCAAAAGCGATTTTTTTACGAAACGCTTAAACGATTCGTCCAATTTTATCCCGGGAGCAATATTATTAACGATTCGTAAAAGATTATTATAAGGCAATCGTCCAGGCTTACGATTTCATATTCAAATATGTTTTAAAATTACAAATTTATCGCTTTTACGATTCGTAAGTGAATGTTCACTAGCGATTTGCTAACGATATCATTAACGAATAAATCGCCGGTTGTTTTCGCGCGATATTTAAGAAGTCCTCCAGATGGAAGCACTGCAAAGGGCGCTGCTTTAAAATAAACCACTCCGGTCAGGAGTTATTAAGAGCAGAATCAATTTGTTTGCTAAATCTTTTTCAAAATCCTCAAAATACTCTCCAGTATGGTCAGTGCATAGTTGAGCGTTGAAACTCGACTCTCTCTTTTGTTGTTGTTATATTTATTGTAATTCAAACCTCCATTCCAAGAATCATTTTTCACCCAAATGTGTCAAGGTAACTTTTGCAAAATCGGGTAATTAAACATAAATAAAATGTAAAGCTTGTAAGTTACTTTGATATCGCTTGTCAAATCAATGTGAATTATAAATCATATTGAAAGTAATACTAGAAGCAACAAAATTGGAAGTGATAACCTCAACAATCTGTTAGATACTTTAAATAAATAAATGATAGTAAATAATTGAAAACTTTACACGAAAATACTCGCCAAAGTAAGGAAAAATCAATATTTGGCAACGCTGGCAGCAGTAACAAAATCAAGAAGACGAAGCAGCATCAATGCTTTCGATGTTGTTGTTGCTGCTGCTGTGATGATGATTGCGATGCTGATGATGAAACTGCTGATAACAATAACAACGGCAACAACAACACTGTTGACAGTTTGAAAGCTGTTTGAGAGCACATTTACACTTGGTCATACATAATTTAGCACATTTGTTAAAGTTTTATAAAAAAATTTTGTTACACTGTGTTGCCTACTTAAAACTTTTTTTTTATTTTAAATTTGTACGGCAACACTTTAATTTAAATTTTCAACACTTCTCTTTGCTTTTTTTAAATTTTATACTTTTCATCTTCGACGTACCGCCACGCGCTCGACAATGAAAATCCGGTTGTGCCCGACGAGTGTTCCAACGCACATTGAATGGGCACGTTCGAGCCACAGCTGGGGGTGAAATTCTAATTTCAATGGATGAAGCGCGTTGTCCTTGCACACTCTACAACAACGACAACAACAACTAGAAGAAGAAGAAGAAGATGGAAAAAAAGAAACCAACAACAGAGAAACAAAAACAAAACCAACGATATTCCGTGGTATGTACCACCAACAAGTGTGAGCACAGATACACTTTGGCGCTGGCTTGTAATGCGGAGTCACCCGAGGCTCGTCAAAAAGTGTCGCAGCAGCAAAAACCAAATGAAAGTTTTTTAAATTTTGTTGTTATGCGTGGAGAGTGAGAAAATTATTTATGACAACATGGGATGCTGTGTAATGAGGAACAGCAACAACAACAACAACACAAACAAGGATAATAATAATAATAATAATAAAAACAACAAGAGAATTGCTTACTTACAAAGGACAAACACATACACACACAGAGAAAACAAAAATACTCATATACCGCTGATTATTTCAAGGTCAAGAAGAGTTGCTCAGAGCGAACGTTACTGCGCAGTGTTGAGAATTTTACTCTTTCGGAGAGTATTATTTTCTTTTTTGAGCGCAAATGTCGCCAAAGGATTATTGATGCGATTTCTTCATAAAATAGTAGTAGTTTCAGTAGTATTTTTAGTACGTTGAGAGGAATTTCGTAAAACAATTTTTTATTGAAATTAAAGTTTTAAGTAAACACAATTTAATAAAATTTTAAGGTAAAATTGAAATTTTTTAATTAAGAAAATTTCAAAATATAAAAAATTAATGAAAAATAATCAAATCTATATGTATTAAAATGAATGTATATTTCTATCTTTGCACCCTATGCGCATTAAGCCATTCATACGATTGCAATAAAAATTTTGGAAGCTGCTGTGCTAACATCAAATTTGAAAACAAATTTGACACGCCCACCTGTTAAGCCCACGATTTGTAAAACTAAGTAAAAATATATTGCTCCTAAAAATCTGAAATTTGGTATCAGAGTTTTGTATAGGGACTGTCGACAACTTCACCAAAAATGGGCGTAGTTGGATCAATTTAACGCCCACTTAAAAAAAAAAGTTGGATCAATTTTATTCCTACCAATATTGCTAAGGAACTTGATGCGATATATGTATAGAAAACGTGAATAGGGATAGACCGGGGAGAATAGCAGGGTATACAAAATCTGCCACGCCCACTTATTACTCCCAAAATTGTTTAATTAAGTGAAAATATACGATATTAGCAATGTATATCGTTATCCTGCCGATAATTTCATCGCCGTAACTTAGAATCGCTACAACGGGGAGTACCGGGAAGTTCCGCTAACATTTTTTTTTTTTTTCGGTAGCATTCAAAACAATTTTAAACATTTTTATTACAATATTCGTAACATTTGAAAATTTAACAGACAAATTTAGAAATTATAATGAGGAAGATGAGGAGGGGTAGCTAGAGGTAAAGTTGTTGCCTTAAAAATTAACAAAAACTTCTTTTGTTAGAAGGACCTTGAGCTCGAATTATAATTCTTATCAAGTTAAAAAAAGTTTTAAAAGTAAAGAATTTAAAAATAAAACAAAATAAAATAAAAATTATTGTATGAAATTCGAAGAACCAATAAAGTTCATTAAAGAGAATCATTTAAAAATTTAAATGTAAGAAATTCCAATTTGACCTTAGTAAAAATCAAATTTTTTTACTCAAATTAAGATTTTTGTATACAAACTACAGAAATTAGTAGTAAAAATCGTTGATTCAACTCTACAAATTCGCACAAGTTTACTTTCGTCATTTTCTCTCTCATTACAATCAAACTACGCCGACTTGTGATTCATCTCTCTCTATCCCTTTCTCTGGCTCTGTTTCGCTCACACTCACTTTCATATACGAGAGTAGATACAATTTTTCATTTTTCCATTTCCTTTTTGTTTTTGTTCTTCCTTTTGTATAGCCGCCACATGCCTCAATCCTGGCCTGACCTAGTCAACTACATTTTCCGATTCACGACCAAATAAGGCGAAAACTTTTGCAAACTCTGCTGCTACGCGAATTCACACCCCTCCCCCTTCCCTCCCCCCGCCCATTTTGAGGCATTAAAAACAAAAACGTGTAAATTGTGCGCCGAAAGGAAACCCAAAAGCGCCTGCGAAAAGAAAACGTAGTAAATTGAAAAATGTTTCAAGGCGGAAAAGAAATTTTCTTCCGGTAATTTATGCAAAAACTCGTAAAATTTTATTTATTTACTTTTCGCTGTTCTTTTTTTCTTTGTTTGTTTACAGTTAACAATTCCCTTAAGGCCAGAAAAGTGTCGTTTGTGCGACTCTGGATCCATTCCCATTTTTCGGTTGGAATACTTCGCGTTTTCGTGTTGGCAACTGACGTAGTTGCAGCGTAGCCTGCCGCTGGATCCGGCAAAAGTCGAAACTTTTTTAATTAGACGCTAGAAAATTTTGAGCTTGTAAAATTTTGAGTTTGTTTTTGTTTTGTTTTGTTTTCTTTGTAAGCCGGAAGACTTTGGTTGTTGTTTTAAATGCCTAATTTAGTAACTTTTCGCAAGTGTAAAGTAGTCGTTAAGTTAGTAACAAGCCAGCGAAAATAAGCGAGCAAATGAAAAGGGAATTTAATAATTTTGATTTGATAAAAATGCTTCACAGAAGTTGGAGGGAAAAATTGCCACAAACTGCTTAGAAAGTATTCAAATCGGGAGTAGTTTTTTTTTAATTATATCTCTCTTACCGAGAGTTAGATCAAAATTATTTTATAAGCAATTTAAAAAGTTTTGAAACGCCTTTTGGAGAAGTTAAAGAAATGATTTAAAGCTTTAAGGACAATTATTTTATGTTGCTTTGATATTAAATACGAAAATAAAATTTTCGTTCAGTTCTATTCTTTGATTGCGGGCACTAAAATTCAACTGCAGCTTTTCTACTTTGCCGGAGTAGGGCGAGAGAAAGAGAGGGATTTAGCTTGCTGTGGTTCAATGGTAAAATATGACTCAGCCCAAAGTGTATTTAACAAAGTGCAGGATTGAGAGATAAAGAGATTGCGCATTGCGCAGGTCCGTTACTTTTTGTTGTGACGTTGAAAATGTACTTTTCTCAATTTCTGTCACATAGAGTTGTTAACAAAAAATTATATAAAAAATAATACATTAAATTTCAGTTCGAAAATATTGATATTGCCAGCAAACCGAAAAGTATGCAACTCAATATTATTGCTTTATAAAATCTACTAATATTAAACATAAAATTGGTTGTAAATACGAGCAGCAAATGACCCACAAAATAAACAAACAAAAAACAATCAAGTTCACAACCCTGATTTTGCATCGACTTCGTCGGTTTGTGACGTAATGCGCAGAGAGAGGCAATTTATCAACGCCAGTTTGCGCAATCTTTATATTTCTCATTCCTGAACAAAGTGTGTCAGCTAGTGAGAGTACTCCTATAGTCAAAAGCTAAATGTCAATTTCATATGAAATAAATTTAAATTTGACATTTTATGACATTTGATTTGGACTATAAGATTACTAAAGAGAGTGAGAGTTCCAATCCTCTCTCCACCTTGCACACTTAAAATTCCCTCTTGTTCTAGTAGTATTAGTGGAAGTCGGTGGGGCTTCACCTTGTTCTAATATGCTAGAAGTCTGCCATTTCTCTCCGAGGGTTAGATCAAAATTAATGTTTGGTTTAGATACTAGTCCCTATTCTGATTCTTAAAAAATTTTTAATAACAATGCAGAGAATTTTAAATAAGCGATATCTTGAAATGTTTTCGAGATATCCGGATATTGGGATTCATTTTATTGTTTACCCAACATTATGCATGATGCATTAATGTATATTTCACCTTTCATTATATAAAAGCCAGATTAATAACATTTCTTTTGGTGTACCATATTTCAAAGCTACAAATTGAATACTTATATACATATTAAAAAGTTATTCACGATTATTGACACATTTATGCACCACTGCATATATATATATATATATATATATATATATATATATATATATATATATATATATATATATATATATATATATATATATATATATATATATATATATAAATTCTTGATCAGAAACAAAAACTGAGTCGATCTTAACATGTCCATCTGTGTGTATGTCCGTCTGTTCGTCCGTCTGTCATCATTTCTTGTTAATACGATAGTGAGGAGAGAACCTTTAAAGATATTGAACTAAAATTGTATGCACTCGTTGCTAATATGTCCAAGACTAATTGATTAGATATGAAGCCAATCCGACCATGATCCGTCCACTATTACATAAAATACTGATTTCTTGTTAACACGATATCTTGAGAACCACAGTAGATATTGTGTTGAACATTTTTAAACAAAATTTTCGTTATAAAAGGAAATAATTGATGAAATTTTGGAAACAATTAGGGTGGTCGATGTTTGAATTTTTTATTATATGTTTAAATAAAGTCCTTCAAACTTTAATAGAATATTTTGGTACACAGACGATCTGAAATAAGTAGAGTAATCTAGTTAGGGAGGTTCATGATTTATAAAATTAGGGCGGTTTAAGATCTAAAAATTTGTAATATGTATTTTTTTAATAAAATATTATTTTGAAAAATATAAAATAACACTTTGTAAACCAGCTTAATTTCAACAATGTGATGTATTTGTAATAGTCGGCAGGGCCGCCCATAAATTCTTACTCTGTTAATTTAATATTTGTCTAAAGGTTATATTTTATAAACCAACTGGGTTAATAATTTGCCATGAGAAATTTTAAAATGTTTCTTTTTTATAACAACAACAACAAAACATACTTCACACCGCCAATGCCCTAAATATGGGCTTTAAGCCAGATTGAGAAATCCATTACGAAGTGTGTACTCGTTCGTTGTGTGCACAAGTGTTCTTCCTTTTTTTTCTGCCTCTCATTCGTTAGATTCTTTTTGTTGTTGTTTGTTTTAGCCAAAAGCACAATTTTTACACTTTTCGTATGAAAAGTAAAAAAAAAATATGCATAAAAAGAAGAAATAAAATTTTAAGCTGCCGCAAATAGGAACACCTGCGTCCGCTTTTAAGCGTTGCAGCGGCAGCAGCAGCAGCAACAAAAAATGTAAAGTGATAAAAAAAGTACTTTGGGGCATACACGCAACACTAGCGTTGAGTGTCCTTCGGAGCAGAAAATAGTACACCGTTGCGATAATTTTTTGAAACTTGATATTTTCATTAATCACAATGTAAATATGAGCTCGATTTAAAACGAAATAAAATACCCGTCAATATTTTTAAACGCTTCAATTAATAAATAAAACGCGACATCTCGAAAAGTTGAAAAGTCGGGAATGCACTTTGCACGATCTCGAAAAAAATTCTGCAATTTAACAGTTCAGTCAGGGTTTCGTTGTATTATAAGCCATTTTAGTACTTTTTGCAAATGTGAACATTGAATCAGTTGGTATAAAAATGTTATTTAAATAATTTGTAAGCTTTGAAATATCTATTACAAAACACGCCCAGAAGGGGGCGTGGTAGATATGACAAAGTATATATAAATGATCCACGTCGAATTCTGAGTCGATTTATGTCCGTCGTTGGTCTGTCTGTCCCAGTAATTATAACCGCAAAGCTATTGAGTTGAAATTATGTATTCTCCAAGCGGAAGCTAAGTTCTAAGATGGTCAAGAGAGGATCAAAACTACTTCCTCCTCCTATACAAACCACTCCTTTCCATTCGAAAAAAATAGTTCCAATGGAAATATCCAGTTCAAATTTCATATTTACCACTTTAGTAGTAGCAAAAAACTGCCTACAAAAAAAGGCAGTGATCAGTGAAGAACCACGCCCACTTCCCATACAAACCAACCCTTTCCAAGCGATTAAAAAATTATTAAAAAAATAAATACAGCGCTAATAATCGGTACAAATCCGGTATTTAACACTTTGGTAGGATCACAAAACTACTAACCAAAAAGGGGCGTGATCCGATAAGAACAACGCCCACTTATAATAGACACACATATGACTTATATGCAAAAAGAAACACATTTTTTGATGTCACTGAAATGGCGGAGGTATAGCCGAAGATAATTCTCTTACTAGTTTTTAATTGAAATCGGTTTGACGGTTCTTAAGCTTGCCCAGAACAACAGACAGATAGACGGACAGACAAAAAGACAGCCGTGATATTAAAAAATATCACCACAAATTTATTATGACGAAGTTGTAAGATAACGAAAAAATGTTTCAATAATAATTTGGTCCACAATCTTGGTAAAACGCCGAAAAACTTCAAATACCGGTTTAAGTCTAGAACGTGTTTTTTCATGCCCATGTCCACTTTAACTCCAAAATAATCTAAACAGAGTCTTAATATAAGAAATAATAGATTTAAGTAAATTGATGAGTCCACAATATCGGTGAAACCATGGTACAATAATTAGGTTAGGAGAGTAGAAATGAGAACACAAGTTGAGCGAACTCACCTCGATACTGACTTATTTTGAAGTTTGTTTTTTTTTGGACAAAAAACTTAGTTGTTGTTTTTTGTATTTACTTAATAATGGCAACTTCACGGAAATTAAATTTTCAAAGAGAGAAACAATATCGAGGTGGGGAGGGACATTTTTTTACCTTCCTCACCTTGTACTTATTTCATTGTGGGCGAAGCCACGAAATACGCCAAATAGAATATTCAATCTTTAGTTCATTTAAAAAATTACTAAAAAATATCTAAAAGATACGAGATACAAAATAAACCATGAAGAGTTTGACCTTAAAATAAACTTAAGGACTCAAAATAAAATTGTTTAAAAAATTCTTAATTGCTCACAAATTTGAAAAATTCTCTCAAAAATTTCGAAATGCATATTAAATTTTGACTGAAGTCCTTGAAACTTTTCCAAAACGATAAAAGCTTTATTTATGACATAAATTGAAATTTTGTATAACGTGAATGCTTTCAATTTGTTTATTTATATTTGAAGCTATAAAAGCGAAGTAATGAAATTACTGAATTACATCAGCAAAAGCGAACACGGCAACACTGGCGTCGAATGATTTAAAGCGCCAAGGTTGCTTAAAGATTTCCAAAACGATTGACTTCTAGGAACATTTTGAAAGTTCATATTCAAACTAATGATCGGCCAGTTGACCCAAATACAACAAAAATGTCTGATGTAATTTTTCAATTAAAATTCCAAAAAATAAATATTACTTAACATTTTTTTTTTAATATTTTATTCAAATATTTGTAGCTGTGCAATTTGTTGTGAATTTTTGTTTGTTGTTGTTGTTTTTTTTTGGCATTTCTGATGTAATTTTTCAATTGAAATTCTTTTCCATTCTAAAAAATAAATATTACTTAGCATTTTTTTTTAAATAATTTATTTAAATATTTGTAGCAGTGCAAATTGTTGTGAATTTTTGTTTGTTGTTGTTGTTGTGTTTTTTTGCATTTTTGTTTAGCTAAGCGAACTTACCTTAGATTTTTGCGTAATTACACGCCGCTCGCATGTGGTCGAAAAATTCGTTTCGAAATTGTTGTTGTTGTTTTTTTTTATTTAATATATTTTTTATTATTTAAAGCTGATTACGTTCGATATGCGCGTTTTTTTTCTGTGAATTTACCGTTTACATCGTTTGGCGTGCGTTTGAAATGAAAATTCGAAAAACTGCAAAGAAAAGTAAAAATAAATAATTTAATTATTGGAAGAAAGTTCATAATCGTATTTATTTTAATTAATTCCGCGTGTAAGTTTCGGGAACTCTTAATTGAACACTTTTTTTAACGGTAATACGAAAGACAAATTATCACTCAATTAATGTATCACACCGTTAATTAATGAATAATTAGTTTAATTCATCACACAATTATGACGGTTTAAATCCGGTTTAAATTATTAACTTATAATGATTTTTTTCTTAGGTTAGGTTACACTGACTGATCCAACAAGGAAGATAGATCACACATAAACCTTTAGTGGTCCCTAGTGTTACCCAGATTCTACAGAGGTCTTCAAAGTTCAAAAGGAATTTGTGGTAAACAATTAATCGAGTTTGAGCAAGTTTTCTGCCTTTGGGTTGGAAATATCCCTCAAAGAGGAAAAGTAACTTAACCCAAAGTTGTTGAATTTAGATCCATTGAGAGCTGGGCAATAACAAAGTAGATGTTCCTAGCATTGTCTTTCCAATTTGGCAGCATGTGTCGGTGTGAAACAATCTCCCATCAGTACCCAACTATCAACCTGTAATCTTCTCTTGATAGCGATAGGAGATAGCTGGTGGTCTTAATGCTGTAATGGCGGATAATGATTCCTACAAAGATTTTGCTTCCGAGTTGGTTTCTGAGTCTATCTTAGCTTTTAGATTTTTTCTTTGTTAATCAATATAATTTCTTGCCAATAGGATATCTTTTAAACAGATATATAATCGCATGAAGTTTTCATCAACCTCATTTATATTTATATATATTGCATATATATTTTACACATTTTATTGCGCAACTATTAACAATCTACCAAAATTCTATAATATTAACTGTAGACTAAAAATATCAATGATCAAACACTTTTTACTAATCTAATATCAATCTTTTATCAATCTGTCACCAATCTAACACTAATTTATCACCATTCTGAACCTAACCTTTTACCATTCTATTCCCAATCCTTAACTAATCTTTCTCTAATCTATCATTATTCTAACAAAAATCTATCAATAATTTACAATAGCCTATCACAAGTCTATCAATAATCTATCACTAATATTTCACCAATTTAAGACTATATCACTCAATATCACTCTAACATTATTTTATAAGCATTCTGAACCCGTTTCATTACCAATCTCTGTCCTATCTGTAACTTATCTGTCGCCAATCAACACTTATATAACATATCTAACAAAAATCTATCAATAGTCTACAGTCTATTATTAGTAATTATCAGTAATCTATCATCAATATATCACGAATCTATAACCAATTTATCGCCAATTTAACACCTATTTATCAACAATCTTACATCAATCTCGATACAATTATCACCAATATTACACCTAATTTATTCATATTACATCACGAACCTACCACTAACTCATCTTTGATCTATCACCATTCTATCATACTATATAAAACTTATCTATCAGTTAATATATTGCCAAAAAAACATCAATTAATCACCAAACTATCATCAGTCTTTCAACACTCTATTAGATATCTCTTATCAGCAATTCGTTATCAATATTTATACAACAATATTCTAGAACTAAACTTTAAATAACAATCTCGCATATAATAAATATTAACAATACATTACTTCAACTATAATCAATCTTTTATAAATGGTGTATTTATTTGTCGGATTTATCATTAAAATAGCACTAAATCAAACAGTTATAACTTCTATCAAGATGACTAAAAAAAATATATTAGGTGTACAAATAAGTTTCCGCCGTTTTGAGAAAGATGGCGTGGCACGAGGTTTACGTTGGAATTCGCAGATGGTAACCTACTTGAAAATTAGTTTGTTTATTCCAGAACAACATAACCTTATCATGTTATTAAGTTCGCATTAGAATCATATATTTTTCTTCATCTAAAAATGTCTCAATTTGAGCCAACTAAGTGTCATTTGCGGGAACTTTTAATTTATTTTTTTAATTTAAAAAAATCTGCTGCTGAGTCGCATCGATTGCTCGTGGAAGCATATAATGAGGATGCTTTGAGTGAGTGAACATGTCGTGAGTGGTTTCAAAAATTTAAAAAAGGTGATTTTGACATAAAAGACAAAGATCCAGTGGAAGGCCGAAAATTTACGAGGATGCAGATTTGGAGAAATTATTGGGTGAAGATTCGTCTCAAACACAAAAGGAACTTGCACTTAGTTTAGAAGTCACTCAGCAAGCAGTCTCACATCGTTTAAAATCGTTTAAATATTATTTTATTAACAAAAAACGGCGGAAACTTATTTGTACACCTAATATTACTTTTAAAAAATTATATCAACAATAATTAAAGTATAAACCATTTTTCCTTTGACCTTTCCTAATATAGAAATATTAAAATATTTGAAAGTTGGTACAATATTTATCAATTTAAATAACTTCCTTTGATTCTTTCACTTTAATCAAACTGCAAATATGAATATCCTCTACCGCAATTCCTTAGCTTAAATTTAAGCTTGGCTTTGTGTTATGTCGGCCATATTAAAAAAATAAACATAAAGAATTTTTGCGATGCCTCAAACGAAACGAGTAGCTGTACTATGGCGCACCGAACTAATGGCGTGTCTTAACTTCCGGTATAAGTTTGCTCATGAGGATATCATCATGTCAGAAAAAGAAAAAAAACTGGAAGAAAGAAACTGCTCACGCTACAGCAAAAACGAAATTATGCAAATCAGGCGTATAAAAACACAAGAAAGCCAACAACAACAACGAAAAAAGATACTAAAACAAAAAACATTGAAAGCACTAAATTACAGCAGAGAGCGGGCGTTAAAGAGTTGCCAACGCACGCAGCCATATTGAAAAATAGGATAAAAGACAAGAAAAACGTGACAGAAGCCAATTTATTCCATTTATTTCGATAGTAAAAAACTAAAGCATACAGCCAGGCGCACTGAATTAGTTAGTGTGGCTGTAAGGCGCGTTAATGTCGTATGTGCTTCGCTATAATTTTGCTATAATTTAAATAAAACGAGAACTTGTGCCGGAAATGGCGTCACTAAAATTCTCAGCGTATTTATGTATCTTGGTTGAGGGTTAATCGAGGGCCAACGGCCGCGCTTGATGTGCTTAAAGGCAAAATATTTGGATCATTAGTTAAAGCTAAAGAGCGAGAGAGAGAAAGAGAGAGTTTGCTATAAACCATTTGAAGATTGTGATGGAGTATTAAGTATTACGCCATAATTTGTGAGTTTTGTGTTCGTTGGAGCAGTGGCAAATAATAATAACTATAATTAGTATTGGGCAGATACAAGTTGCTATAATGACATAATGTTTGCCATAAACTTAAGCATAAGTCGAAGCATGTTGGCCAGCAAATGCTATAATTTCCGCTATGAAAAGAAGTCATTTTTATAGCAACGTGTGCAAGTTGCTATAAAAAGTCATTTTACTTTAGTTTTTTCCTTCTTCCATTTAAAATATATTATAAAATATAAACACTTTTAGACAAGACAACATTTTCTTGTTAGTATGTGATAGTGCTATAAATCACACAAGTGTAACAAATTATAGCAAAGATTTGCATAATTCTAGTAATTGACTTTTCAAATAAATTGTGCATAACTCTGACAAACGAATTAAAATTGCAATGCGGGCATGCAAATGAATTGCCATAATTTTTACAAGCTACCATAATTACTGTTTATATAAATATATATTTATGTAGCTAAACGCCATTATAATTACGCGGGCACAAGGCCGTCTGTCGTTTGTCGTCTGATTCATTGCACAAGTTCAAATGTCAAAAGCCAATACGCCACATGAACGAAAACAACAACCACTAGTCTTGGTTATTAGCATTTTTTAACTATACTTTTTACTATATTTTTACTATAATAATTGCAATTTATAGCAGACGAAAAAGCTGCATAAAACGAGCGCATAACTTTTTGCAGTTAACCAGCGCAACGCGCATATAACCCAGTAAACCATGGCAAGACTAATGACTGCAAAAAGAGTTTTCTATCAAAATAATCAACCGAAATATATGATCTGACTCTTTTCTAAGCTTTTATTAAACTATTTTACAAGCTTTTAGCTGGTACCTGTAAAATATCCAAGAAAATTTAGGCAAGAGATAATAAGTCAAAAACCGACGAATTAATAAACAAGAACAAGAACAGGATCACTTCAACTATAACCGGTAATTGGCCGATGGGGGACCATTCCGAGAACATGGATTAACCTCACGACGATAGATGCTGAAGCTGAAACCAAGGAGGATCCAAGGAAGCGGTTTATCACTACATATGTGAGTGCCCGTGTCTGGGTACTTTACGACATACGACGTTTGAAAATGATTATGTAAATAAATGTAAATGTAAAATGAAAATAAATGACTTTAGTAGGTTAATAAACAAATCAGGATGGTTTTGAATAGACCGGACTTTCAGGAATTTCACAAATGGTATACCAAAATGGTACCATTGTGCTAATTGAGACTTAATTGTGCCTCTCAGGCAACACCTAAACTAAACCAAATCAAGCTCATAGAAATAAATTATTTTTGAAAGTTTCTTTTTAAGGCTAAAATGTCTCCAAAAAGGTTTTTTTATTTAATATAGATTAAACGACTCATTACTTTAAGATCGTTTGATCGTTACTGAGATTTAAATGGATCCAATTTTTAGACCAATAAGAGTATTTTTCGAAACTTTGTGACTCGATTTTCGAGAAAATGATTTTCTAAATATATTAAGCGTGCTCAGACTTATAACATAGTACCAAATTTGAATCGATAAAAGTGGTCTTATAAATTTGTCCCTATGTAAAACATTGAAAATAGTGAACTCATCAGAAATGTGATATTCCAAATCGTATTTCCGGGCTCAAAAAGCTCAATTAGAATGATATCTTTTGTAAGACTTTTTGCGTTTAATGATGTTCTAAAATTGTTTATTTTTTCAATAAAATTATAAAACAATGCTAAGAATATAAATTTTCTGACTCTTATGAAAGAATTTTGTGAGCCCAAGATCTTTTTTGAAAATTTCGAACTGATTCAAATATAGAACCTAAATTCTTTTTAACATTTTATCTTTTATACTCGTAACTTTTTGGATAAACTTTTAAAGTAAAGCAAACTTAACAAACATAGAGATTTGATATCAAAGGACTTTCTCAAATGTCAAACGTTTGAAAATGATTTGAGGATAATTTGAAAATCATAGTTTTCTCAATTTGAGATTGATGATGATTTAAATGGATTTCAAACCTAAACTCTAGTTAACTAAGGCTAACGAACCTAATCCAAATCAAAGCCATTAAAGAGTTTTTCCTTTGCTTATTGTTGCGCTGGGTAATATCAATCGCCTCAGTAACTCGCGGCCGCGCGGCGCGGCGCTTGACAGCTTGAAGGCGAAGCGCTGCGCTTGTTTGCCATAATTAATTATGGCGCATTAAAAAAGTGAAGAGCAGAAAACGAAGCCAGAAGAAAATTTGTAGTTTAAGCGATGTGCGTACAAATGTCTGTCTGTCTTTACATATGTATGTACTCGTATGCGTACATATTGCTTGATGTTTTCGCATTTCTATTATGTACTATAATTGAAGTTTATGCTGCTATAAAGATTTTAAAAGAGTTTCTTTGTGTACTATAGCTAAGTTTTTAATGCATATTGCAAATGTTTCTTGTGGTGTAATTTCTTTAGCATTGTTTTTTTTAAGTTTTAACCACCAAATCAAATTGTGAAAGGGCATTTAGGAGGCAATTAGGGCAAACTCGTTTTGACTTGAAGTGTTGTTGGCTGATTTGATGGTATAATGGAACTTTAGGTCAACTTAGTATTCAATTTAATAATTTGAATTTGTATATGTTTAATTGATTTGCTAGTGTAATTTAGAAGCTTGAGGTGGATAAGTCAAAAGTTCAATAGATTTATAACAAATTTAAACAATAAAGCTTTTGACGAGTCGTTGCCTTCAATAAAATTTTTGTCTTTCAAAATAGTTTTTTCAAAATAAATTCTAACGCATAATTTAATAAAAATTTTGATATGTAAAATAATATTGATAAACTTCAGGCTGATTAATTCGAATTGCCATACTAAATAAAATGACTGCAAAAAGCAGTTATTATTTATAGTTTAACTAACATTTAGGATAGTATCTTTTGAGTAAACGAAGTTCAGTTTTGTCGATTATTTACCGGAGATTTTTCAGCAGTTAGTTAAGTTGGTATAAATTAAATGTACTATACAAAATGAAGTAACTGCAGAAAGCAGTAATTTTTCCTCGTTTAACTAACATTTGCAGTTGTATCACAAACGTTATTTAGATTTGAGTTTTCGAAAATTGTTGAACAGATATTTCCGATTGACTTCGAGTTGCTATACTAAATAACCAAATAAAATGACTGCAAAAAGCAGTAATATCTTCGAGTTTAACTTACATTTGCGGTAGTACCGTGAACGAAATTAAGTTCTGTGGGTTATTTAGAATTAAGTTTTCAGACATTTTTCAACAGATTTTTCCGATTAATAAAAATTGGAGTTGCTATACTAACTAACCAAATAAATGACAATGACTGCCAAAATCAGTGATAGTTGAGATTAAGTTTGTGATACTATCACAAATAAAGTTTAGTTCTTTTGTATATTCTGAATCAAATTTTCAGAAATTGTTTGACACATATTTAGGTTGACATAAATCCGAGTTGCTATACAAAATGAATTAACTGCGGAAAGCAGTCATACATCACAGTTTAACTAACATTTACGGTAGTATCACAAACGATGTTTATTTTTATTATTTATCTTCGAAGATTCTAAAGCTAAAAATTAAAGTCTTATAAATTACAACATTACTCACAAAAGTTTTGTTGGTTATTCAGAAATAAGTTTTTAAATGCAAAATTAAAGTAGACAAAATAATTAAACTTTTACTACATTTATTTTACTACTTTTATACTACATTTTTCGCATACGAAATAACTGCAATATGTAGTTAAACAAAAAATTCTACACAGTAATTTTAAGTGGTTTCTGCCGAGAGGTTTAGTTTTCCGATCTACGAAGAAAATTATTGTGATTTCATTCTCAAGAAGAATAAATAAATAGTTTAACTGCAGAAATAGATACAATCAAAGAATTTAAACTGAAGAATTTATATTTTTATTAAGCCACGGCGAACCTTATTCAAAACGTTTTAAGTGGATACTAGAAAGAAGAAGAACTCTTTAAAAATAACCAATAAAATGGAACATTTCCGGTTAAAGAAACGCAAACGCTGACATGAATGAAATTAACGCAATGATTATAAGAATTCTTCACAGAAGCAAGTGAGATTAATAAAAACAAAGAAGAAAAAAATCCACTTTATAAACAAAACAAAACAAAACACAACAAAACAACAACAACAAAAACGAACACTAAATCAGGAACCTTGAGCGGGTCTACTAAACCCAACCAAGATTAAGTAAATATTTAATATGGTAAACAAAAAACGGCGGGTAATACAATATTACAATTGTTGTAGCAGAAATACAGCAACAAAAACAACAAAAGTAAAACAATAAATTCATATGCAGATTTTATTGTTTCGGCACAGTTGTTGTTTTTTTGTTGTTGAAATAAACAACAAAATGAAGAATACAAAAGAAGAAAAAACGAGAAACAATAAAAGTCGTTAAAGAAGAAAACTGCAAACACAAAAAAAGAAGATAAACGCTGTAAATTGCAGATTTATAGCTAAGGAACATATGAAAAATACAACAACAACAAAAACCAAATACAACGAACCACCGCGACTGTAGAAACTCGCTTAAAAGAGTAAAATTTATGCCGAATAATATAAATCAATTCGCGCGAAGTTTTGTGTTTCATTTTTTATCTGTACGACGGAGCGATAAGCTAGAAGAAGTTTTCACATTTATCTCGGAAATTTAATGGGGGAAAGGGAGAACAGACCACTTCAGCAGATAAACAAACAAAAAACATCAAACTGACAAGGGAACAAACAAACAGACGAACAAACAAACAAAAGTAAAACATTATCAAATAGCAGAAAGGAGCACAATGACCAGCGAATCGCCACACTAACAAAATATAAACAAAAGAATTTCGATAAAAAAAAAAACGCTTGCAATGCCATTGAAAATATGCGCCGCACCCAGGCGACGGCAGCTTGAGAATTAATTTTGTAATTCTCGGACAGTATTCCGCCGATAAAGTGCACAGCGCAATTTTAATGTTTCAACAATCCGCTTTTAAGCTTGTTCGATAAACGCTTGTGGAGTCAAAAAAATGACTGGCGTAATTTTAGCATTTTAGACATAATTTTTAAAGCGACCAACACGCTTAAGCAGCTCGAAACATTGACATTTATAGTCGAGTGATTACTGTAGACGCCGATATTTAATGGTTAAACATTGTTAAACGCGCAACAGAAAAAAAACAGCTGATCGATCGATATTATCAAATGTCAAACGTCACTTGGTGATCAATTGAACGGCCGTTTCAGCCGTTCACATGTTCGATTACCAACAAAAATGCATAAAAAAAATCCGCCGCCGCTTTTTGCCGCTTCAACAATTTTCTGATTTATTTCGCTTCAGTTTTTTGGCTGATATCGCCTAAAGTATAGAAAACTTGAATTACGTTTCAACTCGAAAATTGTAAAATTGTAAATTAAGTATTTAGCAAGTTTCTTTGTTGCGAAAAATATAAAAAAAAACATTTTCAAATTAACTTTTAAATGGTATTAATTACATTCTGTTTTATTGTTGTTGTTGTTGTTGTTGTTGTTATTACTGACTACTATTATTATGACTGTTATTATTATCGGTTGGAAAAATAAGTCAGGCGAATAGCGAATTGCTTAGATCGGCGCGGCAAGTGCGCCGCTAATCGATTTGAGTCGGGTTGGGCTTTTCTTCTTCTTCTTCTTGTTCGAACTTTTATTTATTTAATTATACAGGGTGTTGCCTTATATGGTCAAAATAAATTAAGATCGCTTTGCGTGATTGGCCGAGTATAGAATTAGTGCACAGAACGTTTGTTGATTTAAGTTAACAGCGAAGAAGTTACTGTTTTTTGGAAGATTTAAATGAGCATGGTTTAATTTACAGCGTGTATAACAACAGTTTGATAAATGTTTGTTATAAAAAATAGAGAGTATTGAAAGCAGTTTAAAAAAATCTAAAATTTATTTTAGAATTTGTTATATAAATACAATATTATTATTAATGACGTTGTTACACTGTAAACTTCACAAGGTCGATGGTAACTTAAAAAAAAGTGACTGAAAATAGTTTCAATTAGAAAGTAAAATGGTAAATTATGTTAACTTAAGTGAAAATGGTTGAAATTACTGTATTTTTTTTAAACTTTATAACAGTTTTATGAGGTTTGTCTTTCTGTCTGAAAAATAAAAACTACTTCGTAGAAAGGCTCAAAAATTAAATTTATTTAAGAATATAATGTAATCTAAAAGAACACTGTAGTTGCATTGTAAAATTAACAATGTCGATGGTAATTTTATTCAAACTACTGTTTAAAAAATAGATTTCATTTAAAAAAATATCAACTTTTTGGTTAGTAGTTTTATTTTCCTATTAAAATGTTGATTATCGAATTTGAACCGAATATCTGCACTGGAACTATCAGCTTGATAGCTCTTAAACTACGACTGTAATCGCTGGGACAGACGGACGGACATTGTTAAATTGACTCAGAATCCGATGATGATCATTTATATATATACTTTGTCATACCTACCACGCCCCCTTGGAAGAACAAACTTAATAAACCATTCGGTACGTGCACTTGCACGTGGCGAAGAATGCAAGGAAAGTACTAGCCAACATTTGTTGACTGAAAAAATTACTACAAAAAACAGTAATTTCTTACAGTTTAACTTACATTTGCGGTAGTACCGTAAACAAAATTAGAATGAGAGGAAAGTACCCAGCCAACAATGTAGAAAGCAACTGCGAAAGTATTTTCCTTGTTATTTTCTTTGTCAAAAATCAATTTTCAACTCATTGTGTCGCAAAAATGTTACAAACCTAAATTATCTTTCGTTTGGGGCCAATGTCAAGGTTTATTTTCTTGACATAACCGAGTTTTTTAATCAACAACGACAACAACAACAACGACGGCCTGCGACTTTGAAGTTTATTTGTGCTAAAAAAAAAAAAAAAAAAATATGTACACATAACCCAAAAAAAAGTTTAAAATTTACATTTGAGTGCAAATGACACAGACAAATACAACAACAGTTAAAACAACAACCTGGCAAACAAAGTAACAAAATTACAACAACAACAAATGACGATTTTACATACGCCTTACTTGCCAGCTGAAAAAGTAAAGCAAAAATGAAGCATTGCGCACATACTCGGGCGAACGTTTATGCGCGCGCATCAGAGCGAACGTCGCGCCGCGCATGCGCAGAGTCAAAAGAGTTGCCATGCCACGCGCATAATAACCCAAAGAAGCAGCAGAAGATGACGAAGAAGAAATAAAAATAAAGTCAACAAGCGGCAGGCAGCATAAAATTTGAATTTGTTTGAAGATAAAGAAGAAGAAGAAAATACAATAAATAAATGAAGAAAAATGGAAAAAAGTAAACCAAAAAAAAAAAAAAATATTGGTCACTGCGGCGCAGCATGATGTCGATGTTTTGTTGTTGTTGTTGTTTTTTGTCGCCGATTGTTTTTATTGTTGTTGTTTGACCACACTGCTGCTGCTGTCAGTGTAGCACGTTCAAAATGAATCATGCGTACACTTAGAAAAAGGAGAAGAAACTACAAGAAGTCAATGTGAAAATAACGAGATCGCATATCAATTTTAAATCATTGAAGAATTCGACAATTAAGAAAGAAATTAATGAAGTAAATTTGGAAAATTCAAAACAAAATTAACCGATTCAATTCGGGTTCAACCGATTTTAGCAGATACGAATCGGGTTCAACCGGTTTCAATCTGTTTTAATCGGTTTCAATCGATTTAAATCTGGGTAAATCGGTTTCAGCCGAAATGAATCTGGGTAAATCGGTTTCAACCACTCCGAATCAGGTTAAATCGGTTTCAGCCGATTCGAAGCGGTTTTATATTTTGCCATTGTTCTTTCATCGTTAGTCACATAATTTTTGTTATAAAATAATGACCAACAAATTTAATATTAATTATGTACACTAAATTTTACCCTACTTAATTTTTCAGTGTTGGTTTGTTGTTGTTTTTTTTAACATTTCCGCTTGTTGAAGATTTTTTGTAGTTGTTGTTTTTGATTTTACATTTCATTGATTTTAAGCATTTTCATTGTTTAATTTGACAATTTTAATGTTTATTTTTTTATTTTTTATATGTATGTATGTATGTATGTATGTATGTATGTATGTATGTATGTATGTATGTATGTATGTATGTATGTAAGTATATTTATCGGTTCGCCAGTGCAATGAGGCATCGTCATCATTGTCTGGTTCTGCTTCTGCCGCCACAACGGTTCGTCGCGTCACGCCTTGTTGCATGAGTAACCGAGGCAATCGAAGCAGTCGCTGCGTCGCTGAACTCCTCTCGCCGAATGCGATGAGTAATCGGCATCGAAGTATGGTCAAAGCTCTTGCGAATATGGAAATTTCGATGTGGAAATGCGTTTCGAGTGATTTAGAATCGCTTGACCACTTTTGAAGTTCATTAAATAAAATTGTACAGTTGTACAAAAACAACAAAAACAAAAACCATTAAAATAAATTGTATTTATTTTTTATGGGCACGGGCCAATGAGTAATCGGCGGAGCAGCGGAGTTTGCTCAAATCCGTGTGGGAAGCAAAAAAATTTAAATGTGGCGATGAGATTAACTTTAAAAATATTATTTACTTATTTTTTTTATTTTTAAAATTAAATAATTCGTAATTTGAAACTTTTTTGCATATTTTTAAAAATTTGTTTATTTTTTATTTTGTTTTAAATCTTAATTTAAAAATTAACCAAATAATAATTTTAAAGTTTGAATTTTCATAACTTTTTTATTAAATTGGACTTAGGCTTAAAATTACTTTAAAAAAGTTTATAATTTTTTATATGTATTATATAATGTATATATAAATTTATTAAATTTACATTTAAAAATTTTATAATACTTCTTAAATATAATTAATTTATTTAATGTTTATATTTTTTTTTAATTTTAAAATATTTAACATTTAATTTTAAAAATGTTAACTTTTATTAATTAAGTTTTTCTACAACCTTTCAAATATAATTTTACAAATTGAAAAAAACACAATTTAAGTTAAAATTTATTAAAATTTTTAATTATTATTATAAATATAATTTTTTGTTAAGTTTTTATAAAACATCTTATAATAATTTTATAAATAAAACAAAATCCTTTTTAAAGTCAAATATAATCAATAATTAATTATTATTTTGTTTTAGCTTCTAAAAAGAGTTAATTAAAATTGTATTTCTAATTCAATATTTTAAAAATTAAATATATTTGAATTTATTATTTACTTCTTAAATTTAATTTAAAGATAAACCTAAAATATTTGTTTAACTAAATTTTTAACTTTTATACATAAAAAAATTTTTTTTTTTTGTAGTAAGTATTTTTAAAACCTTTAATATTAATAGAAAAAAAAAGATTTTAAAGTAAAACTTAATTTTTATGTTTTAAATGATATTTAAAATAAATAAAATTTTATTGAAAATTATTTTATTTTTTAATTAATGACTTAATTTTATTTGTAACTTTAATAAGAACTATTATTATTTAATATAAAATAAGTTTTTTTTATTTCTAAAAACAAATAGATTGTTTTTAATAATTTAATTTTTAATTGAAAATAATTATTTTATAATTTAAAAAATTTACAACTTTTCACATTTTTTGATTTAAAATTTTTGAAATTGTAAAATATTTTTTATTAAATTATAAAGTATTTGTTTTTATTATACAAGGTGGCGGAAAAGAAGTCATCCGATGTTGTTTGGCTCTTATTTTTTTTCTAAATAAAAAACTTCGATTCTGTTTTTTGATTATGTTTATTTAGACCTTTAGAATTAATTGTGTTAAGTCGAGAAGATGATATCGGATAAATGGGCGCCGTCACAATTGATTGCCATACGGGCTCGTTTTATGGCATTTTCCATCACTTCGTCGAGAGTTTCGGGCGATAAATTCTCGCATTCGTGTCGGATATTTTCCTTGAGGGCTTCCAAGGTCTCAGGCTTGTTGATGTAAACACGAGACTTCAAAAAACCCCATAAAAAGAAGTCCGGGACCGTTAAATCGGGCGATCTGGCGGGCCAGTGCAAATCGCCAAAACGCGAAATTTAGCGACCCGGAAACGCGGCCTTCAGAATGTCGGTTGTGGCTCGTGCAGTGTGTGCTGTTGCTCCGTCCTGTTGGAACCACATGTCCACCAGTCCTAATTCGTCCAGTTCGGGCAGAAAAAACTCGGTCAACATTGCCCTATAGCGCGCACCGTCCACTGTTGTCGTTTGACCCGCGGCGTTCTCGAAAAAAAATGGCCCGATGACTCTTCCAGCGTGAACAGCGCACCACGCAGTCACTTTGAGCGGGTGTAATGGTTTCTCGTGCATCACTCGCGGATTTTCGGTTCCCCAGAAGCGATAATTTTGCTTGTTCACGTACCCGCTGAGGTGAAAATGAGCCTCATCGCTCATTATGATTTTTGCCAACACCACAGACGAATTGTTACGCAAAAAAAATAGACACAATTATTCCGCGATCTTGGGAAGTGTATCGCTCCATGGCTTATTCACTTGTATTCTGTATCTGTCTAGTCCACAAATGTCAAAACAGATTTGACATTGGCGGCCATTTGCAAAAATGAGAGCATCTTCCAATAGGGTGATTAATTTAATAAAAACGAATTTCAAATTAAAATTCGGAGTTGATTTTTTTGTACATTTTACCCTCTTCAGTTTGAACACTCACACCAGTGAAAAAGAAATTTCCAAATTTCCAACAATAGATCTTAAAGATTTTTCTAGCACTTGCAGTAAGCGCTAGAAAAATCATTAAGCAACTTATAACAACAACAAAAAACAACAAAATCATTTAAGTACATACTTAAGAAATAAATAAAAGAAATGATGCCACACAACTCGCGAGAGGTCGCTGCCATACCAACCATACCCCACACCACCACATCACACGCATGTGCTTGCACACACTCGCAGTTACAGTCAGTCCAACATCTTTTCAGTCAAGCCAAGCACATTGCAATTAATTGTTTTTGTTGTTGCTGTGTTTTAATTATAACTTTAAAGGCGTTATTATAAATTTAATTAAATTAAATTAACAACACATTCAAGCGTTTCTTCTTCTTCTTCTTCGTCTTGGTCTTTATCATCTTCTGCTTGATAGACGCTTAAAAGCGTTCGCTGGCATGGAATGTGGACTGTGTGCGTTTTACTGTGTTTTGTTGTTGTTGCTGTTGTATGTTTGTTTGTTTGTTTGTTTATTTGTTTGTTTGCATGTATTTATGTATTTGAACGTTGGATGAATGTGTGAAATCTTGAGAATTAAAAGTTGTATTTCCAGTTAAACTTCACTTTTGCAAAAAATTAAAAGATAATAAAAATAAGAGAAACAACAATAACAACAACAACAATAATAATAATGTATAGAAAATAAAATAAAATTAACAAAAAAAAAAAGAAGTATTAAATAACCGCGCTCGTCTGTTTTTTATTTCGTGCGGTAAAGCCAAGACGCCGCCGCCTTTTGCTGGCATATTTGGAGCGTCTTTTGAGGCTTTATGAAGTGGTTTTGCGGTGGTTGTTGTTGTTGTTGTTGTTGTTGTTGTTGTTGTTGTTTTGAAATGAGCTACATTTGGAATTAAAAATTGATATGAGCGCAGAGATATTTTATTGTTGTTGTTGTTGTTTTTGCTTTGCTTTGTTTCACGAAATGACATTGAAGACTTAAATTACTGCGGAGATGAGGCCGTGGTTTTTTCTTCTTCTTCTTCGCTTTTTCAAAGTGAAAAACAATTATTATATTTAAAAAAATAAGAGAAGGAGAATATTTTTCATCAAGAAAAACTAGTAAGAGAATTATCTTGAGCTGTGCCGAAGCTCATAAACCCTCCGCCATTATAGTAAAACAAAATATGTGCTTATTTTATCACATAAGTGCTACATGACTCTATTATAAGTGGGCGTTTTTCTTATCGGATCACGCCCCTTTTTGGTTAGTAGTTTCGTATTACTACCAAAGTGTTAAATACCGAATTTGAACCGGATATCTCCACTGTAACTATTTTTTTTAATAATTTTTTTCCGAATGGAAAGGGGTGGTTTGTGTGGAAGGTGGGCGTGATTCTTATCCGATCACGCCCATTTTTTGTGAGCAGTTTTGAGTTACTACTAAATCGGTAAATATTGGATTTGAAGTAGATATCTGCACTGTTTTAATTAATTTCTTTTTTTGATATGGTAGGGAGGGGTGGTTTATATGGGAGGGGGTAGAAGTTTTTACCCGATCTTGCCAATCATAGAACTTAGTCTTAGCTCTAAAACTACAGCTGTAATCGCTGTGACAGACGAATAGACAGACGGACGGATGGACATCGGTAAATCGACTCGGAATCCGACGCTGATCATTTATATATATACTTTGTAATACTTACCGCGCCCCCTTTTGATCGCTACAAATTTAAGAGCAAACTTAATAGCCCAGAGCCTTATTTCATGATGCACTATGCATCGGGATAGGTACTTCTCAGCTAACTATCTAATATAATTAGTAAAAGCTAACTTTTGTAGCCTTTCTAGACTGATTTCCGTCGAAATGTCGATCTTTGTAAAATGAGCTTAAATCTTATGAATTTTTGTTAAAACAGTAAAATACAGTATAAAAGTGTTGCTTTACAAACTACAAGAAATCAATGTAAAACTAATAGTTTATCATATCAATTTTATTCATCTTCGCCTCGTATTTAATACTTTGCTCCAACCAAAATTCAACTGTTTGATAATTGATAAAATTGTACACAAACAAAAACTACAACAAAAAATCCGAAAAACTGTTCGTCGACACTTCTTTTCCATCTTCCTATTTCGCTTCTCTTTCAGCTGCTGCTTTCGTTGCGGTTTCGACCGCTTCAACGCTTTCGGTTGAGAAATTTACATTTCAAAAACGGATTCTTTCTTTTCTTTGTATTTGTTTTTGTATTTGTACTATTTAAACTTTTTTCAATTTATGATTTTCCTACAAGTTTCTTCTTCTTCTTCTTTCGTTTCGTTTGGTTTTATTTTTCGATTTACAAAAGAATACAAAAAAAAAACCGAAAATAAAAAAGAAGAAAAAAAATAACACTTGAGTTGATCGCGGTGCGCTCCGCTGCCACTGCTCATTATGGTTTATTCCATGTGCCCCTCCCCGCCCCACCCCTTCGTTCCCGGCTCTTTTCTAAATCTTATCGAATGCGCCGCACATGTGCGTGGCTCTGCACGGTACCCTGCCTTGCCTGCCTACCCTGGGGGGCCGCCGAAACGGCGCTGCCACTCTAATCCAAAGAAAAACGAAACGAAATAAATAAATAAAAATAAAGCATCTTTGAGGTTGTTTTTTGTTGTTGGTGTTGTTGTTATTGTTGTTTTGTTTTATTTTGTTTTTAATCATGTGGCAGAAATATTTCAGTATTTTTTATGTTTGTGTTAAACTGGTTTGGGTCCATACATTCACAAATGCTGTGGTAATTTTTTTTTATGTTGGATGAATTCTTCAAATTGAATTTTTGGTGCAAAAGTCGAAACTTTTGTAGTAAATTAAATTTATTTAGTTGCTCGTTTCCTTTGTTTATTTAATAACAAAACAAAACTTAGTATAATTTAAAAATTTTAGGTTAAGATTTAGTGTTAGTGTTACCAGAATATGACGAAAAAGTAACCGGGAAATTTTAATTCATATTTTAAAATCTCTTTTTTCACATTTAAATAAATATTCTTTCTAAATTATAAGTCGACTTTTAAGAATGTTTTTGTAATCAATTTGTTACCAAATGCAAACAGTTACCAGGAGGTTACTAACCAGTGAAGCACCGATTAAAAGTAACTAAAGATTTTAATTTAACCTTCTTTTTAAAAAATAACTTATAAGTCACAGTTACCAGAATGTGGCAAAATAGTAACCGGGAATGTTTTAGGTCAATAGATCTGTTCACACTACATACTGTCAAGACCAGGCCTCGACGGTCTGAAGTGTAGACAAACCCTGTCCCAGGAAGTTTTTCTTCTCCGCCGTCCGACCATCAGGTGATTCAGATCCAGCGGAGACATGACCGTACCAGAACTGAACCATTGGTCACAACGAAAGCCGCAATTTCCCGAAGGTCTGACCAACTGATTGCTCCACAATACTGGATTACGGCAACCTGAAAGACTTACCAGGAATCGTGGTAAACTACTTTCAACATGCGCGTTGGAGGTAGTTCTTAATTTACAAGGTGACAACCAGAGTAGGAAAGAAACTATTTTGTGACCAAAAAGCAAAGAGTTGCCAAAAGGTCACAAACGAATGAAGTACCGATTAAAAGTTATTAATCGTCTATTAAGTGACAGTAACCAAAATGAGACTAATAAGTAACCGAAAAAATTTGGAAGCTAAATATTCTTTCTAAGTTACGCAGAAAATTGTTCAACATAGAGTTCTCAAAAGTTTACAAATCAATGAAGTCACGATCAAATGTCTTCTTAATGAAAGATAACTTAAAAGTTATAGTTCCCAAAATGTAACGAACGAGTTCCGATAAATTTTGATCCCAAATTAATAATTTTGATATATAAATAATATTTCTAAATTAATGTGTTCTTGTGACCAATCTGTGACCAGAAAGCAAAGAGTTACCAAAAGGTCACAAACCAGTGGTATCACGATTAAAGGTAATCAATACTTGTAATTCAACTTATCTCATACTCTAATTTAAAAGTATCTTTTAAGTAACGCAGTGACAGAGTTTACAAGTTTCTTTTTTTGTAAACAATTTATGAACGAAAGCAAAAAGTTACCAAAAAGTTACCAAAAAGTAACATGGTTCTAAGGTAAGGATTATAGCCAGTTAATGTTAGTTACATTATCAGAATTTTCTTATTCGGCACAGTACTCAATCTAAGCTTCTTTTTAAATAATCAAACATTTATTTGTATAAACATTTTATTAAAATATTTAAATTTTTTATGTCAACAAAAAACATAAATTATCCACTTAAATATTTTCCATAACGCTGCTGCTGATGCTTGCAAATTGCAGCAATAACAATAACAAAAAACAACAATAACAAAAAAACAACAAGAAAATGCAATAAAAGAACTATAAAAAAAAAATAAAAAAACATACGCCCAAGCAATTTACACAAGTTGAATACAGTTCATCGAACCCGCCCATACGCCAGACTTGACCGGCCGACCGACCGATCGACTTCAAGGGTTGCCAATGCGTGTTCTAAACTAGATATGCAAAATATTGTATTATGAATTCTTGAGAAATGCGCCGAAATCGAACCGAGCCCATTTCAGGCGTGAAGTCATCCGCGGCACTTTTGAGAGAGTTTTACACTCGCGTGCGTGGAAATGAAACAGTTTCATTTATTTTGGATTTATTTTTTTTTTCTTTTTATCTTTGCACTCAGCGTTGTAATTTGTGCGTATTTTTAGTAGTAGGAAAAGAAAATAATTCTTGCATGTGGGCGCAATTAGGCGAATTCTTGAGCGAGTTTATTTCTGTTTTACCAATTCTTTGTTTTTGTTTTTATGGGCTTAAATTTCGTGTTTGGTTTATTTTTTATTTTTAATTTGGGAGTTATTTAAAAAGTTTTTAATACTTTTTTTTTTTAGCTTAAAATACTTTAAGTGCATTTGTGATTATTTTTAAGTTTATATTTATAACTATACTCGTAAAATAATAAAAAAATAATAAAAAAAAAACAATTTTTTTCGTTTTATTTAATTAAATTTAATTAAATTTAATAAAAAAAACAAAAAAATAAAATTTTAAAAATTAAAATTAAAAAAAAATTAAATATATATAAATTTAAACAATTTTTTTTTAATTTTATTTTTTTATATTTATTTTTTAAAACTTAAAATTTTAAAAATATTAATAAAAAATTAATTTTTTTATTTAATATTTAAAACTTAAAGCTAAAAAAAAAATTAAATGAGTTTTAATTTTTAAAATTTTATTTAATTTTTTTTAATTTGAATTTTTGAAATAAAAGTTTTTTATTTAAAATTTTTATTTATTTTTTTACTATTTTTTAATTTATCTATTTTTAAATATTTTTTTTTTAATTTTAATTTTTAAAACTTAAAATATATTAATAAAAAATTAATTTTTTTTATTTAATATTTAAAACTTAAAACTAAAAAAAATTAAATGAGTTTTAATTTTTTAAATTTTTTTTATTTTTTTTTAATTTGAATTTTTGAAATAAAAGGTTTTTATATTAAATTTTTTTATATTTTTTTATTATGTTTTAATTTATCTATTTTTAAATATTTTTTTTTAAATTGAATTTTTTCAATTAATTTTTTTTATTTTATATTTTAAATTATATTTCAAAACCGTTTTTGTTGTTTCGAGTACTACTTTAAAAATCTTTCATTTGTTTGTTGAAAGACAAAATTAAAAAAGAAAGTTATCAACGACAACAACAAAAACAACAAAAAATTGTAAAGGGTTAATTTAAATTCTTTTGTATTTGAACAAGTGAAATTGCTCGATTTGATTCGATTCGATTCGAATCGACTCGATTGAGCTTATAGAAGGAACTGGTTTGGAACGCTTCATCGTCTAGACTGGCGACGCATGCGCAGGGCTCAAAAAAGTCGATATCAAATACTTTTTTGAATAAATTTGCATTTCTCTTTGGTGTTACTTTTACTTTTTTCTTTTTTACTTTTATTATCATTTAAAGCTCTCGGGCACGCTTCTTCAGAAAATAATCAATAAATAAATTAATTTGCATTAGTCACTCTTCGTGATCACGATCACATACAAAATTAATCGGCCATTCAAAATGTCAATTAACCTTATTGATATTAAAAAAATAAATATATATATATATATATATATATATATATATATATATATATATATATATATATATATATATATATATATATATATATATATATATATATATATATATATATATATATATATATATATATATATATATATATATATATATATATATATATATATATATATATATATATATATATATATATATATATATATATATATATATATATATATATATATATATATATATATATAGCTGCCATATAAGCTTTGTCGCTTTTGTTATTAAATACATTATACTATACATTAATTTGTTGATGACTAAGAAAGTATTTTCAAACGAGCAGTGGATTTTATAATTTTGTTTAGAATTAAGAAGTGAATTTAAATATGAATATTTTTAACTTATATTAATTTAATTTAATTTTGCCTTGACTTCATGTTTTAATATAAAAAAAATAATGTTTGTTACCTTTTCGTAAAATTTGGTTAACAAGAAACTAAAATCAGTCTTATCGACTATTACAAATGCACCACATTGTTAAATATCGCACCACCCTAATTTGATATATCATGCATCACCCTAATTAGCTTTTAAACTTATTTTTTCAAGTTTGTGTACCAAAGTAACCAACTTAAGTGATAAAGGCTTTACGTAAACATATAATAAACATTTAACAAACATGAACCACTTTAAACGTTTACAAAATCAGTTTCTCCCAAGCATAACAGCGTCAACACAATATCTCTAATAGTTCTCAAGATATCGTGTTAACAAGAAATCAGTATTTTTTATAATAACTATTGACGTTGGCTTCAAAATCTAATCAATTCGTCGAGGACATAAGAACAAACAGTGTACAAAATTTCAGCTCAATATCTCAAACCTAATCGTTAATAAGATTATCGTGTTAACAAGAAATGATGACAGACAAGCGGATAGACAGACAAACGGACATGTCTAAATCGACGCAGTTTTTGAGTATTTCTCTACGTTACAAACGTTTGCCTAAACACAATTTACATCCATCACTGAGTGGTGCAAACAAATTTGAAACTTATCCATACTTTAATACATATTAAATAATGTCCTTTATTTAAACATCCAATATGCAACCCTCTGGTAACTTTTTAGCGTTGGTCACAAAATCTTAACAACAACTTTGAAGTAATCTTTAACCAGGCATATGATAAAATGCTGAACTTAATTTTTTGTTTATCATTAAATTTAAATAAACTTGTTTGGTAAGTTTATGATTTTGTTGACCAAATAGTTACAATTATTTGTATAATACATCGTAACTAACTTATTTGGACCGTTTCAATATCTTTTTGGTAACTTCTTGGAAACCTTTTGGAAGTATTTGTTTACTTTTTGACAATATTTGGTATCTTCTTGGTATCTCCATATAACTTCTAGTAAATTTTTGGTAACTTTTTTGTAACTTTTCGGAAATGTTTTGGCAATATTTAATAACTTCTTGATAACTTTTTGACAATATTTGGAAACTTTCAGGTAACTTTTGTTAAATGTCCGGTAACTTTTTAGTAACTTTAAAATTTTTTAACAATATTAAGTAACTAATTGGTAACTTTTTGACCATATTTAGTAACACCTTGGTTACTTTTTGGCAACTTGGTAAATTTCTTGCAAATGTTTTGCAATTTTTGAAAACAAAACTTAGCAAACAGCAACCAAGTTTGCTAATTTTTGGTAACTTTTGATATATTTCTAGTAACTTTTTTGTAACTTCTTTTAAATACTTTGGCAAAATTTATAAACTCCTTGGTTACTTTTGGTAACTTGATAGTAACTTTTGGTAAATTGGAAATTTGGAGATGTTTTGGCAATATTTGGTAACTTTATGAGATATTTTTTATAACATTTGGTAACTTTCGATAACATTATTGTAACTTTGGTAAACTTCTGGTAACTTTTTTTTAAGGTATAATTTTTTTTAACAAATATTTGTAAATGTCGCTTTGTAGTTTATCGCTAATCTTTTATTAAAAATCTATTAATTTAAAGCATTTTATTATTTGCAACATTTAATCATGTTTTTAATCCAAAACAACAACAAATTCTTAACAGATGCTAAAAAAAAGGTATCAAGAAATATAAGAGTGCTCTTGAATGATACCTTATTCAATTATTTCCTTACAATCCCACTTTCGAGATACTTTTTCTCCTAAGTTAATAACAGAACAAATTGCAAAAACGTTTTAGTAGTTGGTAACTACTAAATTATAAAAGAAAATAGTAATAGTAATTATGCGTTGACCCTGTCATCTGGCGAACACTAATTAGACGGTAATAAAGGTGGTAATAAAAAATTTCCACATTAACCAAATCTAATTTTTGGTAAAGTTTATAAGGCCAGAACATAAAAAAGTGAAACTAAAAATTCAAAAATTTTCATATGCAAACTTCAAACTTTATGCAAAGCAGAAGAAGAAGACGAGAAAGACGAAGAAGAAGAAGGTGTCTGATTTTGGGCACGTTAAGCAATCAAAAAAAACAAAAACCGAAAAGAAAAGAATAATAACAAAAGGAAAGTAGCTGCCGTAAAACAAAGTAGAAAAAACGAAAAAAATAAAACGTTAGCTTTAACCTAAATTACAATAAAAAAAAAATTACAACAAAAAAAAACAACAAAAAGAATAATAATTTATGCTACTGTTCTCGATTTCGTAGAATTTGATTAATACCCGGATAATTATGTGGAAATGAAAGAGAAGAAAATTCAAAAATAACCAGTAAGAGAATTATTTTCGGCTATGTCGAAGCGCATATACCCTCTGCCATTTCAGTGACACCAAAAAATGTTCTTTTATCAAATAAGTGCCACATGTCTCTATTTAAAGTGGGCGTTGTTCTTATCCGATCACGCCCCTTTTTGGTGAGTATTTTTGTATCGAAGTATTATATATCGAATTTGAACTGGATATTTGCACTGGAACTATTTTAATTGTATGGGAGGGAGTAGAGGTATTGGTCTGATCTGACCCATATTAAAAACTTAGAGCTTAGAGAATACCAAATTTAAGCTTGGTAGCTTCTAAAATACGGTTGTAATCGCTAGAACAGACGGACATCGTTAAATCGACTCAGAATCCGGCGCTGATCATTTATATACAATATGTACTTTGTCATAACTACCACGCTCGCTTCTGGGCGTTACAAATGGAAGAACAAACTCAATATACCCTTCGGTAAGTGCACTTACATGCCGAAGGGTAAAAAATCGAACTTTTGTTCTAATGAAATTTAAACTCTCCCGCGTCCCACGTAATTTCTGACCATTTTTCTTTTCGACAAAAAGTTGTCAAACTGCGCGCTTAGAATTCGAAAAGTGACCCGACCCGGGCAAACAATTCAAAGCACTGAAATATTCGGTATTCTCTACGATTTTGTTGTTGTAATTCTGTTAAATGAACCTGTCAATTCGACTTACTCGTAGTATTACGTTTCTATATCATGACAATTTTGTTGTTTTTGTTTTGTTTTATAATTTTTCTACATTTTTTTTTAAATTTTATATGCAAAACACGTTTCAATGGTATTTTGTTTTGTTGTTGCTGTCGAGGCGTGCCAATTTTTTACGCTAGGTTTGGTTGTTCTTGTTGTTGTTGTATTTCTGATGACTGTATCTCGTTGTTAAAGTAGAAAAGTGAATTTATTTTATTTATGTGAATAGTTTTTGTTAATATTGAAATTGATGTCAATGGTAAAACTAACAACAACAAATTAGGGCAACTTTATGTTGGAATTTAATGTTAAAGTTTATTTATTTTTTATGAGTAAAATTAAATTAAAATTATTACAATTTAAAGGTGCTAAAAAAAGTAGAAATAAGTTACCGAATAGTTAAATTTTTAAATAAAATTGTAAAGATTTTTAATTCTTACACACGTTTTGTTTACAAACAGTTTCAACTTTAGTACTTAAAGACATGGTTACCAATATGTTACCAAAAGGTAACATCAAAATGATTTAAAATTTGTTAACATTTTGAAATATTAACGTTAAATTTGGACAAGTGGGCAGTTTATATTTAACATTTGAAAACTCAGAAACAAAATCCCAAATTTTTAGGAGCAATATTAGCAATGTCTATATGTATATTTTCACTTAATTAAACAAATTGTAATAAGTGGGCGTGGCAAATTTTGAATTTCCTGTTATTTTTCCCAGAGCATTCCTTTACATGTTTTCTATTTAGCACATCAAGTTTCTGAGCAAATGGTGTTAGGCGTAAAAATGATCCACCCTTTTTTGAAAGTGGGCGTTAAATTGATTTGACCACGCCCATTTTTGTGAAAGTAATCGACAGTGCCAATACAAACTCAAATACTAAATTTTAGATTTTTGAGCAATATTAGCCACGTTATCGCATGTTTTATATCTTTTTCAAAGTGGGCGTTAAATTGATCCAACCTCGCCCATTTTTTGGTGAAGTTTTCGACAGTGTTTATAAAAAACTCAGATACCCAATTTTAGATTTTTAGGGACAATATTAGCGAAATAATCGAATATTTAACTTAGTTTTAAATATTGTGGGCGTAATAGGTGGGCGTGGCAAAATTTTCTTTGCCCTAAACCTAAGTTAGCGTGAGCACAACAACTTTCCAAATTTTCATCACAATCGGATGAATGGTTTAGGCGCCTATTTGGTGCAAAGATAGAACGATAGAAAGAAAGAAAGAAAGAAAGAAAGAAAGAAAGAAAGAAAGAAAGAAAGAAAGAAAGAAAGAAGAATTCATTTGTATATAAATAGATCTCATTGCGTAACTTTAAACTGATTACACTAGCCGACAAATTTCAAAAAAAGTTCTGATCTGCATAATTTGATATAAAATTCCTATGTAAAATGGGGCGCTGAGTTCGAAAATCATAGCCAAAAAAACACACCGTTTAGGAGATATCGCCCATTTAATGTTTTTGTTGAATTTCGAAAATGTAGTGTCACGTAACTGCACATTAAACACGTTAGAGATGGTCGATTTCAATTAGTGATAGATCGAATTAAAGGTAATAAAATTGTCTACCAGCAATTTTTTTGTCAGACCTACATCTTAGACGTAATTAAATTAAATTTGCAATTGTTTTTTTAATTAAAAAAAAAGTAATTTTATTATTATTATATTTAAATGACGAAAATGCAAAAATCTTTTAGGTTTTATATTTTCTTGTCAGAACACGTTTAATTGCGAACAAAACGACGTATCATATACAGAAATCGGTTAATAGACTTGATGCAAAAATTGCAAGAGTGATTTAAAAAAAATGTTCCCCCATAAGGTATACAAAATGCAAATGAACAGGTCTAACAGGTCGACAAATTGTGAAGTGTAAATGATTTCTAAAGTGTTTATATATAAATGGGTCATTTTAAACACAATGACGTTTTCAGCTAATCGCCATCACGTCGGGTTCGTTGTGTATTTATAAAAAATTACGAGATTATTGAAGTAAAATCATATCGTTATATGTATTTAAATAAACATTGTATTAAACAACATTTTTTTCCAATTCGTCTCTTGTTTACACTTTCATTCTTTTATATGATGACTAAACCATGATCTTCGATGATTTTCGAAATCTTCGCTCCATTTTACATAGGAAATGGATATTGGTTAATCCAGATCATTTTGGCTGTCGGGTAGTGTTATTAGATATGACAACGTGTATGTTTAAAAAAAATTTTTTTTTTAACTTTTTTGTGACTTCTTGACAACCTTTTGATAACCTTTTGGTAACAGCTTGGTAACTCTTTGGCAACTCTTTGGCACTATTTGGTAACTTTCGGTAACTTTATAGTAACTTTATTCGTAAAACTCGTACTAAAAGCTGTTAAAAATATCTTCTCATGATATTCTATATACGAGAGTGGTCCGATAAGTACTTAGCCTCAATGCCCAATGCAGGTCTACTTTGCAGACCTCGAGAAAACATTTTATCAGCTAAGACAGACAATCCTCGTATTTCATAATTTGTTAAATTTGATAAAATTCCGAGATGCACTTTACAATTTTAAACGTCTCAATTTAGTTTTATTACGATTTGATGCAAAAACAAAAATTTTTATTAAATATTTTATCAAATTGTTTATATTTATCTTGTTTTTTTTTTTTTGTCTCATAAATTTGTTTATAAGTCGAAAGAATACACGATTACATTTAATATATTGTATTTTTTTATTTGCCAACACCTTTGTTGAACAATTACAAGCTCCCACCGAGTTTCATTGTGTTTTTTTTTTGTTATATTTTTTCTAGGTGAATTTCACATGCAAGCACCTCGCCCCTTCCTCTGCTGCTGCTGCTCAGCGCAATCTTCTTTATGGTCTTTATTTTATTATTACTTTTGCGTTTCGGAAAAATTGCACTGAGCGAGCGCCTTTTCTCAAGCGGCAACCCACTTTTTCGCGCTGCACTTTTTTCCACATACCTTTTCGCTGTAACTTTATTTTAATTTTACTTGTTTTTGTTTAATGCGCTTGTATGAGTGTGTGCGTGTGTGTGTACTTTTAATTTGATTAGTCAAAAGTTGTTATTGTTTTTGTTGCTTTGTTGTTGTTATTTCACCAAAACAGTTTTAATCAATTTAGAAGTAGAAGAAGAAAGAAATAAAAATAAACAAAAATGGATTTGCATATGTTTGGCATACGAAATGCCGCTCAGGTTGCATCTGGGCGTGTTTGGGTGTATCCGCAGATACAAAAAACAACACATACATATAAATTGCATGTTTTGTCGTACGAAATTAATTACTTGAATTTATTTGCGTTTTTGTTGAATGTGCCAACATTTTTTAACATTTTTTGTAATGGTTATTTAAAAGTCGTTTTCGGTTTAAGCCAAAGTTATTGTAACTGCAAACGTAAAGTTAATGTTTATTTTTATTTTTAAGCTAGTTAAACAAAAAACATATTTTCAAGAATTGAACGTTTCATTTAACTCTAGACTGGTGTTACTAATTCGTTACTTAAATGTTACTGTTTGGTAACATTTTAGTTACGAGCTTTTTGAAATGTTTAACATATTTTGGTAACAAAAGTTTAAGGCACTTACAAAAGAATTGGTAACAAAAGTGTGACCAATTCAGTTATTTTGAAAACGAACGAACGTTCACATAAAATTTTTACTATTGTATTTACTGACTTTAACTCCGCATAACTATGGACCTAGTCTGGTCTATGTGAGGGATTTGCCACCACTCTAACCTAACTTTTATTTAAATACCAAATTATTCAAGGATTTAACTGTTAATTTAACGTTTTTAGCAAGTGAATTTTTTATATAAATGTAATTCGTATTTTTTCATATATGTTACCAAAGTGTTACTTAAAGGTAACATTTCTTTTTAATACAATTAAAATAGCTAGAGTAACTTTTCAATTAATATATAATAAAAAGTTATCATATTATGTATATCAATCGTATTGTAAGTAATGCTTGTTTTCACTATTGTAACTAAAATGTAACATTTCAATATAATACAATTTTAAGTGACTTTTTGGTATATGAACTAAATATAAAGGTTACAAAAACTATACATCAAGGTTGGAGCACTTTCCAAAAGTTTTGAAAACCTTTATCCTAAAATTTTTTAATTGTTTGTACGATTTAGTTACAAATAAATGATTAAAAAGTAACAAAAAAGTTACTTTAGAATTTGTTATTAAATAATAGTATGGTTAAAAATTATAGATACAAATGATTACTTTAGTTTGGTAACAAATAAGTTACTAATAAGTAACAAATAAGTAACTAAAAAGTAACAAATAAGTTACTAATAAGTAACAAATAAGTAACTAAAAAGTAACAAATAAGTTACTTTAGCATTTGTATTAAATGGATGTACGGAAGGAAATTATAGATATTATAATTAATTTGGTTTAGTAACAAATAAGTGACGAAAAGTAACTAATTAGTAACTTTCGGTTAGAGTATGAAAAAAGAATTAAAGAATTATTCAAGTTTATTTACAAATAAGTGACTAAAAAGTAACAAACAAGTCACTTCAGAATTTGTATTAAAGAATAGTAAGGTAAGAAATTATTGATAAAAATGATGAGACTAAAAAGTAGTAGTAGTAGTAGTAGTAGTAGTAGTAGTAGTAGTAGTAGACTACACTACAGCCTATCAAGATCCCTTGAACTCATCATCAAGAAACGCTGTGACATCGCGCGGATCACATATACCTACACTGGACATTGGCCTCTAGATGAACATGCTCGTAAATTGGGAATTCCCTATAACGCCTTTTGTCGCAGTTGTAAAAACCAGAAACGTTGGTGCACTTCATCTGTGAATGCCCGGCTCTAGCAAGAGTCAGACTTCGCCCTCTCTATTCCGCTTTCCCAGTTTCTTTAGAAGAACTCGCTGACATGCCTCTGCTTAACCAACTAAAATTCCTCAATCGTTCAGGGTGGTTTCAGAACTGATCTCATCCCCTATTTCAGGAGAATGTGGTAACAAAACGGCACTAACTGTGCTACTTGTGCTGAGGTAGCCTCATCAGCTTCCACTTTACTACTACTAAAATGTAACTCTAGAATTTTTATTAAATAGTACGGTAAGAAATTATAGATACAAATGATTATTTAAGTTCAGTTACAAATAAGTACCTAAAAAGTAACAAACAAGTAACTTTCGCATTTGTATTAAAACATTTAAGACATTTTTGTATTTGCTTTCGAAGAGAAAACAAATTGTTGAACACCGCTCGAACATTTTAATAATTCTTTTGCGTTTCGAGCGGACATTAATAAAGCCAACTTTTTTTCAATTATGTTCAATTAACTTCAAGTGTGAAAAAGTATCTTAGCCTCAGCTGAGTGTATAAAATTAACAATTTTGTTTTGTTTTGGCTTTCTGAGGTAGGTATATTTCATCGACTTTATTGCCGTTCGTTCAATTTTCCACACTCCAGCAGAGTTTTTCGTTTAAACTCGTATAGATACTTTTAAGTTTTTAATTTCTCATTACTCTCTTTCAAAAATTCAATTTTTTTTACTTTAAAGCTATAAAAATGTATTTCAGTTGCGTTACAATTGCGATTTAGTGCGCGACTGCAGCAACTGCTGCTGCTGCTGCTGCTACAAAATAATTCATTTTTTTTTCTTTTTGTTGTTGCCTGTTTTTATACCGCTTTGCGCCATAGTTTTTTAATTTTGTTATTGCTATTTTCAATGCTCAAGTCATGATATGAAAAAAAAAGAAGAAGAAACAAATGAGTATAAAGCAAATTTTTTTAACAATTTTGCGCTGAAATTGCGAAAGAAAAATTCAAAAATTTTTTATTGCAAGCTGCAAACAAAAAAGGCTTTTGCGCAAAGTTCGGTTAGTCACGCAAAGTCCACTTGGAGTGGTTAACTTTGTTTGAGTAAAGTTTTCGGTTACGAAATTTCGTTAGATGCGCCTTTTTGATTCGATGCGGCGGCTTTGGAGATGAATGACTGACGACTGCGAAGGTATGAAAGTGTAGCGGGAGGAATAACTTGAATTATGTGCAAAAACAAAAATAAGTTTAAGCAAGAAAATAAAAAGTGTAAATATGCAATTACCGTAAAAGTAAAGCATATACACATCTATTGGTAATGAATGTGTAATGTATTGCTATTTTGTATAAAATACTTTGAATAATTAAAAAACAAAATAAAAATTAACACAATTTCAATTTTAATTACCGGTAAGGCATTGTGTAATGTGTTGCAATTTCAGTTCTTTTAAGAATATAAAAAGATTTGAAGAAATTAAAAAAATAAATATTAGCACAATTACTATTTTGATTACCGGTAAGACTTTGGGTAATGTGTTGCAATTTCAATTCTTTACATAATATAAGAAAATTAATAATACTTCGAAGTATATAAGAAAAGTAAAATTTGTAATTACTTATTGATTACCGGTAATGCATTGAGTAATGTATTGTTATTTTGAACAGATTTAATTTAAGGTGTTTTCGACTATAAGAAAATAGGGTCAATGAGATGCGTTTTAAAAATATTTTTAAAAGATAACCAATAATGCAAAATGTAATGTGTTGCTATTTGATTTTGTTTTTATTAAATTAGGTTTTAGAATGTTAAAGAAATACAGTTAATTGAATTGATTTTCCGACTACCGGTTTGAATTAAAATTATAGAATAAGATAACTGAAATACAAATCTTTAACTATCCTTAATATTACAAAGTAATGCATACAATAAGTAAACTATAATAAAAGCTTTCATCAAAACTTTTATTTTTTAATTAAAAGCTGTTTAAATATTGTATATAAATATTTGTTTAAGAAACCATTTCTAGAAAAAGTCATTACTCTATCATTCATTGGTAATGCTTTGGGTAATGTTTTGCCATATTAAACATTTTCCCAAAAAACACCAAACGAGCTTATAAACTAAAAGTCAGTACATTTCCCAACTCTATACAAGGTAATGTGTCGGTAAGGAATGCACAACAATAAAAATAAAATTTTCATATAAATGTCACTAACAACATGTGAAATCCGACAACGTTGAACATCTCAGCTACATACAAAACAAACGAAAATTATACAAACACAAAAACGACCCTTAATGATACAAAATAAGATACCAACCAGCGACTACCAACTACCTTACTTATTTATCACTTTGGAACCACACAAAACCCAAAACAAACACTTGAAAAAGGCTGCAACGGACGGACACACGAGCAAAAAAAAGGTTCTCGAGGAAAGATATTAAATTGTAATAGGATACTTTTTTTGGAAAAACAAGCGAAGTAAAAAAAAACAACAACAACAACAAAAAAATGACACAAAGAAACCCGCATAAAGTGACAAAGTGGAGAAAAGTACAAAAGTGCACTTTTGAAAAAGTGTACATAATTTAGGCACACACAATGAATGAATGAATGAATGAATGAATGAATGAATTAGTGAGTGAATGAGTGAAAAAGGATGTGTGTGGGAAAAGTGTGCTGACAAGTGTCTTCCACGTTGGCTGGGCAGTGCCAACAGCGAAGATTACTCCTACTACTACTTATTTAAAATAATATTCGCTTTAAAATACGTTTGAAATACTTGACGATTCTATCAGACACTAACATTTAGTGACTTTACTAAACTTAGTAACTGAACTGGTAAAATTACATTAAAGTCTGTACCTGTCAACATGTCTAATTTTTTTTTTATTAAAAACTAGCCTAATGTGGCGCAATCTATCAGCTTCCATTTAAAATAAGCTATTGGTGTCGCTCCTCTTATTAACTATTCAGTATAGTTGTATAATGCATAGCTAGATGGCACCACATTACAAGGTGAGGCACATTAGTGAAGTAGTAGTTTAGTGGAAGTCGGTGCGGCTACACCAACACAAGTAGCACAGTTAGTGACGTTTTGATACCACATTCTCCTGAAATAGGGAATAAGATCAGTTCTGAAACCACCCTGAAAGATTGAGGAATTTTAGTAGGTTCAGCAGGGGCATGTCAGTGAGTTCTTCAAAAGAAACTGGGAAAGCGGAATAGAGAGTGCGAAGTCTGACTCTTGATAGAGCTGGACATTTACGGATGAAGTGCACCAGTGTATAGGGTGCACTGGGATTTTTACCACTACGAATAGGGAATTCACAATCTACTAGCATGTTCACCTAAAGGCCAGTGTCCAGTGCAGATATATGTGATCCGCGCGATGGCACACCGTTTCATGTTGATGAGTTCGTACGATCAAGATAGGTTATAGTGCGGTCAGGTCTTTTTGATAAGGAGCACTCTTGTATTTTAAATTTTTAGATTTAAAATCGAACATCAGGTAATATCTTGAGGAATGTTAGAGATATCAGCACATTGAAATTTTATTTAAATATTGTATTTTTTTAATATTAATATCAAAAATCAGCCAACTGTGACTACATATATCTAGTTGAACTAGTGATCGGTAGATGTCGCTCCTTTCATTATCTATTCAACTCGATAAAATGTGTAAGTCTTACCGCTTGTGAGAGCTGCAGCAGCGAATATATTAAAGCTCAAAAGGAGTTTAAGAATAATTAATATGTCATATGAAAGGCACACAATTTTTGACAATATCTGAAAGTGTGTTGAAGATATTAGCACTTGAAAATCTCTAACATAGTTCCATTTTTATTTCAATTACAAATAAGTCCAGAATTAAATTACCACTATTATAAAGCCTTGATAATAAATAACCTTTTATTTGATATACCAAATGTACCGTATGTCATTGAACCATGAAGTTTAGGTAGAATAAAAAGCAAATTTTTCCAATTTCTAAATTATTATAAATAAGTTTATAATTATTAAATGAAAAATTGTATATTAAACCTTAAGTATTTGGAAAGTTAACGCCTCTACAAGCAATTAAAAACCCTTTCCCCCAAAAACCAACAAATCGTCGCTTTCTTACCCCCGCTGGCTGCAATTTCTCGAGCGATTAAAACTTAATTAAGTTGACAAATTGGCTTGTTAAATTCTTTCGGCTGCGCGACAGACGGACGGTAAAGGTGAAGCGGTTAAACAGCGCCGGAAAGTAAAAGCGCGAACAGAAAACGACAGCAAACCGTGTTGATTAAAAATTGCACTTATCACCAACGAAACAAAAACAAAAACAACAAAATAAATAAAGAAAATACGCGGAAACCGCTACGTCAATTAAAACAACAACAAAAAACACACGCTTTGCGGTAATTAAAGACGTCGAACGAAAACACTTTCCAAAAAAAAAAATCCCGAATTCACAAATTTCAATATAAAACGATTTTTTGGAATAGGCGAAATTGTTCAAATCCCGAAAATCTCTCCGAACCAAAAAAATTGGCAAAAACTTTAAAACAAAACCACAAAAGCGACGAAAAACAAATTTGCCGAAATTTTCCAAAAAAAAATCCACACAAAAACAAACAAAACCGAAAAAAATAACAAAAAAATTTGAGAAAAGTCAATTTGACAGTGCGACATGTGAAAAGTTGCCAACTTGGCTGAAGAAACAACCCGGAAAATGGACACACACACACAGACAACAAACACAACATTTGAACTGTAAACTGTAAACAATAAAAGAAAAACAAATTAAAGGAAAAATAATATTAACAACAAATAAACAAATACAAATATTTGCGAAACGAAAAGGGCGCACAGTGAGAAGAGAAAAATGCACAAATGTGTAATTTAAAACCGATAGATAAGTCAGTCGGACCGAAAAAGTGGCTAAGTAAGAATCAATAAAACTTGGACAAAGTGCATTACTGCAGTGCAACAAAATATAAAAAAGGTAGTAGAAAAGGCATAAAAGTGCACTACTAAAAAAACAAAACAAACAAACAAACCAACCAACAAAAAAAGGCATGACAAAAACCAGTTCAGGTTTATTGACAGCAAAAGTACGCGCGATGTGGCTAAAAACGAGTATTGGCTAAAACCAAAAACAAAACAAAAAAAACAGCAAATACAAATAAGTACGACACATGAGAAGAAGAAGACAAACATATAAAGAAGAAAAAGAAGAAGACGCTGAAACTGCAAGAAACCGGAAATGAACTCGCTTGCACTCATAAGAACCCTTTGCAGGTCGGGCGTTTTTTTTTGTTTCATGCATGATTTTTTGTCCACTTGAGTTGCAGCTTGATTTTTTGCTTCGATAGGGCAGGCAGAGCGCACTCTTTTATCTTTAAACAACAATAACAACAACAAAACGTATTTAACTTTGAAAAAGTCGAACTTCTTTAGAGGCGTGGCATATGCAAAAGGCATCAGTCACCACGCCTTCTAAGCAGCGCTAGCAACTGTAGAGGCTTAATTTAGCGAGCAGTTTAGAACTAAGAATTCCGAAAGACTCATCGATTGATTTTTGAATTATGGTACTCCATGACAACAACAATTGTGGAGGTGAAGGATAAAACCCTGAACTACAGAGTTCAAGAATATTTCACACAGCCACTTCAAAAGTGACTCAACTCAAAAAATGACACTTTCAAGTTAAGCAAAAGTGTGCATTGATTTTTGCTGTAAATTGTCAAAAGCAATAATGTTAATTTTATTGCTACACTGAAAGGAAAATATAGTTAATATTTTGAGTTTTTCGTAGTAAATGCAAAATTTACTAAAATGACTACATTTTGCAAATTGACTACGCTGTAAGTCGTTCGCAGGAATGTCAAATATAGTATAACAAAATATTAAAATGTCAGTTAATTTTGACTTTAGAAATTAACCTACATTTAAGTAAGTTACAAATTTTTGAAAATGGAAGAAACTTTAAAATTAAGAAACTTTTCCAAATGTTTGCTGATGGGGCACAACGCTTCCCTATCTAGCTGAGTACGGCAACAATGCTTTGATTGATATTGATCGGCAGAAAAGTTTTGTATAAATCCTGTAGTATTAGTATATAAATAAATAATACTAAATAGTCTTTATAGTTAAATAAATTCTTGTTATTTGTTTTAATTTTCGACAGAAGTCGTTGAAATCAACTACGCTAAAGTATATTAAAATTACTAAGAAATAGTAAAAAATAATTATGACGTAGTTGAAACATTTTATCAATAGTTACTTTTAACCACATTTGACTGTCAACGGAAATTCCATTTCGACGTGTTAAAAATGTATCGTTATTTATTACTACATCCTGCTCTCAGTGTACGATTAGCACAATTTCATAATGTCAAGAAAATCTATTTTGAGTTGTGCCACAATTGACCGACAATATAAAAATTTGTTCGTTTGTTTTTTATATATAGTTATGACTGGAGTTACATAAATACAAAAACTCTATTTTTAGGAAAATCACTAAGATTAAAAAACTTAATAAATTTTCTATGAAATTTTCGCAACAATAAATTATAAATTTAGTATTGAACTTTAATACATATCAGTACCTCAACCCATCCCACCTCTAACGATGTTTTGTATCATAAATTCACTTGCACAAGTGAAACTAAGTAGCAGAGAGCAGGTTTATATTCGTATATTAATATCGTTTATGAAAAAGAAGCTACTAATGCAAATCCTATTTATGTCTTGACTTGACAGGTTTTGATAATAATAGTTGCGTCTTTTCCTTCTCTACGATTTAAATATAGTTTAAAACTGATCATCTCTTGATTTACTTGTGCAAGTGCAGTGAAGTTGTAATGTAAATCCACCTTTTAGCATTAATTTCTCTATGACCTGCATTTCAATACAAGAAATTGTTACACGAGATCGAAAACATTTTTTTACGTTTTCTGAATTAAATGGCATATTTTGAGTTGCGCCACTTTTGAAGTACACAAGTGTGCGATATTGAAAAACGACTCTGAACAGAGTTTGTATTTCGAATTTATTTTCGAGAGGAATTTTTTGTTTGTTTTAATTTTGTATTATTAAATTAAAGTGCGGTTATGGTATGAGAGCTAAAAGAACATTCAAATACTTTTCATTTGATACTTCATTTGTTGAATTTTTTGTATTTTTACGTTGTGACCTTTTCATTTATTCTAGTTGATAAAAAACACAGCCTATCGAAAATATTGCATTTGTATTTGTATACGTGAATATTTGTAAACTAACACACCACATAAGCAACTATTAAATCAATCCAGTGGCGATTAAAAAAATTTAAACGCGTGCCTAAATTAAAATTAATAAATGATTTTATATTTAGTTCGTTTTCAAATAAACATTCAATTTGTAAATGGTCATCGACAAATTTATAATTTTTTGAAAATATTTTCATTGCCGCCACTGAATATTTCGAATGTTCAATTGTCAGTTAAGGTACATTCGTCTATCGGTTTTCTCGATATATGTATCTGGACTGTAATGTTTCGGCAATGTATCTTAAGAACAGAAGCAACATAGAAGTATTACATACATACATAATTAAAACTAACAATAATTCATACAAATTAATTATACAACATAAAAACTTACTCAATTAATATTTTTGAAAACGTCAAAAGTTTCGAACGCTCTGTCTCGTTCACACACCTCAACGTCAGAGAAGTACTTTCTCAAAGTTTTTTGTTCGTTCTTGATTTTTATAAAGATTTATTTATTTTTTGTATTGGGAATGTTGTTCCTGTTGTTGTTGTTGTTGTTGTTGTTTTACTGCGTTAACTTTGGCTGCTGGCGGCGACTGCTGTTGCGCCTGCGCATAATTGTGGCAACTCTGCGAAGTGAAGCGGTCTTGTTAAGAGCAAAACAGAAGAAAAAAAAAACAAAGAGGCAACAACAAAATCCACTGAAACTTGTGCTAAGAGGAGCGAACGCTGTCGCGGAGGTGGGGAGCGGCGCGCGTGTGTAAGTTGATCTGCATCTGTGTCTGACGAAAAAAGAATCCAATCCAGTGGATTACAACACACGATTTTGGTACGTTTCGGTTTAGTTTTCGGTTTATTTTGCTTGCCTGTTTTTTATTTTTATTACGAGAGAGAAAAACAAAAAAATTCAATCGGAAACCGGTTAAAGTAATTACGAAGCACTTAAATCATTTATTTTGATTGAGTTATTTAAAAACATAAACAAAAACACTTTCGCAAACTTAATTTACTTTTTTTAAATTTGTTGTTGTTGTTGCTGTATTATTTAAATTAATTTAATTAAAATTTCGTAAATTGAATTTCGCACGGATTTTCTTTCAAAAACAACGCAAAAACTTGATTTTTGCGATTATGAAATGATCGCTCGAGTTGCGGCCGAATGACAGACAACAACAGCAACAAAAACAAAAACACAATAATATCAACAACAACAATAGCAACTGTTGCTGCAACTATAAACACGAACCACAACGTTTTTAGCAAGCCATTCATGCAATCGGAATGCAATGAGATTCTACAAACGATTTTTCGCGAGCAAAATTATTCAAAATTAATTTTGAAAATTTTGAATAAATCAAAAACGAAATATTTCAAATTAAAATTTAGCTTTTTGCTAATTTTCGCACCTTTGAAGATTCGTTGCAATTTTTTTTATTTGTTTAATAGAAAATTAATTTATTTAAAAAAAAAACTTTAAATCCGCACTTTTCGAAAACCTCACAAAATTCTGCACTTTAAAAAATTCAATTTTGCTGTGCACACAAACAAACAAATTCAAACAAGAAACGATTTATTCCGCGTTTGCCAACGACGAACCTTCGAATCACTTTTTAGAACTGAATAAGACACGCCAGATTCATTCCACCGTGCCCAACGAACGAGAACGAGTTATGAGCGTAAAGCGAGATGCAGCAGTAAATGGCAGTGATGGGTAGGTTGTATTGTACCTGAAAGGGCATTTGGATTGTACCTTTTTTTATGAAAATTGTATCTTAAATATTTACAATGCAGGAAAGAAAAAACCGAAATTTTGTAGTTAAAAAAGTTAAGAAATTCTTTTTATTGTTGTAGTAACAATATAGAAATATAAAAACTAAGATACTATAGTCGGTATAACTGACTTATATAAATGTATCACAATGATGAAAGTATTTTATTAAGAAAAATATTTTATTATATCTCTTTTGGTCGCTCTTAAATAATCAATTAAATTTATAGAGACATTATTTTAACAAAAGTTGGTACTAACCGTCTTCGCCGCGTCTATTTGATTCGGTTTGTCGAGTTTATACAGGCTACTTTTGGTTGAATATCTAATTTTTACGGCAATTCACACCAATTGACCATATCCAGGCCTACCATTATACTATAAACTACAATCAGTTTATCCAATTTATCCAGTCTATCTCATCCATCCAGACTTATATAGTAGTTTATTAAGTTTTTTCCGTCCATCCAGTTATCAAGTCTTTTTAATCAACCCATTCCTCACTACTTGAGAGTGACAATACCAAATCAGACACCAAATATCAAATTTCAAGGTATTTATCTAATATTTCCACTTAATTTAACAAATTGTTGATATAATAGGTTGACTTGGCAGATTTTACATGGCCAATTATTCCTTACAGACCCGTCGCTATAAATGATCCTTATATAGTGTTTTATGTTCCTGAACTATGGTGGTGGGCGTAACATTGATTTCTGAAAATGTGCGTTAAATTGATCCAACCACGCTCATTTATAATCAAGCTGTCGACAGTGACCATACAAACTCCTATAACTCTTAATGTTGTTTCGACTAGTGAAATGAGGTAACTAACATTATCGACTTCCTGTTTTTTGTGATATTTTTTCACTTATTAAAAATTTTACAAATTGAATATTGATATTAATCATTATGTTTATGTAGAACTCATTTCCATAAATTAATTTAATTTATTTATTTCAAACTTAGATTTTTTTCGCTTGGAAAATTTTACCTAAAATCAGTCGAATGTAACTGAAGTAGCTCAAGGACCGAAAAAGGTAAATAATTGTTCCTACAACAACCAGTGTTTGGACCTTTGCTCCGACCGGAGTTATTTGCTACGCTTTTCGAAAAATTTTAAAATCTGCTCCGCCACTCCGTTTTTAACTCAAATCTACTACGATTTTGATTTTTCTTCTCTTTTTCGTCTTCCAAATTTTCCAAATCTCTCTCGCTGCAACTTTTGTGCTCTTTGCAACTTTTTCAAAAAAAGTTGCAAAATTTTGCAAATTTTTTTGAAAAAGCCCGAAAATTTTGCAACTTTTCAAAAAAGTTGCAAAGAGCACAAAAGTTGCATCGAGAGACGACGACTCACGAAGAGAGAGTGAGTGAGAATCAAGAATGAGTGTGTAAAGAAAGAAACAACACTGACGCCATCTGTTAGTAAATTTGGCATGCGACTCAAAAATAAACTTTATTTTTGAGTCAGATTCTAAATTTAGTAAAATATTACGTCATCACTGACTCTCGAGCTTACTGTCATTCGTCATTAACGAAAGAAAAGACTCTCAGCACGTGTTTACATTTTTGTTTGCTGCGACAATTTCGCAATTGCAACAAATTCAAATTTAACAATTTTAAAACTTTAATCGAATTCCAATATCTGCAAAAATGGAGGACGACGGACCAACCGAGGCGACCATTGATTTCGTGCCCGCAATTTGCTTTGTGCCGCGCGGCGTTGCCAAAGAGCGTCCCGATAAAATTGTTCTAACGCAAGCCGAGCTGGTTAAGGTGATACAGGAAGCACAACAGCAGCTGGATTCGGAAGAAGAGGACGATGATGAAGAAGGTGGTGGTGATGACGACAATATGGAGGTAGAAGAAGACCAAGCACGCGTTGCTAATGCAGCGGGCAGCGAAGATGAATTCGGTTTTAATAACTATGAAGGAGAGGAGAATACACGCGTCGCAAATATTGCGAATATTGTTGAACCCGATGAGCAACTGCCCGACGAGGACGACGACTCGGAGGCGGAAGATGAGGTCATCAAAGCGAATGACAATCTATTGCTGGTCGGTCATGTGCAAGACGATGCCGCCTCCATGGAGGTGTGGGTATTCAACGAGGACGAAGAGTCGCTGTATACACATCATGACTTCTTGCTGCCGAGTTTTCCGCTGTGCATCGAGTGGTTAAATCACGATCCGGGCAGTGAGAAGGCGGGCAACATGTGTGCCATCGGGTGTATGGATCCGGTGATTACCGTTTGGGACTTGGATATACAAGACTCGATAGAGGCGACCTTTAAGCTGGGCTCGAAGGGCAGTCGCAAAGCGAACAAACCAAGTTTTGGACATACCGACGCTGTTTTGGATCTGTCGTGGAATCGTCATTTCGAGCATATTCTGGCCAGCGGTTCGGTCGATAAGACACTAATCCTGTGGGACTTGGATGAGGGACAACCGCACACGACAATTACCGCTTTTGATGAAAAAGTACAGTCGATAGAGTTTCATGCCGATGAGGCGCAGAGTATTTTGACCGGCTGCGCTGATGGCGTTGTGCGTCTCTTCGATTGTCGTGATCCGGAGGCGGTCAACAGCAGCTTTGTCAAATGGCAGGTGGCGGGCGAAGTAGAAAAGGTGCTGTGGAATCCATGCGATGGCAATTATTTCGTCATTGGCACTAGCGATGGCAGTCTGCACTATGCTGATCGTCGTCAGCCGGAAACGTTGTTGTGGTCGAAGCGTGCGCATGAGGAGGAAATCTCGGGCGTTTGTTTCAATGCACAGGTGCCGAATCTGTTGACGTCGACATCTACCGAGGGTTCATTGAAAATTTGGAAATTCGATAGCAGCGAGATCCGCGACGTCTATACGCACGATTTCCAAATGGGTCGTCTGCAGTGCATGAAACAGTGTCCGGAGGATCCGTTTACGTTGGCTTTTGGCGGCGAGAAGCCGCCGCGTTGTCGCGTTTTTAATATCAAGAATTTCGAGGCCGTACGGAAGGTGTTTAAGGTGGTGCCCGAGCGCGATTAGAGACGGCCTCCGAGCATTTAGTTAAGTAGCTTAGTTTTGTTATTTTGGACATGTCAGATTTATGTATAAAATTACAAATTTCAAAGATTTTTTATGAAATATATAAAAAAATAAAATAAAATGCTAAAAATAAAGAATTTTAATTCCTTTAAAATTAATTTTTAATGTTTTTTGTCTTAAGAATCGCTTTGTATAAAAAATAGATATTTTCAAAAATAGAACTTAACGTACTGCATTACCGCCAATTATTTCTGTTGTCTCCAGTAGCTCCCGTTAACACCCCTCGTCTTTCAGGAAAACTACCATCACAATCTGCTCGCCGCGCACCATCAACTGCCGCAGTTCGCGTCGTATCTCCACATTCTTACGATTCAAACTGCGCACCTCTTGTGCTGGCAAAATCACGCCCAGCTGCCGAAGTTGTTGCGTACAATCCTGCGCCATGCCGGCATAAGTTTTATTTTCGCCATAGGCGTACTTGCGCCGCTGCCATACCTCGTGCACTTCGCTTAACAGCAGATTCCAGTGTTTGTCGAAGGCAAGCAGGCGCGCCTCAACACTGCCGCGTATGCCATGCTCGCGTCGTAGCATGACACGTATACGTTGGCCACTTGTGACTGCCGCATGTAGTTGTGCCGCAGGTCCGGTCGTTTGTTGCATTTGTGTGTAGAGATTTCGTTTGTGACGCTGTCCGCGTTTGGCGTCTTCGCCGCTCGTTTTTATGGCCATTTGGTGCGGCAGAAAGCGACGCTGCAGTGACGCTGATTCATCTTGTAGTTTAAATGGGCGCGCTGTTGTTGCGGCGCCAGCGGCTATTGAAGTGGTGGGCGTGTCGGCTGCGACGGTGCTGCTAATTTCTGTTTTTTGTGGGTTTGGTTTTCGTTTGTTCAGCTGCAAAATGCCGAAACGCTTAAAGGCACTCTCGAACGCCGCTAAATTCTGATAGTGGACTTTGGGGTCCTTTTTGCTCACTCTGTAGTCTTGGGCGAAGAGTGCGCGCAGCGGATTGAAGTGTGCGCTGCCAACGTCGAGCTCGTCGTCGTCTGTCTCCGCTTCTTCGACTGCTTTGAATTTGGTTTTAGTTTGGTTTTTCTCCTCATTGGTTTCTTCTTCTTGCGTTTGCTTTTCGTTGGAGGCTGCATTTCTACTTTCTTGTGAATCGCTAATTTTGGCGAATTTAAAATAAATGCGAAATTGGCGGAAATTTCAACAAAAAATTCGATTCGTTTGAATTCAAAGTGGAAAGAAAATCAGCTGTTCTTGTTTTTGTTTACATACAGTGGTGTGAAAGTATTTCAATTCTCAAGTAACAGTAGTGATGAAAAAATCGATTAGCAAGAAAAATTTATTAAAAACAAACTAAATTAATTAAAAATTAAATTTGTAACTAAAATAAGGTCCTAAGATGTAATTCATTTATGTTATCTTTTATTCTTGCTATCCCCTAATTTTATGAAATTTACAATCATTTTACAACTACAGTTACTTTAGAAGTGTAATGAATCGTTTAGTTTTTAGATTCAAAAAACTTATTGTTAGTTCTTAAGCCAATAAGATTCAATATATAAAAGAATTTATAAAAAAAAAACTAAAATAAGAGGTAAGTAAAAAAATATTTAATAACGATAGTCCCCAAGGATGTAAAAACGCTTTTCGAAAAGTATCGTTAATTATAAGGGGTATTTACAACTATGAAGATTTGAAGGTAAACTGTTAGTTTATTCCGTTATTGTGAAGCTCAAACCACAATATCGAATGATGTGAAGCAAAACAAAATTTCATCGTATTTTTCAGGCAATATCGTAAAGTTTCAATAACGCGTGAGACTCATCGCTTTAGATTTAAATGTAGAATGGCTTTACTTGGGCAGGCTACTTTAAGATCTCTTGGCAAATTATTTTAATTTGGTTTTTGAATAAAGTGAATTAAAAATTAAATCAAATGTTTGCGGTTTCATTTGCGTGATTTTTCAGAATTGTTCTAGGATTTTCTTGCTTCTGCTTAAGTCGAATTTTGATTGGATTAAAACAGCTCACGCCTTTGACAGTAAACTATCGTAGTCATTGTGAAGCGGAACAAAGTTCGATATGGGTTCGACGGACCTAAAGCGACATTTTAATTTGGGCTTAAATCTGTCAAATTTTATCCAAATACTAATTTTATTAAAAATAGTAAATTAGTAGATCCACTACTCGTGATTGTAAATACCCCTCATATATATATATTCGTTTTTGTAGTTTATGAAACATTTTCTTGATATGAAATCCATTTGAATCCTTAAGAAAAAAATGCTTTTAGAATATTATTTAGTTTGGGTAAAAATTTTAATATTTTTAGATGTAAATCGACATAACTCAAAATTGTTCATATCTTTTAAACTTACTTCAATTATCGAAATAGGCATAACTCTATTATTATCAACAACAACAACAATCATATACATATATCGTCAAATGTGGCACAACTCTAAATAAGTCTGTTTAGCCATTAATGCATTTGGTTATGTTAACTCGAAAATCACATTTTTTTAATTATGACACTTGTGAAGTGGGTTTGCGATATGTATATTAAAAAACGATACTCGAAAAAATCTAAATACGGCTTAAATTTAGTAAGAGAACTTATCTGCGCTATGCCAAAGCTCAAATACCCAACGCCATCCTAAAGACATCTTTTAGCAAATATATAAAATATGAAAGTTTTGAATTTTTCTGTTCATTTTTATATTTTTTCAAACTTTAAACATTTTCTGAATTTTTAAATGTATCGCAACAATGCGTCAATGTTTACAGTCACATGCAACATATGTAATGTTGTGGCAACATGTTATTGACGAACTAAAGAAAATCGTGCAACAATTTCGTTAAAAAATAATGAATGAAAATTCTGGCGCATGCGATTTTCACTTCCTCAGCTAACTTTTACGGTCTTTTAGATTGCATGCTTGCAACACTCCCACATGTTGCAGCCTCATGCTGCCGACGACATGCTGCCATTGATATGTTGCAGTTGAAATGTTTTCTTTGATATGCTGCCATGTTGACATGTTGCTCAGCTTCACTCTGTTTACATTAGGCGTTGTTGTTATTATTGTGTGCCCTTTGCTCGATGTTTTTTATTTTGTTGCGAAAATGCGAAAAGGCAAATGTCGCCGTCGTCAGTTTGCGTTTAGAAACGGCGACAGTTGGAGGCGCGTTCGTTTGTCATTCCAATTCGCTGAGGAACGGACAGACATTTCGCGTAATTTTTATGGTATTTAAAGAACAATAAAATTTTTTCTTTTGAAAAAAATTACAAAATAATTTTTTTTTTAAATGTCCTGAAAAGTGAAAAAAGTGATCGATCGAACGTTTCGTGATGCCAGATTTGTTTGAAGGCAAACAATTTTTGGTTTTTAAATAATATTTTATAAAATGATTTAAAAAATGTTAAATAATAAAAAAGCAAATAAAAATAACAAAATTTAATGTAAACAAAAAATATTAAAGAATGTTAATATATTAAAAAACAGAAATTGTTTGATTAGGAAATGTTAAACATAAAAATATCGCACGTGTAGTTTCCGCTTCCGCTGAATTCTGGAGAATTTTTTTTTATAAAAATTTAAATATTTGTAAGTATAAAATTTCTCCCATTATTTTTACTCATTTCTGTGAAATATTCGTTTGGGATATTTTTCTCTGGAATTGGGCAACTATCAGAAAATTAAAAAAATTTTTTTTAATATAATTTTAGACTTCTTCTGTTAGAACGTTTCCAAGAACTGTATGTATGCATGTATGTATGTTTATAGTCGTATATTCGAATTGTATAATTAATTCGATATTTAAACTTTTTTAAGTTTTCCATGTGGCAACACGGTCACTCGCTGCCGCTCGCAATATCTGCACCGTGGTCCTATGATAACAAACATAAACTCAAAATGCAAATTACAAAATAACAATAACCAGTTCGAATTCGGTATTTAACACTATGGTTGTAATACTTACGATCGAGTACTACTAGCAAAAATTGTCGTAAAAAGATATGAAAAATAAGTGGGACATGTACCACTTATGTATGTGCTAAAAGAAGCACATTTTTTGGTGTCACTGAAATAGCGTAAGGTATTTGACCTTCAGCAATACCGGAGATAATTCACTTATTAGAGTTAATATACAATATTCCCAGCTTACGTACCTTCCCCTTTAAAGTGAACCACCCGATTAAGTACAAGGTGGCGCAAAAGAAGTCATCCGATGTTGTTTGGCTCTTATTTTTTTTCTAAATAAAAAACTTCGATTCTGTTTTTTGATTATGTTTATTTAGACCTTTAGAATTAATTGTGTTAAGTCGAGAAGATGATATCGGATAAATGGGCGCCGTCACAATTGATTGCCATACTGGCTCGTTTTATGGCATTTTCCATCACTTCGGCGAGAGTTTCGGGCGATAAATTCTCGCATTCGTGTCGGATATTTTCCTTGAGGGCTTCCAAGGTCTCAGGCTTGTTGATGTAAACACGAGACTTCGGGACCGTTAAATCGGGCGATCTGGCGGGACAGTGCAAATCGCCAAAACGCGAAATTAAGCGACCCGGAAACGCGGCCTTCAGAATGTCGGTTGTGGCTCGTGCAGTGTGTGCTGTTGCTCCGTCCTGTTGGAACCACATGTCCACCAGTCCCAATTCGTCCAGTTCGGGCAGAAAAAACTCGGTCAACATTGCCCTATAGCGCGCACCGTCGTTTGACCCGCGGCGTTCGGCCCGATCGGTGTCGAGATTGAGGATAGTTGGGCATAAGCTACGCGCGTTTGGCGGTCGGCAGGCAGCAGCTGATGCACGGACTGAACTTTGTAGGGGAACATGTTCAAATCTTTCACCAAAATTCGTTGCAGGGACCGCCGGCTGAGGCCCAATTGCGTGGCACGTCGTCTGGTCGATGTTTCGGGCCTCACTTCGACGTCCTCGGCTACAGCGGCGATATTCTCGGCAGAACGGGCGCTCCGGGGCCGGCCACTATTGGCAACGTCTCGTGTGGTCCCATACTCTTCAAGGTTAGTGGCTAAACGGCGCAGTGTTTGCGCAGTCGGTGTCGGACGGCCGGGAAATCGGCGACGGAATTCGCGCTGCGCCAACACCACAGACGAATTGTTACGCAAAAAAATAGACACAATTATTCCGCGTTCTTGGGGAGTGTATCGCTCCATGGCTTATTCACTTGTATTCTGTATCTGTCTAGTCCACAAATGTCAAAACAGATTTGACATTGGCGGCCATTTGCATAAATGAAAGCATCTTCCAATAGGGTGATTTCTTTTGCGCCACCTTGTACAAAAGGATTTTTTCTTTTTCCATATTTTCCATATAAGTTCTCCCTCTTAAGAGCTTTTCCGCTTAAGTGCCAAACCCGCTTACCTACATATATTCTATTATTTAACTTTAATAACAAATTTACCTTAAGTTTTCCCCTTTTAAGTATAAATCGAACAATTTTAATACGGCAACCTTAGAAAAAACGCAAAAATCTATACATTTCCATACCAATGATATGCATAATTGATATTCCGAACGTCAAACGCATTCGCTGATATTACTTAATTATTTGAATTAAATTTTTTTTTACTTATGCTTCTACGCGCTTTTAAGCGGGTATATATACCTGCATTGAGGCACTTAAGCGGGTTTAAATAACTGCCTTAATGTACTTAAGAGGAATTTTAACCCGCTTAAGTACCTAAATAACCGTGCGTTTAAGGTGAAGGCACTTAAGCGGGGTTTACTATTTATTTTATTAAGAATGATTTTAATTTATTTTTATTTTTTTAAGCGCACTCATTTTTTTTTTTATCGAGGCCCAAAGATCCCCCGGACGGTTGACGTTGAAGCCAAACATGCAGACTTAGCTTTAGTCGTCCTTCAAAAGAGGGAAGATGCAAGTCAGGATTCCATGGCAATCCACGTAGACAGAAAACTATTAACTGTTTTTGAACAGATTCAATATTAAAGTTTTAAATTATATATAAAATTGAACTGTTAACACATTTTCGTCGTTTTTGTACCACTGTGCGACATTCTACTCAAAAAAGTTAATTGAAATATTTAAAAATGGTTTTCATTTTAATTGAAATATTTTGTTTTGCTATAAATATTTAATTACAATCTGCACTTAGACTGCTTCAGGGTTGCCATGTGCCCTTTTAAATTTTTGTTTTTTCGTTTTTTTATGATTTTTTTTATTGACTTTGCTCGTGTTTTTTATTGCAACAGTTTAAATCGCAATATATTTTGTTGCTGTTTTTTTCGCGTACTTTTTTGTTTGCCAATTTCGAGTGCGTGTGTGCGTATGTGTGTGTGTGTTTGTAAATATTTTTGTAAACAAATTTAATTTAACCTATTAATTATTTTGAATTATCATGCTGATTCATTCTGTGAAGGTCGAAGGAAGTCAGTTCAGTGAATTGGCATTCAAGTTCAGACACGAGTTGTGTGCCTTGCAATTGAGAAAGACGTCTGTCTTTTAAGAATTTTCGTTCCTCTTCTTTACCAATTTTAATTGTACTAAGCTTCGTTTTCCCCCCACCTCTACTTTCGTATAACTTTTATCAAAATCTGCCACTTTTGACATTCTTTGAACTTTCAAGCTTAATCTAATTATCTAACGCTCAATCTCAATAGTTAAATTGCTCAAATTAAAGTTTTTTCGCCGCCAATTAAATGCATATAAAAAACTTTGCAACACTTGCACCGCATGCTTTACAAATACCAATACATCTGCATATAGTTGTAAACACATGCACAACTGCGTCCTTATGCAAAACGCTGAGCACATTTACAACCTAAACACGCACACCCACACACTTTTCATTATTGCCATTTCGCTTCGAACGTATTTGCATTTAAATCTCCCCTCCCCTACGTCCGGGAAAAAAAAAACAAAAAATTCACAACCGTCAACCGCGAATCTTCAACAACTTCCGTTTCCGTTTACCAACGCCAGCGTCAGGCGGGAAACGAAAGCGATTTGCATTTCGTAGTGTTTGCGTTTTGTATCTGCTTCTGCATTTAATTGCAAGCGAAACGAATGAAATTGTTTTTATTTTTATTTTTATTTGTATTTTACTTGTATTCTTGTTGTTGTTATTTTTATTGTAGTAATGTTTGTATACGCTGGTTCGGTTTTGTTGTTGTCTTTTCACAAATTAAGAAAAGTTTTTTACTCTCACAAGCGAACAGAAAATCTATTTTGAAAAATGTCTAACTGCTTTTCCAATTAATATTGAGTGAGGTTCGATAGAAACCGCTTCCTCATTCGATCAGTCCCAGTGAAAAATTTAATTACTAAAAATGTTTACTTTAATGAAAAAAATCGCTAATGTTCATTTAGTTCGTTCACCAATCATTCCAGTACGACAATCGGATATACTTGAAATGGCAGCTGAATGAGAAATATTAATTGAGATAGCATAATAAATATATCTCATCGGCTCCCTGAAATATCACCCACGGAAAAATCGACCGAAAAAGATTGGAAAAATTATCCAAAAAATCGCGGACAAAAGTGGGGAACACTGACTATGAAAGATGGCCCAAATTTTGAGCAAAAATGCACTTTTTAAAAGTTGGCTACATTTCATCGTCCAACTTTTATATATAAAACATAGCCCAAAAAAGTGGACGACAATTTCTGCACCAAGCCTATAGTTGTCTGCGTGGCCGAGTTCTAATCAACCGTAGTCACCCTACAGTATTCTAAGTGGCCGGCCTACGATCGAAAATCAAAACATGCAACGCTTAAGAGGGGCCTAACTCTGAGTTCGAATCAACAGTAGCCGCCCTACAGTTTTTTTAAGAAGATTTAATGAGATAAATTTTTTGTGGGCGTTTTTTCATTTTCTTTAATCGCCCAATTTTTTTAGATAGTTTTTCCTATTTTTCGTTGGGCGATATTTTCGTGGGTGACATTTCAAGGAGCCCAATTTATTATTTTCTTTAAACCGCCAAAAATTCTACAGAACAGTAAATGTCAGCAATAGAATGGCAAAATGTCAGCAATAATTCAAAGGGAGTTGCAATAGCTTTTTTTGATATGAGGCATTCCGTTTGCATATGGATCATGTCCTATTGAATGCCAGGGCTACTTCTTTCTTTTCCCTTGGTAAACGAGATTGGTAGCATTAATAACAAGATTATTTTACCCTATTGCTGAAATATCATCTACACTTAGGAAGTAGATTAAGTAGCAATAACAAATTTATTGCGGAATATATGGCTTACAAAAGTAAGGAATACACATTTTTCTGTTTGGGAAATATAAATTAAAAAAATTTGTCATGGGTGTCTTCTTTTGAGTTCGAAACTTTGGCATGTGATAATATATAATAGTATTAGTCACTTATACATGCATAATATAAGTAAAATATTTTAATCATTTTTAATTTTGAATTTTTGGTTTAGTTTTTTAGTTGTTTCCAAATGATTTTGTTTCTGGTTTTTATGTTGGAGTTGTAATTTAGTTTACACTAGGCATATTCCCTTTAACTGGAAACTTTGCAAGTTTGCAAACTTGGATAAGAACTGTCAAAAATTATTTGAAACATTGTATGAAATATACGAGGCAAATTAGTCGTAACTGTTGAAATTGAATTAAATTTGTTGTTGTTTTAATAAAAAAAAGTTTACTTTTAAATATATTAACTTAAAACTAGTTGAAGGTACAAATAAAAATATAGTAAATATTTAAAACTATACGCTGGAGCGCGTAGAATTGCACAAGTACATCTTCTTTACTTAACTTGAAGTCATTCTCAAATTACGTTGGCAGATGCACTTAACGCGCCCAAGTTCAGCTGTAAAAGTTGAAGGGAAAAAACTAAAAGCGGTAGCTGGATAAGTGGAGCTTTCATAATAATTCTACGTGACGTTAATTGAATACGACAGCGCAGAATACGACGAGCATAAAATTAACAGCGACGTTTTATAGTTTTGTTTGCGATAATAGAAGTTTATTTGGTTATTATAAATAATTTATTTAAAAAGAAAGCAAAATGAGCGATAAGATTTAATAAATTTTGTTGTACCAAATGATTTTTTGAAAAATTTGCCATTTCATAACAACTACAAATTTTGTTGGGGCAAATAAACATTTTGATACGCAAAACTTTAGTTTTATTGGGAAAGGGAAAAGGAAAGTATATAAATAATTAATATTATTTATTTTGATGCAACAAAATATTTGTTTGGATGTAACAAACATTTTATTTGGATAATAGAAAAATATTTCAATAAATGGTTGATAAATAAAACATCGTTTTGATTTATTTTATGTCAAAAGTAAATAAATTCTGTATATAAAACTTATTTGAAGGTAATAAAATATTTATTTGAGTAAAACAAATATTTATTTGGATGGAACAAATATTTTAATTGAATAGAACAATTATTTTAATTAATGGAAAAGGTCACATGAAAAAGATTTGATATATAACATTTCCAACCAAGTTTGCATTTAGATGAAACAAATTACTTATTTAAATAAAAGAATATTTAAAACAGAAATCATCCGTTTCAACTTAACTTTAATTCAGACGTTTCCTCATTTGAAATGTTTTTTCTACCGCGTTCAAGTGAAAGAACGCTAACGAGTACGCTGAAAGGACGCTGAGTGCAAGCAGCTGATTTACAGTCTTCACAAGTGCATGGCAACACTGGGCGCAGTTGCACAAATATCGCCTTCAAAAGCGCTTCAGTGGCGGAAAAAAAATAAATACTACGGAGTTAATATTACAAAACTGCGCTGAAGGGCGTCATTAGTCTTGGTGGTATGGTTCGACTGCAGCAAAGCGGCGTGCAGTGGTCGCAACTGGTCAGCATCGCTTGTTGGTTGAGCAAATGCCACTCGAAAATAAGATCATTGTTTTGAAATGAATGCGTAATTAAGAAAAAAATATTCTCAACAATTTTTCTTTTAAATTTTTTATGTTATTTCAAGTATTTGTTGTTCCTAGTAGATTATCAAAATTATTCCTGGAAAAGTCAGAGAACAACAAACACATACAAAGCAATTTAAAGCACAGCCAACTCCGACATGGCTTAAAGTTTTTGCATAAATTTAGGCGCAAGAAAAAGGAGGACAATAACATTTACGCGACGGCGCTCATAAATTTTCAACGCGTCTTAAAAATGTGTTTTGCTTTTTATTGTGTTTTGTTGTAATTTCAAGGCGGCTTCTTTTGAGATGGCTTTTTCCATGAAGTTAATTGTGCGCGCTTTACCATAGCATACTTTAAGGTGCACGCAATAAGACTTTGTATTAACAGGCTTATATTAAATTGCGACAGTCGTTTGTTACACAATGTGTCAATCGTCATTTGTGCAATGTGTAATTTTAACTTTGCGGTTGTTCTAAAGCTTGTAACAACATTCAAAAACTCACTTTTTCACAGGAAGCGATTTGTCTCGAGTGGATTAAAATGTGCGGCGGTGTTGTAAAGATGTTGTAAACAGATCATGCTGAGCTGTAGAGCTATGTATGCTTTGTTTTTTCATGCGTGTAATTTTTAAATTGTGATTGCAAAACCTTAGCATACCTTTCAGCGCCTACGATGTCAATGAAGATATGAACCGACTATTCTATATTTTTAAAATATTCTATTTTATATTGCTTTGTTGTTTTGTTATCATTATATTCAAGCATACTTTTAGAGATATTATATTATTTAAAATTATAGTTAATTTAACATTCTTTGTTTGCTGTTATTTTACAATTCTGAAATTTAATTTGTTCTTGTATTAAATAATACTTTTAGATGCTTTACAAAGCTGAAAACTAGATTTAATACTGTTGTATATTGACTTATTCGCATGAAGCGGATTGTATAATAATTATTGTCGAATTCAATAATTCAAAAAATTGCAAGCAATGCGGAATTAGCAATTTTTTGTGAACAAATAAATCGTAACCGACTTATGAATACAATCAGCTGAATATGCATAAGTAAATATGAAGAATTAGGTCAACCAATGCAGAAGCCGCGATCGATTCTCGGTCAAGCTTTTAGTTTTTATTGGCCTAGGTTAGGAGCGGGTTACGAAGAGTAAAACGTAACCGCTGGGCGTTGCCAAAGATAAGTAGGTTTCTTTAGATTTTGGTTTGGATAGAAATCGCAGTCTTCAGTAGTTCGTGTTAAGTGTAGGATCTATGAGCTAGTGAGCTCTTTTATTTTAATAGTAATAAATAGTGATAAATAAAGTAAAATAAAGTAAAAAACAAAAGTGTTTAATTAATATACAATTCGCGGTAAGATTCTCACTTGGATACAACATTGGCGCAGCCGGTTTTCGAACCACACAAGGGAAGTTTCCAACCACTAGACACGGTCAGTGGCAGCAGCAAGAAGGAAGGATTCCTAAAGTATACAACAAAAGGACAATAAAATGGATAAAAAATTACTGGTGAGTACGTTTTGTGTTTGTAATTAACAAAAAACCGAGCGACTGGTGGCGTTTAACGCCTGCTCACCTACGTAGGTCATTCTACTAACAAATCAAAAATTTTATCAAGGCAAATTAGGAGTTAAAATAACTATAACTCCTTTTTTGTGGGAAATTTGGGATTCAAGAAATAACAACTGTCAATCTTTAAAATATTAAATTGTTTTCCCCCACCAGTGGTAAGAAACAATTTATTTATAGTAAAGAAACAGTTATTTTTATCAAGTGATTTTCCCCCATCAGTGGTAAGAGATTCTTGATAGAATGAAATATTCCATTTGTGAGAAAATATTAATATCGTATTAATATTATTTTGTTTTATTTTTTGTGTGATTTTTATTGTGAGTTTAGTAGTGTCAGTATTTTCGTATTTTTTTTTTGCGAGTTTCTGATTTTCTTTTTAATTAAAATTGTTTGTTGGTTAACACATACTGCAACATTTACAATTTGACTTTATTTTCTTGTTTCTGTTGGAAAATTGTTTTGTAATATAAAAAGGCTTTATATTAATTGAAATTATCTCTTATTAAATAAACAGAAATTTTTGAAATAACTGTTAAATTTATGAGTGATCAAATTAATTAATGGAAGCTTTAAAATCTGAATATTTACAAGCAAAAGCAGATTTACAAAAAGAACAAGAAGAAATTGTGAGATTTGTTGACAAGTTGTGGTCACTTATCAGACATTTTAGTGAGTCAGAACAGATTTTTTTACATTTAAAGGAAAGATTGAGCGTAAGAAAATTAACAAAATTAGAAGAGGCGGATTTGGCTTTAACTGAATTATTTGAAGTTTTGGATAATAAAAATTGTGTATTACACCAAGAGAGAGAGGAATTATTGAAAGAGTTAGATAGTTTTAGGAAACAGAACGTGATTTTAAAAAAGAGGTTAGACAAAAATTTAGAGGAGACACACGAATTAGAACGAGAAAACGAACACTTTAGACAGGAGATAGGTTTACCAAAGGACGTTGAATTTAAAAAGGATCTGAACATAACCAGATTAGACGAGGCAAATAATACAATCAGCGTTTTGAATACAAAATTAATTAATCAACATAAGGAGTTTGAACGGAAATTAGCAAATTTAACTTTGAAAAATAAAATTGTAAAACCAACGGACGATTCTAAAATATTCAAAATGAGTTTAGTAAGGATAGCAGAAGAGGTAAACAGGGTGGTGCCAATTTTTGATGCTTCGAGGGCACATGATTTGGCATCGGATTTACACAAATTTGCTATAAGTTGTCGTATAGTAGAAAAAGATCTAAAACCAGAAGATCACCCAGTAATGTTAGATTGTATTAAACTCAGATTGTTTGGTGAGGCATATAATCTTGTGAGGTCATTAGAGATAAAAACTTTAGATGAATTAATAAGTTTACTTAGTGGAGCATATTCAAAAATAACCATATTGGAAGATGTTCAACAGGAGATACGGCAGGCAGTACAGTTGGAAGGAGAGGATATTTCAAGGTTTGCGAGAAGACTACGTTGTTTGTTTACTTCTGCAAAAACAATTATAGAGGATCGATATCCAGGTAGAGATTGTGATATTTTATTAGAAGAAATAAATACTTCAGTAAAATCATCATTCCGGTTAGGACTTAGAGACCCCACACTTCGACTTCATATAATGAGGTCAAGTGCAAAAACTTTAGGAGAACTAGAAATTGAAGCCAACTGCGCACAAGTAGAGTGGAAAAGATGTCATTTCGGTACGTCTTTCAATAATGAAAAATCGGTTATTAATCATATAAACTCTAAAGAGATGTCGCCAACTATAAACGCTTTTACACAGTTGGCACAACAACAGCAAGAAATAACACAGCAGTTGTATACGATGACGTCACAAAACCGACCGAGTGAATGTGCAAATAAATATGCAACCATCTTTAGGGGAAACGAAGGATCTCAGTTGCAGCGGAATAATGAAGAAACGAAGCTAGCAACAAAAACTAATCTTTCGGAACCCCATCAATCAGTTCCAATTTGTTCATTTTGCAATAAGGCAGGTCATACACGAGCTAAGTGTTTTAGTCGAGAAAATACTCCTTATTGTAGAGAATGTGGAGAATATGGACACGAACCAGGTCCGAATTGTAGCCAAAAGAGTAGGCATCAGGAAAATCCGCATGGCGCAGGCAATGCACAGAACGTACAGCATTCAGGATACGATAATTATAGAAAAAATCAAAATTATCAACAAAATAAGAAATATGATAATAATGGAAATAAGAATAATGGTTATAATAATACTCGAAACCAAAATAGAGGCAATTATAACAATAACGGTCCGAAATTGTGTTTCTTCTGTGATAAAGAAGGACATATGAAAAGCGAATGCGTAGCCAGAAAAGCCTTCTTAGGGAAACAGGGAAACTAGATGGGGTCCGGACGTTATCACACGACCGGGATCCCCAAAATACTTTAGAAAATGACAAACGAGATAATAAATATAAAAACGAGCAAAGTCCGGTCAAGGCTTTGAAAACTGATGTTACGAAAAATGTTAATAAATTGATGAAAAGTAAAAAATTAATTGAGCAGACGAAAGATGAATTAAATCTGTCTCAGGAGAACCAGGGTACAGAGATAAGTAAACAAATGAAGGATGAAGTAAATCTGGTTCAAAAGTATCAGAGTATAGAGGTCAAAGAGCAGACGAAAGACAAAGTAAATCTGGCTCGGAATAACCCAGGTACAGAGGTATATGAACAGATGAAAAATGGAGTAAATTTGTTACAAAATGATCAGAGTACGGAGGTTAATAAACATACGAAAGACGAAGTAAATCTGGTTAAAAATAATAATGTGGAGCCCAGGACTCGGGTTCAATTGAAGAAAGTTTCATTTAAAATAAATGCCGGTAATGGCAAAAGTCGAAAAATAAAGTACGAGAAAGAAAAATTAAATTCTTGCAGAATCGAGCAAAGAACAATTAAATCTGAGAAAAAGGAGAAAGTAAACCTTATTGAGTATATTAGACCAGCTGTAGGTAATTTGGTACAGTGGTCATGTAAAACTTTGTTAAATATTTTTGTAATGATGTTTGCAATCATTTATTTTTGTTCAGATATAATCCTAAATAAATGGGAAAAGTTGTTGATAAATCCGCCGTTGTATGAATTTATCGAAAATTATAATAATTGTTTGAATAATAATTTCAATACATTTTTAAAATTTTTGACTGCCAGGTTAACGCCAGCAGTGAAACAAAAATTTTATAGTAATGCAAGTGAAAGTTTTCATTCATCAACAAAAGACGTTTATGTGGAGTTACCTTGCAAAGAAGCGAAAAAGGGAAAACTCACATTACTCGTCGATTCTGGCGCTGACACTAGTTTAGTGAAAGCAAATGCCATAAATGATTTTATTGACAAGGATGAAGGTGATATAAAAGATTTGAGCGGAGCTTTTGGAGGACAGGTTACCACATCCGGCTCCATTCAGATTTGTCAATCAGATTGTTCTGATTTGATTTTTGATTTCCATGTGGTAAACTTACGGCAAGGCATACCGGCAGATGGTATACTGGGAAGGGATAACTTATGGAATAAATCGGTTATAAATACGATAACAAAAGAATTAATATTTTTTAATAAATCAGGGAGTGAAATGAAAAAATTCTCATTGAAGAGATGGAAATCAATGAAAATATCATATTGCAATAATGAAGTAAATTTGAAATCGCGTACGGTAACGGTAGTACCGATGAAAATAAAATCGCGTACGGTAACGGTAGTACCGATGAAAGTAAGAACGAAAATTTCAACTTTGGTGATCCATAAACAAGAAATATCACCAAGTGTTTATTTGGCCGAAACTTTAGTTAACAATAAAAAAGGTGTAGTTTACGCTCCAGTGCTAAATGCATCAGAGAACGACGTTGAATGGTGTAATGATTTTGAGCCAGTATTTACCGATTTCAATAACTACAAAGAAGCGGAAGATAACAATATCATGAGCATGCATGAACTTAAAACAAGTGATCGGATAACTGAATTGTTAAGTAAATTAAATTTGGATTCAAGCCTAAATGTTGAAGAAAAAAATGCGATGGAAAATATTTGTATGGCGTATAATGATGTCTTTCATTTCGAAGGTGACATCTTGACGAGTACAAATGTGTTAAAACATTGCATCGATACTAAACAAGATCAGGCACCAATTAATCAAAAACAATACAGATTGCCACAAATGCACAGGGGAGAGATTAACAAACAAGTACAGAAATTGTTACATGATGGTATAATCTCACCGAGTATTTCGCCATGGAATTCACCACTTTTGTTGGTACCTAAGAAAAGTGGTAAAGATGGTCAGAAAAAATGGAGGTTAGTCATCGACTACAGAAAACTTAATGAAGCGACAATTAAGCAAGTTTTTCCTATTCCTAGAATAGAGGAAATTCTAGAGCAATTGGGACATAGCCGGTATTTTTCTACGCTAGATTTAGCGAGTGGCTACCATCAGGTGATGATGGATGAGGGCGACAAAGAGAAAACAGCCTTTAGCACAGGGCTTGGGCATTTCGAGTTTAATAGAATGCCATTTGGTTTAACAGGGGCACCAGCCACTTTTCAAAGAATCATGAATCACATTCTTACAGGGTTACAGGGGATAGAATGTTTCGTATACCTCGATGACATAGTCATTTATGGGCGTAATTTGGAAGAGCACTCCATGAGGTTGTGTAAGGTCCTCGAAGCCTTACGGAGAAATAATTTGAAACTAAATACAGAAAAATGCAATTTTCTGCGTAGAGAGGTAGTTTATTTAGGACATAAATGTTCGGCAGAAGGAGCGCTTCCTGATCCTGCCAAGGTGGAAAGTGTGAAAAATATTCCACCACCAAGGTCTCGTAAACAAGTACAAGCTTTTTTGGGACTGGTTAATTACTACCGTAAATTTGTGCCCGTATTGGCAAAGATGGCCTTACCAATTAATAAATTGTTGAGAAAAGACGTACCGTTTAAATGGACAGAAGACTGTCAAAATTCGTTCGAAGAATTAAAAAAGGCGATAATTTCACCGCCTATATTAATATATCCTGATTTTAATGATAAATTTTTATTAACGACAGACGCAAGTAACGAAGCGTTAGGGGCGGTTTTGTCCCAGGGAGTCGTGGGAGAAGATAGACCAATTGCATTCGCAAGTAGAGCTTTGAATGATGCTGAAAAGAGATATTCTACTATTGAAAAAGAATTTTTGGCAATAGTATGGGCTACAAAAAATTTTAGACCATATCTTTTAGGACGACATTTTGAGGTATATACCGATCATCAACCTTTGAGAGGAATAGCAAATTTAAAGGATCAAACGTCCAGATTAGCACGATTTAGACATAAACTGTCAGAGTATAATTTTGAGATAATTTATAAACCAGGCAAACGAAACCTTAATGCCGATGCATTAAGTAGAATAGTTAGAGAAAGTGATGATAATATTAAAATAGCCGCCGTAGAGACGAGGTTTCAAAAAAGAGATAGTTTAGAAAAAGAGAATGAACAACCGGTAGAAATTGACAATACCGACGGAGAAAATAAAACGGTGCTTGACACAAGCACTGATGACAGTAGAGTTGAAAATAGTAAAATTTTAGCCGAAAATATAAAAATTTTAACCGATCAAAAACAAATTGAGACAATATTAAAAGACTATCACAATTTACCTTTAGGAGGTCATCAAGGTGCATTGAGAACTTATTTGAGAATACGAGAAAAATTCCGTTGGAAAGGAATGCAAAAACAAATAAACGAATATGTTCGGAGTTGTTCAAAATGTCAGTTAAACAAGAGTTCAAAACTGACCAAAATGCCTATGGTAGTAACCGATACACCGCAACGTCCTTTTGAGAAGTTGTACATGGACATGGTAGGGCCCCTACCGGAAACAACTTCAGGCAATAAAAATATTTTGACTTTTCAAGATGATTTCTCAAAATATATGGCATGTATTGCCATACCTGACGCGGAAGCAAGTACGGTTGCCAAAGCTTTTTACGACGAGATAGTTACTCGCCATGGCATTCCTGAAATGTTGATTACCGACAACGGCACCAATTTCATTTCGGAATTATTCTCTAACGTATGTAAAACGTTAGGAATAAAAAAGCTTCACATTACCCCGTATCATCCGCAAGCTAATGGCTCACTGGAAAGGAGTCATCGACCTTTAGCGGAATATTTAAGAAGTTTTGTTAATGAAGACGGATCCAATTGGGATCAGTGGTTGTCAGCGGCTATGCATGTGCATAATAACACACCGCATACGTCAACAAAACAATCACCTTTTCGTACACTATATGGATTTGATATAGAAATACCAACTAATTTGAAAAGGAAAAGGGATCCTGTATATAATACAGAAGACCCCGCGAAATTACTTAAATATCAAATTCAAAGGGCACATCAATTGGTGCGACAAAACCAAGAAAAGGCGAAAATCGCATCAAAAGTGCAATATGACGAGGTAATTTTTAAAGAAGGAGATAGGGTTGTTATGAGAAACAACACCCGGAAAAACAAATTTTCTCCAATTTGGACAGGCCCATATGATGTAGTGTCGATAAAGGGACCTGTCACGACGGTGATAAAAATTAAGTCGAAACTTAAAAAAATTCACAACAATCTATTAAAACTATATCATGAATCAACTGACGGTCAGAATATCTAGACAGACGCGAATAATAAATTAGAAGTAATTATAGGATAATATTATTCTATTGATGGGTTAATAATTCAAAATTATTTCAATAATAGTAGTGGTAGCCAATATACAGTATTTAATTGAGACGAAGTATTGTCGATAAAGGGACGTTGTTTAAAATTACTTCAAAATTTAAAATTATGAGATGTTTAAAAACAATATGAAAACAAATTATTTAAAAACAAGTATGTAACATTAGAACGATTTTTAAAAATTACAGCAATTACACATAAAGTGGTAATGCTGTAAACATAATGTGTGGAGAAATAAAATATTAGTTAATATACAAATACGAAATAAATTTTTTATATTTGATTAAATGGTAAAGTAATCGATTTCAATTCTGAAAAGTTCAGCAGCACTAATAAGTAAAAAGTGCTAGCGAAAGAAGTAAACATACCCATATGTATGTATATATGTAGTTATTTAATTTTCAATGTCAAGTTCATGACTTATGCTATATAAGCAGTTTTTGTCGAGCAGAGTTTTTATTTAAAAATATAAAATGTAACAATTATAGTATACTTTTAGGGAGTAATTTATTATATTTTAACAATGATTCATAAATGGTAGAAGTTTAAAGAGATACGGATAATACATGAGTAAACAGTACTAAAAGGTTAAAGTACTGGTAAAAAGGAGTAGATGGTAAATTATGTATGATTTGCTAAAAAAAAGGTGTGTCAAAGCGCACCCAATGGGTTTTAATTTATTTAATTGCAGGTAAATATCATTGACGTTAAGATCTGCAAGCTAGATGATACCAATCATGAGAAACATGGGATGTCGACTCGCTCAAGGACTAGAGCGAGAAACTTAAATTTTGGTTTAAGCCAATAATTATAAGAAAAATACAGAGGAAAAAATATATATATATAAAAAAAAGGGTGAAAAAAAAAAAATTATAAGAAAAAATATATGAAATAAAAAAAAGAAAAGAGAAAAAGAGAAACAAAAATATATTTTATAAAGAAAAAATAAGGAAAAAAAAAAAATATAATAAAAAATAAGTTAACAGAAAACAAAATTTAAAAAAAAAGGGAAGAAAAAATTAATAAAAAAAAATAAACAAAAGAACAATAGTTAAAAAAAAAGAGAAGAAAAAAATATTGAATTTAAAAAAAAATGAAAAGATATAAAATATTGAAAATATTTGTAGATAAGTTTTTTTTGATGATATATGATTTCAATTCTTAACATTAATTATAAAATGTTTGTAAATTTCGTCGATGAGAAATTTAAATAGAATGCAATTACAATGGCCACACATATGTAAATAAAAAAAAAAAGAAAAGGGGGAAGGGTTAGGAACGTAAAGACGTTAGGTTAATAACGCTAGTTTTTTTTTGAAATTTTAGGCTTTGTGTGAGCATTGAAGTTGCATAAAAGTTTTGCATAAGCAGAATTTTAAAATTTTTGGGATTTGTAGAAGTGTTTATTGTGAGAATAGTGAGATAATTTTTAAATGCAAGTAGATTTCGTGAGTTTCGTAAAATTAAATCAGACAATGGTTTAGGTAATTTTTTTGATTTATATTGATTTATATTTTGTTTGTATACTATAATTTATATCGTATATTATACTAGTATATATGTATGTCCAGAAAATTTTATTTTGACTTATTTAGTATTTTTGAGTAAAAAGTAGAAGCATTTAATATATTGGCATGATTCGTCCGGTTCCCAGCTTGTGAATCGACGTTGGACGACTACGGAGGAAAACGTCAAATGAGAACCGAGACGACTACCCAAGCACGAGAAAACAACTGTACGAAGTTGAATACAAAGTAAACAACACTGCGAAGATAATACGAAATAAACATCATCACATACTCATGCCACTGATGTCACTTAACTACTAATGATCGTTTGTCGAATGAACTATATTGCCATCCAATTCGAATTTTTACGCATGAAGATGAATCAGAGTGTTCTTACCAATACACACGATAGCAGCAGAGTTTCCGCCCAGAAGTAACACACGTACCGTTAATATACGTATTTATGGGGCGTTTCATCGAGAATGTACGACTTCGGTATCTAAGTTACACTGATACCTACGTTTGTGTCGCCACAGTAAGAGTCCTCGGGCAGACACCAAAGCACTATGGTTGTTCACACTAGCCTTCATCAACCTGTGCAAGAGAACGAAACTACGCTCGACGGTTGTTAACGTTAATCATCAACAACCAGTGCAAGAGCAAGATTTACTACTGATGTCTACAAAGCACTAGCATTAACAATAAACGATGCTAGGCGGTTAGTGACATATTTATTAACGTTCGCGAAAGATGACATCGCTCAAGAATACTTGTTCCAAGATGATCACCGATAATATCACCATCACCAGAGAAGAGAAGAAAAACCCCGATGATTGCCAATTTTAAATAAATATTATTACTATAAATGTACGAAAGAGAAAGATTTTAAGAGTAAAGTAAATACAATATTTAATACATAATTTTTATTGTAACAAATTTAAATTTTCATATTTTAATATTCATATTATCGTTTTGCAATGTAAATGAATTTTTGATTTGTAAAGTATTTATATGCAACCTATCCAAACCACTAGTTGTAGAAAAAAAAAAGAAAAAATCTAAAAAGAGACTAGTTGGAAATCATTTCATGATTTCTTTTAGGGGGGTGAGGAATGTTGTATATTGACTTATTCGCATGAAGCGGATTGTAATTATTGTCGAATACGATGAACTCAAAAAAATTGCAAGCAATGCGGAATTAGCAATTTTTTGTAAACAAATAATTCGTAACCGACTTATGAATACAATCAGCTGAATATGCATAAGTAAATATGAAGAATTAGGTCAACCAATGCAGAAGCCGCGATCGATTCTCGGTCAAGCTTTTAGTTTTTATTGGCCTAGGTTAGGAGCGGGTTACGAAGAGTAAAACGTAACCGCTGGGCGTTGCCAAAGATAAGTAGGTTTCTTTAGATTTTGGTTTGGATAGAAATCGCAGTCTTCAGTAGTTCGTGTTAAGTGTAGGATCTATGAGCTAGTGAGCTCTTTTATTTTAATAGTAATAAATAGTGATAAATAAAGTAAAATAAAGTAAAAAACAAAAGTGTTTAATTAATATACAATTCGCGGTAAGATTCTCACTTGGATACAACAATACCAAATACTTCCATAGCAAAATTGCCAAATTGTGATCTAATTTAATTTATTAAAGCATACCTTAAGACGTTGTATTTATATTTAAGCATAATTTCAGGAGCTTTACAAACTACACTTGCAGCCAACTGCAAACTTAACGCAAAATAAATGTATTATTATAAAGCACAGGTAAAATTTTTAAGCAAGTAAATATTTGCATATTTCTAGGAGTGCGCTTTGTGCTTTCTTGAATTTGTTGTCTAAAGTTTTGAAAACTTTTGCAGACTTTACGCTACTTTGTGTCTTTCTCATAAAAGCTGAAATTAATAAACAAAGCCTTTGTTGTTTTGCGTTTTGTATTGTGCTATTAACATTCTTGAAAGACTCCTGCATACTTTTAGGCATTTAGTTATATATGCAAAGAAAACGTACAAAGTACAGATTTAAGTGTTGCATATATTTGAAAGCACAAGCAACAATAATTCTTAATATATATAAAACAATAAATATCGAATTTAATTATCCAGAAATTTTAATTTCCCTAAGTGAATTCTAACACCTGAAAGTATGCATATATCTCAAATGCATTCTTTTGTTTTTGTTAATTGTTTAATACATTTCTATTTAATATTTATGCTCAAATTGGAAGGTATACTACTGGGTGTATGATTTTGGAGAATGTATATCCAACTAAAATTTTCGGCAATATTTTAGGTGAAGTTTAAATTAAAGCATACTTTGAGGCAAATCACTTTTAATTTTGTTCTAGTCTTTTTTGCATATCTATAGATTAAGGAGATATGCACCTCATGAGATTCATATCAAATTAATAATGCATAGCATACTTTTAGGCTTTTAACAAGTGAATATAATATAATTTAGTGCATCTGATTAAGCAAATTTGATTGCCTGTCAAAAATAATTATTTTTATACATATTTCAATATAATTGAAAAATCTTTCGACATACTTTAAGGCGTCATAAATTTTAATATATGCAATCATATACTCGAATGTTATGTATTAAATATTTAAATATGACGTAAAATTTCAATTAACACACTAACAGCTTATCACATAAACAACTTTTGTTAAACACTCAATTTTGTCAGCATTAAATACGCTGCATACTTTCAGGCAAACATATGTACGAATGTTTGTTTATGAGATAATGCAATACTGTAACTAATGCTGTTCGCTTGTAAAGTTATTTGTTGTAATCGAGATAGTTTTATTATTTCATGTTTTCATGACGGTCGCCGATTACAATCGATATCGACAGCAAACACGCATATTCGGCAGCTTAAAGCCGGCCAGAGTGCCAAGTACTTTTAATTAAAATGTTGTCCACTTGTCCTCGTGGTCGACTCATATAAAAATAGAAAAACCACACGAAAGCTTTTAGTAAATTGAATTTATTTTGCACACACACACACACACACTCCCACTTTTTTTGCAAGTTTGCAAATTTTGTATTTTCGGTTTTGTTTGGAAAATTTTAAAATTCGATTAGAATAATTGAAAATATTACAAGAACATTTTAACTTTCAGAATAATTAAAAATATTTCAAGACAAATATAAAAAATCTATTAACTTATTTACAAAAACAAGAAAATATTTTTCTCTGTATGTGAGAACTTTTTATCTTATTAGGATAAGCGTGTGCGCCTGCACATATGCAATAAATGATAACTTCGCTGTTTTGCTTTCCATGTGCTACTCTATTTAGTTATAGCCCGTAATCAGTTAAAGTTAAGAGTTTAAGCCAGATAAATTGCAGTTTATTAGTATACCACAATAACAGGTTAAAGTGGGCTTTCTAAATATTTCAAATTGACATATCATTTATGATAAAAGCATACTTTTAGGCGAATTTATTTAGTATGTTAAATTTGGCGCACAACTGCTTTGATTTTAATTTTTTCTATTAATCTTTGTTATGGGCGTTTAATTTAAATATAACGATAAACCTTTAAACGGAAAAACTAAGACAAGAGAGTCCGCCCCCATCAGTAATTTTGGGTGTGCCAGCTCTGGAACGAATTAACTAGATACTTTTTTTTTAACTTTTTCAAATTTTACTTTAGCACTCGAAAAAAAAACAAAACTTAATAGCACATAACGCTCGATTACAATTGGCCAAATTAAAGCTGCCTCGAAATTAGCAAACCCACATCATGCCCACATATGGCACACAATCCCACACACACACACACACACACACACACACACACACACACACACACACACACATTCATGACACAAATACTACACGAAACTTTGCGCTGCATTCTATAAGAATCATCTGCGTGATTGCGTACATATCCACTCCAAACGGTACTGTGACCTTATCTCCACGAAAGTCGTCGCATGACCTTTACGTGACCATACTGCTACGTTTTGGTTGCCATTGTGACCAAATCGTTTCCGGTCGTTTTGGAATTTCATTTGGAGAATTTTTTAAATGTATTTTAAATGGTTTGAAGCACAATTTAAAGTTCAATTAATATAACACATGGACAAAAGGTAACAATATTAAAACCGAGTGGATATAGCACAAGGATTTTCGTTTTTGTGTGTCAAAGTGTCTGTCCTCCTGTCCTGTCGATTGTCACTTATGGTTGGACTACAACAAATTGGTTTTTAATGTGCGCTTCCAATGTAAAAAGTCACACTAACTAATGCGATAAATTAATTTTGTGATCGTTTTCGATTTACGTGGAGTATTCGTACCAATACACACACAGCGAGAAAATATTTGGTTATAGTTGAGAAGTATTTTTTAATAATTTTATACTCGTATTTAAAGTCTTGATAAATGATTTTGTACTATTTAAAAAAGAGAACGAAAGTTTGACTTATATGCAGAAAAGATTTTTGGGCTTTAAATTCAAATAATTGATTTGCTAAACAAACTTTGTTTAATGAGCAAGCTTTGTTTAAGCCAAGCTTATTTTCAGTTCGTTCACACTTTGTTTCATAGTCAGTCATCAGATGCCAGTAAAATACCTTGTTGCATGTCTTTGCCTTGCTAAGAAGAGTTGTAGGAAAGAGAAGATTGTGCAACACGCTCGCATTCATTTTGCCATTTCGCTTAAACATTTCTTTACATTGTCATAGATTCATTCTGTTGAATAATGTCGGTAGACTTTTATGGATGTCCACGCTTTGCAGCTAAGACTTAGTTTCATTTTTTAAAGCTAAGTAAATAAAAACGTTTCACTGGAAGCACTTATCTGAAATCATCAAAGAATGCGCCATAATTGTGACGTTGAAGTGCAATAAAACGAGAAAAGATTAATGGGAAATTTTAAATGTTATCAGATGAAAATTTTAAGAGAGAAGGTCAAGTGTGAAACGAAAATTTTTAAATTTGACAATTGCTTCTAACAATAAGAAAGTAAATTTGGTTTAAATTTAAACAAATAACATTTTAAGACATTTTACCATAGTTGAATAATGAGGTAAGTAAAGTAGAAATGAGAGCACAAATTGAGCGAATTCACCTCGATTTCTGCCTTATTATGAAGTTTGTTTTTGTTTTTTTATTTTTGACTGCAAACTACGTTGTTGTTTACTTAATGTTTTTGTGGCAACCATGGCAACTACACAATAGTTAAATTTTCAAAGAGAGAAACAATATCGAGGAGGAGAGGAGCATTTTTCAACTTTTCTCACCTTAAATTTATTACACCATGTTTTTGCTTTACCATGAATATTTCCAAATATCATCGAATTGAAAACTACAAAAGTTCAAAATATGTTTGTGACAATGTAGTCCGTGTTAAAAAATTAAACAAACTTTGTTTAAATTCAAATATATATCATTTTTATCTTACAAACAAAATGTTAATAAATATAACATTTTAATCTATTAAACAATTATTGTGTGACAGTTTAACAAATCAAAAAAAGTTAAACAAACTTTGTGTAAATTTAAACAAGCCGCGTTTTATCTTAAGCAAGATGAAGAAAATTGTTAAAAAACCGATTGAACCGATTTTCTTTGAACTTGAAACATATTTCAAGATAACTCTACAAGGAATGAAAGGCTATATTAAATTTGCCACACCCACATACTACGCCCTCTATTAGTGAAATTAAGTAAAACAATTATTCGATCAATATTAATATTCCACCTAAAATTCTAAAATTTGTTATTTAAGTTGACTTGACCACTGTCGACTACTCTACCAAAAGTGGGCGTGGTTGGATAAACTTAACAATCACCACTGTATCTCAGAAACCTAGTGTGTGCTCTATTATGATAAAATTTGGTATGGAGGTGTATCACGAAATCTACCATCTCACAAAAAGTGGACATGGTTAGATCAACTTTAAGTCCACAGCCATATCTCAGGAACTTAATACTCTACCATGAGAAGTGAAAGTATATGAAGGCTAAGTCTACCATTTTATAAAAGTGGTCATATTGGGATTAATTTAATTCACACAAAATGGGCGTGGTTAGATTAATCGCCCACCGCCATAACAAAATATTTTGTATTTCTATTTAAATTATTTTGTAATCGTTTGATATTGTAAAAAAAGGTAAACAAATTTGGTTTCTAGATTCTCAAAAAAAATTCAATTGTATGTTAAACTAAAATAAAGTAAACATCAAAATATGTTTAAATTGAAACAAATTACATGAAATACAAACAAATATAATACTATAATTCTTTGAGAAAAACCAAATGATAATATTTCGCCTAAGTCAACTTACGCTGTTTTAAGAAATTGTCAGGAAAATTACAACAACAACAAAAAAAACAAATGTTTCATTAAGTAATCCATCAAAATTTGAGCACAACGCGTGGAACGGACATCTTAAGCCGCCAACATAATAAATGAAGTTGGCTGCAGTTTGAAGCGTTCGCTTCTGCGATGACCATTTCCATCCACAACCAGGAAGCATGGATTTGTCTTTATCTATGTCTTGTATTTTTTAACCAACCACTCTCCCACACACCCATACACATACTCGTACGTCTTGTCATAAATTGATGATGTTGTTGTGCGGTTTATGATGTCATTTTATTTAATGTCACAAGCAACAACAACGAAAGCAACACTAACATAAATTACATTTATTTAACAACGTAAACAAAAGACAACAACATCTCATGCGTGTGAAAATGTTCTCATGTGTGAGTATGCGAGAGTATGTGTCCGTGCGTGTTTGATCCTTGCACAAACACTTAGGCAACACTTCGACCGCCATCTTTGCTGTGGAACATGTTGTTGTCAATGTTAACACTCGGATACATTAATACGTGTTAGGGTGTATCAATAAATGTATGAACAATTTGCTTAAATTTTTTTTTAATTAACATTAATTTAAAATAATTTACCTAGACAAAAAAAATATGACACTTTGAAAAAAAAAACAACAAAAAATCCATGTTCTAATGTAAATTACGAGCTTGATGTTTTCAACTCTTTTTGCAAGTTAATGGCTCACAAACAATTTTGAAGTTTTAGATAAAACAGTTTTGAAATAAAATGACTGTGACACCTCAACGTGTCTTTGTTATACTAACACACTCAAAAAGTAAACGTCAATTTGCCGCTGAGGCTTTGCGTTATTTTGTTGCGTGAATAATTGAATCCGTCACGTTGGATTTGCAGCGGGTACTCATTACAAATGTTGACTTGGTCGAGTAAGGTGCTTAGCCAATACTTCTGCTGGTGTCGTTTTTATATCCTACAGTCTGCACTCAATATTGGGTATATTCAGTCTCTCTTCCATTTGTAATGCTCATAAGAAGGGTCGTTGATATGAAAATATTTATGTAAACGAGTATATATGTATATATGACAGATCTGCGACGAATTCTGAGTCAGTATGTCTGTCATAACTATTTAATCCTTAGTCTAAGAAATATCGACCTGGATGAGCAAGATAGAAAAAATAATCGACTTTGCTGTTTTTAATATAATGTAGGGTATTTGTGCTTTGCGTTAAACAAGAGTTATTTGCTTAGTATATGTTCTTTACCAAAAATTGATTTTGATATTTTTTTATGATAAAAAAGTTTTTTATTTGTTAATATTATTATTATTAAAATTGTGTCTTTTAAGGAATAAGGATTGATTAGAAAAACTACTTTTAGCTGCCACACAAAATTTCAAACTCTTAAAAAAATCTTATCAAAATTGTCGTAAATAATATTTTGCATATCTTAGAAACTAACAAAAAAAACCTAAAACCGACTCAAAAGAGTAAAACTTGCTATGTTCATAATTTATCTGCAACACGATTTTTGGATAAAGTTCGATTAACCGACAAGCGATCAAACGATTTGAAACAATAAAACGTATTTTAGAAAAATTATGGACTTGGTTGCTTTGCCAAGTTTACAATCAAAAAGATTTTTCCTTTTAAACTTTGCCTTTTTGCAACAACTGCAAAAGCACAACAATCAACAATGACTGACAATAAAGAAAATATCAGAAAAATGGGAAAATTATGAAAATAAGAAAAAGAAGAAGAAAAGTTTGTCATTGTTGCACGTTGTCATCGCTTCCTTTCCTCGTTCGCATTTAACAATGGAAAATGACAAATTGCCATTGGCGCTGGGATTATTTTACACAAACGGAAGCATTCAGGAGACGATTTTATTTGAAGACATTCAAATGCACGCATAAAGCAATATTGCAAATGTATGTGTGTTTGTATGTATTTGTATGTGTATGTGTGTCTGTATGTGTGTGTTTGAGTAAATACACCATTAGAAAAGTAGAACTTTGTTGCATAGCAGCAGCAAAATGGCAAATTATCGCTTTGAACTTTTTTCAAATCATCAATAAAATCCAGAAACACACACACACAAACAAACACAAACAGACAGACAGACACACTCATAGAAGCAACAAGCAAATAAATATGAGAAACGCATCGTAAAAATCTTTGCAATTGCAACGGAAAATAAATTTCATGGAGCAATAAAATGTTTTTAATCATCCATCCAAGCGTTTAGATCCATTTTACTGTTAACACAATAAATAAATTGTTCAGTATTTATTGAAGCGAACAAATATTTTTGAGGAAAATAGTTGAACCAACATTGAGTGCTACCAATATGTAGAGTAACATGCGTTTGGGTGGATACCCATAATATATAAATGATACAAATGTAAATGTTTTGTAAATGTTATGTAAATATTGCGTAAACGTCATGTAAATGTAATGAATATGTTATACAAATGTTATGAAAATGTTGTGTTAATGTTATGTAAATGTTATGTTAATGTTATACTAGTGTAATGTAAGTGTTATATGAATGTATTTGTTATTTTTTTCTCAATTATATCTTAATGTTAAATATTTTGTAAATGTAATGCAAATGTTAAATTAATTTTATGTAATTAGTTTTAAATTGATATGTACATGTTACGTAAATGTTACATAAATGTTATTTAAATGTTATATTAATTTTTTTGTAAATGTTATCTTAATGTTATGTCAAAATTATATAAATAAACATGAGAACCTCATCGTAAATTTCGCTTCAATTGCGACTGAAAATATGTTTCAAAGCAACAATAAAAATAAGAAAAACATTTTCAAAATAAAGAATTCAGACCATAAAATTCGGACAGACAAAGAAGACAATTTTAAAATGTAAAACTTAGAAAAAACACATATAACAACAACAATTCCCAAAAAAAAAATGGTTCAAATGAAATGAACACAACCAGCAATAAATCAAGTCGGGCACGCCTAGAAGTGTGCTAAGCGCCAACGTGTCGCCATTAAACGATTTTAAATCGCTCTGCGACGCGTTTCCACTTCCGACATGTTTTTGTTTAACATCAAATTTTCTAACAGAGTGATTTATTTTAAACGCAAATTGAATATTTTCGCAAAAAACTAACTCAAAAAAAACAAAAAACCGGAAACTGTAAAATAATGAATGTATTTGTGTGTGTGTGTGCGAGTTTTGGCTATTACCAAACTATTCCTGCCACACATAAACGCCAGCCAAAAATGTGCTCAACCGTTTCGAATCAGTTTCATGGCCATTTGCCGGCGCAATTTGTAGCCAAAGTTTCGCAGCTTACATCCGCCGGATGTAAACATAACCCAAAAGCGTTTATGTTTGTGTACTCGTGTAATAGTGTGCGTGGGTGAGTTTGTTTATAACATCGACTTAATACATGTGTTGGAGTGTTATTTATGGAGTTAAATGAAAATCAGAAACTGGAGTAAACAAACGTAAAAGAATATTAGCAGCCTAAAAGTATGTAATAATTTTTTAATATATTTCAAAAATATTTTTCTCTTGTGTCTATTAAATATTGCCCAAATAAATTATAAAACTTAATAATGCGACTCTTTTTAATAAACAATAGCGACTTTTGCTTTGTTTCAAAAAATAAGTTCTCAAAGCCCAAAAGCATGTTACACAAAATTTGCATTGAAAATACTGGCGAAAAATTTTCATTGCGCAAAGTTGATCCGGGTCAAAGTTAAAAAATAATGTGTACACCAAAATTAACCCAAACAGCTTGCCCTACTCAATTTGCTTTATGGTTAAGTAGACAACGCCTCAAGGGCCGGGCAGAGGGTCGAAGTGCATTTCCAAATGCATTCTTAATGTCGTCGCTCGAACTCTCAAAGCTCAAAGCCATTTTACAGCCACTACTTAAAAGCGTTAAACATTTTTAATGCGACGCTCGCGCGATGATGACAATGGAAAGGCGTGGCATTTGGGTCATCATAAAAATGTGCAGAAAGTTTGTCTGGAGGGGAGGGGGAGGTGTTTCGTCAGACGGAGTAATGACACGACTCGGTAAGCATATTTTTATTGCCACTTAAAGACCACACAAAATGCTAAACAAAAACAAAAGCAAAAGCAAACAACGCGACACGACAGACCGGACAGAGCAGAGTTCATTAAAATGAAATTGAGTGGAAGCGTATTCACATAAATGTACGTACATGTGTCTGATTGTATTTGGATGTGTGTGTGCGTACTTGCAATACGTTGTTTTTGTGTGTGAGCTTTTCATTGTTGCTAGTAAAAAAGTACGCAAGTGGAAAACTTAAAAAGTTCACTTAATTAAATGTTACTCATACCTCAAGTGTACTCGAAATTTGTATTTTTTGTTTAGAGGCTCGAAGGCCCAGGCCCGAATTATACCTCTCCCATTATAACTAATTAAAAATAAACTAGGAAGTAACCTATATAGATATAAGCAAATATCAAAAGATAAGGCTCTGAGGGAGCTAGTCCAAATACTAGCCCTTGGGAGGTACCTCAAATGAAAACTAAAACCAAAAAATAAACATTCAAAACTTTAAACGAATCAATGAATCCTTTCTGATAAGATTGATCACGTGTGGAAGGTGACAACCATGATCAACCAGATATTCATATTCTGCATATCCTAATAAACAAAATTTATTAGAAGATGGAATAAAACATTATCTCATTTAATTAAAGGACTTCAAGTTGTTCCAAATTAATTTAATTGAATTAATCAGGAATTATATAAAATATGTGCGTCGAAACGTTTGTGTCAAGTCTTCAAAAACAGGTCGAGAACAATGATTTGTTTCCTTGCTAATAATTTGTATTTGTTTTGAAGCCTTTAACAATTTCAAAGCCATTTTCAAAATTGTTCTTGGCATTTTTTCGACGACTGAATGATTGGTAAGTATTTCAAAGAAAATTATATTCCTTTTAACAAATCAATAATTTTGGAAAAAATTTTATAAAAATTTTTCAAAGTGACCAACAAAATTGTTCGGTTGTTTTTTTATTATATTTCTACAAAACTTTTGTTTATTTCAGATTAGTTAAAAAACTGTTTCGAGCATGGTGTAATAAATGTAAGCTGAATAAAGTAGAACAATGTCCCTCTCCACCTTGACATTGTTTCTCTCTTTGAGAATTAAATTTTTGAGTAGTTACCATGGTTACAAAAGATAACCATTGTAATAAAATCAATAAAATAAAAGAAACAACATAGGTTTTTGTCCAATAACAAACAACAATAGTAATAATAAAATATGGTAGATATCGAGGTGAGTTCGCACAATTTGGACTTTAATAAATTAAATTAAATTTTCTACTTTAATATCAACTTCTCTAGTCTTTCTCTTTAAGCATTGTTTAGAGCATGGTGTAATAAAAATAAAAAATATAAGATGAGGAAAGTATATTATTGTCCCTCTTCATCTCGATATTGTTTCTCTCTTTTAAAGTTTTGTGCACTTACCATGGTGGCTATAAAAACATTAAGTAAATAAAAACAACAAATCAGAAATCTAAATAACAAATAACAAAATAGGTCAGACATGAAGGTGAATTCGCTCAGTTTGCTATCTAATATCTACTCTTTTAACCTTATATTAATCAACCATGGTTTATAGCAACTTCCAATAGCTTTAAATATCGAAGCCAATTTTTTTTGTGTGCTTTTGGCAAATAGTTCAATGTTATACCTATGCCAAAATACACAAACTCATATTGTATGAAAATTTTATGCAATCATATTTCATAGTAAATAAACGCAATTTAAAATTTCGGAAAATATTTTCCCAGCCCTTAGTTCGACATATTTCATAACATATTTTCCGTATTTTCCCACAAAATTTCATTAGCCTGGTACATAAATTACAATTAAGTACATACATAGTATGTACACACAAAATTACAAAAAAAAAACAAAGAAGACCACAAAATAGTCATTTAAATTTTTCGCATCGACTAACGACCGAAAGCGACTGTCTGTAGCATGCCTCGAAACTGGGAAAATTGATAAATGAGGGCGGGCGCCTTTTCCTTTGGAAGGCAAACAAAAAGCAAGTTTGTGAGTCATCTATGCTGCGAATAATTTGCAATTCATCGTTTTCCCGGCATGGCAAAATTATTTAGCATAAATTTTTGCATGCATAAAATTTCAAATGAATTAAACTTAAAAGGAAAAACTTCTCAAATTGCTCTTAAATTGGCCAACAGCAGAAGTTAAACATTTGAAATCAATCAATTGCGTCATCGGTTGTTGCTGGTTTCACAAGCTTCCTTTAAGCGAATCTAAATATTATGTACATACAAATATTAGCTGAAACAGTTTGCCAAGTAAATCAAAGCTAAGTTATTTTAAATTATTAAGAAAATTATTTCAATAGCAATTTGTTGCTGTTGCTGGTAATGCTTCAAATTGAAATTTAACATTTGCTAAACAATTTCATATGGCTTTAGGCCAATACTTTAATTTAAGGTCGTTTAAAAGAAAATGTAGAAGTTCACTATTTCCCATTCCATCACTACTTTAATAAGTGAGTGTCACAGTGAGCTACGCACACATACATACATACATACATACATACATACATACATACATACGAGTATGAACGTCTTCATTAGCACACGCAACAGTGGACTAAAGCCTCGTTAAATTAATTGGAATCAGAATCTCGAAGAAGTTTCTTATCAGCGACGGACAAGTCGAAGTAACAGCCCGAATAAATGAGCACTTCCAAGCGAAGTAACAAAAGCTGAAATGACTTTTGTTTGTTAACAATGGGAGACAGACAAAGCCAAACAAGAAACCAGAAATAAAAATTACCAAATGTGAAATTAGGCTAAGAAAAAACATTTCGTTGTTTGTTGGTATTTGGCGCATGTCGTGGCTTTAAATGTCAGCTAACCGCCAAAGTAGCCGAACAAAAAGGAAGCCAAAAAAGTTACATAAATTAAGAATGAGAGCAAAGTCATCAAAGATTTGTGGAACATTTGAGGAACATGACAAGAAAAAAATTAAAATTTGTTTATCTTCAATTCAAAATAGTAAAATCCAAAAAAAATTCACTTGGCTGAGAAGAAGAGAATAAGAAGACATAACAGATATGAATTATGCATTATGTATTATATATTGTTATGTTTTTTTTTAAGAGCAAGTTTTAAAGACAAGAAAAATGCGACAGCCTAGAAGACTCATTGACCCCTGGACATATCAAACCTTAGCAAGAAGGAAATTATACTCTACACTGAACTATTAAAAGGACACTGTAAACTCAGTTATCATCTGAAGAAATTATAAAATAATTCAAGGAGGAGCAGGAAACGGCTGAACATGTTCTTTGTCTGGGGATCTTTCAGGTCTTCTATTAATTAAACCAGATTTTTTTATATTCAGAATTAGAGCTTTTCATCACATCTCCTGCTGCATTACAATAAAATTTTATTTTACTTGATATTCATCCATTCGAATAATATTTGATATATATCTACAGAAAGTAATTTTAATAATTATTTTATTGTTTTAACTTCTATAAACTTCCAAACAAAGGCCTTTAACTCAGTACTTTAATCAGATATTGCTTTTAAATTCACTTGCCCCACATTAAATATTCAAAAAAAATACCATAGCATGCTTTTAGGCGCAAAAGCATCTCAAGCATTTTTTGGTTTTATATTTTCTGTCGATAACTCGCGCACACTTAGATCACATAAATTTGCATATCTCTTGTTTTTTTTTACGACAAAGACGGGAGTTAAAAATCGCTAACGAAAAAAGCACATCACGAATTTGCATGTTTGCGCAGCACTTTCGACTATCTTCGACCGATCGGTCACAAAAAGGGGAGTGGCGTGGTGCGGCGCTGCTCATTAAGGCAGATTATGCGGAAATGCTTGTTTGTCTATTCCGTAGCATAAGTTGACTTAATCCATCATTATTCTGGCCGTTGTTGATTTTCTTTGCATTTTTTGTAGCATACTTTCAGGCACTTAAGAGAATTGTGCTTGAAAAAATTGAAAAAATTTGCTTCTGCCGTTCGCATTTAAACAAGTTCATTATTTGCATTTCTTTTCCGTTTGAATTTTATTTTTATTTTTCCGCCGTTTAAATTTTATTTTATCATTTTGTCGCTGTTCCTTTAACTGCTATCTGACTGACTGTCTCTCCGTTTGTCTGTCTGTCTGTCTGTCTGTCTGTCTGTCTGTCAAAAAATGCTGGCGTTATTTAGAAAAATTCATATAGTGACGGATAATGAAGCAACTATTTTGTACTCAAAAATAACCGATACGTTTTGCCAGGTTGTGTTCTTATTTGTTAATTCAAGATGTATTGAACGTCTCCAAGTGTTCTTTGGTCGCCCACAACGTCTGCTTCCTTGTGGGTTCCATTCTAGCGTCATTCTAGTGATGCTGGTGGTTTTCTTAAGGTGTTTCATTTTCATCTCTTTATCTGTGTTATTATTGGTTCTTCGTTTGCAAGGTTCCTAAGGTCTCCATTTCTTATTGCATATGATTCTTAGGCATTTGGTAATTAATACTTGTAATGTCTGTGTGATGTTGTTTGAATTAAGCCAAGTTTCACTTCCATATGTTAGTGTTGACTTTACACATGCATTGAATATTCGGATATTTGTTCCTCTGGAAACTTGAGAACTTCTCCATATTGGCTGTAGCCGTCCAAACGCCGCTCTAACCTTGTTGAGTATTTGCTTTCAACCAAATTTGAGTGTCAACGGAAATTCCATTACGACGTCATCAAATTCAGTACTTATTATAATATTTTGCTCTCAGTGTGCTATTAAGGTTGATAACATCTTCTAATTGGATGTTTAAACTTAAAGCATTGCAAGCCGCTTTAGAATAAATTAGATCTGAGATGTTAGGTTGTCATTTTGTCCATGAGGTATGGGACATAGCTCTCAGTCCTCATGGACTATTGAGCTTAAAGTGTTTTACTTTCAGATTGTAGTCTTTTTTATTCAATGAGAACTCTTCCGAATAAACAAAATCGTCGAAGCATTTTTCTGATTTTTTCTCAAAATATTTAATTAGATGTTTAATTAATTGCGCGATTTTAAATGTTACGTACATACATATATAAAAATAGATTCTATTTTTTTATTTACACTCTTTATGATTTTCTTTTTTTGTAGCGTCAATAATTATTTCAATTGCAATTTGCAAAACTTAAATAAATAAATTAATACGAGATTATTGAAAAAAACATAAATGAAATTGTTTTTGTAAAGCTAAAAATTGTCAGTTAACACATAATTGCATATTACTCATACGCACCGAGTGATTAAATTCCATATTTAATTTATGGCCACCAACGCAAAAATATGATAACTATCATAAGTCAATAGTTTGTGGTATCATATCGTGTCATTTGTTTTGACAAGAGTTTTATAAATGAAAACATATTTACGAAAAATTTAATATACCAAAAAAATAAAATATTTAAGCCAGCAATTAAAATCGAATTAATTTGTAAATTATCAAAATGCCAAAAGTACTTTTGGTTTTAATATTACGTTGCAAGTATTTTTTATAGTTTAGGGCCGAAAGGCACAAACAACAAAAAAGTGATTTCATTATAATTTAAATCTTATTATATTAAACGTATTTGTGTTTATGTATATATTTATATATACTTGAATCCAGCATCTAACGATTTTGATGAAGCAGCTTGCCTTTATTTGGAACAATAAGATAGCGACCACTTTGACCTCCTGGAAAACTTGCAAAGTGGCTAAAAACGAGGGCATGGTCGAAAATTATTTCAAATCATATGAAATAAAAACGGTTAGTCAGAATTTGATACGGTTATTTTAATTGGTTGATTGATCATCGACCGGAACTAAAGTTTTGACAAATCTATAAGTTCTTGGGGGATATTTCTGATTATATAACGAATGAAATTCCTCTCCCTCATAATAATTAACCTTCAAAAAAATGAGTAATTACATGAAAGATAAAAAGTAATTGTATGTATTTACATATAAAACAAATCAATTTGCAAATTTTAAACTATTAAAGTAATGAAGTGGAAAGAAAAACTTCATGTAAAAGTTTTTTTTTTATTTTTCAAATGGAAAATGTCGCAAAAGTACTTAAAAGTTTTTCGATTATTTTTGCTTACAATTAATTAACAACACAGCAATACAAAAAAAAAAAGAAAATGTCAACAACAATTTTCTTCAGAAAAAGTTCAAGAACAAAATTTCTTAAATATTACGAAAATAATAGAATTTGTATTTAAATTTTGTTAAAATGATTTTACAGCGAACTATTTCAATTATTTTTTTCACTCGACTGTGACAGCACACTTTAGCATCAGAGCACCTCGTCACATATCACAGTGACAGTGGTGACATTTCGTGTCATTTTTAGGTGTCAAGTTGATGTCTTAATTGTTGTTGCTTTAAATTGCATGGGCGTACCTTAGTCTTGCCGACAAGTCATTCTTAACGAAAAATAACAATTAACTTGATTAGGATGGCGGCAATAACAACTTAACTTTAAGATAACTGACATCGCTGATGATCAAAATAATTACCCAACATGGATGTATGTATGTATGTGTAAGGGAATTGTAGGAAAATTACTTTTCAATTAATTTATGACTGTCGTAAAGTTGTTGTTTTATTAGGCAAATTGTCAAAAGCTAATTAAGAAATGCATTAACGATGCAATTTGATATGATAGCGTGGCAACACCGCGTTAAAGTATGAAGCTGGGTCATTGCGGCGTATGATTAACATTTCGTTTCGTGACTGTAATTAGGCGCTAAAATTAGTTTACTTTTATTTGGAATATCTATTTTGGAAAGAAAGCTCTAATTTTTAGCTGCACACGAAAATCCGAAAAATGTATTCAAGATATTTTGATTGCGTTGCACCAATTCAAAGAAAACAAAACAAATTTGGGCAAAATGGAAAGTGAAGTACTCAAGTGAATTTTACTTATAGCAAAAATCAGCTTTTTAATGTCTACCATTGAAGTGTTGTTATTTTGTAGCTACTCGTTCTTGTAAATTGTGTTTCTGTTCAACTTGAAAGTGTCTGTCACACTGGAATGAATTGGAATTTAATCCTATAAAATGCCAATAAACGCTGTAACTGTAAAGGTGATTTTATTATTGGTAGTATAAAAGAATTTCAAAATATTTTTTTGCTAATGTAATAAATTAAATACGAGTATACGATGTGGCTTCAATTCATCAATTTGTCTTTCTAATAATTTGTTTTCCTAATAAAAAAAAATATTTATTGTGAGCGATTAAAAGCTTTATTTGGAGCTTTAAAATTGTTTCTGTTAAGTGGAAAGATGATATCCGTCAACTGGCTGCAGCCGGAGTTGATAAACATTTGTGCCCGTTTTATCATATTTTCCATGAATTTCCGAAAGACTTCTGCTGATTACTCTTCACATTGCTGTCGAATATTATCCTTAAAGTCTGCGTTTGTCTGGGGTCTGTCGGCATAAACCCGCGACTTTAAGTAGCCCCAAAGAAAGAAGTCTTGGCTAGTTAAATCGGCCGATGGTGCTAGCCATTCCAAATCGCAATAAAAAGAAGATTACGCGACCAGGAAAAGCTTCTTTCACAATATCGATTGTGGCTCGTGTCGTCTTGTTTGTATATTGCAGCTGTCTAGTTGACAAATGTCAGATATGATTGACGTACGAAGCCATTTGCAAAATATTATAACATCTCCGGATAGGGTGATTAACTTTGCGCCACCTTGTATATCACAGCATAAATGTAATCTTGACTGGGAATATTTGGAGCAAATTTACTATAAAACGTTGAAATGAAGTGTGAAAATGAGTAATATTTATTATAATAGGCACAATTTATTTAAAAAATTCGATTAATATGAAAATAATAAAGTTTTAAGTTTTCTCTTCATAACTCGAAAAAAATACATTTCAATATATACTTAAAATCAAACAAATCACTAATTCGGTGCTCACGTGCGTATGAGTAATATGTAATTAATATATCATACGCAAACGTCTTCATATGGCTTGAGTGCAACTAAAACTATATTAAAGGCAATTCTCTAATTTCATTCAGAGACAAATACATTCAAGCTTCAATAATCAAGCGCAAAGCTAATTGAAAACGTGTGTACTTCTGAGAGACAAAACCATTTCTTAAGAAAAAGGAAAGAAGAAAAGCAATTGTCAACACGTGTTCATTTTCATGAACTGCAAATGAATGCGACCATGTGTGTGTATAGAAGTTTTTATTGAGTACACAAAAGCATATATGTATAGTACATGCGACACACATGCAAATAATCACAAATACTTATGCAATATTCGCCGACTTCCGTCTCTTTTCGAATAGAAAACACAAATTTCCAAATAATTTGCTTAAATGTGGAAGTTGTTTGGCCAATTACTGATATGCAGAGTAAATTTAAAACTATGCAAAAATAAACATTTTACGACTACTTGTGCAAAAAAGCACACACACACACCAAAGCAAATGAGGGTTACCATGTACACTTTGGTATGCCAATATGCTGGCACATGTGCTGTCTAAATAAGGCAACGTGTTGTCCTGTTATCATGTTTTTACAGAGAGTATTTCCAATGCACATGTAAACATACACAACGACAAGTACACATATACATACACACAGGCAAACTTGAGCTGTTGCTTGTGTACATGGCGCATATAAATATACAAGATTAACTTAAAAATTAATCTGCACCACATGAGGTGCAAGTAAAAAGTCAGCATTGCAAGTGAAACGCGAAAAAGTATGCAACACAATGTTGCAGTTTTGTAGCTAAAGCTTTTTGTTTTTGTTTTTTATTATGTTGAATATTCTTTATAAAGCATTTGTCGGAATTTATAAAAGTTTCCTTAAGTTGTTTGCAAAAATCTGCATGTTGTATGAGCAACTTGTAATTGCTTTTCTCTGCTAAAGATATAAAAAGTGAAAACTTTTTCTTAAATTTTGGTGATAGTGTAAGGAAATCGTTTAAAATTCTCATAATGAAAAAATTTCTCTTGGCTAAGAATTACGCGAATGGGATAGAAAGTTTGTGATATGATTTTGCAAGCATTTCTGTATGCAATTGAATGTGCAACAATTTTGAAGTTTTGCATTGATTACTTAATTTACGCTCAGAATTTGACAATTGTAACAGCTTAAAACTTTAGTTTAACAAGTTATATGCAAAAGTTAACATATACTTTTACATTGATTTTATATTATACTAGCGAATGCCCGGCATGCGTTGTAATGCCACTTAAAAAAATGGTAGCAGAACTTCCCGGTACTTCCCGGTACTTCCCGGTACTTCCCGGTACTTCTCGGTACTTCCCGGTACTTTCCGGAACTTCCCGGTACTTCTCGGTACTCCCGTTAGTTAGCGGAACTTCTCGGTATTCACCGTTGTAACGATTCTGAGTTATGGCTGTAAAATTATCGGAATACAAACTCAGAAACAAAACCCCAAATTTTTAGGAGCAATATTAGCAATATCATCGTATATTTATACTTAATTAAATAAATTAAGGGCGTAATAAGTGGGCGTGGACAATTTTGTATATCCTGTTATGCTTCCCGGTGCATCCCGTTACATGTTTTCTATACAGCACATCAAGTTTCTGAGCAAATGGTGGTAGGCGTAAAAATGATCCACCCTATTTTGAAAGTGGTCGTTAAATTGATTCAACCATGCCCATTTTTGGGGAAGTTATCGACAGTGCCAATACAAATTCAGATACCAAATTTCAGATTTTTAGGAGTTTAGCGAAATAATCGAATATTTTAACTTAGTTTTACAAATTGTGGGCGTAATAGGTGGGCGTGGTAAATTTTTCTTTGTCCATAACCTAAGTTGGCGCGAGCACAGCAACTCCCCAAAATTTCATCACAATCGGATGAATGGTTTAAACGCTCATTTGGTACAAAGAAAGATAGAAAAAAAGAAATATAGAAAGAAGAATTCATTTTTATGTATATAGAAGATTTGTTTCGTAAATAAAATAAAAAAATATACAAAAGATTTTTTTTTCATATAAAAAATTCGGCTATGTCAAAGCTCAAGTACCCTCCGCCATTTTATAGAGACCAAAAAAATTTTGATTCTTGTAGCACATATGTGCTTTATGTCCCTATTATAGGTGGGCGTTGCTCTAATCCAATCATTGATATACTGCAGCATGGTCATTAATAATTATTCAATTAATAATGAAATATAATATACATAAATACAATACATGCATATCGAAAAGGAATCAGCGAAGGTGACGACCACGGCTCCGATAGAAAAACCAAGTGGAGGAGAACCTATTTACGCTTGGTATATCGAATTGGAGAAGGCACGCGCAAGGAAGAGGCGCCTGGCGAGAGCTGTTGAGGTCGGACGTAACTTAATAACGGGTTGTAATGGCCACCTAAGAAGGTAAGTAAGCATTTTATTAAGTATGGCCTACTTATGTATGCTTACAGAGTGTTCGAAATTACAAAAATCGAATTAGAAAAAATAAATTGAAATTGCCTAAATTTATTAAACAAAGAAACCTATAAATATTAATTGTAGATATCATTTACAGCACCGTTCACATTTTTATCGTCATCCGCCATTTTACACTTAAACTCAAACGTTTATTGACATGCTTCCACCCTCAAGATTGCATATAAATGTCTACTAAAAATATAAAATGGAAAAATAAAAAGAGCAATTAAACAGCAACAAATATCCTCCAAAGAGGCGAAACCGAAACCTAACGAAAGGACATTAACGACAGCGTCCTGTAGCGCAGCAGTGTAATGCTGAAGTAAAGCTTAAATGGCGGCAAATGATAAAAGAAAAAAGCAAATTATGCAAATTGAAAATTTTTTGTCTTTAAATGTTGACCCCAACGGCTTATTTCGAAATTTTCGTTTTATTCTTCAGCTTCCTCGCAGTTCCTGCCATAACCTGAAATTATTCGCATATCTCCGAGTCCTTATTAAGCGCACAAAAGTATGCTATGAACGAGTGTCAACCGCAGACAGGCAAACTAGGAAAAAAGCTCTACGGACTATTAGGATAATACGGGATTTTTCAAAGCTTTTGTTTTGACTGCTTTTCAGTTTTTCTAAAGTATTTCTTAAATATGAAAACAATTTCATATTCTGTAGTTTTTCCTTATAAGAAAATGATTTTCAAATGCAATTTAAAATTTAAAATTTAAATTTAAAATTTAAATCTAAAATTTTTTTTAGATAGTTTTCAAAGTTCGAATTTTACTGAAGTTTGTGTTGACCATTACTGCAACTCCAAGCCACAAAGTTTCTAAAAGTTATTGCAAATAATTTAAAAGATTTGTAATTTAATTTCGAGCACTCAATTTTGAAGCATTTAATTGGTTTGGTCATTTGAATCTTTCGATTGATTTTACGAACTATTTCACAAGTGCCGAACATTTGGATGAAGTCCAACAACAAAAATGAGGTTCATATCGTGTGAGTGAAAACTGCATTTGAAAACTTAAATGAAAAATGTCGTTTGAAGAAGGAAAACCCATTTGCAACTTTTTCCTTGTAACTTTTGTTCGTTTATGTATGTATGTATTTCTGTTATATTCTCGCATCCTTGTAAAGGACAAGTTAAGCTTCTTATGCGCTTATGCACTTGACTCTCGACTATACAAATTGTATGTGTGTTCTTTTCAAGCGTATTTGTCATTTGTCCCATCACTTTTGATCGATATTCAATGATGCCTTCGATGGCTGTTTACTTTTCTAGTTTTCCAAAAAAAAAAATGTATATATTTTTTCAATATCGAGAATATCCGACTATGGTCTTTTGTTGACATTGATTTGTTGTTGTTAGTGTTTATCGTTCTTCTGGCAGCCATCACTGTCGTTGTCACTTGCATTTTTCTTAAACTTTTTCTATTATAATCGAAATTCCAAATATAAAAATGATAAGAATATAGAATAATGCATAAAAAATTATGTTTTATTACGTTAGAGCATATTTTTACTTGAAAAGTTTATTTGTGCATATTTAAGAATATCAGCGCCAATGAATGTTGCTTTCGTTCTTCCTAACTTTTTTTGTCGCTTATGCGCTTCTAAATCATTCATCAGATTTAAATTAAATTTTCGGGAGTTTCTGTGCTCACACCAAATTTGCCACGCCCACCTATCACGTCCACAATTTGTGGAACTAAGTAGAAATATTCGATAATTTTGCTAATACTGTTCCTTAAAATATGAAATTTGGTATCTGTGTTGGTAATGTCACTGTCGACAACTTACCAAAAATGGGCGTGGTTGGGTCAATTCTACACATAAACTTATCTACGTAAAAAAAATTTGCACAAAAAAATTAACTGCTAACAAAATTGTATATTTCTGGTTTTCCTAATGTTTATGGCCTATTCATAATTTTTTTTTTCTAGATTATGCCCGACTTCATTCAGTCCAGTGACCCACTTCAGTTAATGTACATACATATAAGCAAGTGACATGAAAGCAATAGTTAATATTGGAGTGCTTTTGGGAATTAAGTTGATTTACTCTTTCTTATTGTGTTGGAAAAACTGTATACAAATGTATAAGGTGTGTGTGTAAGTGTGGGTGGTCATTTTTTTGGCAAGTTGCAAGTTGCGAGTCAAAAAGAAAGTTGACGAAGTTTTTCTAATTTAATGAGAATTTCCTCTAGTGTAAATGTCGAAAATTGAAGTTTTTGAGATACAAACTTTTTTTTGACATTGTCATTATGTCAAGGGTTTATATAAGTACGTAGATAAGTTACTTAATTCTTGTAGTTGAGTGAAAATTGTTGATTATAGAAAATAATTAAAAATAATATGAAATTTTTTAACATTGCGTTAAATTAAAAATTAGTGAAATTCAATTAAAATTAATAAAAGTTGCATACTTTTAGGCATGTACTTAATATCATTAGCTTGATTTTTTCCATTGAAACATTTGCATTCACATCGTTTTTATTTAATTTTTCCATTGCATATCTATCAGCGCTTTGACATCGCTCTCGTATCATTTGCTTATTAAGCAGCAAAATGTTGGAAATAGTTTCCCATTGAATCCTGTCGATATGCAATATAAACACGAATTTCAAATGAATGCTCTGAATTTCAAAACTATAATTAAATAAATCTGAAACATGTTCGCAAATTAGAAATAATTTAACTGCTGTGAATTGCAAATGTTTGCGAATATGTAAAATATCATTTGTAAAATAAAGTTTATGGAAAAAGTTTGCATACTTTTAGGCACGTTTTTAATTAACGTTTCTTTGTTTTTCATAAAAACAACTTAACTTTAATAATAAATATTATCGATATGTTTAGTTGGTATTAAACAATATTTTAAAAGCAGTATTAAAAGCATGAAAATATGCAACGGTATATAAAAAAGTTCATTTAATAAGAATATACGCCGTGAAGTCTGACAATTTTTGTTACCGGGAAGTGTAATTCATTTTGCAATCAGTAAGTAAATTAAAATATTTTTCGTGGAATTTTTAGAACTTTTAATTTTACTCGTTTTTGTGGTGCAATCAGCAACCGAAATACTAACAACCGCATTCACAAAAAAGCACATCCACGTATATTGAGCAAAAAAAATGATATGATTAAAAATAGTGACACTGGCAGTATGTAACCTTAAGCAGCTTTATGCTAAAATTCTCAGATATGGTTAAACTATTTTGTGGTCTTCGCTTTATTTTTCCATATAGTGAACATTATTTATTATTTTAATTTAAATTAAAACGCCTTAGAAGTCATGCACTTCAAGGGGATGGTGCATGTATTTCATAATTTGAAATTTAATGAACATTTCTAATTTAATAATATACGCGAATAACGAAGAGTATATTGAGTTTGTTCTTCTATCTGTCTGTCCGTCAGTTCCAGTGATAACAGTCCTATTTGAAGAGATATCGAGCTGAAATTCTGTATGAGACATTCTATTCTCCAAGTTCTAAAATGAGCAAGATCTGCCTAAAACTGCTCCTCCCTTCTACACAAACTTCATCTTTTTCTAAGAAAACAACAATTACAGTCTTCTCTGGATATAGAAAACTCGATTTAGTTGCTCAAAATGCATTTTGTGTATACAAATTCAAGTGATCATTAATCAGTTTAAATTCGCTGTTAAACACTTTAGTAGTAACTTCAAAGTACTCACAAAAAATAACGCCCACTTATAATGGGTTCGACATGTAGCACATACGAGTATTTAAAATGACGAGAGTTATTTGTGCTTAGGCAAAGCCGAAGATAATTCTCTAACTCGTTTTCTTCGGAGGAAAAGAAGATTATTGTGAATTTCAACACCAATAGAAAATTTATCGGGAATTCTCTTTGAAATCCTTCGCGCGGAATAAGCGCTCATAAATTAGGTTTTCCGTTGAAATTTTCGGTTGCTCGTAGTAAATATTTGAGATTTCTCTTGCGACAAGAAGCCAGTTAGTCAGCCAGCCAGCCAGCCAAAGTAAAACGAAAGCAGAAAAGTGCAACACTGTTCGGGGAATTTTACAAGTGCAACACTGTTCGGGGAATTTAAATGCGCATTGCGTAAAAGACGACGCCAAGTGTGGCTTTTGCTCAACCGCTTCTAAGTTGCAAGTTTTTTAAGTTTTATATTTTTCTTAAGAAAACTATTTTCCTATAAACTTTAAAGCGTTAACTATTCACAACTTTTTTTCGAAAGCTTTTGCTACATTTCTTTTAGAGGCAGAAAAGTTTTGCTCAATTTGGAAAAAAAAACTTTTAAGTGCCAATGAAAATTTAATTCTTAATTTCATTTAAAGTTTTTAGTTTTTTAATATTTACTTACTTCATAATTTGCTCCTTTTTACAATCAAAAAAGTTTTATTATCATTCCTAGCTTTAAGTATTGCTAAGGTTTTGTTTTTAGTAGGTATATTTTTAGTCAGTTAATTCATATTAAGAAACTTTTCATTCTTGCCGGCTTATTCTGGAAATTATAATTTGGATCATCACTTTACGTCCCGTCGTGAGCTGGAAGTTATAGTCATCATATAAAATATCAAACTTCTGAGTTACGGTGGTGGGCGTTAAATTGATCCAACCACGCCCTTTTGTCGTGAATTTCAATATTTGGTTTGGATTATTTCTAAAAATCACTAAAAATGGGCGTGGTGGATCAATTTAAAGCCTAATTCAACGAATTTTGGGCGTGTTAGGTGGGCGTGGCAAATTTTATGTTGCGTATTATTACTTTCTAGTTCATTCCCCATATATGTTTCTTATATAGCGCATCATGTTGACCTACATATATTGGTGGGCGTAAAGTTAAAAGATATAATTTTAAAAGTGGACAAATTTCGCAAATTGAGGGCGTAATTAGTGGGCTTGAGCTTTGCCTATAGTCAGACTCGGACCCTTAAGGTTATGTGTACCATATTTGAAATAAATCGGTTTAGTGGTTCTTAAGTTTATCCGGAACAACTGACCGGCAGACAGACAGACGTTGGACTATATATAATAGTATTATATTAAGTATGATTAATATTGTTCTGTTTTGCAGTATTAAAAAACGATTTTCTTCAGATTATACTCATCAAATTCCAACTGCAGGATGATTTAAATTGAAGTCGTCTTTAAAAGTAGAAGAGTTATTTTTTTAGCTATAGTATAGTAAATATGAAACTTAAAAATTTCAAGAATTTGACATTTTTATAGAACAAAGGTATCGTTGACCATGAATGCCAAACCAGCAATTCGAGGTAATTCTGCCTTACTAAGCTGAAGATTATCCATTTGCAGTTCCATTGAAGTTTGTATGTCATTTGAATTTTGTTTTAAATATTTTGAATCTAAACCGAATTTTGAACTTGAGTTAATTCTCAAGAAGGAATTTATATTTTGCTCAGATTTGCATAATTTAGCATAATTTTAGGTCCAAATGGTAAAAGAGTCAGCAAAATGCAGAATTAAATGCTGCCACTGCAGTTGAGTAGTAAAGAATTTTGTACATTTCCAAAGAAAAACTATTCGAAAAGCCACTTTGTATATTAAAAGACTTCTTCCGGAGTGTTCTACACATCGAAAAAAAAATCATGTGAAATTAACATTATTGATGTAAATATTGTCAGTTACAAGTTATGTCAGAACATATTCAGTCGCTTTTTAGTAATATAAAGTGTTGGGCCAATAGGACGAAATGTTTATTTAACACTTTTTGTGGTATTGATTTTCGCTAATTCCTTGACAAATTTTCTTAATAAGTGTTAATTTGATACCATAACATGTTAAATTAACATTAATTGTAATGTTTAATTAAGATTTTTAATGAATTTGACACTAAATCATGTTAAATTATCAGATCCTTAAAGCAAAATTTATAAATTGTCTGAATTGAAGATTACAAATTCATGTTAAAATGCAACTGCATCATGTTAAATTAACATACAAACTGTCATGTAATTTTAACACTTAAAATGTTAAATTTTCCATAGAAATAACATTTTTATAAATGTAACAATTCTAGTGTTGAAAATATTTGAGTGAAAATTCTCTCTTTGTGCAGATTCGCTGCTTAATGAAACAAGGAAACTTCCAGACTTTTGCCAATTAAATGCACAAACTTAATAATAAAATGCAAATTTTAACATTTTACCTTAAACAAATCTCCACCCGCACTCTTCACGTAAGAAACTTACAAAGCACACAAGCACAAGCGGAAAGGAAAGCGAGAAACGAGAAACGAGTTCCGGAAATGGCAGAAGCGAAATGCGCGCTTGGCAAATTACACGCAGAACAGCGCTAATTAAAGGAGCTGCATTGCATCAAGTCAACACGTGCGTTAGAGTGGTTTTGAGATTAATAGTGGGTTAAATTGTAATGGTTGTCTCTTGAAGAGATACCCACTTAGGCTAAGAGCCCTTAGTGATGCCATGCGGTATAAGTGTCATACCGCTAACTGAACCATCCTGTATTGTTTATAAAATGAAGAATATTATTATATTATATCTGCTAGTCCAAGAAGAAATGCTTTCACAGATGAGTATAAGGTTTGTTAACCAATGCAGGGCATGTACATCGAAGATGTGTTATAGTCTCCTCCTCCTCCTCATCTCTACAGCTTCTACAGAAGTCATTTCAGAAAATATTGAGTATTCTTGCATGAGTACCTACGATACAATTTCCTGTAAGAACGCCTACTATAGTACTAATTTCAGACCTATTTAAAAAAATTAGAACGATTGGGCGCATTAGATTCAGCTGTGGCCATATAATACGCGAAATGTTTCATGTAACTGGAGTTAGTTTCCTTAACACAAATTTCCTGGATGAGGAGTTTACATGTTGATAGAGGAATGCCATATTTGTTTATATTTCCGCTTAAAACACACTACAGTGATCAGATAGCCTAAATGAAATATTAATGTTTAGGCTTTCAGAGTGGACTCCACCACCTACTCTTTGTTAAACTATGAAGAATAAAAAAGCTTAAAAATTATTAAAAGTATCAACCATTCCAAAATCACTCTAATGTGTGTTCTTTTGTGTTGAGTGCTTGAATGTGTTTGACTAGCTTCCAACTATTTTGTTGTCGTGGCGCTAAATTGAGCGAAATCAAGCATCAAGCGATAGCGTGAAAATTTATTTGGTTGCGGAAATTTTATTCAGAGCGTTAAGCGAAAGCTTTGTTTGCCAAACATTCGAAAGATTCTCGTTTTCGTCTTCTTCGTCTTCTTCTTCTTCTTCTTTTTTGCATAAATGAATTGAGATGTAGTCAGAAGTCATGCGCAATTAATGAAGTGTGAATAAGTGTGAGTGTGCTAGTATGGTGTGTGTGTGTACATTTGAAAATAACTTTTCAAATTAAGTTTTTCTGCTGATAACTTCAAGTGAAAGTGTAAACATTTAAAACGCAAGCAATAAAATAAACATTTTATTATAGAAGCCTACTTTCAGGAGTAAATTACATTCATTTAAATTCATCGCTCAATTTTGTTATAAATTTGGGTAATGCATTTTTAAATGGACAATTAATTGCATTTAAATTGTTTATATTAATTCAAAAGTGTTTATTAAATTAGTTATAAATATCAAAATAATTTATGTAATACTTGTCGTATGAGTAACACGTAATTTCATAAATTCCACATAATTTGTTTATTAAATTTACTGGTGTCCAATATAACATGCATCAACTCATACCCACACACAGTAAGCTACAAACGTGCATAACCATAATTCACACATGCACACAATCGCAGGATGCAGGAAACTGACATTGTTTGAAATTTGTTCATAAGTCGGATAATGAGTTTTTCGTTGGAATTTAAAAACAATAAATAAATTACATAAGAGAATATTAGAGGATTTTAAGCATCAAAGGTAACCAAAGATATCAGCAAATGCCAAAAGCTTGTGTTAATTTATTCACAGATAATCTCGTACCATAAAATTGGCTTGTTAAAAATTTCCAATAGAAAAACCGTACATGACTTGAATACAAAAATACCTTATTTAAAGTATATAAAGTACACTTACAGAATAAGTTTTTCAATGAAAAGGTGCAAACAAAGGTGCAAGGATCGAGACATCATGTGTCGTACAAAAAGTCTAAAATAAGTGAAAGTGGAGCAATTAAAAATGGGCTTTAAGAAAGGAGCCAAAGTAAAAGAATCTCTGCAATGATGATGTAAAGAGTGAATACGAATGAGAAGTCATTTTAGAAAATTGAATTAGTGATAAAATAATGTTAAAAGTAAAGAACACGATGTTAGTAAAATGTACAAGAAGCACGTAAATAATTCTGATAAGAATGGTGAAACAAATTATTAATTAAATAAGGAATATCTCAAGTAACATAAGTTAATAATAAATGTAGATTTGGGAAATAGAAAATTAAGGAATAAAAGATTGGTGCAAGAATATAGAAATGGAATTTAAAAAAAAACTGAAGGTTCCACTAAAAGTGCCAAAAGGTGCCTTAAGTAATAAAATATTAAGTGTGTATATGTGTATGTATATTCAAAAAGGATAAATCAAATGTAAACGATGAAATTTCTAGGGTTTGAAAGGGATTAAAGAAAAGTACAAATAATTTAATGGCCTATAATAAAAGGTTGTATAAGTTTCAAAATACAAGTTTAAATAATAGTGTATGTTCGATAGCTTTACAAGTATTACCTGTACTCACCAAATCCTCCAATTGAAAACCAGTATACTTCCTTGTATTCCCAATAAGTCTCTTTATTTCATCCTTCTAACAACAAAACTAAATTCATCTAAACATAAAACACAAATCAGCAGTTCATATTAAGAAACAAGTACTCCTCGAACAGTTCACTTAAAAATTTATACAAAACAAAGACTTGAGATAGTTTTTAATGGAATGTGAAGAAATGAAAGTTTGTTCAAAATATTTAAAAAAAATAATCAGAACAACGTTTTTTCTACTTAAGTTGAATTTATTATTTGAGACATGGTTGAACAATAAGGTTAGGAAGGTGAAATGAGAATACAAATTGAGCGAACTCACCTCGATTTCTGATCTATTTTTCCGACTTATTTTGAAGCTTGGTTTTCTTGATTTTTGACAGCAAACTACGTTGTTGTTATTAAATATTTAATGTTTTTGTAGCAACCATAGCAACTGTACATAAAGAGAGAACTAATATCGAGGTGGAGAGGGAGAATTTTCTACTTTCCTCTCCTAATATTTATTATTATGGTGTAATTTGAAATTTCTATTTTCCATTTTTGCATTTCAAGTCCAAGCAAAACGCAAACTCGTTGACATTTTTGTGCAGCTTCTTGTAAAAAGTTTTCTCAGCTCTGAGCTATTAGGCAGTGTGCCAAGTTCGGCGAGCGATTGTTTTACATTCAACTTTTACGCTTGAGGGGATTTTTTTCTTCGTTTATTGTTTGTCATAAGTTAGCCAAGTTATATGCCAGCGAGCTGTCCACACGGAAACGGAAATGCAAACAGTTTGCAGGCACTTTGAATAGTAAACGCAAGAAAGTATTGAATATGAAAGTTATTTGGACGTGTATATCAAACTTTGTAGTAAATAATAAGCCAAGCGTGAATGAATTGGCCTTGAAAATGTATACAAAGTTTTGTTTTTGTAAAAGTTGTTTTGCTACAAAAAAGTTCGCTTTTGCATATGATTTTTGTTATTTTTTGAAATTACTCGTATGTTAAAATAATTAAATTTCAAAACTTTTACAAACACTATCGAATTTTTAGTTTGTTAACACAGACACAATGTTTGCATACATTTGGGTGCGCTAAAATTAAACTTGAAACTCGTGTGGCTAAACTTTTCTGTTTTGTGTTGATTTAATTTTTGATTTTTTATATAGAATAGAACGATGCTCAGTTATTTTTACAATTAAGCACACATTTTTGGTTCTTATAAAATACATACGAAATGTTAGGCAAACTAATGAGAGCATACTTTTAGGTGCTTTTAAAAAAGTAAACAGCCACGCTGCATTTAGCTTAACTTCGGCTTGTTTTGAATTTATGAAAGCGGTTGCTGGCTTAATAGTAAAATATGTTTAAACTTGTTTAATTTAATCATAATATCGGAATCGAAATCACCGGAAGCTATTTTATAGTCACTCGTAAATGCCGAAGATTGTTAGCATACTTTTCGGTAGTTAATAATATTTTAAAAATAATATTTTGTGGTGTATTCACGAATATATATTCATACATATATATTTAAACAAACATAAACACATATTCGTTTGTATATATGTAACTAAAATTGTAAGACTTTGTTGCAAACATAAAATAAACTCAAGTGCGCAGCATAGCATTAATATTAATATATGTACGTTCAAATGTACATATAACATAGGCATGTGTACACACATACATATGGTACTGCGCACACAAGTAATATGAAGCCATTTGAGCAGGCCAGGACAGTGTGGACACGTAGACTGCATTTTCGCCGCTCAAAGATTGAGCGTATGCATGAATGCACCAGCTTTCCCTCTCTTAGTGGCATAAGTTTAGCCTAAGAACATTTCAAGCATTCTAAAAACAACCGTACAACACTTCATTACTTGATGGCTCTGGATTTTAAAGCTGAAGTTTCTAAATTTTAAACTATTGCAATTCTTATGATCTTTTGTTTTTCAAGCAACATCTTAAATACCCAACAAAATTCGCAATTTCTCTCTGTCACAAACTTCTGCCCCAGCATAATATGCTTCACGGAGTGGTGCATAAAAAACTTAATCGACACAACTCATCAATCAAGCAGGAAAGAAAAACCTTTTTGCAACAACTTTGGACTTTACCTATGCTTTCACAACAACTCCAACAACGGCTACAACAACAATGACGACAATTGAAAGCAAACAACAACAACAAACAAATACAAAACACTTTGCGCACTTTAGTGCCAGCTGCAATTAACAATACACTAAACTCTCTTCTGCTCGAGTCACTCCATTGTTTGGACGGGGCTGCCAACTGTCGATGTAAACAAAAACTTCGTTACAAAAAGTTAAGAAACTAATAAAAGAGAATTATAACCCTTGCATAAAATGTTAAACAAAATTCGCGGAAATTTTCTCACTTTTAGAGAGGTTTTGAATATGAAAAAATAAAAGAAGACTTACCCCAATTTGTACGCATGGTCGGCTTTTTTAATTTATGTGAGTAATGTGTAATTTTCTTCTTCTACAATTTTTTATTTGCTGTAATTGTTGCTGGAATTTTATTATTGTTGATACTCTTCCGGTTTGGTGGTTAAGCTGGAATTTGTAATGCAATTAGATAGAAATTTTACGCTTCGTCGTTGACCACATCGAAAGTTTCCTTCACAGGCCACTCGAGTAACTCGGAATATTTAGAATCTGCTTGAGTGAATTTCCAATCAAAATGATTCAAATTTAAATAAAGTATTTGACATATTAGATTAAACGATAAACGAGCTTATGAATAATTACAAATAAATGTTGGAATTAAATTCAACAAATGAGTTTAACAAAATTTTTGAATATTTTCCGAATGGAAAAGTCAAATTTAGCTTTACGAGTTAATTTAATAGCTTACCAATGCTGAGTTCAAAATGCCACAAATGCTGTTTTTAATATAAACGTTCGCAACACGCTTTAATTAACTGATTGCGGCAATACTTATTTGAAATATGTAATTTGATATTAATTTCGCTTCTCGCATAAATATTTGCGGCATCGACTGATTTTGGCCGGCTGTTTTGTATTCACTTCATTAAATTCTTGGTCAAATGTTTACGCACAAATATGTATGTATGTCGATAAAAACCGTTGATATTTGGTAATTTGAGAAGGCAATAAATGGAAATATATCAATAATTCACAAAATACAATATTGTGGCAATAAAAGTTTTGATTTGACCATAAATTCGGGCAAATTAAAGGTTTGACATAAAATGTCAAATTGAATTGAATTCATTTTTATATTTTAATCAATGTTGAAAAGCTTTAAGTCTAGAAAGTCCTTACTCTAAAAAGCTTTAAGCTTGATTAATATTGAAACTAATTGGCAAAAACTAAACTTTAAGAACCTTAAGCTTTTTCAAACCGTATTTTGCACTGCATCTTCAAAAAACAGAAACAAAAGCTTAGTTATTGAGAAAGCTTAAAAATTTGAATTATTCTAAAAATAAAAATTAGCACTACATCAGAGTTTAAACTTGAATGTGTATTTCTGTGTGTGGGTGTCTTGGTATGGTAGCAAATATTAGCTTAAAATGTTTAACTCAAGTGATGAGATTGATACAGGCTTACATTTTACTGCGCTGTAATGTTGATGCTGTGCTTTTTAGCTTAATTGAGAATGGGCAAAATGTGGAAAAAAAGTCGAGCAATAAATAAAACGACGTAAAAACATGAAAAACAAATTTTAATCGTTTTAATTCGAACTCATATCTTGACCAATTGTGCGAACTTCTTAAGAAATTCCAAATAATTCGAACTGTTTTACCTTTCAATAAATTTTCACTTAAAAATAAATTGTTTGCTGAGTTCTGTCATTGCTTATAAGCTTCGGAAAGAAAAAAAAGCATTGCGCCTTAGTATGACAGCCTTTAAACTCTCATCTCTGACGCATTGACCTCGGTCCTATAACTCGCAGGCAACAATGTTTTTTTTAAATTGAAATATATTTTTTTCTGAACAGATGCTTGAGTGTAAAACTTTTTTTTTTATTTTCAATTAACGCTGTTAATTGTACTGATTAACAATTATTTGTATTAAATAACTGTATTGATTGAATATTTTCCAGAATATTTCGTTCTGTGTACTTTAATTATTTCTATAATTCTCTGATATTTGCAAAGAAATACTAGAAGTCACTTTCTGATCTCTAGGTTAAATCTTTGAATTTTTTACTGAGAAGTTTTAATTAAATATACAAATATACAAAAGGCATCTAGTGCAAATGAATAACATAATAACATTACACCAAAACACGTACATACATATGTTTATATGTATATTTCACTCGTATAAACTTGCCATATTTCATGCTGAAACATTCACTAAAACCATATTTGAAATACTATAATAAATGTCATGGCAGCAAACAGAAGCGAAACCTTACTAACTCAATTTACAGTTTCATTACTATGTACGCCATTTAATATGCGCAATACTAATAAAATTACAACGCACACAGTCACATGTGCACTGATTGAATTATTTGAGCCCGAATGCCAATTTCGATGAAACCCAAAATTTGTGTGTGTACTCAAAATATGTAAATTCAACAATAAACAAACATTTCAAAATGACGCTTAAAAGTGGCTAGAGCTTTTAAGCTTGCTAAACTAAATGAAAGTTCCAGCATTTGAAATTATTGTGTATTTGTTATTTGTAAAATAAAGTTTTAATAGCCTAACAAGTTGATTAAATTATTTATAGTTTTTAGCAATTTCATTTATTTATCATTATTTAATTGGATTTCAAATATATTAAATACATACTCAAATAGTATCGATTGAATCTCACTCATACACATCGACAAACTAAAATTCACACTAATTCCAACGCTAATAAACCACTCAAAATTAAACTTTGACCATTGGCTAAATGATAGTTTAAATACCATGAAAAAATATTTGCTTTAAATAGGAAAACATATCGACAATATAATTTATTTAAATATTTATTTGTTGTATTTTAAACTATAATTTATTTATAAATGCGCCAATAAATTACTTGAGTTCCCTTACAAATTGCCACGATCAATATTCATTAACTGAAATAATGAGACAAGTCTTGAAACTACTTAAAGAACCCAACCACTCTGTTGACATTTGAAAACCAATTATAAAATTATTGCTGCTGTTTCGCTGCCATTGCGCCCAACCTCTGGCAGCGTAAAATGGTTTTTAGGCAGACTCCTCGCTTGCAGACTTGCGTTGAGTGCCGTGACGGCAAAAGTTTTGCAATTATTTTTGCACTTTAAATCGTGAAATTATGCCACAGACACAATTTGTGGCAAGGCAAGACATCAAAGTGCGTTGTATACTCAAAAAAAAAAACAAAAACGACCGAGCTGCGGCGCACTGTAAATGACATATCACAGTGACAGTGTTTAATGGAAAGGGCGTGGATGTGTACGAGTAGTATCCAGCATGCCACTGTGACGCTCGACAGTGAAAACCAAACAAGACCAATAAAAAATTCAGTTTAACGTTTATGATGGTAATAACGAAATGAATTTGCCCACTGAAATTGTTTTACAACTCATTTATGATCGACATAAAGTCATTAGTTTGGTCTAGCAAAAATACAAAAAGCTCTTTACAAACGCAAATTAAAGAAAAAATTTCCGATGCGACACTTGCAATTATTCTTCTATAGAATAAGTTAAGAATTTGGGCCATCATACGCTGAGTTTGACATTATATGAAAGAAGATACAATTTTGCACCATTATCCCAAAGATATATTCCCAAAGAGTAAAAGGTTCTTCTGCTATGCATTGTCAAAGTTTAGTTTTATTCTTGACATTCGCTCATTAATTTTATTATTCTGTTAAACAACAAACAAAACAACAATATTGGAAGGAGTTTTTGTTGTTATAATTTTCACTGTTTTCGTTCATCCTATCCTACAAAGAACAAAGGGCTCTAGTCAATGTCGATTCAAAATTCGATTACAGAGAACATGCAGTCTCCATGCCAAACTGTCAATGTTGACTGACTGGTTTTATAAGCTTTGAAGGTAACGAGGTGGAGGATGAACTAGCAGAAACTGGCTCCATATTCCAAACGATATCTCCATAACCATTCTGTGGTATAAACTGGTCTTCCAGCTACGTCTATCATAGAAAAGCAGTTCATAGAAGAATGCAAACTAAATTGGACCAACTCCGTAGGTCTTCGTCAAGCAAAGCTACTTGTGAGTTTAAGTGCCTCACAAGATGGAATCAGGCTAAGCAGATCCAAACTAAGACGAATAGCTCACACTGGTTAAAATATCACCTTCATATAATGGGTCTATTCTCCGACACGGAATGCAGACTGTGCCTAGAAGAAACGAAACATCTATGCATATCTTATGCGAGTGTCCGGCAATGGTTAGACTTCGTCTTAAATACTCTCAGTATGGTTTTTTAACACCAGCTTCAATCATCAAAGGCTCGACAAGGTCTATTCTAACATTCATAAAGAAGGTAGAAAATATTTACAACAATTATTTTTAAATAATATTTAATATTTTATGTAGTCAGTTAACAATGTTTAACAAGAATTTAAATACAATATACAAAGAACGTAGCACCCATACATTTCTAATTGCTTACACATTCATTTTTTCGTATATGAATCAACTGAAATTTAGCTCGAAGTAAACTTTTATCCCTGCTTCTATTTCTATTTTTTAATGTTTTCGGTTGCTCAGCAACGCTTTATTAGATTGTATCAGATCCTTGGAAGCAAATAGCAAAAAGCTTCGATGTAGCAGAAGACGTGAAAATTTGCTGACGGCAAAAACTTGTAATTTGCGTCTATTTCATTGCGTGAATGTGTTGACAAATTGCAAGTATTTGTGTTAGTCGCAATCTACAAAAAAATTACAACGAAAGCAAAGCGAGTAAAATGATTTTTCACAAGACAGCAGCGATTTTTTATGTTGTACACAGAACGAAGTATTGTGGAAAATTTATTTTTTTGTTTAAACAGTTCATTCATAATTTAAAATGAAATTTAATTTGTTGCACGTAACGTATGAGTAACATTTAATACACCTTTACTTGTGGTAAACTTTATACGATTTATGCTTAATTTAAGTTACAATTAAGACAAGAATAAAGTTAAACGAACCATTCAAGAGCCTCACAAAGGAAAAGATTTAACTGCTTTATTCACTTTGCATTTTTGATTAAAGTGTATTTTGTACTCTGCGGAAGATTTCGTTTAAAAGCGAAAAGATGATTTAAAAGTCCGCTATTACTTACGCACTTACGCACACATACACCACAATTTGTGCTTCAGGCTTTTAGAACATTTTTGTACTATGAGATAAAAGCAAATGTAAGATGGCAAACATTTCTGCAACATAACTAACATTTGTAGTACTTTTACACTCGCACATAACATATCATTGTAAGTTTATTGCTTTTGAGCGTTGTTATTGTCGTCGTCATCTTCATCGTCGTCGTCGACAACACATGCTGCTGACATTTGTCGCAAATATAGGCGTAGCATCAGCTGCAGCTTGTAAGGGTATTAGGTTTTCTGTGCATGCCACGTTCATCTGTTCAAGAATGTCTTCGCACTTTTGTTATTTATTTGTGTGTAAATGTATTTATGATGTGTAAAAATGCATTAAAAAAATCAAAAAGTAAATCTTTTCAATTTCTTAACCTTTTTTTATAGGTTTAAGCTTAAGCACGTACAAAGTTAAGCTTTAAAGTATTTCAAGATGTCCCTTAAAGTTTTCACCCAAGAAATGTTTAAGGACAGTCAAATTTTGTATTTTTGTCTATGGTAAAAATGTGGGAGAAGTAAAACGAACTATAAAAAATATTAAAATTGCATATTGAAAAAAAAAACTGACATTATTTTACTGCAAGATATAAAAACTTTCTCATGAATCTTTAACTTTCTTGTAGCAAAAATCGTTTATCGAAATTCTGTCTATTATGTTGACATGTTGTGTTTGCTTGCATCGAGACCTTCCCCCTAGGCAAAACGACCGCAAAATGCTCCTTCAAAGGCTTGCATGCTATGCGGTTACTTTGTGTGTGTGGGAGTGTGTGTATGTATATGAGTGTTTGCGGTAGTTTTTCCATGTATTTTTTTATATTGATAATGCTCAACAAATGTTAAATTTCATATCTATTGTTAAATATTGTCTCAGAGGATGATTACCGAAGGCAATTGCAATAGTGGACTTTTTTTATATTGTAATTATCCTGATCTAGCCGTTAGCTAGGATAACGTCAAAAAAAATAAAAAAAATAATAAAGCAAATATGAATTTAAAATATGGAGATAAGTAAAAACAATTTTAATACACGCACACTAAAAAGAAATGAAAAAAAATAACAAACGTGTTCATAATAAATGCTCCGGCTGTCAACTCTCTGCTCAATTGGCTTTATTTATCCATCCACTTGTGGCGCAATTTTTTTTCTTGTTTATTTTTGTGAGCTTTTACAGGACAACACGCTCGTTTACGATCGAGGTTACATGTGGGACGACATGCCTGGCCATTTAAAAAAGCAAGAATGCAGTACAAAAAAAACACAAAAATGTGAAATGAAGCGAAAGTTGTAAAATGAAGAGGTTTAAAAAAAATAAAATGAAACATGTGTGGCAGTATAAAAAAATCGGTATTTGCATATGACAACAGCAATTTCGAGTGTTTTGTTGGAGTACGCGGGCACATTGCACAACAAAATTTTACACTGCGAAAAAAATGTGAAAATTTCATGCTTAACTTCGCTGTACTTTTTGGGTTAAAAGAAACCCAATCTGGAATACCAATTGGTAAATTTTTATAAATTGTCTGCTAGCATACAGAAATCATAAACTTAAAAATCAGATATATGTGCATTTAGATTAGGTTGAACTGGTTGATCGCTGCCCACATAGACCTATTATTTCCCTAGCGATACCAGGTTGAGATCTTCTTTGACTATTTTTAAGTAGAGTTGATGTCATTCAGTATGCGAGAACGATTGGCAAACTTTAAACGAGCAATTGTTCAAACTTAGATGCTAAGTTTGGCCTTAAAAACATTTGGTAACAAAATAAAAATGTTTGCATAAAATTAAAACAAATCATTTTAATGTATGTCAAAAATATTTTTATGTTAAATCAACAATAGTAAAATTTGCCACAAAATGAAGCGTATGCCTAAATCTCTCGCTGGCACTGAATAATGCCGATATTCGGTTGATCTTTAGAAAAAATGTAAAAACAGAAACTGGTAACAGTTGATACTGGTTCAGATGAATATTTAGGAACAAATGTGAAGTGTACTTTACGCCAAAAGGTGTCTCAGTAAAGATAAGAGAAATATTTTCCCATTTTAAATAAGCTGATATATTAATACAATACATAAATTTAAAATTATATGTTTATTGAGAAATTTACAAAAATATGCATAGTTTTCAAAAAAATGCAAAATTATTTATTATCATGATTGAACGTAATTTAAAAGCGAATTTCATGATTCGAAAGATATCTCAACCACTTCACTTTTGAGCTGCACAGTAAAAACAAATATTTGCTTGGAGTTCCTTTCCATTCTACTCATCACAATTCATTTGCTCAAAGTATCTGCAAAGAAGAAAGATTTCTAAAACTATTTTTCTAATTTTATGAGTGGATCAAATTTACCCACAAATATAACATATTTTTAAAGTATAATTTAAAGAGTGCAGAAGTCTCAACTTATTGGAACAATATTACAAATGAGTAATACATCGAGTGATAACTGCCAAAATAATCTAGTCGAAAATATGGAAATATAACTGGTGAATTTTCTAAAAATTATTTTCACTTTTAGCAGACCGGAAGTAACCATTTGCGCTACTCTGATGTTACTCAAGACTGTACTGAGGAAGTTGATTTACTGATATTATTGATGTCAACTTATATAAAAACTTTTCGGTTTTTTGTAGCATATTGCTTCAAGAAAAAATTTCTAAACAACAAACGTCAAAGTTGAAATTTATTACAGACCCCGAAGCTAGTCGATAAATTCGAGATATAAACTGCGGTAACAAATCAAAACTGATGAAACCAAATTTGTTTCCTTTTCTTCCGTTTTTGCATTGACAAAGTTCATACGAGTACATAACAAAATAAAAAGTGCACACATATGCAAGAAAACATACGAAAAATAAAACTTTCGTTAACAAAAATTCGCATAGGCCAAGCAACCAAAAATTAGAACAAGCTAAAAATGCAAAAAAAAAACAAATAACTCATATTTGCAATTTGTCATTGACTTGGTTTATTACACTTTTCCCGTTTATTTTTCTTTTACAGTATTATAATCAAAGTGGCAACAAACTATGACAGTCAAGCAGTAAATAAATTTCCTGAGAAAGTCACAAAACAAATGCAACAACAAAATATTACACTGAAAAGGTGTGATTTGTCTGACAAGTTGACAATGGAACTGAAACTACGCAAAATTTCACATGAAAAGCTTATTTGGTGTTACTCATACGCACCGTTTGCCACAAACCATAGGAAATCGGCTAAGAGTGCAACCGAGTTCATATGAAAAACCACTTAAGGTTTTCAATCCTGCAGTATATCAGACGAAAATATAAAGTGGCAAAGGTTATAAAAGGGCGTACAAAAGAAAATGGATATAAAAACGATTTTTTTCCTGCTGGCATTCACGCTTGAATGATTTCAAAGAATCTCTTTGAATGTATAAACAATTGTGCTAGTGCACACAAGCGTTTCAATTTTAGAGACGAATTATGTATGGTAACGAATTATAACATCATCATAGCATAATCATATTATATCATATATCATATGTATATCAAATATCATATCATTTAATAGAAAACTCAAACTTTAAGAATTAATACTCATACATTTAGAATTTGACACACCGGCCAATTACGCCCATAAATTGTACAAGTAAGTAAATAATATTCAGTGGCAACAAAAAGGCGCGAAGGTGCTAGTTGGATTCTTAATGAATCACCACTTCAACCAAACAAACAACCAATATTCAATTATTTCGCTAATATTTCCCCTAAAAGCGAATTTCGGAAACTTATTTGGTATGGTCACTCTTGACAACTTCGATCAATTTGCGCCCTCCATCATAATTCAGGAACTTGATGCGCTATATATGGAACATATGTACAGATGAGTCTGGAAGTAATAATAATAATTTACACGTTTACCAATTACTTCCACAATTAAAGAAAATAAGTGAAAAATTAGATCATATCGCTTAAATTGTTCTTGTAAATTTTTAATTTGGTGTCTAAGTTGATATAGCAGGATCGTCAGAGACCTGCAAAAGTAGTGACGACCGAATGCACTGGACGTACTGAATGAACTGGATTAAAGTTCGTCCTCATGGGTTGGATGACTCTAAGACTGGATGTATTAAATGAACTGAATAAAATAGATGTAAATATTGAATGAATTGAATAGACTTGAGGACATTCATACTGAATGAACTGATTAAAATTGAACTGAATAAATTGTATGTACATGATGGACTAAAAGTATTGATTGAACGGTATAGATTAGAAGAACTGGATAAAAAAATGTAATATATAATAAATTAGATGAACTTCAAGGACTGGAAGAACGAAATGATCAGAATAGATGAACTAAATATATGAACTTCTTGTACTAGATGTGCTGCTAAGACTGGGTGAACTGGAAGAACTAAATTGAATGGATTGAATAAAGAGACAACATGGACTCAGCGGATTGGATGGGCTGTATAAACTCGCGCAAAATTAATCGGAGGAGATGAGTTGGCCCAAATTATGTTACATATACTAAAATTTTCGACTTTAGCAGAAGTGTCATTTAAAATTATTTTTTTCAAACTGATCTCAAAAAAATAAAGATTAACAGATATTTCTTTATAATTGTGGAGTTATAAAACTGAATAATTAGATCAATTTCCGAGTGTATGTGCATCATGTCTAAACGTCGACAACGATTTTTGATAAATTGATATATTATACAAGGTGGCGCAAAAGAAATCACCCTATTGGAAGATGCTCTCATTTTTGCAAATGGCCACCAATGTCAAATCTGTTCTGACATTTGTGGACTAGACAGATACAGAATACAAGTGAATAAGTCATGGAGCGATACACTCCCCAAGAACGCGGAATAATTGTGTCTATTTTTTTGCGTAACAATTCGTCTGTGGTGTTGGCAAAAATCATAATGAGCGATGAGGCTCATTTTCACCTCAGCGGGTACGTGAACAAGCAAAATTATCGCTTCTGGGGAACCGAAAATCCGCGAGTGATGCACGAGAAACCATTACACCCGCTCAAAGTGACTGCGTGGTGCGCTGTTCACGCTGGAGGAGTCATCGGGCCGAACGCCGCGGGTCAAACGACAACAGTGGACGGTGCGCGCTATAGGGCAATGTTGACCGAGTTTTTTCTGCCCGAACTGGACGAATTAGGACTGGTGGACATGTGGTTCCAACAGGATGGAGCAACAGCACCCACTGCACGAGCCACAACCGACATTCTGAAGGCCGCGTTTCCGGGTCGCTTAATTTCGCGTTTTGGCGATTTGCACTGTCCCGCCAGATCGCCCGATTTAACGGTCACGGACTTCTTTTTTTGGGGTTTTTTGAAGTCTCGTGTTTACATCAACAAGCCTGAGACCTTGGAAGCCCTCAAGGAAAATATCCGACACGAATGCGAGAATTTATCGCCCGAAACTCTCGCCGAAGTGATGGAAAATGCCATAAAACGAGCCCGTATGGCAATCAATTGTGACGGCGCCCATTTATCCGATATCATCTTCTCGACTTAACACAATTAATTCTAAAGGTCTAAATAAACATAATCAAAAAACAGAATCGAAGTTTTTTATTTAGAAAAAAAATAAGAGCCAAACAACATCGGATGACTTCTTTTGCGCCACCTTGTATAAAGAAATAAATTTAAATAAACTAATGAAAGGTATTAGTTTAACGATGTCCACTTTTTATAATTTACGATTTACTTACATTACGTATCGACTTAATTTTTTTATTTAAAACAAAATAAAACCTTAAATAAGTTGATTATTTTCTATTTGCAGAAAGAAATTTCAGCGCCAACGCTATTCTACACGCTCGCTCAGTAATGGAATTAAGTAGAAAGTAAAAAATGGAAATACAAAATAAATAAAAATCAAAATTTGTTCCCAGCAGACAGAAGTAAGTCAGACATCCACACACGGCATATAATCGCATAACACAGACTGTATCAAACAACAACAACAAGAACAACAACAACAGACACAATAGTCATGCACGATTCATTGTTATACAAGACCGTTAGCTATACAACAACAGCAAGACCGATGGCCAGCTCAAGTTCAGCGCCGGTGTTGGTGTTGCCACCACTCAATGATACATGGACGCTGTGGGATTTAGCGGCAGCAACACTGGCGACAGTGTCAACGACGACCGCCTCCATATTCACAGCCCAGTTGGATGATTATGTTGACAGTGACGGCAGCAGGGTGGGCAGAAATAAAACCACATTGGAGCAATTGCTAAATGCCACAAATGCGACGCTCGCTACACTTGCCGCTGCCGCAGACACAGTCGCCAGTGAAGCTTCATCGTCGCTTTTGGCAACAGTCGCCTCGTACTCATCGTACTCATCGACCGAAACGCCCTATGTGCCGTATGGCATGCGACCGGAAACGTATATAGTGCCAGTGCTCTTTGCTTGCATTTTCATTGTGGGCGTGCTGGGCAATGGTACGCTGATCGTTGTCTTCTTGAGCGTGCGACAAATGCGGAATGTACCCAATACGTAAGTATTTGCTATTTGGCATTTGTTGGTTTCAGTTCGGCAGCGTCAATTTTCGCGTTTTCTAAGGTTTTTACGAGTTTGTCGTATGGGTTGTACGTGGCGTATGATGAACGTGTAATTGGAAAAAGTCGCATAACTTCTAAACGCTTTGGGCGATTGTGTTGGCATTTGATTTGAGCGTGACGTTTAAATTAGGCATTCGTTAGAGCAATAATATAAAAACTATTGATTTTTTAAACTACTTTTTGTTGTACTTTTACATATTTCGAGAAACAAATTTTCTTGTTCTATATTTTTAAGATATTGAAGCACATTTTTATGTTTTAAATATGAATTCTCTTTTGTTTAAAATTTGCTTTAAGCGTGCTCAGTGGTCAAACGAACTTAACCCGTTGAGTTGTTGACCTCCACTGCATATGATGAACTAATTTGTACAAAAAGTTTAATACAGTCATTATTCGATTCATTGGAAATTTAAACAAAAAGTTTTAAACTTATTAATATAATTTTAAAATATTCGCTTGTATCTGTCAAAAATAAAGTTCATATTATTTATATAATAATGTACACAACTATTTAATTTACTTAATGAAGCCTTGATGGTTGTTTTGATTTATGTCATACGATGTCATGTGCGCTGCACCTAAAGTGTGACGTTTGTTGTTTGTTTGTGTTTCGGATATTTGTGTTGGTATATTTTTTGACATTTGGATGCTTGAAGTGGTGACGTGTTGCAATTCAAACACCAAAATGTCAAAACAAATACCAACACATGTACCGGAAATACATGTACTCACCTTGATTTATTTGTGGAATTTGGCATCTATATCAAAACTCATGTTTTAATTGTGAATGTATGCGTACAGTGTACTTGTGGTGTAGTAATAACATAGTAATGCATGGCGTAATGTGTGTAGTAATCTTTACTACTGAAAGGAATTTCATGAACTTAAAAATCAAAACTATGAGCATATAACAAACACTAAAAATATAAATAAAAGTGCAAAAAATGCTCTGAAACATTTAAAACATGCACTTTTTTCATCCAAAGCTGAGGTCTATCCCAAAAATTTTTCGACGATACTGGAAGATAATTAAAAGTGGATATAATTGTTTTTAAAAATATGCATATTTAAAAATCGAATTCGATTTAAAAGGAAATTTCGTTATATCGTAGGTAAAGAAAAATAAACTACTTAACTTCTGAGATGTCCAGTAAAAAACATTCATTTGCATGGAATTTCTTTATATAGTCATTACTTTTAGCATTACATGGTAAACTATGTTTTAACATACATTACATTTCTAGGAAATCGTAATGTTAAACGTCATGTGTTCTAAATGTTTGGTCTTAAATGCACATACATTTCCACATACTCGTATATTGCGATACATTACCTTTCCCTGCTGGGTACCTATGCGATTGGGTTGCGTGATGGTTTCATATTGTATACGAATGTGGCAGCTAATATTTTATAACACAAACACACAAACACAGAGACACAGAACCCAACGCACATATGCACACATCATAGCTGACATACATATACAATTGCTGTCGCACATAATTCAGTTACGCTGTTCCTTTTGCGTGTAAGTCTAAGTGAATTTATTCATGTAACTGTGCACTTGCAAAGCTTGTTGTCTCAATACAGTGCAAGAAATAATTATACCTTCACATTAAACTGTTATAATTTTTCGGTAAAAATAAAAGTGTTACACAAGTTATTATAATAAATTAGTTATAGTAGCTTATAGTACCCGTCGTTGCCGGTTTGTAAGATAATTACTAAGCGGAACTTCACGATACTCCCTGAGTAGTGGGCGTAAAATTTATTCAACCACGCCCATTTTTGAATTAAGTTGTCGTCAGTGACCATAGAAATTCATATACCAAATTTTAAGTAGCAATACTATCAACATAATTGAATATATTTTCTTAGCTTTATAAATTGTGGCCTTAATAGGTGGGAGTGGCAAGTTTTTAGCCCGAAAACTTCCTCAGCGTCAGCAAAAAATATAAAATAATAACAAAGCTAAGCCATTAATTCGCTTGGTCACTGTGGCATCATATCTATTTCGGGGTAAGTCTGTTGTGACAGATTTATTTTCGGCAAATGCTGCAAGCACACACCACCCTAAGGTGCTCTTAAAGCTGTTGCTGTAGGTTGAATAAAATTATGTGCTCATTCCGGCGACGGTGAGATTATGCGACATAAATTATTACTCTGCTTGTTTAAGTCTATATACATATTTTAAAAATACATATTTTCCTTGAGCTGAATACTGTGCAACTTGGTGCATGATTTCCAAATTGATTGCAACACATTCGAGGTAAATTCGGTTACTGTAGGCATACATACGTGTGGTATGAGTGACTTTTAAATAAATTTCATTATAATCTACTTGATGTAGTCGACATTGTTGTAAATGTTAAGTGGATTTAGTATTTTTTATTGCTGCTGAATTTTATACAATCTAAAATTACGAGAAACAAAAAATAAACAAACAAGAGATTTTTTGAAGTACATATGTAATATATTTGTGTAGTACAAGTGGTTTAAGAAATTATTTGATTATTATGAAGGCGGCTTTAACGTTATTGTACGAAGCAATTTCTGCTGTTTTGAGGAGAAATCAATGCATCCATATTAAGGATTATATTTCACGATCAGAATCGAATTCAATGTTTTCAAATCTTATCTCATTTTATTTGACGTCCAATTTATTGCAGAAGAGACTCGTTCCACCGATGCTGAAGATCTTGGCTAGCATAAAATATATTCAATGTTCATTCCATTTCGGTGTTTCTGTCGCGTTGCCCTCCTAAAAAGTTTTAGTGGTTTAATGATACAGTCCATTGATGGAAATAGCAGAATGCAGCAAATTTGTTTTATTAAGTTATGTTAGGTTGTAATGGCTTTCTCTTGAAGAGAGACCCACTTAGGCTAAGAGCCTTTTGTAATGCCATGCGTTATATGAGTTATATTGCTAACTGAACCATCCTGTATTGTTTATAATATAAAGAATATTATTAATATTCGATTTAGATATATTTACTACGCCTACGAAGAAATGCTCCTCGGATGTATAAATCGTTTATAAGCCAAAGCGGGGCATTTACATCGAAGATGTGTTATAGTTTCTTCCTCCTTCTCATCTCTACAGCATCTGCAGAAGACTTTTGAGAAGTCTTCTTGCATAAGTACTTTTAACACAATGTCATGTTAGAACGCCTCCTATGGTGCTAGTTTGAGACCAACTTAGAGAAATTAGATCGAACAAAATTTGTTGTTTTATTAAGTATCAATTAATTAATTACTCAGAATTTTACTTAAGTAAAACAAACTATATAATCCGGTGAAAAACAACAAACACCATTTAAAACTAACTCTTTACTCACAAGGCAACTTCACTTCGGGGTGTACGTGTGGTATGAGTAACTTTTCGATAAATGCAATAAATCTTATTTAGTTTGCGTGAGCAGAATATTTGTAATCTTCTGGAACATTTGTTGTCATTTCTAACAACAACAAATGTCAAGTGGCGCAATAATCAAACTTACGGAATTGTATTTGCTTTGAGGAAGGACAATTTACTGCAACTTCGGAAGGGGATGAAGTTTATTTCGCCACGACATTGATTTATATGAATTCATATATTAATAAAAATGACAAAACTGCAGGGTGTGAGATAAGGAAAATCGAAGGGTATACAAAGTTAGCAAAGTATCAGCTAACAAAAATATTGGGAATTGTTTATAAACTCAAAATTTATGCACCTAAAAAGTTATTGAAAAAATTAAATTTTTTTATTAATATTTATAAAGAAATCTAAACCAAATTTACCAACAAAATAAATATGTCAAGCTTAAACAACGCTGCAACATTCAAAACTAACAGACACAACTGCAGGTGTTTCAAGCTTGCCCTCCACTGGTTTAGATAATTTATTAATATTCTATCCTTTGTGTTAACCGTTATCACATTTTATCCATTGAAAATTTCTTTTTAATACCTTAAAAAAGTTGTCGCACAAAATTGCAAAATCACTTCAGGTTCAGTCTTAATTGATTTTTGTCCTTTTGTGCATAGAGAATTTATTTTTAAATAACTTTCAAACTCGCAAATATTCACACTCACACCGCCAAGTAATAAATAACGAATCTTTTCATTATGCTCCATTGAAAAGCTGTGATTATTTTGTTAAATAAAAAAAAAACAACGAAAAATTCATCGAAAATTCGGTACGTGATTTCCAAAGGAAAACCTTGTCCTTGGACCTTTATGACAAAACGTTTTTGCGTTAGCTTCAACCGTGCGCGAAAGTACGAATTTACTATCTGACATCAACTTAACTAAACATAAGCTATGCCGAAATAACAACAATTCTTGCCAACTCACTGGAAGCGAGTTGCCTTTGAAAAATTACATCTCCTAAATGTCATCTGATTGTATCGCTTGAAATTTTCAAATTTAGTCCAGCATACGTGCGACCAAAAATCAAAATTAAGTTAAAAGGAAGTTGTAAACCGCTTGAATCAAATAATCTTGCAATTGCACAAATGTGCATTTTGCCTTAATCCTTACCCTTGAGCTGACAAATCTACCGCTTAGCGAATACCCGCCCTCGTTGGGAGCTTAGATGTAATCGGTGCTGTGCCATCAGGATTTCATATGAAAATGCAATTTGCACAGCGCGTTGTTTACGTCCGTTAGTGCAACATGCCACAAACAATCTAAGCAAGATACTGTGGGACAATGGTATAATGGAAGCATTCCAAAAGGTACAGTGCTCTTAAAAATGCATTTAAGACGACACATGTGGGAATTTCAAATACATAAGCCAAGTCATATAATTTTCCCTACTAGTAATAGACGTACAGATGATTTGGTAAGATAAGACAAGTTTACGCTCAGTTGTTATTCTTAAGGTTACTAAACTAGAAATTAAACAGAATTTAAGCAGCTTTTAGAAATTGTGGCAACTTGTTTTGCTTAAGTTTTATAAGCAATATCTCATTAAAGCGAAAATTTTATTAATGAAAAAATTAAAACTCAAATTCAACGCTGTATTCTTTATTTTTATCAAACTACGACAAACATTTTTCTAACAAAACAGTAGCTACTTTTATTACCTTTCATTTGCTACCAATTTTTTAACTCTAAAATAAAAATTAGTTACGCTGTCTTCACAAAACCGAAATCTGCACTTGTATTAAAAACACTCATACGTCGCGACTGCCCCAAATTAGAATATCTCTCAACGTTTACTCCTTTACAGCTACATTCTCTCGCTTGCACTCGCCGACCTGCTGGTCATAGTGACTACTGTGCCGCTCACCTCGACCGTGTACACCGTCGACTCGTGGCCGTGGGGCAGCTTCCTTTGTACGCTGTCAGAGTTCATCAAAGACGTGTCAATAGGAGTTTCGGTTTTCACGCTGACGGCGCTGTCGAGTGATCGCTATTTCGCAATTGTTGATCCCCTACGGAAATTTCATTCGCACGGTAGCAAACGTGCGACACGCATGACCATTGCCATTGCGGTTTCGATTTGGTTGCTAGCGATTATTTGCAGTCTGCCCGCCCTGTTGGGCACATACATTAAGGTCAGGCATTACATTTTACTATAAACAACATTTTATTTTTATTAAAATAAATATTTTTAATCTTAATAAATTTAAACCAAACTTTAATTGCTAACATCTCTAACATAGCGAATCGATATCAACAGCAGCAAGTCCTTTTCGCTTTGTTATCCTTTTCCCGAGCAGTGGGGCGTACAATATGCCAAGACCATGGTGATGCTGCGATTTCTTATCTACTATGCCATTCCTCTGGTCATAATTGGAGCGTTTTATGTGCTAATTGCTCGGCATCTTATGTATTCTGCTAATGTGCCCGGCGAAGTGCAGGGTGCTGTGCGACAGGTGAGTTGAACTTAAAATTACACAAGCTTTCCCAATCTTTTAAAATTTTAAAAGCTGATATTTGCAGTTTGAAAAGTTAAAAATAAATTGAATTCAAAAATTGCCTAAGCTTTATAACTTTTTCTAAGCTTTTCGCGAGAAGTTTAAATTTTCAGTAGAAAGCTTAAAGCTCTAAAAATACCAACGCCTTCTGTTTACTAATATCAACAATTAACATTTTACAAAAACTTTAAAATTAAGTTAAATTTAAGTTAATTGTTAAAATGATCTAAAAGCTTTAAACTTTTTTATAAAAGTTAAATGTAAATATAAGTTAAAAGCTCTATAGTAGTAAGGCTAACAGTTAAAAGCTCTAAAGTATTAATTCTTACAGTAGCTTTAAGCTTTAAAACTATTTAAAAAGCTTATCATACAATACAAAATTTGTATCACTTTTTCCTAAATATATGTGCACAAGCTTACAAAAGCTTTTAATATTTCAGAATTTTATATATTCAGTTAGAAATAACTTAAAGCTATGTAAATCACCAATAAAAACAATATTGAATACTAAGAGCAGAAAAATTATTTAAAAAGAGCTTAAAAATTAAAATTTTGACGAAAAAAAAGTTAAAAGCTTACCCAATTAGAAAATCTAGAATTTTTTCTTAAAGCGTCAAAATTGGTTTCAAATTATTAAAAGTCTGAAATTGCAAACATGATTACAAGCTTAAAAAAAATTGTCAGTAGGGCTGTTAGTAGCTTTAAGCTCTTAAAATCTATAAATAAATAACAAAATTAAAATATTTTTATGAAATGCGAAAAGTAATTGGCCGGTAATCCAAATTGAATATCGAACTGAAAGTCTTAAATTGTAAAAAAAATTAAAGCTCTTAAAACTTTCAGATTATTGCTTAAAGTTCAGCAAATCTTGAAAAAGCTCCATATATACAAAAATCGATATTTACCGTTAAATTCCTTCATAGGTGCGCGCCAGACGCAAAGTAGCTATAACCGTGCTAGCTTTTGTAGTGATCTTTGGCATTTGTTTTCTGCCCTATCATGTCTTTATGCTGTGGTTCTATTACTGGTGAGTTTAAAAAAAAGCTTTTATCAATAATAAAATATACATAATATCTTCCTAACTATACAAATAACAATACCAAAATAATTTAAACTTAACTTCATGTATTTCACAATGCCCTCAGGCCCACTGCACAGGACGACTACAATTCGTTTTGGCACAGTCTGCGGATTTTGGGCTTCTGCATGTCATTCGCCAATAGCTGCGCCAATCCAGTGGCGTTGTATTTCGTCAGTGGCGCTTTTCGCAAGCACTTCAATAGGTATTTGGTCATACACTACAATTAGTAAGTTAATTAGTTAAGCAAGCTGCATGTCAATCTTACTTAAGAATCTACTCTAATATAAATTTAATAAAATTAATTTAAAAAAAAACTCCAAATAATTATTAAAAATGAAAAGAAGTAATCAATAATTAAAATTAAGTAACGATTTTTTCCTACAACGAACCGAATTTATATGTAGAGATCAAACTAGTTTTGAACCTATTTATTAAATAATTACATACTAAAACAAATAACAATCAAATATTGTAGAATAATAAAAAATAAACTTTACAATGTAACTCAAATTTCACATTTCTTCCTCCGTTCGATCCGTTTGCACTTGAAATTTCGAATGTTTGCATCGATTCGATCGGTCGCATTCCACGCAGATACTTATTTTGTCAAGGCACATCCGCACGTCACAAAAGACGAGACCAACACAACGACACCGTGTGCATGGATCGCGATGCCTCGCTGACCAGCACCGCTTCGAAGCGTTATCAATCATGGCGGTCATGTCAGCATCAGAGCACGATAAGAAGGTCAGTTGCACTTGTAACAAATAAATGACAAAATATTACTTGCATTTAAATTGGCTTTTTTTGTGACCGAAAAATGTTGACCATGAACTGCAGAGTTTTAATTTTTAATTTTTTTATGACCACTTTATGTTTACAACGCATTTTACAACGCATTTTACAGTCAAATATTTTATTAGAAAATTATGAAAATATGTGACAGGGAACTAAATTTTATATTAATTTGCATTAAAAGACGAACGTTTTGTGACCGTCACTTTTATAATTTTACTCTTAAAGTTGAATAAAAACTTAAAACTTAACATTCATTGACAGAAAATTTATGACGGTCACATGACTGCAATTTTAATATGACTGACAGTTTTATAACCATCAGTACATGGCTTTGACTGAAATTAAATGTTTATTACCGGTCAATGACAAAAAGTTTGTGACGGTAAATTGACGGTCTCGAAAAAAATCAAAAAATGACCAATCACTGCTTAAAATATAATAATTTTATTTTTAATATTTGTAGTTATTTATTTTTTATTTAATTTTGTTTTAATTTTACACTTACAACAGTCGCCTGCAGGAGATCACAATTACAACAATGCAAAGCAACCACCAACATCAAAATGGCTGCGGCAACAACATTAATGATAATTTTATGCCTCGACATCTGGACGAGACGACGGGCAGCGGTGGAGGTGGGAACGATTACTGTCCGCAGCATCAACATCATCGCAAGCAGCAGCAGCTCATGTGAAACATAAACCATCAGGAGAACAACAAATACCACAAGAACAACAACAACAACAACAACAACGAAGTCGCCTTTGAAATGTCCATCACGGCCAATGCAAGCACGAATGGCAATAAGCGCCGCCAACGTCGCATTCACTTCGATGTGGCATGCGACCAAGTGTAAACGGCAAAATTAGTTCTGAATCTCGTCGAGTGATTCTTAAGCGATGTTGATTATAAGAAATTTATTGTTAAGAACTTAAAGCAAAGAAATATTTTTAATAAAAAAAATGTTTTAATTTGTATAAAATAATTTTTTTTCCATATTTGTTGCAGTTTTTATCAAACGAAGGTATCGAAATGGAGCAAAATATATCCACGTAAGTGTCCATCGCTTTCGAAATCCCTGGCGGCATTATTGTTGTAAGTGTTATTCCTTCTGTTTGGACTCGAAATTTTGGCGACTTAAAGAAGCATGATAAAACTGCAAAGAAATCGAAAATAATTTTTTTATATAAGGAAAGATTCCAATATAAAGAAGGAGTTAATAAAAGACTTGGCTTCAAAATCACCTAAAATTGGAATAATTTTGTATGTTGCATTATTTCCTAAATACAAATACAAATTTATAAATTTACTCGAATATTAAAAATAGGCGCTTCAAATAGTTTGAAACTTTCTTTTAGTAGTGTACAGTTCGCTTACGCTCTAAATGAAAATTTCTAAGAAGCATTGAAAACTTGCTTTTTTGGTCGCTGATAATTGAAGGCTAGCTAGAAGTCTGGCCTTACGAAATAGCTGTCCAACCTGCTATTTTTGCGATGTTGCTTCCTAAAAGTTAAACAACGAAATACAATTTGTTAAAATGACCACAAATAAGACTGTGCAACACGAGAAATGAGTCACAATGATTCCAACGAGAAATGGAAGTAGACCTTGAGAGCAACAGAACATATCAAGGGTTTTTTAAAGTTAGCTCGTGTTTTTGTGTATGACCAGTAGAAGTGGGCACAAAGTTTCTCAATTAACTTTAAAAAATGTTCAAAATTTCACTATAAAGAGGTATTCAGTGACCTGTAGTAAAATTTGAAGGGCATTATTTTTCTGAAATACATCAATCGTATATTAAGACGTTTTATGGATCTTTTATACCGTGAAGAATGGTAGTTAGAGGGTTAATACGTTCTGGGAAAATGTATCTCGTTAAATTTTATTACAGGTCACTGAATGCGTCTTTAGGCTCAGATGCAGAAATATACTCTGTCATATTTAAGTAAATTATCAAAATCATTTGTTATATAATGTCGCTGATATTTTATTTCATTTTTTTTCTACTACTCTTTTTATTACAGTTTTTTTCTGGTATAAATACATTTTTATTTATTATTTTACATTCGTTTTAATAAAAACATTGAAGTGATTAAAATGACAGTTGCTTTAGGAGCGTTGTTGCTAGTGTTATAAAAGAAAGAGATCCTACCGCTCGCTCCAATGGTATGAAATAAGTTGAGAATGGGATCCTTTACTTACTTTTCATACGCGAATATTAAAACACAATCACTTTATTTATATATTTATTTTAATTGAATACTAAATCGAGCTTTACACTTGAACGATCTTCTTGGACTTAGATTCTTACCCCAACGAAAAATTTGCTAACCTAAACTACGCCCAGCGATTGCGTCTCACTCTTTGCATACCCGCTCCTAAACTAGGCCAATTAAAACCAAAAGTTCGACACCAAAATTGGTCGCGGCTTCTGTATTGGTTGACCTAATTCTTCATATTTTATATACAACAAAAGTTGTTTTTATAAATGAAATTTAACCAAAAATTGCAGTTAAAAATAACAATAACTGCAAATGTAGTAATATTTACTTGCAATTATAAAATAGTTATCGTCAAAACTGTGTTGCAAGTCTGTTAAAATCAAAACTAAATTCTAAACTCCAATAACTGCCACTGTAGTCATTTAAACCATACACTGGAGTTAATGTTACCATGAAACAATTTCTGCAATTTCGTAATAGTGACTGTAACATCTGTCGTCAATAAAAGCAATCGTTGTCATTGTTGTTGACACACAAAAAAAAACAGAACAATTTTGTTCGTTTTCATATAATTTACTTTATTTTATTTTACTTACTTATAAGGTACTTTTCCGCAATAGTTATAAACGATTTGTATATCTTAAGCAATAAAATTTACAACTGGCAATTCAACTGCAGCCCAACCAAATTCCCACGCTCGGTTTCGTTAAGCGTAAATCATGAAAAATACATTTCGGACATTTTTTTATTTGGGCGCGCAAACAAATTACAACTTTAATACTCATTAACCGCGAACAGTGTTGCCCTTTTTGAGAATAACAACAATAACAATAACATAATTTATTTCCGCAGCATCGCTTAAAGTATAAATTCTGCGAGAGGCTATAAAAAGCGAAGAGGAACCAATAGAAGCAGCTTAAAAATTCCACAGAAGCAAAGGAATGGTTTCAGGAATTTATTTTAATGTCATAAAACTTCGCTTGAGAAATGAATTTAAGAGTTGCCGCTGCGCTTGGTCGTAATACAATAAATAATAAATAATGTATGTGATTGCATGTCGAGTCGTTACCGCCAAAAAACAACGGTCGTTTTTTCTTGATGCTGACAAGATCGACGAAAGGTTATAATGGCCATCGATAGTAATAAAATGGCCTAACGGAATTGTGAATTTGTTTTCTTTCTACATTACGTTTGTGTTTTCAAATTCTGTGTGCCGAAAATTCTACAGCAAATTTGTTGCTACTTCGAGAGCAAAACAAAAGCTGAAACCTTTTAGTAGGTATATTTGATATTATTACTTATATACATACATAAACTCATAGTTGGGCACGAACTAATTAAAAAGTTAAAAGTTAATTAACGAAGTTACACTAAAAAGTTAACTAACTTCCGTTAAATTTCTTCCGTTAATTTAAGTTAGTTAAAAATAAAATGAAAAATTAAAAAGTTAACAAAATAGGAAAACTTTACGAATTGAATTAGATAAAATCGGATGATTTACTGACCGAAACTGCCGACTTGGATATAAATAAATAAAATCAGATAAAGCCAACTTAATCACAAATTTAACGACATTTGGAATTTTTACTAACCCATGCTTGAATACTCGTACATATGAATAATTTATATACATAAAATATATTTATTTTTTTGTTTTTGTTATAGAAATTTTAACTTGTACATTAAATTTGTAACGACTTTAATTAACGACAAGATTACCGAAGTTAAGTTTTTTTTTTAAGTTGAATTCTTAATAAACGATTGCCCACTTATGTATATACAAGTATATATGTTATATGTAATTTCATGAAAATATTAATGATAAATATATCAAAAATGTATTAAATCTTTGAAATCCAACAAAATATCAAACGATTTTTTAACTAGCCAAAACAGAATTTCTGTAAAACTACATTTTTAGAATCAAAATTTTTTGATACACAATTTCACATTTAAAGAGTTTTTACAGCAAAATTTCTATCCAACTGAATTTTTTAATTACCGAATTTTTATCTTAAATTTTTTTTTTTTTAAATATAAACGATTTTCGAGTTTAGAATTTGTTCATATATCATTTTGAGATCCGACCTAATGAAATTTGTTCATATATCATTTTGAGATCCGACCTAATGACGCGATCCATTCAAATTCTTCTTGCAGTCATTTATTTTACGTTTTCAGTTACCAATGACAAGACTTACTTAAATTCTTAACTTGCATATTAAATCAGTGATAAGTCCAATAAAGTAAGTAGACATCTTAAACTACCTGCAGTAGGGAACTCATTAGTATTTAAATGCAGCTTAAAAACGTCGAAGCATTTCTGGCCTTAAAGAAAATTAAACTCTGCTTTAACCAGTTGAAGAAACAAAGCGAAAATGTTGTTCAATCTTTAAAGCTACAACTCAAAAGTTGTAAGCACCACCGGCAACACTGGCAACACTTGCTACGAAGAACATCGCACCGCCTCGCAACACAACAAGATTCAGTGGCAGGCAGACAGACAACCAGTGTTGTTGTTGTTGTTGTTGTTGTTGTTGTTGTTGTTAGACAGATTCCGTTTGCTGTTACAAACTATTAACTACAATTTTGCGTTATTTTTTAAACGCTTACAGCAGAAGTTTGTCTTTGTTAGCGTTGTCGTCATTTAGGCGTGTTTTCATGCCAGTCATAATCCAATAAATTAATTTCAACTGACAGACAAAGAGCGGAGATTCGTGCGTTTACAACAAAAAGTTGTTAAACTTTTATGTTGTTTTTTTTTAACACAACAAGAACTCTTGTTGCAATTACGCGGTAGTTTCATAGTTTTGTTATGAATTTAGGAAACAATTTTTTAACAGTTTTTTTTTAGTTGTTTTTGTTTCATAAATGAAAAGAACTGATAAAAACTCGTTTTCTCACATTTATTTGAGCTGTGGTACCTAAAATTATGCACTGATTTATTTCTTGAAATTATAATAAAACAGTTAGAATTAGCAAGTTAAAATATTTTCTGTTTGTCATTATTTTAAAGAATATTTTTGACGCCAAGAAGAACTTCATTATGTAGTTTAATTTACTGCATTATGTAGTCAAGTTTCTTACTTAGCCAAATGTAGTGAAATTTACTGACAATTTGAATTAATTTAACCAATGATATTTTAAGTGTAAAGTAAATTTACGAGACAGCTTGAATTATGGCTTAATTTTATTGTGTCTATGTGTGTGTAAGTGCAAGTCTTCGAATTGGTGACATCTGTCAAAAATATTTTCACCGACTGCCTCCGTGAATGTCTCTGCGACTCTATATGTCTATCTGTCTGTCTGTCTGTCTATCTATCTATATGTCTATCTGTCTGTCTGTATGTCTGTCTGTATGTTTATCTGTAGGTCAAGGTGTGAGTGAATGCTCCAAAATTATGACAGATTTATTAGCCGCCGTTTGAGATTATTTATATAATTTGAAGGTCAAATAATAATGAATATTTTCCAAGTTTAGTATACAACAAAAACAAATGTCCTTGGAAATGTTTTCTTAATATAAGAATGAACTCTGGAAAAGTTCAAAATTTCCATAATTTATCAAATCAAACAAAAGCAGACGCGCTCGAACTGTCACGTGTCAATGCGAAACCGTCTAAATAAATAAAGCGGTGACAAAGCATAACGGATGCTACATAGAAAAAGGGGGAAAATCCGTTATGTTTGCGTAACTTTTAGATTCGGAGTTGACTTTGAACAGTAAGCAAAAAAAAAAATTGTATTGCATACTTAATTTTTCGGCTTCCAAAGGGTTATATGTGCATATACATGTAGATACATCAAAATTTAACTGCATAAAATATGGAAAATATATTTAAAACAAACTGCAACTCATTATGCAGTTGTTTTAACTAAATATTGCAGTAGTTTCTATCACAATCTGAACTCGTCTGGTTAATTTTTACATCGATAACGCGTTCGTTAGATAAATGACTGCATTAAATTTACTAAAGTTTAAACAACTACTGCATTTTGTAGTCATATTATTTGGTACCATAGAAAAATAACTGAAAAATTCAGTTAAAATACTATTCCTTTAGAAATATCACAGAAACTCACATTAACTACTTTAATTTACTGAAGTAATTTTAAAAGAACCAATGCCGAGAACAATATTTATAATAAAAAAAAAATTTTTGATTCTAGAGTCTGTTAAAAAGCAAAAACAAAACTTAATGAAATATTGCATTTTTCAGTTTCAATTTACAATAAAGATGAAAATGAAGTGATCATATCACGAAAGGTTTATAAAGTAGAAACCACGTTAAGACTAATTCACGTGGTAACTTTTTTTTATATGAGATTTTGGTAATGTTTCATCAAGACAAATTTTACATCGTCCATATGAGTCCCAAATATTAATTCTTTGAACTTTAGTCTTGCACAGCAAAGTAGCAAATGTTTTAACTTTTCACCTCTTTTCATTTTTTATTTCATTGATTGATGAGCGCCGATTTGTGCACATTTCGACACAAATTAGTCTTTTGCTTATACTAAGTGATGATGGGGCTATTAACTAGTTTTCTACTACGAACTGGCTTCAGTGAAAAGTCAGTTGGTCATATGTCACAGGCTAACAATGCCGCCATCGAGTGAAAGCTCCTTCCTTCGATATTGAAATGAATAAAGGTAACAATTATGGAATGTATCTAACCATATTCCAGCTGTGAAGAATCAGACCGCCAACAAAATTTGTGAGACATTAAACGCTTGCGAACAAATGAATCAGCTTGACAGTTTAAAATAATTTATTGGTTGATATCCAATGCCATGAAAATGAGATGCAAAAATTTAAGAAAGTTTGAGCCAAAAGGCCGTATCGAATTGAGGAAATTGCAAAATAGTTGGAAATCTCTTAACATTTTGAGTCTCAATGCTTCCTAATAATAAATTCCCTTAAAATATTTGGCAATTGAAATTGCAATTTTGAATTTAATCGGTCAAATTCGCGGAGAATGGAGTGACAACAGATGTCACATTTATAGAATGGATTCTATATACATCTAGCTCATATTTAAAACCAAAAGTTGTTATTAAGATATTTGTCTTTTAAAGATATAATAAATAAGTTATAGAATATTAAGCATTATAGACATTAGCAAATTGAATACAAAGCTTCGAAATCTCAACAAAATTTAATATTATTGTCTAATTATTATCTTATTATAACCAAACTCAATTTCAGCGACCACGAAAAATATAAAGACTCGCTAAGCTCACTTAAAAGTTCCTCAGCTTTTTAGTAAAGATAGAAAAATTTGATAAAATCACAAACAAACAAAAAACCGACACTAAACAGCCGCAATAAAAATAACAACAAAAGAGACAATACTGACACATCAAATGAAAATAATTTTGAATGCCATCAAAAATTAAAAAGGTTAAAATAAGGTTAGGCGCAAAAAAACCACAAAACCAAAACAAAAGGCGAAGCAAAGTATAATTTTCGGCTGTCGGAAATAACCGCCAAAAGCGGTTTGTTGACTTTTGGTTGTATTTAGCGAGCCTGAGACACCTCATTATCACAGCATTGCGAGCGCTCTTATAATGTCAGTGATTGACCAAGTCAAGTGCGAATAAAAGTGGGAGAAAAACATGAAAAGATTCGACACTGAAAAGGGGTAATTTCGGCGGGCAAACAGTGCTGCCAGTGAAATGTTTAATTTGCGCGCGATGGGTAGTTTTTTTTTTTTATTTGTTTTGAGGCGTTTTCAATCCACCTTAATCCTGCGCTTCTATTTGAAATATTTGCTTTGGCTTTCTTTCTTTTAGCATACTTTGTGTGAGAATTAATAAATATTAAAAGTTTACGAAAAGTCCATTTAGTCGGTTTGGGTTTTCGTTATCTTTCATCTTGAGGAGCATTTAAGTTTGACAAACTTTTAAGTTTAAACAGAATACATTTAAAGGAGTTATTAACGAACATTACTTTTATTGTTTTTATCAGTTACTTTTCTTTGCAACAAGTTAAAATAACTGTAGAAAGCAGTCATGTATATATTATCACTTATGTCTGCAATCATGTTGTAATATAATTAAAATTATTTTAAATCTCTTTTATACTTTTATATGAAATTGTGTTTAAATAAATTACTACTGATCGTAGTTAACATAACTGCATATGTCAGTTGAACTTTTTTTTACGAATATTTGTAGTAAATTTATAACTGTTATGTTTTAAAATATTTATCAACTGAATTAACAATTTAAATTTTGATTTGTTTACAAAAGTTCTAAAAAAGTGACTGCAAGATGTAGTGATAAATTTATCACTGCTTATACGCGATGAGATACTTTTTCTACTTAAAAATGCTTTACATATTCTTAAAACATATCTTCATAACCTCTGTAAAATACAAAATCTAATTAAATTCGCTTTCGTGTCATTTAAATGCGTGAACTTTAGGCAAAAGAAACAAATTTTCCTCCCTTGACCTTTTTCCATGTCTCGGTTGAAATAATTCGAATACTAAATCCAATAATTATCACAACTAATTGTCATTAACAAGTATTTCGACATAAGTATTTGGTCTGCCGGGGGCGTTTAGGTTTTCCACACTCAGTCGAGCGGTGGTTGGCGCTGTTGGTATTGTGAACTCATCACCGATATCCAGAGTCAATGACATTTCGAACTATCATAATTAACTGCTTTTATATTTCAACGAGTTTCAACTTTTGTTGGACTTTTGTTTGCAACAATAGCCAAATAGTCATTAATTCAACCGGGAGCTATAATCATTTCGCTCTGATGATTGCACACCAACAATCTCCGAGGAATTCCGAACAATGGCAAGTGTTATCCCTGAACTTTATTAGTGCCATAAAATGGTGTTAATTTACGCTCTCGCTGCTGCTAAGCGTTATAAATACGAATACGGAAAAAAATCTGATCTTAGGTTCAGTTCATGTTTCTTGAAATCCGAGTGTAATTTGTAGTTAAACACAAAAGTGCGACTGTGTGCTGGAAGGCGATTGTAAGTATGTCAGTTATACGGAATTTAAGGTAACTGTAAAGGAATCTCGGATATTTTGCTGCGAAATTAGACAAGTACTTCATTAAAGACTTGAAGGATAAGCAGTTTTCATTATGATATATTTAAAGGATATGATTATGCATTATTTAAAGGATTTGGAAATTTATGAATCGATTATGAAGAGTTCGCAAAATAGTTGTAAAATTTGTATTAAACTCGAAAGTTGGAGATGGGAATCGACAACTTTAATAATCAGCTTTAGTCCAAAAATAACTTACTTTCGGATTCAGATAGTTATTTTAACATCTTTCGGTTTTAACAGCGTCCAAAAAGCTGAGCCAGTTGCCTTTGCTTTGCTCACACTAACGCCAGTCGACTTAATCAGGCGCTGTCGGGTTTTCCATCTCCTGGTCATTACATCAGAGAAGTCGTCTATTTTTAAGACATTCACTAATATGCCGATTAAACGTATTAAAGGATTACTTCGCCGGATCATTATCTTCTATTTGCAATCATCGTTTGAAGATAAAGCTATTGCGTGCAGCTCATTGTTTCATAAAATCTGGATCTCTCCACACGCTATGTGATCTTATGGAGAATTCACCTTTGGAATGCTCCGCATCGTTGGTTGTCATTGTCCAGGCTTTATTCTTTCATATTTCTTTAGAGTTAGTAAAATTTAAGTAAAGGCTATTAATTTTTAAGAAAAATTTGCAATAAATTCTTTAACATTGAAAAGTACTACAATATGTAGTTATAATAACTGAATTTACAGTTATCAAATTAACTGTAATTTTAAGTTTTTTCTATAAAGTTTCTTGTTTTGGTATGGACTCAAATTTTAAATTTATGTGCTTATGTCATACACAATCAATAATCCAAAATGAAAGTTCTTATTTTAACAAAAGCATAAGAGCTCTTAGCTTTCTTTTCATTTCTGTCCACTCTATAAATCTCTTTATTACTTGTAGTTCAACAACAAAAGCTAATGAGTGCTTAATGCCTAAATGGGACTATGGGACTTCCTTGACGCCCACACACGTGCAATTTTAATAACTCACATACCATATGCAAAGAACAAAAAAATTCTATCGTATAAACGAAAGAACTTGTTAAGCACACAAGCCCAAGCACAAGTCAAGAGCCCTTGAAAAGCGACTACAATGTCCTACGCTCCGCAAAACCAAATTGCTCAAATTCGGCATATTAAGATAGCCAGTCCGAATCGAGTCAAGCGTACGATAAGCCTCTTCATTGCGTTGTTCGATTAAAGGACATATCACAACACACACACATACTTACACACACAATAGGCTGACAGACGTTTTGGTTTGAGCATGTACTTTGGTTGGAAGATGTGCTAAACGAGCGTAAGATATGCTGTGTGACGTGTGTGTGTACGAGTATTTTACTATTTTCAGTTTAGTGGACATTTTTGGACATGTTTTCCTTGGGATTGAATTTTTAGTCGACTGACAGCCAAAGCGCCTAAATTATGACACAAGTCAATGTTTGACATGGACATACAAACTTTATGGACGATGGCATAAAAAAAATATTTATGGTATCATACGTCATCATTCGATGTTGGGTGTTCAATTAAGTGCCGCACATCTTTTAAGTTGCCTACATTTGTCAGCTTGAGTTTTTTTGGTATGACGTCTTGCTGCTAGCTATTTCTTGAATTTTTGTACTCTCCCTCCAATGACAGCGACTGGTCCAAGGAATTTCAATGTCATATATCTTGGACAATTTTTCATAACCAAAATCTTGTTTCTCTTGTTTGGAAAAAGTTGCGCATGTTGCGGGATGTAAAAAAAAATATGACGATTTATTTAGGCACACATAGAGCACAAGTCGAAACCGAGTAGCTAAATGTATATACGGGTCAGCCAACAAACCTCAAGTAAATTTATACAAAGATCAAACTGTGTGTCGATTGCCTTAAACATTTGACCATCAATTTAAGTTACACGAAATATTTTAGTTTCAGCGAAAAAAAAAACGGGCAGAGAAAATTCTACGAATTGCCAAATACAATAGTTAGTCACCAAACATTTGACCAAAAAACTGTCTACTGGAGTTTGAAATAGACAAAACAAGTCAAGCATTAGTGGCAAAAAGAAAAGAAAACAATTAAAATTCCAAACTAAGTCTAAGCTACATGAATACATTTATAACATTAATCAAATTTGTTGTGTTGCAAACATGAAAAAAAGTTGCCAAAGAAGAATGTTTCCAAAATTTTTGATTGTAGAAAAAAAAATCGGACAAGAACCTTGGCTAGCTTCCATAAAAAATCACCTGTTTTTTATACAAAAGAATTTAATTATATTAGTTGAAAAAAAGGAAATTTTTTAAATTGAGTCGAATTTTGTACCTAGGATCAAGTCAAGTTCAAATCATAATTTTAACATTGACATGATGTGGGGTGTTTTAGCTACCGCATAGTCTAAATTAACTGTAGCTATATGCTTTTTGTATACAAAAGTAACGCAATAATTTAACACAATAATTTTTTATATTTTTACTCTTCTTTTCAAAAATAAAAGTAATTGTTTGATTTTTTTTTCGGCAAGAATATAAGTTTTTTTTACAAACAAAAGAAAGTAATTTTCTATTTTTTAAATTACTTTTAGCCAAATAAATTAAAGTTCCAAATGGAATTCTGTTAACAATTTCAGACAACTATTTTAAATATTCGCAGAATACTATTTCGCACCAAAATGAGCAAAATTTGCATCAAATAAGCTAGTGTACAAAATGGACTAGCTCACGAAATAACTGTACTTATTAAACCAAGCGATCGAGTCGCTTTGGCAATTTCGGCGTCGATCTGTCTTTATTATAAGTGGGCATGTTTCTTATTCGAACACGTCTGATTTCGGCTAAAAAGTTATAAACTCATACGAGCATGTAGCAAATTTCAGATCGACATCTCTTAAACCACGCTATAATCGCTGGAAAAGACGGACATCGATAAATCGATTTAGGATTTGGTGCAGGCGTAGGTTATAAAAATTTAATTGAAATATACAATTCGGATGGTAATCAAAGATAGTTTACGAAATAACTTGACCAAGTTAAGAGTTATTCATCAAAAGTTTAATTTGATACCTCGAATTTCAATTTGTCTGTCTATTGTTACTACTGGGTAACGTTAGTTAAATTGAAGCAAAATTATTTTCAATTCAAACACTCAGAAGTATTGTACCGCTAGAAGACAACCTTTCAATGCACCATTTCAGTGCTGCTTAATTGTAATTAACTTGAAAACAAAGCATACTTTTAGGCTTTCAATTTGCATGACAAAAGCACTTCAAACGCCGCCAAACAATGTGAAAACATTTTTTAACTTAAGTAAGTAAGCTTAAAGTTAAGTAAAATTAATGCTTACATTTCAAAATGGACAAATAAACTTCATTAGAAAACCAACCAACATGCCTAAAAGTCTACTACTAATTATGAATTTCACACAAAAGAGATAATTAAGAGTCTTTCAGTTGAACGCTCTCTCATATATTAAACGCCACACAGTATGCTATGGTTGGTAAAGCGTTCGCATATTGAAATTAAACTTTTCTTCTTATCCGCGAAAAACAAAAAGCTAAAACGAAAATGTTATAAATTCAAAAATAACATATAAACAAAGCACGCTTTTAGGCATTTAAAAATAAACGCCTAAACTCACTGGCAGTATAAATCACGTTGCCAGCGTTGTAAACAGCTTTAGTAGCAGGAAGCTACGTTTCGAAAACGACGATAAGCCCTCGGGCTATCGGTGACTACAAATTAAAACGCAAACGTCTTTAACACCTAAAGTTATGCAATGTTTTATTTTGCAGAAGTATTCGAAACACAGCCTAAGGTTGTGTAAGAGGAAAAACTTTAATTTAATGAATTACCGCGTAACCTCGTACCTGAGCAACAGGCAGAAAAAAACTCAACGTGTATGCGTGCTCAGAGGATAACCGATTAAATATCCTTTAGGTATATGAAAAAATATGAAAATAAAATTTATATTGTTTTTTTTTTGTGAGGGACGGAAAAGCGAGTTTGTGGTCAATATAAGAAAAGCAAAGGATAAGTAAGGCTATTTGTAAGGCTATGGTAAGGATATTGCAGGGATATTTAAGGGCGTTTAAGGACACATGAAAAACACACAAGAAGGAAGGCAACCCTCCAGAGCAGGCAGTTAAAAAGTTAAGGGCCAACGTAAGTAAACCTGTCTGGGCACTAAGGCGGAATGTGTTTTTTTACAAGTGAATGTGTGCGGCTTTTGCAGGTAATTGTTTACATGAAACTCACACACACACACACATAAACACACACAAAATACAATTACGAAAGAAAGATGTTTTGAAATGAAACAGAAATAAATTTTTTTGTTTGTGGCAAAAAGGTTCCGGCATGCACGAACGAATTATGAGTTGGCAATGCAACACAAAAACGCTTACAGCAAACCAATAGCGCTCGAAGCTCAAGAACGAAACATGCAAGTGAAATACACATGAAGACGTTAGGAATGCATACGGCAATCGTCCTCGTGTTTGTATTTGCATTTATGATGATTCTAAACAGACAACAGGAAGTAGATAAGCCAGGTTTCAAGGATTATCTGTGCAGTTTGCCTCAGCTAAATCATTGCCAGCAACGGGAGATGGTTTTTCTTTGAATGCCACGGTATATAATGGTTCGAAAGGTAATTTGAGAAGTAAATCCCAATATCGACGAACATGCCCGTGCTAAAGAGTAAGTGATACCGACCAGCGTTATGTAGGCTTTGGAAGCGTTCGAGACAATAGTTTTTCGGAACATTTATGATTAGTTCTGCGTCGATGGTGGGTGCCATCGTATAAATAGGCGCAATACAACATTTCATTGATGATGCTGAACTTACTTTGAATCGATAAAGTTTACACGATGAATGTTTGAGGTTGCAGTGTGGGATCACCTCAATATAAAGTTGCGACCTGCCATTATAAAAAATACCGAAATTGTTGTTGATAAATGCTTATTAATATATAAATTTATAAAAGGTTATTATTTAAAAAAATTTTAACAAAAATATTAAGAAGATTATCCTTGGCTTTGCCGAAGCTCAAATAACCTAAGCATTTTCAGAGAGACTCTATTATAAGTGGGCGTTGTTCTTATCCGCTTGCGTCCACTTTTTGTCAGCAGCTTCGTATTACTAATAAAATATTAAATACTGAATTTGAACTCTAATTGTTTTTATTATTATTTGTCCTTTAAAAAAATGGGAAAGTTGTATGGGTGGGGGGTATTATATTTTGTCCGATCTTGCCCTTCTCCATTTCGAGAACAGAATCTCTCAAGGTTTTAGCTCGATATCTCTTAACTAGACTGGCGAACATCGTTAAATCGATGCCGATCTTTTATGTATGCACACGAGTATATAATGTCATACCTACCACGCCTCTATATGGGCGTTACAAATGGAAGAACAAACTGAATCAAAAAAAAATTTTTGAAAATTCGAAGTTTGTCTGACTTCGTTGCGAGTATCCGTAACCGTATTAAAAGTATTTTATTTTAATTATTCTAATAGTCATTATTTTTCTAGAAAGAAGAAGAAGAAGAAGAAGAGTAAAAATTTCCGTTTTTATTGTTGGTATAAACCTTTTTTTTAACTTATAACTTTTCTTTAATTGTTTCTGTTCATATCCAATTTAAGTATTACTTATTTTTCCATTCTTGAAGTACTTCACCGAACACACCGTTAAACAGAGTAACTGTATTTTGACATAGTAACGGTATTTTAATGGCAGTGCTGCCAAAAGTGCTGTCGAAAGTGTTCGTGTTGTTTTATTGTTTTTTGTATTAGACTTTTGGTGGGAGGAGAAAGTGTCGTCGTGGACTGGGACTGTTGACTGGATGTGGTGTGTTGCGGTTTGGAGTGGGTTGACAGAGTGTCACAGAGGGGGGTTAAGTGATTTGTGGTTACGAGGGGGAACAACAATTGAAAAACGTTCTCGCAACACTTCACTTGGCACTGTTCTCATAGGTGGCAGGTAAATTGGAAGAGGGGAATGCGAGATGTGTCAGACGAAGAGAGGAACATTACTTTCGTTTGTCAGGGGGTGGGCTATGACGATAACACCCCCACCTCTCCCACCCCACAAGTGTTCGTTCGTCTCTTATTGATGACGGCAATTATTCATGTGAGTCGTTTTATTTGTTTTCGGAGGTTCGGAAATGATTTTTGGCTGTTACTTCAAACATATTACTATGTATATGTGTGTGTATGTGTGTGCATGAGTGTATGTGTATGTTTTTAGTAATTTTAACACGAAACTCCGCTTTAAAAAAGTGAGATTTATTGTGTAGCTTATTACTTGCTCAAGCGAAAAAATTGGCAGCGCGTGTAAAATTTGAAAATATTTTCCTAGAAGATAAAGAAAAATTTTATTTGTCAAAGCTGCGAGAGCTTTAAGCTTTAATTTTTTAATACATTCATATATAATCTAAAAAATTCAGTGGAAAATTTTAAAATTCAAAAATGTCATTTAAAACATATAAAATAAAAAAAATTTAAAGTCGAAATCTTAAGAAAAACGCTTTTAAAGGACCTTCATGGCAGAGAAGAGGCCTTTCACTCCCACTTCAGTTTTCTCTATTTTTTGGATGTAATGTCCCGCTTTTCTTTTTCCCTTCTATGAGATGGGCTATTAGTCGGCCTTGCTTAAGGAGTACTTCGAAGAGTTGGTATCGTCGGTATCTCTGGAACTACCACTTTTTGACTTTTTATATTTTCTCTTATTGTTTCTTCTTTTACATATTTTACTCACTTCGATTAGTTAAATGAACAAAATGTTTTTTATTTATTTTTAAATTAACCGAGTGGCAAGTCGCATTCCGCTTCCGTCGCCGACTTAAATTGGTGCAAAGCCATTTGAAGTTACACCATTCACTACTCCTTCTCTGAAGGGAATTCATAAGGACTTTCTCTAAAGTGAAGTGTTTAGTTTATCATGGATTATCCTTCCAACTTGAATTCAACAGTTAATGCATATTTTACATACTTTAAAATAAATACATACTTTCTAGCTCATTAAAAAACTGTGCATATTTTTACATAGTTTTCAATAATGCATTGTTCTTTTTTTATAGTTGTGCATATTTTTCAAAAATTGCATATTTATTTTGCTCATATGTTAGATTTTTTAGTGCATGAAATTGCTTTCCCTAATGATGATTCAAAAGATATATTAAGAAATATTTGACGGCTACGCCGAAGCTACGATACCATTTGTCATATAAGAGATACAAAAAAATGTGCTTTCTGTAGCATACATACGACACATGTATCGAAGGGCATTGGTAACGTCCATAGGGGGCGTATTAGTTATGACAATATATGTACATATATACTCGTATATACATATGATCAGCGTCAAATTCTGAGTCGACTTGACGTTGTCCGTCCGTCTGTCTGCCCCAGCACTTACAAACGCAGTTTAATAGCAATCGAACTGAAATTTGGTAGGTGAGTTCCTATTTTCCATGCAGAGGTTAAGTTCGGACAAAAACTACTCCCCCTCCCCTCACTTTGGTAGCAATATAAAACTTCTTACCAAAAAGTGGATCGGATAAGAACAACGACCACTTATAAAAGAGACATATGCTACAAAATGCAAATTTTTCGTTGTCACTGATATGGCGGGGGGTAGTTAAGCTTCCACACAGCCGAGGATAAATGTCTTAATACTTTTTATTTTATCTTTTGTTAATTTTGTCAAATAATTTTTATGAATTTTTTATTTCAAATGTTTTCTAACATCTTTAACATTGTTTCTAGCAACATTTAACATTAAAGATGTTGCGGCAACATGTTTTTGTTGTTGTGTAAATACGTTTAAATCGTGCAACAATTTCGTTAAAAATTATGAATGAAATTTTCGGGCGCATGCGTTTTTTTTGTTTCTCAGCCGACTTTTCTCGTCTTTTTGTTTGCTTGCTTACGATGAAAACTGCCAATGTTGCTGACACATGTTGCCGTTGACATGCTGTCATGTTGACATGTTGCTTTATCTTCACTCTGTTTACAATAGCCGTTGTTGTTCTTATATTTGTCTGCCCTTCGCCCAATGTTTTTATTTTGTTGCGAAAAGGCGAATCTCGTCGCTTGCAGTTTACGTTTAGCAACGCCGACAGTTGGAGGCGCGTTCGTTTGTCAACCCAATTCGCTGCCGTACAGACGGACATTTCGCGTAATTTTGCATGGTTTTCGATGTTACCAAAAAATGGAATAATGTGTTTTGAAAAATTGCCAAAATTGCAAAATTGCCAAAATTGCTGAAAAGCTCAAAAGTGTTTTTTTTTGTTTGCTATGGCTGAAAAACTTTTAAAGGTGAACAAAATAAATTATTATATTTAATATAAAAATTGATTTCAATGCAAAAATAAATATTAATAAAAAAATATAAATATCATATTTGAAGGAAATTTTTAATAAAATTGTGAAAAAGAAATTTTAAACACTTAAAGTGCAGCTTCCGCTGAACTCTGGGGAATATATTTTCTATATATGTAAGTATGTATACTAAATTTTTTTATTTTCAAAATAAAATTTAAATCTGTATACATATGTACATGTATATATAAAAATGAATGTTTGTCTTTTATCTTTATTTTCTCTCTGTGTACGCTATGCGCGTTCAAATCGTTCATCCAAATGGGATGAAATTGGAAAGCTGGAAATTGTGGAGTTGATATGTTAACGCCTGGGAAGGTTTTGGGATGAAAAAAGTTCTTCCACGCCCACGTTATACGCCCAAAATTATTAAAAATAAGTAAAAATATTCGATTATTTCGCTTATATTGCTCATAAATTGCTCTGAAATTTATTATATGAGTTTGTTACAACTTAACCAAATATGGGCGTGGTTGGATCAATTTAACGCCCACCGCCGTTACACAGAAACACTATAATTGGGAGTAACGGAAAGTTCCGCAGCCTAATTGTCCTATACACATTTATATTAAGAAAAAAAAAACAGATCGGGCAACGCCGGGTACTATAAGATAGTTCAAAATACAGTGTAAATATTTTTTTTTTAAATCAAACTTTAAAAAATCCAATCTGTTAGGTTAAATTTGTGTAGTTTAAACATTGGCACATCGGTCTTTAACCCTTTCGGAACCTAATCCGGGAAAGTTAGCGAAAAAAATCAATCAAGTATTTGAGTTAGTGTTAGCACAACACGTAAAAATAACAAACATAAAACAATGGCAACAATGGCCGAAATCAAACCGAAAACGAATTTGCGAAAATTTACAACCTCCGCTCCAATGGGCCAGGAAACATAAACTGCGCACGGAGCCATGCTGCAAAAGTGCACCAAAACAAAAACGAAAACAAAGCAAAAACAAAATCAGAATCAGAATAGCTGCAGCGAAAACTAACAAACAAGCTGAACAAAATTGTCTGTCCGTCCGCTAATAGTTATGGCCATTGGCCATTGGGCCATAAATAAAATTTCGCCAATGATATTTTTTCACTTTTTAATTTTCTGCTTTGTGCGAGGAAACCAATTTAAGACCTGTTTTAATAAAGTTTATTGTCATGTAAATGTAGGCGTGGCATTCTAAATTGTTTATGAAGACAAACGATTTTTCGGCGCAGGTCCCAACAAAGTCGATTAATTGTTTTTAGAGAGTTATAGTCGCACAAACAATCTCAAACACAGAGAGACATACAAACACCATCGATTAAAGATTTTTATGAAAGTCACGAGATATGCACATGAAATATGATTTTTTTTAAATTTTTAATCGAAATTTTACTTAATTAAATGATAAACATTTTAAAATAGTCTTATCAGAAAATTTTGGGAGAATCAATACTTTCTCATTAGATTTATAACCGTCTCGTTTATTTATAAAACGTCCCACCACTGTCCCAGAAACTACGACCTCAGCGCCCTGTTCACGTGCCAAACGGCGTCAGTTGAGAAAATTTAAGAAATCGATTTCATTTTTCTGCGTCAATTATGAGAATCATTTTTAGGTCCCGCTGTAGAAAATCGTTGGGACTTCAGCAAATAAACCAAGGTTCAGAAAACATACCAATATTATTACACATTTTTGTTGTTGCTAAGATTTGTCTAAATCTTTTATTATTTGAATATAAAATATGAAATATTGTAATAAAGTTTTCGGTGTTTAATTAAAACTTTTAAGTTATAAGAAAAATGTTTATAAACTTCTCATTCCAATTAAAGGTGGTCTGGGAGAGTCTAAAACTTCTCAACACCCTAGCAGCGTGGAACTCTGTTACTCTGATATGGGTGCCGGGACATGAGGGCAATTAAATGGTGCACTCTCTCGCAAAGAAGGGTGCAGAAACTCTGTTAATAGATCCGGAACCCTTTAGTAGCACATTGGTTATTGTATTAATATTCGACGTAGAACTAGCCAGGTTCAATTCTCAGGTGACGCGAAAAAAAAGAAACAATTATTTTTAGCGCTCTCAACAAGCTATTGACAAATACTCTGAGAGCAGCAACTTACCATGAAAAAGCTCACAAATAGTTTGGCCGACACTCTGCTAGGGTCTTAATTGACTTTCGATTGGATTTAAAACCTCAAATGGTTAATTAAATCTTTTTAGGTTTGTTTAAAATCACGAACCATCCTAATTTGTTTTTGACATTTAACAATCAGTAGGACAGACTTTAATATGTTTCTTGTTGTTTTTGGTTTTGCACGTGTTTTTTTTTTAACATTTGTTGGCTTCGCTATGTAAACCAATATTTGCTAAGTTTGTGTGCGCGTGTGTGTGTGCGTTTTTAAGCATTTTGTAAACAATTTTAATTTGAACATTTTTTCGCGTTTTCTTGATTGAGTGGAAAATCTTGTGTCGAAATGTGAAATTGTCTTAATTTGTTTACAAACGAATTGCCGCGCCAAATTGCTTAATTGTGTCTGTCTGCCTGTCTGTCTATATGTCTGTTAGTCTGTTTGTCTGTCAAACGATTTTTTTATTGCCTGAATGAACAAATTAAAAGGGGATTTTTTAATATGTTTAATTTAAAAAAATTCTGAGAGGGAGAAATTTTGTTTCTAATATTAAGTAAAATTACGGTTTTTAAGTTTTTTTGTTCTTACCGAAGCATTTACCGAAGAATATATTAAGTTTGTTCTTCTATTTGTTAAGTCCAGAAGGGGGCGTGGTAGGTAGAACAAAGTATATATATATAAATGATCATCGTCGGATTCTGAGTCGATTTAACGATGTCCGTCCGTCCGTCCGTCTGTATGTCTGTCCGTCTGTCCCAGCGATTACAGCCGTAGCTTAAGAGCTTTCGAGTTTAAATTTGATATGTGAGCTCTTCTTCTCCAAGCGGAGACTAAGTTCTAAGATCGGGCTATCCCCTCCCATACGATTAGTTAAAATAGTTCCGTATGCAGATATCCAGTTCAAATTTAATATTTAGCAATTTAGTAGTAACACAGAAGTGCTCTCAAAAAACGAGCGTGATCGAATAAGAACCACGCCCACCTCCCATACAAACTATCCCTTTATGTTGCGGATAAAAAATTAAAAAAAAAATAGTTATAGTCTGGATATCTGGTTCAAATTCGGTATTTAACATTTTAGCGGTAACACAAAACTACAATCGAAAAATTGGCGCGACGCGATAAGAACAACGCCCATATAACAAAGATATGTAGCACTTATGTGATAAAAGAAGCACATATTTTGGTGTCACTGAAATGGCTGAGGGTATTTGAGCTTTGACATAGCCGAAGTTAATTTTCTTACCAGTTTAATTTTAGGTTGCTGTAATTTCTGAATTTTTGTTTCCTTGGTTGAAACGAATTTTATGTTAAGAATTTCATTGTATATGCATACATATATGTATATTAAAAAAAAAATCGTAAATGTTTTCTTTTTCATATTTTCTGTATTTATTTAAACTTTAAAAATTGCATTACACCATCGGAAAACTTACATAACAGAACCGGAACATGTTCACGCACAATTAACCTAAATAAATAGAGCCAAAAACCGAATTAACGACCGAGTTTCAATTTCAACCAAAAAGCGGAAATGAAAAAAGTCACACAGAATATTTAAAAAATGACACCAGCGTCCTGTCAGGGACTCTGACAGCAATTAAAGTGACAGCGGCAAAACTGTAAAATTACGTTAAAATTAAGTTAAAAATAAACTCAAAAGTAAACAAAGAGCCGAAAACAAGCGAATTATGCAAATGAATTATGAAAGAACATTTTCTTATGTTCAGCAAAATGTTTGCGCCCAAAAGTATGCTATGCAATTTTCGTTTTTATATAAAAAAAAATAAACAACGCCTGGAATAATGATGGATTAAGTCGTTTCTTGCTACGGAACAGACAAACGAACATTTGCGCATAATTCGCCTTAATGAGGCGACTGACGTCTGGGCGGAGATAGTCGTCGAATGTGTTGCGAAAATATGCAAATTCGTTGCGCGCTTTTTAGCGCCTTATTTTTTTGTTGGTATAAGACCTAGCGCAATATGCTAATTTTTGTGATTTAAATGGGCTTGAAATGCAAAAAATAAAACAAAAACGAGAGCTTTTAGCGCCTGAAAGTATGCTTAATGTTTTTTAGAACTGTTTGCTATGTTAAAGTGGACTTGTAAAGCTTCAACTGCTTTTTGGCACTAAAATTGATATCAAACTATAGAGAGCGAAGGCTTTATTTAAGACTTCGAGGTTTTAAAGAATTTTTTTTTTATTGAACAATAAATTGTTTATTTATTGTATGTATATTTTTTTTTTAATATTTTGAACTTTTACAAAAACCTTTTTCCAGCTAGAAAAACGATTTCTGAATTCGTGTCTTTTACAAGCAGACATGGTTTGGCAAACTGAAATCGATTACTGAATTGATTACTGATTACATTCATTTGCTATAAAACAATCTTTAAACTTTTCTTAGTATATTACTAGATAAAAGGTTATAAACCTCGAAAAATTATTGGATCACAATTTTATAAGAACACAAAATTAATCAAAACATTTCTTGTAATTGATTACAGAGTTTTCAGAGAATATTCGATTAGATCTTTAAGAATCGTTTACGAACAACAAACAATTAAAAGTGTTGGAACACCCTGTATTTTAACACACATTGTAATTTTTGGAACATGCTGTGTGTTTTTTTTTATAAAATATTAAAATATCTACATAAATAAGACAAATGAAAATGAATAAAATGAACAATTTCTCATACTTGATTATATTCCTAAATGATTCTATATGATTTGTAATGTTATCAAAAACAAAATATTCTGACAACAGATTTATTTTTCAATCATTACATTTGATTAATTGATTACGCTACTAAATTTGTAAACAGAGAACCGATATGCTTATAGTACGATATGTATGTATGTATGTATGTATGTATGTATGTATGTATGTATGTATGTATGTACGAGTAAATGAACTATTGAGTTTTTCGTTCATGTGACTTTTTTGGCTTCTTCTATTTTGACTGCCCTAACAGCTGAACCCAATTTTTCAATTAATACTATTCATTTCAATTTTCCCAATAAATTGTTGTTTGTTATTCCACAAACAAGAGACGGGTACCCAACATGCCAAATTGATATGAGTTGGTATGAATATTGGCCAGTCGGTCGATTTTGATGTACTTGGCATGTAAAAAATACTTCACAGTAAAGTATAAATCACACTTGTGACACCTTTTTGGCGCTACTAGACAGTATTAAAAAGCGTTCTATAAATTATCGAAAATAATAGTGGAATATAAAAAAAAACATCGATATTGGTGGTATTAAAAACGTGAAGAAAGAAAAACTTCGATGGTTTGATGTAACGAAAATAAACTATCGGTATTAAGAAACCGATTTTTACTTGGAATTCTACGAAATTACATTACAGTCGTGTCTGGATATAGGGAACTAATTATTGCAAGGACTTTTCACTTTTCACTCTTTCAAGGTGGACATTTGTTGTTCTTGCGATCAGAAATTGACTTTTGGACCGCTTTTTCACGTAGACTTCGCAGTGCTAATATACCAGCATCATCAGTAGAGTATTTTGTTTGTGGGAAACAAATTTTGAGAAGCATTTCGATTGTTCACTATTTAGAGTACTCCATGTTAAAATTTGGCTGTTCACTCTATAGGGTATTTACTATACCTAGACACGACTATATTTCGTTATTAAAAAAAACACTTTTTAACATATTTTTATAACTTGTTAAAAGTTATCGCCAGTAAAATTTTTTTTATGAAGCAATTTTTAATTGTTTAAAGCAATCGAAAAATCAGTTTTAACAAAATATCGATTTGAAAAATCGGATTGAAAAATATCGAGAGTATTGTAACATCGGTTTTATAATATCGATATCAGTACATCAATACATATTTTGCATCCCAAATCGGAATTACTTAAGTAGTTGGGCATTTAACTCTATTGATTCCTTGAGTGATCGTTGTAATGAGAAATGACGGATCTACTTATTCTGCTGCCATTTTTAAGAAAGAGGTTCCTCTGAATCTGCTGAACCTGTTCTAGACGTCCACGCATTTTCATGAACGACCACGACGCACCAGGAATCTATCCATTCTATGTCTCAAAAAGATATCAACGAGCCACGAACCATTATAGAGCGAATTCGTTCTTCGATTGTACTTTGCGAATTTGCAATAATCTTCCTGCGGGAGTCTTTCCTTACGGTTACAATATTTGTAAACTTAAGCAAATATTTACTACCGTATTTGACCCTTCCCCCTCCACTTTTACCCTTCTTCTTTTGTAAAGAAAAACTGTTTTGAAGAAAATTAAAGACTTTCGTACTGCGTGAATTTGTTTTTTTTTTTTAGAAAAATCTTTTGCAATAACTGCAAAAGCACAACAATCAACAATGGCGGACAAAAAAGAAAAAAGCGAATATTATAAAATTATAATAATACGAAAAGTTTGTCATTGTTGAGCGTTGTCAACGCTTCCTTCCTTCCTTCCGTTCGCATTTAACAATGGAAAATGACGAAATGCCTCGGGCGCTGGGATTATTTCGCACAGATGGAGGCACTGCAATGAAGAAATTCAAATGGGCGCATATAGCAATATTGAAAAATGCAAGTGTATGTTTGAATGTATGTCTTTGTGTATTTGTGTGTATGCGTGTGTGTGTAGGAATACACCATTAACACTCACAATTTACACTTGAAAAGTTCAACTATGTTGCATAGCAGCAGCAAATGGCAAATTATCGCTTTGAACTTTTCTCAAATCATCAATAAAAACCAGAAATACACACACACACAAACAAACAGATAGACACACTCATAGAAGCAACAAGCAAATAAACATGAGAAACGCATCGTAAAATTCTCTGCAATTGCAACGGAAAATAAATTTCATGAGGCAATGAAATGTTTTTAATCATCCATCCAAGCGTTTAGATCCATTTGGCTAGTAATACAACAAAAACATTTTTCATACAGTATTCATTGAAGCAAATAAAATATTAAAAAATTGTTGCGCAAAATATTTCAGCTACATAGCTCGGTGTGCTGCCATTACGGAGTGGAATCGGGACGATAGCCTCAGCAGCTGGAGTCCCTTACATGTAATGTAATTATTAATAATATTAATTCAATCTATATATATATAAATAAATTCTTCTTTCTTTCTTTCTTTCTTTCTTTCTTTCTTTCTTTCTTTCTTTCTTTCTTTCTTTCTTTCTTTCCTTCTTTCTTTCTATCTTTGTACGAAATGGGCGTCTAAACCATTCATCCGATTTTGATGAAATTTTAGGGAGTTGTTGTGCTCACGCCAACTTAGGTTTAGGACAAAGAAAATGTTGACACGCCCACCTATTACGCCCACAATTTGTAAAACTAAGTTAAAATATTCGATTATTTCGCTAATATTTCTTCTAAAAATCTGAAATTTGGTATCTGAATTTGTATTGGCACTGTCGATAACTTCCCCAAAAATGGGCGTTGTTGGATCAATTTAACGACCACTTTCAAAATAGGGTGGATCATTTTTACGCCTACCACCATTTGCTCAGAATCTTGATGTGCTACATAGAAAACATGTAACGGGATGCACCGGGAAGAATAACAGGATATACAAAATTGTCCACGCCCACTTATTACGCCCTCAATTTATTTAATTAAGTAAAATTATGCGATGACATTGCTAATATTGCTCCTAAAAATTTGGGATTTTGTTTCTGAGTTTGTATGCCGATAATTTCACAGCCATAACTCATAATCGCTACAACGGTGAATACCGAGAAGTTCCGCTAACTAACGGGAGTACCGGGAAGTTATGTAAATGCTTTGTTAATATTATGTAAATATCATGAAAATGTTCAAGAACTAATAAATCTGTTATTATTTTTACTTTGCTGTGTAAAATTTTTTCAAAAAATTCATTTCGTAAAATTTAAAGAGTTTATAACTTAGCATACATTTAGGATGTTAAATATTGAAGTGCTTTGGCATTTTTTAAGTGTTTGCGTCAAATATATGAATGGCCTAAAAGTATGTAATAATTGAATACTAAATACTTTTCATTAAATTGTAAATCGCTTAAATTTAAAAATTAAAGAAATCGGCTTTTTCAACAATCAAGAAACAAGTCCACTTGTTTAATTTTGATTTAAATTACGGACGTCATGCTGTTGTTGTTCTTTTGCGTTCTGTAAGCAAAGTTCACTTAATTTAGCTATTCAAGTGAATCAGCCTCGAGCATCTCTTGAATTCCTTTCATCCTGTTGAGATGTCAAAGCCATATAAAAAAAATGAATGACATACTCAAAGCAGCCTAATCAGCAGAAAACAATTTATAGGCCAATTCAATTGGGCGCATATTTTCAGGGGTTGTAATTTTTTTACTCGTGACTTCTATTTTTTAAATTTTTATGATTACTGATAATCATCATCACATAAATATAAGCTTTAATATTCCCTTTAAACAGTTCAAGGCTTCAAAGTCCATATGCGAGTCAAAGTCGTATAAATATGCGCCAAAATTAACCCAAACATCGTGTCCTCCTCGGTTTCCGGTTTATGACCAAATTACCCATTGCCGCTGGTGCGAGTTAATATCCAAATGCATTTTTAATATCGCCGCGCTGACATTTTAGCGAACTCTCAACGCTCAAAGCCATTTCGCTGCCACTACTTAAAAGCGTTAACAATTTTTATGCGGTGTTCGCGCGTCGACAATGAAAAGGCGTGGCACTCGGGTCATCATAAAAATGTTAAGAAATCTGGTGTGTGGGGGGAGAGGTGTGTGTGTGTGGTCAGGCGGAGTAACGACAAGTCTCGGTAAGCATATTTATTGCCATTTAACGACCACACAAAATGCTAAACAAAAGCAAAAACAAAAGCAAACAATACGACGCGACAGACCGGACAGAGCAGAATCCATTAAAATGAAATTGAGCGGAAGCAGATGTATATAAATGCATATTGTACGTACATGTGTGTGTTTGTATTCGCGTGTTTGTGTACTTGTAATACTCCTGTAGGGAAAAAGACTAGTTTCGAACTAACGAATCACTAGTTACTTTAGCACCACTACTGGCCCGCGTTCTATCTCTTTCCCATGGAAAAAAAGATGAATTTAAAATGGGATTGTCCTAGGCGGTGTTAGGAGCTTTGTGCTAGAGTCAACGAAGACTTAGATCTTATAAATAAATGGGCTTGCAGAAATCTGCTTAAACTGAATTCCCTATAATCTGTACGTATGTTTCACGTATATCAAAGACCAGCTACACCTGTGACAATTTACCTCATATTTTCCTAAATAACGTTCCACTGAAATTAGTAAACAAAGTCACAAATCTTGGCTTCATAATTAAATTTTCTCTCACTTGCTTCGGAACATGTCAACTCCGTTGTTAGGAAAATTTACTATGTGCTACGAAATCTGGGAATAACTGCAGCATTTGTATCTTCTGAAACAAGGCGCAAACTGGTCATGCAGTCCCAATTACGAGTATAACATACTCAGAAGTGGTTTATAGCAGGTTCGACTCGAGGTCAACGCATAAACTGAGTAGATTTGAACACGTAACGACTTGTAGTAATAGTATACTTGGATGTAGCAAGAAATTTTATTTTCCTACATATGCAATATTGAAGTTTTCTATAGAGGTACTTATAGAAAACTTCAATTCTGCAGATCGGGTAGAAGTAAATATCTTTTTATTCCTAGCCATACCTTTTCAGCCTCTAGAAAATTGTACATCGGCGCCGTCAGACTGTGGAACTCTCTTCCTATGAAAGTGGGAACGGTATCTGACTCGGAAACATTTAAGCGTGTAATATAGAATATTCCTCTTAGTTTTTTTCTTTCTAACAAAATCTCATTTATATTCCTTTATTATTTTTTTCCTCTACTTGCTTACTTCTCTTCTTATTTTCTAAATACCAGCTTTTGAAAACCTTATAATATGCAAATTTTATATTATTTTAATTTAACTCTAATTAAAAATTTAAATTTATTATTTTTTTAGTTGTATTTAAATTAATAACGTAAGTAAACAGTTGATTTTAGTAGGTTTAGTTGTTACTAATTTTCATAATTGTGCAATTAAGAGATCAAATCTTATATGCAAACTGAAATAAAGATATATATTGAAATTAAAATTCATTTTAAAAATGTTTCGTTTATTGAGGCGGCTCATAATAAAATCTGTAAAAATAAAACGCAAAGTTAAGTTTCATTAAAAATTCGAAACAGAAATTTTTTGGTAATTACATATCGAAAAACTAAAATAAAAGTTGTTGTTGTATTATACATAATCGATTTTTTCCAGTGATTAGTAAATCTGAAAAAAAAAATTCTATACAAAACATAGCGGTACCTACAAGTTTAACAGTTTCAAATATAACTTGTAAGAGATTTATCATCGGCTATACCTAAGCTCAAATACACTTCGTCATTTCGGAGACACCAAAAAAGTGCTTTGTGTAGCATATATGTGCAAAATGTCTCTCGATCTGAGAGATATATTGTGCTGCCTCGTTTCTCTACAAACACAATTCTAGACTAAAATCTCGTAATCGTTGTGAGCTTAATTTTGACTACGTCACTGGGAACTAGAATCCCATTGCCTAGGTAGTTAAGTCTGTGTCTTGCCACTGCTGGACGAATGCAAAGAACATGATCAGCCGTTTCCTGCTCCTCTTGGCAGAGTCATCAGGAATTATTTTCTATTTTGATTGGAAGGGAAGTTTATACAAACGTTATTCACCAAAGGTATAATAACCAATTTAATAATTGAGGGCATTATTGACAAATTTAAAATTTTTTTTTTGTATTTTAAATTAAAATATGTCAAAATTTAATTTTTACTTTATTCGACCTTAGGTCATAGTTTTTATATATGTATGTATACTATTTTTTTATCGAGCTCAAGGTATATAATATATTAAGAAACAATATTTTTGTTTGTTTTATATATTTTTTATTGTCAATATTTCGTCTTCTGTCGGATGACATAACCAGGGCCAAGGGACTCTTAAGAAGTTTTTAACAAAATGTTTACAAATTACTCTGTACATACATATATATATATATATATATATATATATATATATATATATATATATATATATATATATATATATATATATATATATATATATATATATATATATAACAAAGAACAAAAACAATTAAATTTCAATCTTAAAATATTAAGACACGAGAAAACACAATTTAACAACAACGACGAACATATGTATGTATGTACATATGTACATTTATTGCACATAAATATATTACAGTTGTTCGTCTTCTCTAAAGATTGTCAACTATTTTGCTTATATTTTTGTATTAAGTGTCGGTATATTTGAGCGCATTTCTCTGTGTCCGTTATATAATTTACTCTCTCTCTCTCTTTTTCTTTTGTTGGTAAATTTATCATATACGTATGAACATCTCCAGAGTATAAAGTCTCACGTAATTGCTGTAATATTTTTAAGTTATCCAAACCTGCACAGTGGTCAAGTCGTATACAGTGGACCGCAAGTGTTGTTTTTTGTTCAAGTGATTTATTCCTAGATTTACTCCGATTTATGGAAAGATATTCCTGTTTATAGTTTTGTTTGACACAATAAAAGAACAATTATTTTAACTTTTTAAAATATTTGTTGGGTTTTATTTTGTAACTGCATATAAAGTGTTTTTAATACTTACAAACAAATTACGATTTTGTGTGCTATGAAAGATTCAAGAGTCAAGTAGAGCTACTAACTACAGTGGAAAAATTGGTAGTAAAAGGATGATGGGGCAGATCCAATAATTTAGATTGTATATCTTCAATAGGAAACTGTTCTTCTGAATTCACTAGAGAAGAGTTGTTACACATATTTCCAATGACGAAGAATCAACTGGCTTAAAAATAAAACTTCTTAAGTTTGTGAATGGTTTTCGAACTTCAGAAATTAACTGAATAAAAACATAAGCCTCTGGGTTTTAACAATTTAAATACTGTTGATTTTGGCTCCACTAACAATAATTTGCTTTGTTTTCATGTTTGTAAATAATTTTCAAAATCGTATGCCGAAAAACTTGATATTAATCCTAAAGCCTTTATGTTTACCATAAGGTGGAGTAAATAGTGAACATTACAAGTTACACTGGTCGGACCAGAAAATGTGGACAAATTTTCAACAAACAAGTTAGGTTTTTTGAGCTGTTATTTCGTTCGCTGACAGGTTATTTCGTGCGCTGACAGGTTATTTCGTTCGTTCTCAGGTGTCTCTTGCTATTCACTTTAATAATTTCACATCACTAGAATCAAAATATGGCGATACAAAAATGTTGAAAAAAGTTACGCTGAAGTTAATATTTTGACAAAGAGTATCATAACAACACCCACACTACCGACCACCAAAGGAGCACCCGAGTAACCAGGTTTTGTTGAGCCCGCATATTGCAAATAAGGGCCATAAGGGTAGCTGCTAAGCATACCAAAGGTTGACATGCCGCGACTCGTGACATGGGCCACAGTATTAGATTGTAAAGCCATCTTTGGGAGCCGTGCGCTCTTAACACAAAGGTTCGTCCACTTAACAGCTGACACTTTAATAGCAATAAGGTCAACAGTGACGTCGCCACTATCAACATAAGTGACGTCAACAGACTTGTCGCCCCTGACCAATCGTACAGTTTCAAAGCCACCGACAACATGATAGGCCGTAACCAAACAGTCACCATACCTGAAACCACATCCTAAGAAAATAAACTCATTCTCTCGACCATCTGCAGGTCGCCATATCTCAACTTGACAGGCGGGTTCTGATCCTGCATGATAGTCACTTCCTGGAACATACTTCTCCGGATGATATATAGGATCACGTAAGCTACTAACAACGGCAGAAGCGTCATTGTGGACAACCTTACCATACGCTTTGCATTTGCGAAAAAACCACCTAACATATTTGTTACCAACCCTGGTTCGTCGTATACCGTGTGGCTGCCAGCTAGCTCATAAGATCGGGCGTGAGGTTACTTAGCCCGCCGCACGGTATCGAGGGAGACAAAACTAAATTTATATTTAATAAAAAAAAAGACAACAAAAAAAAACTCAACAACAAAAATCTCAAATAAAAAAAAATTCCCAAAATCCCATAAACAAAAAAAAAATATACTAAAATTTTACGTTACAACAAACACAATGCGAAGTTGCTAAAAGAGAAAACGGGGGTTATGGGTCTCCCCCAATGTGACCCACCCTACCTGTGTTGCTATAAAATAGTATCATAACAACACCCACTTAATTGCTATAATTAAGTGTGTACTAAACTTTCATGTCCACATCCATTTTGACATGCTATCCAACACTGTAAAATTCCTCCCACAAATTATAGATTTAGCAATTCATTTTATATATAAAATATTTTATTAGAATTTAACTCATAAATAAATCATATGGCAACTCCGCCAAAACGCATCCAACTTAATTGGACTTGGTAATAAAAAAAATGTCCGTTAACCTTTTAATTGTTTTGTATGCAGGCATACAAGGCCAAATAATATAACCCAACAGGAAATTTCCTACACCTTTATTATCCCTATCCTAAAGGAGCTCTCTTAAGATGGTATATATAAATTTATAAAAGAAATGAATTGTGGTTATGGGTAATCAATAACATGGGCCCTGTAGAAACATACACGACAAGATATTACGCAAATTTTTTTTATAACGAAATAACACTAATTATGTTTGACCTAATTTCAAATTTTGTTTGTAACTCATAAATGACACTTAACATGATATAACATAAATGTAAATAAATAATAAAAATAAGAATAAATTAAGTATAAAATTTTGATTTTTCTTCTTTACATAAAGCGCTAATTGCCATTATTTGAATTTTTATGTACGGCAACTTAAAAAAGAAAATGATGGCGAATTCAACATGGAGGTTGCAGTAAGGTGTCGGCGAATTCATTTATGAGGCAAATTTAAATTGGATGTTTCATCTTAAAATGGAGGCGAATTCATTATGGTGGTTTAGCTCGAATTAAGTGGCGGGAGCCGCCAGTACTATTTTTATTACTTTTTTTTGTATATAGTACTTATAAGATTTCCTACCATTTTGTTTACTTCTTAGGAAGGAAAATTTTTAATGTGGGGTATCAAACAAACTCTTGGGTGGCCACTTTCAGGGTATTCGGCGTCTCCTCGTCGTCTGACTTTTCGGACAGATAGCCTATTAGATCCTCCAATGAAAGGGCCACACTAAAATTAAATATTTTTGGATTTTGAAGCTAAAATTGTTTATGTCCTACACACAATGCGCAAAATGTTTACTTACGTTGTAAGATTTGTTATATATGTTTGAAATTAAACAAAAAAATTAAATGCGCGACAGCCCGATTAAGTAAAACCTCCTTATAAGAGATTATAAATTTAATTTTAACACTGCATAATAGTTTAACTAATTAATTAAATCACCTTTAATATTGAATAGCACACACGAATATCAACATATATATTAATGGGATTAAAAAAAATGGAATTTTATCCAAAGAAAAAAACTAAAATTAAGGAACAAAAATTAACATTTTATTTTTAATTCAATCACTAATATAAATTAATTTTCTTTTACTAACACCACGGCAAACACTGACTTTATTTTATTACAAGAAAAAGAAATTTGTCGACCGGTCTTTTCGATAGTCACATTCGATTTAAAGTTTGCAAACTTGCCAAAAATTTTCCTATGTCTCAATTCTGGTACCATATATCTTAGTACATAAATCAAATGAACAAAATATATTACATATATTTATTTTAATAAATTGTATGGTCATCGACCTTTTTACTTCCTTTTGATCCTATTTCTTTTCAATTTTCAGACATATATGACATTACCATTTTCACCTACATGTCAGACAAGGATACACTATATATCCTTGTCAAAATCTGGTTTTAACTTCTCATTCGCCAAATGTCTGAACCGGAGTTCATGATTGAGAGCAAGTAGCTGACTTGATTTGCACTTTTATCAAAATGTAACTCGATCAATGAAAATTCTAATCTGGTAACATCCCTATTTCCCCTACTACGTATCCCGTTAATTCCCGCTCATCAGTGCAGCGAATTTCATAAAAATGATAGTGCTGTATTTTCGCAGCGCACATCGACTACCAAGTACTCGGTATTTGGTATTCGGATAATTACTTTGTATCAACCGCAACAAGGCAATGTACTCCGCCTCACTAGACGAAGTTGCTACAACTGTTTGCTTTTTGCTGCACCACGATACTGGATTGCAAAATACCAGAAATATGAATCCGCTCACTGATTTTCTGTCGTTTGAATCGGATGCATAGCCAATCAGTACTGCTGCATCTGATTTCTTTGTGAATACAAGTTTGAGATCCTTAGTACCTTTTAAATACCTTACAACACGCTTCAGAGTTGACCAATGAATTTCTGTTGGATTTTTCTGAAATCTGCCCAAATAACTAATGTGGTAGCAAATGTCAGGTCTAACGCTAAACATCAGATACATAAGACTACCTAAAAGTTCACGATATGGTTTTTCAGTATGGACGCCATCACTGAGTGAAAGCTGCAGACCTTTTTCCATCGGAGATTTTACATAATTGCATTCATTCATATTGAACTTTATTAGCATCTTTTCAATATGATTTGATTGGTTTAAAACCATTTTTCCTGTTTCTTGATCGTATTCTATTATTGTGCCAAGATAAAATCGTAGTACTCCGCAATCCGACATTTCAAATTTTGATCCTAAATTTCGTTTTAAATCTTCAATAGCTTTCAAATTGTTTCCTGCAATAAGGACATCATCCACGTACAAGATTATATACAAAATATTACCATTGGAAAATTTTGTCTAAAGACAGTAATCTCTCTTAGAACGTTCAAAACCATATGCAAGTAAGTAAGTATTAAATTTCTCATTCCAACAGCGCGGGCTTTGCTTTAATCCATATAAAGATTTTTTAAGTTTACAAACTACATCTGATTTTGCATCAAGTCCATCAGGGATTTCCATATAAATCAATTCCTTTAAATCTCCATGAAGGAAAGCTGTTTTTACATCAAGTTGGTGTAAATAAAAACCCTTTTGAACACTTACAGCTAAAACAATTCGAATAGTTGCTAGTTTTGCAACTGGAGAGTAAGTATCCTCATAGTCAATTCCAGCCTTTTGCAAAAAACCTTTTGCAACCAATCTCGCCTTATAACGAACAGGATTACCATGCTCGTCTTCTTTAATTTTAACTACCATTTTGACTTTAACATTTTTTCATTTGCAGGACGAGGAACAAGTTCCCATATGACCCTTCTTCTTACAACGGTGACAGGTTCCATTAAACTTGAAAAACTTCTTCTTCTCACCAGCAAACGCTGTACTTTTCTGACCTTCTGTAACTTTTTCATCTCGATCCAACTTTTTTAACTCTTCAGCCAACAGCCTCTGCTTTACGACTTCCAATGTTAATTCTGACTCATTCAGATTTTCCAAAGCAGTAACAACTGGATCAAAGACATCCGGCAAGGACAAAAACAATTGAGCAACAACATCGTTCTCCATGAGGCTAGCACCAGCAGTTTTCAGCTTTCGAATGAGTTCGTCAAAAACAAGAAAATGCTTGCGAAGATCTTCATGCGACTTCATCTTTAAATTGGCTAGTTGCTTTCTAACCAACGTTTGATTCGTAACAGACTTCTTTGCAAAAGTTGTCTCCAACGCCAACCACATCTCTTTTGCCATCTTTTTGTCTCGAACACACTCAATATAATCGTCAGATATTAAGCTAACTAACGCACACTTGGCCTTCTTATCCTTTTGCTGGAACACGGCTGCTAGACCAGGCTCAGCAGGCGGCATCTCACTTAATGCGCCTAGAAGATCCAACGCATCCAAATGCAATTTCACTCGAAAACTCCAATTTACATAATTTTCTTTTTTTTTGCTTTCGCCCATAACCTCTTGTAGTAAAAAGCAGTTTAATTATTAAATCGGAAGAGTTTATTTCGAGTTGTTTGCTAGTCGATATATATATATATATATATATATATATATATATATATATATATATATATATATATATATATATATATATATATATATATATATATATATATATATATATATATATATATATATATATATATATATATATATATATATATATATATATATATATATATATATATATATATATATATATATATATATGTTGTTTTATTTCATTCTTCTATCTCTTTCTTTCTTGCATCAGCATCGTATGTGAAATCTTCGCTGACTTTAAATAGGCTCCCGCATTGTGCAGAAAAGGACGAAACGCTTCTATACTACTCTCCCATCGAATTTCACTTAAGGGCCGATAATTTTTTGTACGCGTTATTTTTTAGTTCAGTTTCTAGTTACACTCAGAAATAGTTACCATTAAAATAAAAAAAATGTAGTACATAACAAAAAAATTGGATCAAGTGCTAGGGGGAAGTGGCGCCCGGGGCTTTTGCCCCTTTCGGTTCCCCCTCCCCCTAGATACGGCCCTGGTAAGTGTTTAAAATAAATACCGTTTTAAAAAAGTTTGTTGTAAGAAAAGTTGACTTTAGAGGAGAAACGTGAATTTTAGTGCTTAGATTGGTTGAAGATTTGAGGCGCTGTTTAAGAATTTGGAAGGTAATTATCAATAAATAAAATATTTGACATTAATTGTAAAATATTTTGCATATTTAGAATCCATCAAAAACTTGTCAAACCAAATCGAGAACTTATAAAGTAAGAATATTTGTGATTTTTATAAAAAAAATGAAAATAAAGCAGTGTTCTGTTCCGTTATTTTTCATTGCTGCGGATTAGCAAGAACTGTGAAAATGCATTCTTTTGCGATTTACACTGCAGCGACGAGAGCGTGGCGGTTCAATCAATGTTTCAACAACTGAAGTCAATAAAATTTTTTGAGTTTAATTTTCTGACCAAATCTGATTTCTTAATAAGTTTACATGTTATTGATGAGACTTTTAGGTCTAATAATGCTAATAAAAATCTTTATTGACAATAGCTCAGAACACAAAACTCACATCGGCGCTTGCAAAGCAAAGAGTAATTTTAAGAATCAAGAATCCGTGGGAGTCTCTGTAGTACCGAGATTTCCTTTGAATTACAAAGAGAAATCAGAAACAGTTAATAGAAAAGTACTTCCAGAATATCGGAATTTGTTTGTAAGTGCAACAAACATTAACATCAGTGGTCAGATAACGAGAACCGTATCGCTATGAAAGCGCTTTCTAAGTGTGAAATAAAAAGAGACGATATTTGTAAAATGCTCCACCCGCCAGGATAAGTCTCATGTTTCAGAAAACTTGAGATATCAAAAAGCGCCAATGGTCGTGGACGGCACATAAACAATTCAAACAAAGCGCATGTCATCAAAACCGACAATTCAAAAATTCTGCAAAATCCGCTTCAAAAACAGAAAATCTTTGACCTTGAGATGACTATCACGGAAAAGGCCATGAGTCGAATATTACTAAAAAGACTTGAAACTAAATTCAAACGTCGTACTGGATATTTGTTGACTGAGTAAGATTGGACCAATACAAACCACTAAAAAACAAATTAATTAAAATTTATCCAGTGCTCATACAAAATGGACGTGATACGATAAGAACCACGGCCACTTTGACAATTGTCGTCGGCAGACCTCTACTGCAAAAATCAAAAATAATTTGATGTTATGCAGAATATTTTTTCATATCCCTGATTTGTCTGTTACCTGACTAAGTCAGGATAACGGTTATCTCCGCGTATAGGAAAGGCTAGGAATTGAGTAGGAGAGACTATATGGTACTGGTTGTTTCAGAACTTGCGCATCACAACACCTTATGACCCCCATGGCGTCGTCCGCCTAAAGTTGTGAGTATTACTGCTTCTTCCGAATCGATTTCGTATTCATCCGAAGAATCGTCAGCGAACGTCTCTGTGGGCTTGGTACACAGGGATTGTACAATTACCATGCAATTTTAAAAACTTCAACCTTTAAGTCTAGTTTTTGTAGCTGGCAATGCTTTAAAAACATGTATTTGCCTAGGTAGCCTTCGAAATATGATTTCTTTCTGTTGTAGAATCTATTTATAAAGTAGTAATTCATGGTCTGACACTATTAAATCTGTATATAAATTACCGGTGGTACTGCGGCATCGAATGTTTTGCGTGTCTCCACAATCCTTTAATTGTCTTAGTGTGTTGGCCAGTTTCAGAATCTTTAAAGTTAATTGTATGATTAACTTTGAAATGGACGAATACTTCATCGCCGAGGCAATCATATGACTAAAAAATTTTGAGAAATGAAAGGGAATGTTAAATACATTTATAACTTACTCTCTAAAAGTCTGACACTATGGTCGTTCCAGGATGTATCCACTCTTTAATTAAATTTTAGAGGGTATCTTTGTCCCAACGCTCCACTGGAATTAAAACGCATCGATTTGACACCCATTGGCCCTCAACGCGATGGCCGCGGTGATATTTTCTTTTTCCGAATTTCGATTCGTCTACGCGAAAAAAAAATGTATTTTTTAAGTAAAATTCCTACTGGTATACATATTAATCCACCCACCTATTTCAACCACTTTGCCAAAGCCGCCTATCTTCTTACGTACAATCATTCCATCGTAAGTAACTTCCCGGCAGAACATGCTCCAGTCAACGACAGTGGGACGCAAAATATCGAGTTCAGATATAATAACGTCTTGGGTAACATTCTGAACCAAAAAATGGAAAAATCCTATTATTTTGAATATTGACAGTTGTGAGAAACCGAAATTTAACCAATTTCGGTCCCACATTAAAATATAATTATAATTAAATTAAATTTAAATTTAAAACATGAATTAAAGAATTTAATAAATAATATGTATTTAAATGAATAACAACTACATATATTTATTTAGTACAGGATTTGTTTCACAGCAAGCAACAACAACTTCGAAGTCAAGACGCAAACAACAACAAACACTATGGTATCCCGCAAGCAACAACAGACAGCAAGCAACCGCAAAGAGCAACGGTGTTCGCGCAACAACAAAGCCACAGAAGGACTTGTATATAAGGCGCTGCGCTTATAGGAGAAAGGCAGTCAGCGGCGAGCCATTGCAGTGGTGACATCGAGGACTTGTAGTTAGAAACTATTGTGTGAAATACCAATAGTTTACTTAGAATTATTTATACTAGCATTCTTAATCAATTGTATACTTCGAATAATCATTAAGAGAATTCAATAAATTATTGAATTTAAAATTTAAACATAAAAATATATATTTTTGTATTCAACCCTGACCAACCGTTGAGGATATCCAGGCTTAAAAACCCGGACTAAACCGGGCTTCGTTACACAGTTGAGATTTTGCCAAGAAAGTGCCAGTGCGAAGTGAGAGAGAGAGACTTACCACCAATTGTATCCATCTAATGCAGATGCACGTTTTTTTTTTATTTTTAATTCATGTCCTTTTGGACAAAAGTATGTTACATTCGTTGGAATTAGGCGCCATTCCTGGAGAATTTGAATAACGTCTTGATTAACATTTCCTTCCACTTCACCACTAACAGTTTTAAAAATTTGAATAAACTTAATTTTTTTTAAATTGCAACACATTTCTTCAAGATCAAATCACAAATAAATAGTTTTTTTAATATTGCTGCTAAACTACCGTATTAGTTCTTAAAAAACGTTATTCGTGCATATACATACCTCAGTGAATCATTATTTTGCTCTCATCTACTTTCTAGTGGTAAATAACCGTTTGTATAAACGGTTGATGGAGCTTTAGTCCTATAGGTCATAATAACGCATTTTTACGAGAAATTAACCATTGAAAATCAAAATTGCTTAAAATGCTTATATCTCAAAACTTATTAAGATAAGGTTCTGGAGAACTTTTTAATACCTTTTATTTAACACCTCAATTATACTGATCCAAACAAAACTCACCTACTCCTAATGAGTCGCACACTAATTGTGTTATTAACAATTAAAAATAAGGCCATTCTATAATTCTGGCTTAATCAAACGAAATCAAACAAACTCAAATGGAACAAAAATTTTATGGATTCGGTAAAACGATTCACTTGTAAGAAATATTTGCACATTTCTTAATAGATAGACGTAATTTAAAATTCAAAAAATATGTTTACCCTGTGCTTAGTTCGACATATTTCATAACAAGTTTTTCATATTTTCGTATAAAATTTCATTAGGTTGCTACATAAATTACAATTAAGTACATAGTACATACTCGTATATAATGTAAAGAAAACTAAAGCGAACACAAAATAGTCATTTACATTTAGTTCGTCAACTAACAGACGGACCAAAGAGGCTGCCTCTGACATGCCTCGAAATAGGGGAAATTAAAAAATTAGGGCGACTTTTCCTTTGGAGAAAAACGATAAATTTGTTAGTCACATAATTTGCAATTCATCGTTTCTCTGGCCTTGCAAAATTATTTGGCATACATTTTTTTACTAGAATCAAGTCTTAGTAAATTTGTTAATTAAGATAAATAAACTTTCCAGCCTCGCCCACTATTTTTGAAATCATATTTCTATGAATATTTGGTTAATTTGTTAATTTTATACCAAATTTGTATGCAGAACTTCCCGTTACTCCACGTTGTGTGTTTGTAACTATTGTCACCATGTACCTCTAAACTGAGATTCGCAACTGGTGCAGTTAACCTCCCCGGTATTCGCATTTGTATGTAACTAAAATTGTAGTAGCACTTTCCGGTCAGATTTGGTTACTAAGAACCAAATTTCTTCATAGTAGTACATCACGTTCCTGAGCTATGGCCGTGGGTGTTAATTTGACCCCAGTTTTGCTGAGATGGTAGATATAGTTCCTAAACACCTTCACACTAAAGTTAATCATCGTACAGTACCACGTTTCTAAGCTATAACGGTGAGCGTTCAATTGACTCGACCACGCCCACTTTTTGTAAGATGGTAGATTTAGTCACCATACACCATTATACAAACGTTTATCTTCGTAGAGCATCGCGTTCCTGATATATAGCGGTGGGCGTTAAATTTATCCAACCGCGCCCACTTTTTATGATTTGGTAAATTTCATCATCATACACGTACATACCAAGTGTTATCATTGTAGACCATCGCGTTCCGGAACAACGGCAGTAAGCGTTAAATTGTTCCAACCACTCCCACTTTTGGTGGAGTTGTCGCCAGTGACCATACCAACTCAAATACCAAATTTTAAATTTTTTGGAATAGAAAAAATCGATTTTGTTGACTTTATTTTACTAATTATGGGCGTAATATGTGGGCGTAGCTGATTTCATATAGCCTTTCATTTCTTCCAGACCCATTTCGATATATGTTCCAAATTTAAAGCAAATCTTTTCAGCCGTTTAGACGTGAAAACAGTACAAACGAAAATAAATAAACAAATAAATAAAGAAATACACTTCCCTTTATAATATTAGTATGGATTAGTATGGATATTTAAATATTTAAATGTGTTGCATGCATGTGTGAGTACGTGTGTTTGTTTGAGCATTTATGTGCACAGTAATTAGTAGTTGCTTCTCAGAAGACATTTATGACAATTCTAGAAATTTTGTATTAATTATTGCAAGTAAAAGTTGTAATTAAAATTCTCATTAAATATCTGACAAGTACCATTTTCTCATATCAAAGAAGCGATATGAAGTCAAGAGCGTATCTGTGTATTCTCTGTAAGAATATGTTTTAGATACTTAAATTTTCCAAAGAATATTGTATGGTATTGTCTTTCGACATATGTATATGTTAATGTGCCCTGCTGCACTAAAAATTTGAATTTAAAAAAATATTTAGTAGAGATTCGGATTCGGGCATGACTTCAGCATAATTTTTGGTCGAAACCGAACATCGGTCACTCAAGTGTGCCACTCAAGTGCGTTTTAGAATAATGTTTAAAAATGCTTGCACAGTTTTAGTTTAAATAACTTACTTTACTTTTTATTGTACACCCAATTTTATTATCTCGTCAAACAAAGATCCTTCGCAGAATAAATCGCCAAGAGAGAACACCAGCAGATCTATCGACTAAGCGGCCGAGACATCATTTGTAATGAGTAGCCGCCGCAAATCCAACGTGACGGATTCAATTATTCACGCAACAAAATTTCGAAACGTGGCGGCACAGCGACAAATTGTTTTGACGCTACAAAGACGCTTACATATGAGCGTGTTTATATAATATTCAGCGTAAGGGTCTCTCAGTCTCCATTAATTTAAACAAACAACAAAAATTTGTCAGTAACTTTAAACATTTTTGCTGGCATAAATTAACTTAATATTTAATAAATATTTTTTAATTTACTTTTTCTTCAATGTATGCAAATTGTTTATACATTTATCGAAACACCCTAACACGCATTAATGTATTCGAGTGTTTACATTGACAACAACATGTCCCACAGCAAAGTTGGCGGTCGAAGTGTTGTCTAAGTGTTTGTGCAAGGATCAAACACGCACGAACACACACTCTCACATACTCACACTTGAAAACATTTTCACACGCATGAGATGTTGTTGTTTTCTGTTTACGTTGTTAAATAAATGTATTTTATGTAAGTGTTGCTTTTTATTGTTGTTGTTGTTGTTTTATGCGATATTATATTCAATGACATCATAAACCGCACAACAACATCATCAATTTATGGCAAGTCGTATATATATGTGTGTGTGTTTGTGTAAGAGTATAAAATACAAGACATAAACAAATCCATGCTTCCTGGCTGTACTAAAGATGGAAATGATCATCGCAGAAGCGAACGCTTCAAACTGCAGCCAGCTTCATTTATTATGCTTGCGATTTACGTTGTCCGTTCCACTTTGTGCTCAAATTTTGATGAATTTATTAAATAAATTGTTTTTTGTAAACTTCCAAACATTTTGACAATTTGTCTAAATAGCTTAAGTGGACTAAGGCAAAATTTGAATTTGGCCAATTGGATATTTTAAACGAAAAGTTCTTTCTTTTACGAATTTTTATAAAAATACTCGTATATGTTAAAGAACAAGAAATGTTAATGTTAACAAAAACAAAGTACACAATTTTTGTTTGTTGTTTTACGAAATTTTGTTGTTACTTTTAATAGAATTGCAAATGTCGTTTTATAAAGCGATTTGTTTTAATTTAAAGATAGTTTGTTTAATTTTTTTAAATCAAGCTACTCTTACAAATGAAATGTTGAGTCTACTCTTTAGCTTAACATGAAAACATTATTTGTATATATTTAAACAATGTTTTGTTTACTGTTTTGTATATGTAAAACTCTTACGAAAATATTTTTGAATCAGAAAAATTTTGTATTTATTTTCATCAGGGCCGTATGTAGGAATTTTGGCGCCCGGTGGACTGGATCTTGTCGCCCCATCATGATAAGATCTTTGAAATAAATTGAAGCATATTTTTTTATTCAAATTAATATGTATTTAATACCTTTAAACACATTTTGTTCCTTTTAAACGCTTGTAGTATCACGTCACCATCGCATGTAATGATTTTAAATAGTCTATCATAAATAGGTTCTAACTTTCTTACGTTATTCATTATAGTAGATGAAGAAGCAAAACAAAAATGTTATTCACCATTCAATCATTCATGATTACCAATTACCAATTACCTCAACTGCCGCCCCCGAGCAAATAGCAAGTGCTGCCCCTAACAAGTGGCGCCCGGGGCAATTGCCCCTTTCGCTCTTTCCTAGATACTGCTCTGATTTTCATACTGCTTTAAAGTAATTTAAATATTGGCTACTTTGTCAATTTGTCAGATAAATATGTTTAACTTTATAAGTATTCTAGTTACATATCTATTTATGTTATTAAAAGTATAAATAATATACATGTCTTGCCTCTAACAATTGTATACTTTACTTATGTTTGAAGAAACCAAACGTGGATTGTTTAAATGTACGCAAAGTTGTCTCTTTTTTACATTTATAACTTAATAAATTTATAACTTTTAAATTGAGACCACAATTTAAATGTTTAACTACTTTTGAATAAAATTAAAATTGTTGTTTTTTTAAACTTAAACATAGTTTGTTTGTTTTTGTCTTACCATCTTTTGAATCAACTTTTGAGCAATGCATTTGTCTTGCACTTGCATCTGACACCATTGAAAACAACTCATAAATCTTCTCCTTTTTTAATTACAATCCGACGTTCAAGTATGGCGCCTTCCCAGTTGATTAAAGATCTGCGCTTCCAGTGAAACGCTTTCATTTATAGTGCTAAGCTTTAAAAAGTGTACAACTAGTTTTATAAATACAGCGCGTGAACATCCATTAAAGTCTTAAGACATTTTTCAACAGAATTAATCCATGGCAATGTAAAGAAATGCTTAAGCGAAGTGGCTAAAAGTATGCGAGCGTGTTTAACAAGCTTCTCTCTGTCCAGGCTCTTCCTCTTCGTATCAATGCAGGCATTTGCTAGAAGGTATTTACATGGCATCTGATGACTGACTATGAAACAAAGTGTCGGACATAAATGCACTGAAGAAAAGCTTTGTTTATATGTAAACAAAGATTGTTTAAAATTAACAAATCATTTGCTTAAACATGATTGATTATACATTTAACTTAACATTAATTTGATAGATTTTGTTTATGAACTTGTTTAAATTTAAACATATAATGGTTATAATTGAAGAAGGTTTGTTTAAATACAATACAACAAACAATTGTACTTTTAAACATTGTTTAAATCTATGATTTGTTTAAATTTAAACAAATTGTGTTTAAGTTTCAATAAATTGTATTCAAAGCTTATAAATTTTTTATGCAATTCGCCCAATTGAAATTTGGTTTGTTTTGTATTTAAACAAACATTTACTGAAAACTTGTTTATTTCTTAACCAAGTTTATCCTTTTAGATATAAGCGAAGTTTGTTTAGAAT